>JBAMBP010000822.1:0-600000 GCA_037044515.1 Phortica magna | reverse complement strand
AGTCCTCGAAGCAATTTGATGCAAAAAAATTCCGTTCACGCACACGTTTCAGCCTCTCGGATACATTTCGACCAGCGTCATACTATCTGGGCGCTAGCACGCCAATGGCCAACTATGCCGAAAGTTCGGATAGTGAAATTTTACCACCACCGCCAATACCAGACTCCCCGCCTCCAATGGAGGAATTTAAGACTGAAGAGTTCTTCTCGGCGGAAAATTATGATACGGTCAAGCGACGTGATAGCAGCGGCAGCAAAGTGACATTATCCTATGAGCAATTGCCGAAAATGCATGCCAGCAACAATTCGTTAAACATGGCTAAGTCAAGTGATTTGGCTTTAAAAAGCAGTCGGCTTTCGTTGCCCGATCAATTTGCCAAATTGCGCGGCTCAACAACACAATTGAAGATGCCACACGCAACGACTAAAACAACAGCATCGGGCTCGACAGCAACAGCTGCGCTACTAAAACAACACGAACGCACGCTTTCTGACTCCAATTACAGTTTCCAAACGGACAACAGTTCTAATGCATCATCCGATTTTGATCTCTATAATAAACTTAAGCAGCAATCGCCGTCGTTTGTTGCCAGTCCGGTGCGGTATCAGTCGAATACATCATTGCCACAAAAATACGT
The DNA here is from genome assembly GCA_037044515.1 of Phortica magna. NCBI lineage: Eukaryota > Metazoa > Arthropoda > Insecta > Diptera > Drosophilidae > Phortica > Phortica magna. The sequence goes on along the minus strand of JBAMBP010000822.1, from coordinate 599,363 downwards.
GGGCGATAGCAGTGAAACAGACTCCGCCGTTGAGTATAGACAACGTTCCGACTCTGAGCTCGAACGACAACGCTCAAGGCGACCGCTCTCTGAGGAATCGATAAGTGAAATTGAATCATTAAGCGAAAAGTTTGAGGAGACGCTTAGCAGCCATGAGCTGGACAGTTACCTCAGTCAACTGCAGAGCAATGATATGTTGCCATATCAACAACGCACGACCACGAGTCAGTTGTTGAATGACGCAAATGCCGCTGCCGGTGCCAGCATACTGACGAATCTCATTAAGCCACCGAAAATATTTCGCAATACAATAGACGATGATGATGATGGACATTACTATGGCAATATACATTTTCTCTCATCAACGGACTCGATACAGAAACTTGACATTGGCAATGCCGAAGCAGGAGCAGTTGGCAGCCAATTGGGTGCGCCTGGCGCTGATGCTGCTTGTATGACGCCGCCCATATCTGGCATTACGCCCATACACAGTCGCAATAATAGCAATATTTCAACACAATCGGCGCCATATTATTATTCGGAGCTCACCAACAGCCGTGAGCCGACAGCACCGCTGCCGCTCAACAATCAACGTGATATACATGCACATGGCCTCAATATAGCGCACATACACAATCCCATTGAACGCCATCAGTTCAATATGGTACAATTGGCCGACAAGGATCAGGCAATTGACAGTAAGAATCTTTACACGGTTAAGGCTAATAATGAGAAGTTGAACTATAGCACGGCAAAGTATTTGAAGAAAGGCGGCGTTGAATTGTCAAACTATCAGGCAAAGCTAAGCAATGTCGTTACTAATCCATCATCATCATTATCATCAACATCAACATCAGCAACAACAACAGCATCACCATTACGGGCTACGGCTGAATTAGAGCAACAACAACATCAACCGTTGCCATCAATAAGCACAAATCACAAAGCCAATTATCATTATCCAAATGCAAATAGCGAAGAGTTACAAACAACTAAAAATACAAATGTACAATTGGGCAATTTGGTACGCTTAAGTGGTGCTGGTACAAATACTGGTGATGACAACAATCCCATACCATCCACAACGTCTCCGACTACAACAACATCAACAAGAACAAATACCTCAAGCAACGCCAGTAATGTATCTACCACACTCTCAGTTCTAGGTGGTGAGCTACTTTGGGAAGAGGATACCCTCTGGCGTGAGAGTCTACGCCGTGTATCGCAACGTCATGCACGTTCACTGGATGATCTGGATCGTATCACAGTGAGTGCGTCAGTGTCAGCACCACCATTACAGCGCACCGATGCCAATCCCGCCAGACAAAGCAAAACCAAGTTGACTCGCGATGTTACGTATGTCAATGACAATGTCTCACAACAAGTTCGTGCCAGCTACAATTCCAGACTGCACAGTGGTGCACGACTTGCCGAACTCGAGACGGATTGTCTCAACGATAATGATGTATATGTGCAATTGACAGCGGCAGCGATCGCTACGCATAATATTGATGTCGATGATGATGACGATGTTGGTATGGGCAACGCTGTTGGTATCAATAAGGACGATGACGAAAATTCAGATGTTTATGAAGTGCTACGCGAAGAAACTGCCTCAAATATATCCCATAAATCAACAGAGTTCGATCGTGAGACAATCCGTCAGTGGGATTCTATGTCCAGCGGCCATATGAAAAATACCATAACCGAGCCGGAGTTGCCAGCAGCAAATGTTAGATCAATCATACACCAATTAAATGCCAACGATGATGCTAATGGTAATCAAATGCCGACAACTCCATTGCCGAAATCTCGAAAACCATAAATCGTAATGCGTTTGCTGCTTTCAATATTGAAAGAGGCGAAACAATCAAAACAATCTCAAGTTTCTCATATGTTGTTCCCTTTAAATAAGCAAGCAAACCAAAGCATTGAGAGCAGCACCATGTCAGCGTCGGCTGAGGATAGAATTAAATCGATATTTTTGCTGTTCGTTCGTTTTATTTCTTTTTGATTTTTCATTGTTTCGTTCGTTGGAAATTTGTAATTTCATTTTGGCTTGGATTCTGTGAATGTTTTGTAACTCAAAAGTCAAAGAAATGAAGGAGTAACTGGTTGAATAAGCAAGTTAATTCAATACAAACAAATGAGTTTAGAGCACAACTGCACACATACACACACATATATAGAGTGTCACACATACACATACACACACATACACGCACACAAGTCACATATGCAAAAGTTTTAGCTGAAAGTTTTTTGCTGTGCAAAATTTTGCAATTTTTGTCTTTGTTTTTTGTCTGTTGTTTTTTGTTTGTTGTTGCTGTTGCTCTGTCACATAGTTGTGTTGTCGTTGTTATGCATTATAATTTATTTAACAAAAACAAAAAAAAATATGGTAAGCAAATTTCTTTATTTTCAAATTCATTTCATTATTTTGTCCTCCGTATTTTCTATTACTTTTCATTCCCATCTTTTTGCGTTGCTTTTTTTACATTTTCTGTATATTTTTGTTGTTTTGCCTCTTGCTTTTGTAAATATTTTGTAAAAAAAACATTTTGAATTTTGTTGTTTTAAAAGAATTTTAATACAAATTTTAATAAAAAAATATATGTATATAAATGTATATATATACATATATGCCGCTCAGGCTTAAAACAAATATATAATTAAAAATTTTATCTCCATTAATTGAAAAACTCTAATATATGTTTGTATTGCAAAATAAAATGTTTACCGCTAATTAAAAAAAAATGTTCCAAAACAATTTAAATATCTACAGGATGCTAATTTTAAAAATCGTTTGCTTAAAATAACTTTCCCCAAACCCACTTTTCTTATTAGTTTGATTTATCAAAAAACGGAAAGAAAAAAAATCTTGTTAGCCAAAATATGAAATATAAACGTCAATAATATCAAAAACTAAACTAACTTTCACCACTTTGCGCTGTTTTTCACGCTAAGCATAATTCAGATTGCCAAATCGCTCGCCAAATATCTATACTTTTTTAACAAAATTCAAATTCAAACTCAAACAAATTACATACAACCAAAAAAACCAACAAAAATGAATTGAAATTTTATTTTTCATGAACTAATTTTTGATAAATTTTTTATTCTCGTTTTTCTCTTTTTTCGCTGTTCATATTACAGCTTCAATTTCGGTGCGAAATGTGCGAAATTTGCCTAAAGGCAATCTCACTGTGAAACCGGAACCGTCTGATCCACAACAGCATCAGCAGCAGCAACAACAACAGCTGCAACAATTGCAGCTACAAGAGCAATTGGAACGTGAGCAAACATTTGCCAATTATGATCAAATGAACAAACTAACAAATACGTACTATGGCACCGCACAAGATACGAAATACGCAAAGACGACTACTTTAACGGATCGAAACGCCGGCGGCGTAGGCGGCGGTGGCATGAGTTATGCTTTCGCTGGCAACGATATAAATGGCGGCATGTTGGCAACTTCAACACCGTTGCACCCAAGTAGCAATGGTGGTGTTGATTATTATGGTGGCAACAGCGGTATCGGAGGTGGCATGTATGACATGCAACAAAACGGATATCCACAACAACAACAGCAACAATATGGTATGCGACGTGTCGGCAGCCGTGCTGAAATCGATATGTTAGAACGTGAGACGAGCACACAAATGCGGGTAAGTTGCCTATGCATACATACATTTATGTTGTACGAGTTTGTTTGTCTGTGTCTGTGAGTGTGTGTGTGTGTTTTAACGAAGCTCCACGCTGTAAAACAGTAAAGTTGTCCAGCCTGGTGAAGAAGGAGGGGTGGCAATGAACGACCACACAAAGAAAATATTTCATCTGCATTGTTTTGGCATTTTGTGTGTGTGCGCTGCTTTGCCAAAAGCCAATTGAATGATTATTTATTGTTGGCATTTGAAGCTGCAATGCAATCTGTCTGTATCAATGAAAATTCCATAAGCTATGAAAATAAAGCAACAAAGTAAACCGAACTATGCTGAAGCACTAATTAAAAGTGTATTTGATTTTGAGTATTGTGTGCAATGGTTAACATTTAATAACAATTTTTATACAGAATCTGGAGGTTTCCGCTGGCGATTTACTGAGTCGCACACATGAGGAGTTGGTGTTACTTTTGATACAGCTGCGCCGCCAGAATAGCAACACCGCCCGTGCGATTGAGCAATGCTGTAGCGATATACATGCCGCACAGGTTGAATTGATTATTTTTTGTCTTTTTTTTATTATGGAGTTGGTGTTGGTTCAAAGTCTCTTTGCCCTGGTGTTGGTGTGTGATTAAACGTCAGAAAATTTGTGCAAATTAATAACTAAAAACGCTTCACTGCTAACAATATTTGATGTATTATTTTTAAATCTGAAACACCAAATATTAAAACAATTGTTTGCCAAAATTTCTTTCAACTAAATAGAATCGTCTACGCACCGCGGAAGGCCTGACACGCGCTGAGAGCATACAACGCTTGGATTATTTGAAGCAACATTTGCTTGACCTGGAACGTCAGTATGAGAAGAGCAAACCATTGGTGAATCTCGTTGATAATATGGTTAAGCTTGGCTCACTTTATCGCAACAATGACGTAAAGCAGCCGCGCAACGATGCCGCAACGCTTGATCGCTTGGAGTTCAATCAACGTCTGCAAGAGCGTCAGTTGTTGCTTGAGGAGCAGAAGCAATGGGATCGCTTGAACCCAGATCACACCGAATTACAGGTATATTGAAGAGAGTATGCTTTGTTAAAATGAGTACTAAAATAATCGAATATAATAATAGGCGAAAGTACATCAGCTCTATCAATTAGATCAGTTGCTGCAGGAAGAGTCTGGTACATTGCAGGGTCTGCAGCGAGACAAGGAGGACTTGGAACGTGCTCTGGGTGGCTTGCGTGCGCGCATACAAGACAGCAGTGCTTCGCCAATGGTTCTAGATGCTGCCAAAAAGCAACAGCACATACTTGAGCGTGAATTATCACGTGTACATCAGTTGCTGGCGGATAACTCAAAGGTAGACGAGGTGCCTAGTAGAAGATTCACTTACGTCGTCTATTTATGTATGTGTTTGTGTGTGTATGTCGCTGCTTTTAGTCATACATACATGACAAAAATGACAAACAACAAAGCGTATCATTTTGTTTTTATTGTGATTTACATAAATACGTGTTAAAGTAAACAAGTAAACAAAAAAATAACTTGGCATGTTGCTTTTGTAACTAATCATTTGCTTAAGATAAAACTAACTTTTTGCTTTAAGCATTTAGATACTTGAAAGCAACTTCAAGAAACTTTATTGATTTCTATTTCACTTCAACAGTTTCAGTTTCAAATACTTCGAACGAATCAATACTTGTCTTTCTTTTCTCTTTTTCTGTTTCTGTTCCTGTCGCTCATAAACTCTTTTTTTTTTGTTTGTCCTACTCGCTTGTTCACCAACTCTCGACACTCGCAAATGGAGACGATTGAACTTCTACTAGATTGCATCATCGAATCATTCATATTGCTTTTATATATGTACATTTATGCTTTTGCGATGTCATAACAGCATGATGCAGTAAACGATAAATTCACATGAAACTAAAACTTTATTTCTCACAATAAACCCAAAACTTAAAAAAACAGAAACTGGAGCAAACTGTGGCCGGAAATGCGCGCTTGGAGCAGGAGTTGCTTGTGTTGCGTCAGAAAGTGCAAGCGTCACGCACGGCAAATGGTGGCCGCGATATACACGCAGCAAATGGCGTTGAAAGTTTTGCGAGCAATACGACAGCCATGCTCGAATCGGAACTGAAGCGGGTGCAGACACTGGTCGGTGACATGCAACGACAGCGACATGAACTCAGTTCCGCTGTGCGTCAACTGACCGAGAACTCGAATCGTTTGTATCAGGAAATTGGCAACAAGGAAATGGCGACAAATGGCAGTCTGAAGAAGCGAGCCAGCACAACATGTTGGATTGAAACTGATTTGGATTCAATGATGAGCGTCAATCGTACGCTCAGTGATTCAACTGTGAATCTCTCAACGCCACTGTACGTGGACACCGGCTCGGCGAATTCCAGTGGCAATTTACTCGGCTCGACATCGAATGTCTCGAGCAAGTTGAGTGACTACAACACAGGCGACAGCATGACACAAGAGTCGGCACGTCGCTCGAGCGGTGCTTATCGTTACAATGACTCCAGTGATCAATTGGAAACCAGCGGCGTTGATAGTGACGGCTTTCTTGAATCAAATCCTTTTGCGAATCTCTCAAATCTCGAGAAGCAAGAAATCAAAACGGTACGCATTGTTAAGCGTGAATCGGAGCGGCGGCAGCGTGATCGTGCCAGTGAACGTGTCGGCCTGAGCAATTCGACACAGAATTTAGATCAAGTGTTGGAGGAAGAGCAGCAATTAGCAGCGGCAGCAACCAGTTATTTGCATACAAATGGCGGCTTTGCTGCTGATGATTATCACACGAATGGACGTTCTAAGTCGCTGCCACGCAGTTACAATGAACCGCCACAAAAACAACGTCACCATAAGCAACACAATGGCATCGCGAAGCAGAATGGTCATCATTATCCAGCCGTGACAGTAGCAACAACATCAACTTCAAAGTACAATGACTATTATGGCAATGGCTATGATCGTAATAGCAACTTTGAACATGAACATCAACAACAACAGCAACTGCAGCAGCAACATCAACAACCGCAACAACACCAACAACAACATATGAGCAATGGCACCACGCGTGATCATCTCAATCCATTGGCCAATGCTTACTTTGCCAAACAGTTGCAACAACAACAACATCATGTTCCACGTGACTCTGCACGAGCTGCTCTACGTCAAAAAACTGATTCAATGCAAAGCTTAAATAAAAGTCTCACTGATCTGAGTCCTGATCCGATATTCCAGAGCGAAGCAGCACGTCAAATCATTAATGAAATGTCTGCTGGTTCAGCATCTGAAGACACTGAGAAGATTGTTGAGAAGGTGCCATCGCAGCATAAACATCGTCGTGCAGTGCCACGTGAGAAGCGGCGTCACTACACGGCGCCCAACAATGTCAATGTCAAGGCCATGGAGAAGGTGCAAGCCGAGAACGACATGAATCGGAATGTAAGTGTTGTCAATTGTAGAATCAAAAACTATCTTAATCAATTTAAATTATGTTAGAATACCAATTGGCGCGCACGTGATGATCTCGATATGGAAGTCGCACTGCGTCCACGTATGAATGCGCCGGATGTGGTGCGTTCCGCCTTGGGACATGGCGAAAAGATCTCCGAGAATACAATTGATAATCTACTACTGGCGCCGAATAAAATCGTCATACCTGAGCGTTATATACCCGAAACTGTAAGTACTCAGCGACTTCTACTATTAAAATTGGAACTTACCAAAACTTATTACAAACAGACGCCCGAACTTTCACCCGAAGAGAAGAAACGTCGCCAAGAGAAGGTCGAATCGATAAAGAAGATGTTGTCGGAAGCGCCCATTAGCACGGCAAATGTTAGTCTTTTTGTTTGTCTGTTTTTTCTTCCGTTGGCATTCTAATAATGCTTGTCTGTCTATTTGTAGGAGAATGAAAACTTGCCACCGAGCAAAATCAATGCGGAAAAGAAGCAGCGCGAACATTTGCTACAACTCAATCAGATACTCGCTCAACAAGTCATGCAAATGAGTAAAATTGTTGCTGGTAAGTAAATTTGCATTTTGGCATGGCTCATTGAATGCATCCGAAAGTGTTTAAATTTGGTTTAATTTTTTCTTTTGTTTGAGTTAAAATTTTTGTTGTGCCGTCACTTAAGTGTTTATATCATTTTCTATGCAAGTTCAATTATTGTTTTTCACATTATTTCTAATATTGATTTATAAAAAATAACTACTTACTTATTTGTTGAAACTTATTTGTGTTTTAATGAAAAATATGTCATCAATTTTCACAAATGTATCTTTATCAATGTACCTTTATAAAAAGTGACAATATGTAAATGTATGTAAATGTTACATTTCGCTCTACTCTGATCTAATCTAACTATATAAATATTTCTTTCAATTTTCTAATTTTCTAGATGATAATTGAGTACATAAAACGTTTCGCCAATAATCAAAATTTTCATTTTCACCTCATATTCGCCGTTCATCAAAAATAACGCATATGTCTCAATACATACATACATACATACATAGATGTTCATTCATATGAAATACACACAAAGCAAACTATCACAAACAATCTATCAATCAATCAATCAATCAATCGTTTGCCTTATCGTTCATTGTCATAGTACACAAACACATTTAATTGCCATTCACAAACATGTACTTCGTCAACTTTCCTCATTTCACAACATTCACTCTCATAAAGCACTGAAAACATTTGATCATTTCAAAGTTTCTTTTAAAAATTACTTAACAAAATTCAATGTCAATGTTTTTAAATCAATACAAACCATTAAAAGCCGCAGTCAACGTATCGGCTTCTCAATGTCAGCATTGGGGGGGCTAAAATTTTTACTTTCTCTTGTTTTATTGCCAATAATTGTCTTTATTAATTTAATTATAAAACTTAAAACTGTTAAAAATTAGTATTAATTTTAAAAATTGTCGAAAAAAATGTTAAAAACTTCTGTTTTTAATTATGTCTCTTGCTAAAAGTCACAAATTTTGTATTTATAGTTAAAAATATTCTTAATTTATTTCTTTAATTTTCATTTATTATTTTTTGCATATTTATTTATTTTTTTTTTAGGCAATCCAACTAGTCAAACTAATATCAAGTAGTTGTTCGTCGTTATGTTTATTTCATTTGTTGTTTTGTTGTTGCATTTCTATTTGTTTATTACAACAAATGATGAAATTATCATAAGTTGTCGCTGCAGCGCCTCAAATTATGCAATCATAATTATCAACATGTGCGCTTTCAATTGTTATCGTTAATTAAAACATGTGCAGTTCAAACAATAACAACAATACATGTACACCAAACATAAATACATACATAAAATTCACATACTTAATATTGTTGTCATATGTATAACAATAACCACAGCTACAACAACAACAGCTTGCATTACAAAATAATAATAATATAAAAGACAAATTAAAGAAAAACAGAAACAATTTGACACGATGATGATGTTGAGAATAAAGCATGTTAACTCACACAAAATATGTTCAATTAAACTTATACTAAAAACCCACAACAACAACTACAACCAACAAAACAACAACATCAACTCCAACTAGACCAACAATAACAAGAAGAGGTTCAAAAAGGTTTGTATAAGTTCGAATTTTGTTATTTGCTACTTTTTCTTTTTGCTTATATTTTAAGTAGTTTGCAAATGTTTCAAATTAAAGAAACACATATTGTTTCAATTCGCGCTTTGAAAATGATTGGCTTCATGTTTTGCTTTTATGAAAAACTAAAAAGATAATTTTAAATTATAAAATTAAAAGCTTTAATGCAACTCATATCATAGCTCATCATTTTGAACACTTGCCCTGCAACAAAGCACAACAAATACAAAGAAACACACACTTACACAATTTGACACGCACACACACTCGCAAAGTTAGCGCAATTCACAATTAGTTTAGCAAAAGCACAAAATAGAAAGCAAAACAGTAAAAACGAAAATAATTATTGGTAAAGATGAAGGAACACTCAAAGTATTCAAGGTCAATGAATCCAAAACTGTCAATTTAAGTTAAGTTACCAAAATTAACAGAGTTTACTACGGTTAGAAAGTCTTAGCAGAGCCAAAAAGCTCAAATTGTTGTATTGACCACAGTTTTTATGTGTAACATATTCTTTATAGACTTTGATCATTTTCCAATCAGGTTTCATTGCTCTCGATCCAAACACTAATTTCAGTTGTTTTGGCTCACATGATTTATGGCCACAAACCTAATTTACTTTCGAAATGAGACTTAAAATTTTACAAAACACTACGTTAATAAAGATATCATTTAGGTGGGCTCAGTGTTAGTAGATGATGTCAGAAAATGTACCCACAGAGTCTTTTGCTTATCACAAATATTTTGCACCAAGATCTTTACATATTTTAAATACTTTTAATAAACAGAAAAAAACAGTCATAAAGTACCACTCAATAAATGAGTATGTAAGTATAAGTTAAAAAATATAACAATATTTCAGAATATATGCAACTCATATACTAACAACTTAACAACAACAAAAACACACAATAACAACAAAAACATTATAATGATGACACCAAACAAAGTGTTATAAATTCTCTCTAATCATTTACAGCACGCTTTACGGTCTCGGCAAAAATATCAAACTATAATTATAAATTTACTAATCATAAACATTTTTTCTGCTCTCACAATTGTTCCACCCACAGAAAAAGCAATGTCAAAGGCACAAAATTCACCATCGAATGATGAAGCCGAACGCAAATCAGAATCTCCAAGCGATTCACTGCCGATTTATCAACAACGCGACAATTATTTTAGCTAAATTAATTATAAAAAACAAATACAAAGAAACATATTAAGCCCAAATTCAATTCAATTGAAAATAGTAAACAAAAAAAAAATTGCTGCATTTATCTTAAAATAATAAACCTTTTTGATTGCAAAATTTATCAAATATTTAATAACAAAAAAAACCTCCAGAATTGAACATATGCAAAAAGCAAAGCAAAGAAATTTAAACCATAAATTAAAAATTAATAATTCTATTGCAAATGACTGAAGCAAAATGAAACAAGAAAAAAAGTTCTTAAGACTATGTAGAAAAATGTTGCGAATAACATGAAACTTAAACGAATTTTGAGCTAACAAAAAAGGTAGTCTAAAAATATAACGAAATATTGTTAAAGCATTTAATAAAAAAAATTGTAATTGTTAATATGAAATTAAAATATACAACATATCAATTAAAAAATATTTCGAAAATATTCGTGAAACAAAAATACATTTAAAAAAAAAAATAAACAATATCACACACAAAATTAAATTTATGAAAATTTTGATTTAATATTATTCCTTAAAATCTCTCGTTTAATGGGAAAATCGTTCCTAACGCAATGTTTTTACTAAAGCGTTTCTATGCTTGACCCTTTGCAACACAAAAATTCAAAAAAGAAGCAACTGCACAACTACATAAAAAAAATATTTAATAAACATAAAAACAAAGTAAACAAAACATTGTTAAATGTAATGATAACTAAAACAATAACTTGCAAGACTTGAAACAGACTTTTGAGTAGCATTTATTTCATTTTGATATGTAAAACCAACAACAACTTTATCGAAATGTATAACCCAACTGACAACTTTTTCGCTATTTCAATGAACAATTAAAACTCAATTAGAAATTTTTATAAAAATAAATGTTTTACAAACGATATAAATTGACTGAAGCTTAAAAACTCTTTCGAAGTTCAATAAAAAAGAAACATAAATAAAGAAATATTTTAGACATTAAAACGGAATAGTCAACTTGAAGCAAACGATTGATAAGCGTTGCCAATGTAGTGGTTTTCAGTATCCTTACCCTAACGTCTAAAACGTAACATACTCGTATGTTACCTTAGCCAACTCAGTTCATAAGACAGTCCACCGTTTACAATCGAGGACGAATCTGGCTTGTATGAGGATGTGGCTTGCGATTCACTGCAACATAAGCGTTCTTTTCATCCAAAAAGTTTCGTTAGTAAACCATTAAATTGGTAACGCTGTGATTGATTGATATTAAAAAATAAATGAGAAATATAAACTGTTATTTAAAAAAATACAATATTAAAATTATAAATAATCTAAAGTAATATAAAACATTCCAAAATGATGATATTGTTATGAAACCCATATGAATATGAATTCACCAAGTAGTGCACCATGAAAAATCAAATAATAAAAAAAACCGAACAATTCAGCAATTTAACATGTACCTACACAGAAAGAATTATATAAATATTATATATAAATATATATAAATAAATAAATGAATAATATATTATTATACAACATATTAATTGAACAAAACCATAGGAAAGTCATATTCATGCATTCTATGCAAATAAGTAAAAAATTATTATTAAACTATGATTTAATTTTAAGTTATGCAAGAAATTTAATTTTACTTTAACTATACTGCAAACAATAATTATTTATTAATTTAGGTCAATTAGCAAGGCAATTAAAATAGCATACAAATCGTTCTGCATTTCAAAGCAGCAAGAAAAACAAAAAAAAATACAAATAAAACAAAGTCAATAAATGTTAGTTGCAATTATGACTTTTAAAGTTATCGAAAGTAAAGCACTAAAAAAAATTTTAAATGATAAATGAATTAATAATGAAACAACGAGTTGTTAATATTTAAAAGGAAATTGCATGTGTAAAGTTTATGCGAAATGTACAAACAAAAAAAAAAACAAAATAATAATGAATATAAAATATTTAAAACTTATTTTTTAAATTAATTGAACATTATCAATTAGTTTTATTTAAGCTTCTTTTATTAAAAAAAATACATATAGCAGCGTGTTAAAAATAAATTCATTGGTGCTAAATGAATGATATTTTAATATTATTATTTGTATTATTTTGTAAGCTTAATTTCAATTTCAATACAAAAATTATATTTGTTAATGCATAAAAACTCAAAAAAAAGAATAAGTAAAAGTAAAAAAATAATAAGCCAAGAAATGAAGCATTTTGTGCAAATATTATGATATATGATATATAAATATAAATATATATATAAAAGTAAAAAAATATTTATTGTATATTAAAACATGACGAAAATTATGAATGAAAACATTGTAAGTTGAAAATAAACAAAATATTATGCAAAGAAATGTTATCAATAAAGAATATAGTTGAAGCGAAATCTTTGAGTGTTTTTTTTATTACCAAATTAAACGTGATTAGCACAATTAAATAAGTAAGTAAATAATTTATATTAACTACAAGGAAGCTGATTGTTCATTGTACAGTCGTTTAAAGTTACAGAAATCCCACAAGGAAATTCATCCTAAAGGCGGAACAGGAACAAAAACCTAAGTTCTTTACACACATTGAATAATTGTTAAACAATTCAAATAAAAATTAATAAAAAAAAAGTTCAAGATCAATGTTTCTTTATGTTATCAATAAATACTTTATAAAAACACAAAGTCTGATTCACACAATTACGCACAACGTTGAAAACGTGCCTTTGTTTTAACACACGCTTGCTTGGCTTCAAAGCGGCTGCCAAGTCTTAATATAATAACAAAAAAACCAAAAACCATTGAAGTGCCTTAAAACGCGCCAAGCATGCCAATCAAAGCACGTAGGTGTATGTGCGTTTCTGTGTCTGACTTCGAAGAAATGCACAAGCATACAAGCATGCCAAATAAACAATAACAGAATGAAGGAGAAATTGTTAAAAACGTCAATTCAACAAAACAAAAATAAAAAAATTATTCAAGTCTTTGCCAAAATTATATTAATAAATAAACAAACAAGCAGAGCAGCTTAAAACTCAATCAAGGCCATTAGTTTTTTAACCAATTAGGTGATATATAACTTTCTATCATCAAAAAACAAAAACCTATAAGAATGTTATGAGGCATTAACATAATCGTGACTTTTATGTGGCACATGAAACAAAGTTGAGCTCTCAACGCCTTTGTTAGCACATGTCACTCCAAATTTATCTGACAAGATGAAACGAAAGAAAAAATAAACATAAACATGTCATTCGAACCAATTTAGCGTAAAGTAGGTGAACTGATTTCAATAAAGATAATATTTGAAATTTGTTCTTACTTTCTGACTCGCACACACATGAATTTCCGGTGAATGCACACAACGGAACGGCAACCGCAAACGAAAGACTTAAGCAACAAACTACAAGTCACGGCTTCGACACATGCATTTCGAAGCAAAATTAGCGACATTTACTAGTGAAAAAATAATAATAAATAAGTTGAACTTGACGTCACAAACTTGAAACTTAACTTGTTTTCTTCATTGTTGTATTATGCGTACATTTTGTTTTTATTTCTCTTTTGTTTACAATTTCTGTCCGTCATTTTGCATATACTTAATAAGTAAATACGAAAAAATATAAGACAAAAAGCTCAGATTTAAAACTGGTAACAAGAAAATACATATATCTATATACTATGTGTATAAAACAAGGTTCAGCTAAATACAAGAAATACAAAAACACGAGATATAAACTGCTCTAAAGCAACTTTAATTATTTCGCAGTCAGCAGCTGGGAAGGGACTCACTACGTTGCTCATCAACAACTCATTCAGTTGGCAATGTGCTGTTAAAGTGTTTAGTTGATTCAATAAAAAATATTACACCAACTAATCCAACAAAACGAGCGTGCTGAAAATGTCGTGGCAATGCTTAATGGTTGTAACATAAACTCAATTGTCTTAAATATTCATTATTTAACTGTTTTAATGCAAAATTAATTTTCACAGCTTGCAGTCTTCGCCATTAGTCAAATAAGCCCGTTGAGTCACGCATTGCCTGCCATTGAAAATGCGTATGTATAACTGAATTCAATGTATTCTTTTCGCAAGTACATAAAAGACAACTCAAATTTCAGCGTCTTTACCAACGTAGAATTGCTGGCCGAAGAAACCGAACAAGCGCCTGCATATGAAGTTCTAAAGCATTTGCATGCACGATCCAAGAGACATCATTATAATGATGTAGCGTTGGGTCTTCATAGTGACAGTGTTCCTGATGTCGCGCATCATCACAAACACAAGCACATTCATCACAATCATGAACATCATCATCATCACCAACATCAGGCAAAAAAACGTTCCGCACACTTCAGTTCAGAAGAGTTCAGTGGTGACGTCTTTGGTTTTGACGCTTATGGGCCACCGCCTCCACCAAGGCATGGACACGGCTTTCATCACGGCTTTCCACCGCATGGATTTGGCTTTGAAGGACCACATGGTGGTTGCTCAAGGCATGGCCATCATCGACATGAGCCGCCATCACCACAATTTCCACAACCTCAAACCCCCTTCAAAACACCACTTGCACCTTTTATAGGTTTGTAAACTAATAATATCTATAATTCTATAGATTTAATTACATACATTTATATACACAGATCAATACATACCCTTTTTCCCTCAAGCAGAGACAGGACCGCCATTCAACGACAATAAAAATACACCAGCGATTAACAACAATAACAATCAAAACAGCAATCAGGGCATAAACAATCCCCCTATAAGTCCAACACCAGTTATACCAGTGCCAACACTAGCACCGACACCATCACCGACACCACCACCAACACCATTACCAACAGTAGTACCAACACCCGTAGCAACGGCAAGGGAAATTCCATTGCCAACTCCTGCTAGTGAGAATACAGCTGAAGACGATGGCACTTTGGCTATTGATATACGCATAGGCACTTAATATAAGTAAGAGTTGCTGTCTTTCATATAACTTTGTAAGCATTTATTTACAACTACAAAAGAATAAAATTCTTGTTTTTTTACTTGTGTAATTGTAAAATTTTAAACTCAAGCCGAGGAAGAGTACTGTACCAACTTTTGCATGCAACTTAATTTGTTGTGTATTATTGAGAATGATAATTAATGATGTAGCTTGTTGTAGCATCGATGGAATATAAAACGGCCAACGAACTTTTGTCATCTTTACACACATTAATAAGAATTTATAAGACAACGCCAGGATACCACAACAATGGCAAGCACAATGATAATGATCATAATGATAATCAGTATGTTCGAAGAGGCGCGTCTGTAATATGAAACCATTTTGAAATCCAGTTTTTTTTTTAAGATAATGAGCGAACTTATGATTAAAGTTTTATGAAAAGAGGGCACAGAAAACTTGTCAATTATCTGTCAGGCAACAAAGATGACACACCCTTTTGCAGGAAATACAATGCAATCCCAATTCTAGATTATCTGACATTAATTTTACAGTTACAATATAAAATCAATAAATAGTTCCAATGTTAAGGCAAAAAATAATTTTATGACACATACAGAAATCACAAAGAAAAAATCGTAAAAACCTCAAAAGAAGCTTCCATAAATTGTTGTAAATAATTTTAATGAGTTTATTTCAGTTTGCTTGACTACTAAAGCCAAGTCTCAGGGCATGTGATTTATGCTCAGTTTATGCTGAAAAAACTCATATTTATCACTTTATTATTACCGTAGCGCACAAATGACAAATGCAAAACAGAAACATATTTTAAATGAAGAAAGTATCTAATCTGAAAGATCAATACATGCAAAAAGCATTAAAGAAAAGAAAATCAGAACAACCGCAACAACAAATTTCGCCATCAAAACACACGCACGTTACGCAGGAAGAACAAAGCCAAGCAACCCAATGAATCTTGAAGCGTTCCCGGCATATAAAAGTCGCGGCTTACGATACTCAAGTTTCATTTGACGTCGAACATTCGTTCGTCGTAGTCGTACTTCGTTTATATCTGTGTGTGTGAAATGGGTAAGCGATGCGAAACGCCTACAAAATATTTAAAAGTATCAAAAACCAAAGAATGTTTTTTTAATCTATGCAAAAACGGTGAATGAACTCAAAGCGCGGACAGCTTTGAAGTTATGGACACAAAACCTTAACACGCCCAAAAAGTGCATCTAAAAACTATAAAAAAAAAAAAATAACAGATAAAACAAAATACAAACAGACGTGCATGAAATTACGAATTCAAGAAGCGTTTCACAGCTCAAAGTGTTGGATGAAATTTTGTGTCTTAACTTTCAAGTTTAGCAACATTCGAGAAAACAAAATTCAAGTGCTTGTGAAATAATTTATAAACAAATTCAAATTAAAATAATTAAATTGTGTAATTACTAATTGACCGGCATGGAAAATGTAATAAGTCTTCAAATTAAAAACTGAGATGAATCTTATTAGAAAGTATAAATTAAGAATATTTTGTTTGAGAAAAAAGTACTTCAAGATTTATTTTTTTTTTAATGGAAAACAGAAAATTTACTCTGGAAACATTGAAAACTCTAGAAAATTAATTTTCATAAAACATATTGACAGAACGCTCAGAATAACAGTTCCTTTAAAAAAACTTACATATATTCAGAGAAATCAAATATTAAAGCAAGCAAAATGTTATTAAAATGTCCCCTCATCAATTTACAGAAGAAAAACTACTTTGCTGTTTGGCGCTTTTGGTCGCATTAGGCCTTGGCGCTGTAACGGCTGTCGAGCAGCCTGCCCGCATTGTCTGTTATTTCAGCAATTGGGCAGTCTATCGGCCCGGCATTGGGCGCTATGGCATTGAGGATGTACCCGCCGATTTGTGCACTCATCTTATTTATTCGTTTATCGGTGTCGATGACAAGACGTGGCAGGTGTTGGTCATTGATCCCGAGTTGGATGTCGATCAAAATGGGTTCCGCATATTTACGCAGCTACGTCAGAAGCATCCACATTTAAAATTACAAATAGCTGTGGGCGGCTGGGCGGAGGGTGGTTCAAAGTATTCGCAAATGTCGGCGGTACGTGAACGACGCTTAAGTTTCATAAGCAGCGTTGTTAACTTCATGAAACAATATGATTTCGATGGCTTTGATTTGGATTGGGAATATCCCGGTGCAACTGATCGTGGTGGCACCTTCGGTGATAAAGATAAATTCCTTTATTTTGTACAAGAATTGAGACGTGCATTCGATCGCGAAGGACGAGGTTGGGAAATCACAATGGCGGTACCTGTCGCAAAGTTCAGACTACAGGAAGGCTATCATGTGCCCGAGTTGTGCGAGTGAGTGAATTAATGACATGATTCTTTTTGACATCAAATAATACAATAACATTGAACGACAATAGGCTACTCGACGCCATACATGCGATGACATATGATCTGCGCGGTAATTGGGCTGGTTTCGCGGATACACACAGTCCGCTTTATCGACGTAAACATGATCAGTATGCCTATGAGAAGCTCAATGTGGTAAGTGACTTCGAGCAGCTCACGCGACTACTTTGATATTTCTACAATTGCTCATAGAACGACGGCCTTGCTCTATGGGAGGAAATGGGCTGTCCTGCAAATAAACTCGTTGTCGGCATTCCTTTCTATGGGCGCACATATACTCTAAGCAATTCAAACAAAAACTACAACATGGGCACTTATATCAACAAGGAGGCAGGTGGTGGTGCACCAGGTCCCTATACGAATGCCAGTGGCTTCTTGGCCTACTATGAAATCTGTACAGAGGTCATGGACAAATCGAAGGGTTGGACAGTCGACTGGGATGAGGCTGGCATGGTGCCATATACGTATAAGGACACCCAGTGGGTTGGCTACGAAAACGAAGATTCTGTGCAGATCAAAATGGATTTTATTAAAGAAAAAGGCTATGCAGGCGCTATGACTTGGGCAATTGATATGGATGATTTTCATGGCCTGTGCGGCAAGGAGAATGCATTAATGAAAATTCTGTACGACAATATGAAAAATTATCGTGTGCCTGAGCCAACGCGCGAAACAACGCCACGGGTATGTTTGCCTCTGCCAACAATTGTTGGCATGTGACTTGTTTAGTTTTCAGTTCATTTAGAATACAATTATTAAGGTGCAAATGAGCCAAATGTATGTGGTTTCGTTGCAACGAAGTTTCTATGACCTTTTTCGGAAGCTGATAAATGAAACTCTTAGACATGCCTCAGCTTGATTGCAAAGACCATTTAAATAATCTGTTTTCTTTTGTTTGTTATGATTCATTCTATTTTTAATACAGCCTGACTGGGCGAAGCCGCCCTCAACATCACCCAATCCCGATGAGGTCTCAATTGTGCAAACCGATTCGGTAACAACAACGAGTCGTCCAAAACCAAAGCCAACGCAGATTGCCGCCATCGTGACAACAACAACAAAAAAGCCAGCAGCAACACAATTCACTACAAAAAAACCTGCAAAAGTAAGGGAAAATAATATAAATTATTTAATTTATTGAAGTTGTTGAAAGAATGCTTAAAATTATACACTTGCAATTTCAATGAATTCGTATTTTTCACAATAAATTTTCAGAAACCAACAAAGAAACCAAAACGTCCAACAACAACGACAACAACAACAACGTCAGCACCAGAACCTATCACCAACGATCCTGAGTTGGTTATCGAGCCCGAAGGCGTTGATCAAAGCGGCAGTGGCAGCGCTGGTGGCTCAACATTCGATCCAAGCATTATCGATTGCACAAACCGAGATTTTGTTCCGCATCCAAATTGCAGAAAGGTAAGAAATATTCTTTTTATCTTTTGAAAAAATTAATGTATAACCTCACATATTTAAATTTTTATTCTAAAGTATTTCCGTTGCGTTTATGGCAAACCGGTGGAGTTTGAATGCAAGGAGGGCACCGCTTTTCACACAGTGCTGAATGTTTGTGATTGGATCGAAAATAGCGATCGTTACTATTGCACTCGCATTAAGAAGAAGACACAACGGAACAGTGAATGGGATTATTGATGATGAGCAGGAAACTAATTTATATTTAAGCATCTAACAGCGCTTTAGTTTTTAATATCGGTATACAAATCTACGATACTCTTAAACAACATTAAATAAATGAAAAAAACTGAAATACAATTTTAAAATTAATAAACCATTAATCGTCTTTTTATGCCCTGCACGTATTACGTTGTGAGTGGTATAAATATGTTATGAGTTTTCTTTATATGTGGTCAAATCATTGGTCGAAACCGCCAAGACCGGACCACTAAAACCGGTAGCCCCCATACAAAAAGAAGAAGAATTAGAAAAGGATAAGAATCATATAGCAATATAGTCATACTTCACTACATTTTGCGGTCTTGAAACTCGTTTGCTTACAGAGAAATCCCATTTTTAGGTTTTTCGCTATTTGAGTGGTGCCAAGCTCTTATGTCCGATCCTTATAAAACTTTGGATGATAGACAAGCATTAACAAAAACACGTAATTGCAAAGTTTGGTGCGTTGTATTCAAGAACAAACAACTTTTTCTAACAAAACCATATTTTTGACCGATCGTTCCTATGAGAAATATGTACTATATTTTTGTTTATGTCAAAGAAGTTTTTTTCAAAATATTGAGTCCATAACTCCAAACCCAAAAAATTTTCAAGCAAGAACCTCATTTTTGTCCAATCATTCCTATGAGAGTTATATGCTATAGTCGTCCGATCAATATAATTCTGAGATATACAATACCAAAATCAGTAATTTGCATATTCCGGTCCGGTATGATATATGTAGGCTACAAAGATAAGAGAAATTAGATTCAATCATAAAATGGTCTTGGCACAAAAAAGATCGTGAAGATTATACCATCTTCGGCAAGGTTTAAGATAGCGTTCTTACTGGTTTATCTTTTTGTTCGTTCACTGACCAGAAGTATTTTGCAAAATGTTTATTAATTTTTTAAATACACGGTAATGTACAGTTAATTTGTAATTTTTGAAACCACCCACGCAAACATGAGCAATGCTCTTTTTAAAAAATAAGTATTTTTTTTTTTTAAATTAGTAAATTGAATTTGTGTTTTTTTTAAATTTTAAACACATTTTCTGAAATAGTTTCATTCATGCGCAACGTCAACATATTATACTTTGTCGTAGATTGTTGATGACGACGACGGTCAAAAACATATATACAAATATACAGTGGAATTTCGATAATCCGTACACTTTATAATCTTGACGATCGAACAAATCGGACACCAATATTTATTTAAAAAAAAAAATTTGGTAAGATTTAAAAAATGCGTAGAAATACTTAATTAGCTATACTCATATAACAAGGAATAAGTATTCAATTAATAATTTGAACACTGTCCAGTTATCCGGATTTTCTATGTTCTACTGTATATGTGTAGTATATTTCTGGCGTTTGAATTATTACAATAATAAAATAAATAAATTGTATTTCTATATAATAAACGTAAAAATATTCCATAAATTTAAGCACTAGACAAAATTAATAATAATAAATTCTCGAAGTCATGCAAAAAAGCGTTTGCAATCGGGCAGAACTGAATTGGTGCGTCAAGGCTTAATGTTGACATAGCGAAGGAAAATTAAAAAAAACACTACAATTTTTTTTGTTTAAAATTCTCAAATAGCTATCAAAAAAGTTATGCCTTTATACAAGTTTAAGCAAACAAATGCCAAATTAATTGTGCAAACGGATTGAGCACATTTTCACCTTGGAACGGCGCTGGGCGGCAGCGCGGCAACAGCTGTTCCAATGCAATCAACCAAATGGTGATAAATTCTATAATTCTTAGATACAATTCTATTTATTATTTCTTTTCAATTTTTTGCTCATTTTTTTTTTAAATTGTCTTGTTTGTTGTTTTTGTTGTTACGAGCGAATTTGACGTTCGCAGCAAGAAATTAAATCATTTGTGGCATAAAACAAATCGCTTCGCTCATTGCAAATAAAGGAAGAAGAAACATTTTTTTTATACATAATTATTTATTTATTTTTTTTTATTTTCAACAAGTTTTCTTGAATGTGTTCGTTTTTGAATATAAGGGTTCTTTTGAAATGCCTAAGCATTTGTTGTTTTTGCTGTTATTGTTGCTGCTTCCTACATCCAACAAAAAAAAAATGCTCATAAATTTTAGCTGAGATAAAAGAGTAAAGCGCCAAAGATGAGACTTTGAGCAAATTCTATCTATAAGATATGGCGGAATATCTATATTTAAATATATAGCAGAAATGAGAAGAGCGTAGTGACAGCAAAAAATTTTTCAAATAATAAAAATTAAACGTTTGTTGAAAACATGCGGTTTGACGAATTGAAGACATTTTTTACTGAGCTCTGAAAGTTTTTATGAACGTCAATATAAAAATAAAAATGTTACAATATTATAATAATATTTTACTACTATAAAATATATATATTTTTATGTTGTATGAAGTTGTGACTCCCAACACGATGCAGCATTAAATGTTATTCAAATTAAGCACACGTTTTTAATAATCTCTTCAACATTTGCTTCACAAGTGACAAATCGTTTTCGCTTTACAATTATACTCATTCACACTCATAAATCACACACACACGCTGCACTCTCACAATTTGTTTCACTCTCCACTCATTCAATCAAAAGTATCTCACAACCAAAAATAACAAACGTATATGAAAACCCAAAAACAAAAAAAAACGACGCTCTTTGAGCGCTAAAGAAAGCAAATTGTCTCAAAATTTCTTTTTTGTGAAATTTTCATAGCGTTTTTGATGCGCTAAGAAAATATCAAAAAATTTTCGCGGTCACAAGGTAAATTTGTGGGATATTCTAGTTGTGTTACGAATTGGTTTTGGACCGGGAGAGATCGACTCGTATACTCGTACTCGTATATTTAGAAGAAACAAAATATATATAAAAATAAATAATAATAATAAAAAAAAATAAATAAATGAATAATTTCATAGTTACCTACTACAAGTTTCAATAGCCAATATACAAATTTAAATTTAGTCTGACTTGTTGCTGACTTATTAAAAATTTATTATTTCAATTTATTAAGGCTGACAAACTGATACGAAACGCATACGAAACGAATAAACGAGCAAAAGATATATATATATATATATACATTTATACTTATATATATCTATATACGTTTATATAAATTTAGCTGACAATCGTTGAAAGGGACACAAAGGATTACCCAGGATACGATTGTTGGTCTAAATTCGACGACGCAAACGCGAAATTTTTTAAGAAAACAAAAAGCAACAACAAACGGCAATCAAAGTGAAATGTGAAACGGATTTTTAAATATTTTGTGTTATTTTAGATTGTATAATTCTTGTGTGAAACAAAAAAAAAACATAAAGATAATTAAATAAAAATTATATATAAATAATAAATAAATTTCTTAATTTTTTTCTTAATTCAGTGCATTTAAGCGAAAATATTGTTGGCAATATTATATGAATGCAGTATACGAGAGTGTAATACTTTTTTACATCACTATATATAAAAAAAAAATAAAAATAAATTTATGACGTGTTTAACAACGTACTAACCAACATCAACACTGGGAAACTTAAGGATAATTTGATCGAATATTATGGGGCGTTTAACAATTTGGTTCCTATTAGGACTAACGTTATTCGCCGTCTCCAGTAATGGTGAGCATACAAACGCTAACTTAAATCTTATATAATACCAAATAATATAAGCATTGAAATACAAATACATATATTTCAAGTCCTTTGCTACAAATCAAGCAAACAACCAACAAACGAACAAGCGTACAACGAAATCGTCAAAAAAAAATTATTATGCAATTTTTATGAAAATATTCTGCGGCATTTTCAAAAAAGAAAAAAAAAACAACAAAATTTTAAATATTTAAAAATATATTTTTTTTGTCACTGTATGCGTGCGTGTGCCTTGCTGTCTTCGCTGTTTGCTGTAGCATGTAGACATGCGAAAATGAAAGAGTATCTCAGATAGCAGCGGCGACTTTTTCTCCTGCAAAAAAAACTCAAAGTATGCGCGAAACTCTGCGCAAACGAAAACGTCAGCGACACTTTTCACTAAATACGAAAAATAACAGCAAAATAAAAATTATTATTTTTTTTTTATTATTATTTCTATAAGTATAATTTAGGTGTTGTTGGTTTTGTTGTTCTCGGTTAACGAGAAACATCTCAAAAAGAAAGCAAAATGTTTAGCTCAAAGCAAGCGATTGGCTACTCTTAGTTGTCACGGTTTGTAATGTTTTAAATTTAGAATCTTGTGAGTTTTTTTTCTCTTTGTCAATTTCTTAATGTTTTAGGGAAAATAAATAATGCTATATTATACGATCGAAAAAAAGAGGGTTGAAACAGAAAAGCCATAATGAAAACAATAAGAAACAAGTAAATGTTTGCGCAAACAAACGTTGCAATGCACTGTTTTGTTTATTTACAAAAATCATTTTATGCCACTTTCATAAATACCGACTTGATGTGTCAACAAATGCGATCTTAAGAATAGCAGAATTGTTTTGATTTAAACTTTTTTCGATAATGGTTTAAGGTAAGCCTTTTGATGAGCACAACTTCTACTACACTTTACCACACACACTTGAAACTTTATATTGAATAATTTTCAATTAATTTTAATTAAAGGCAAATTAAATCGTCTTAGAAAGTAATTGCTGACTTAATTGGCTTCTTTCATTACATTTCATAGACAAACTTATTAGCAAGTTAAAAAATTCACACATTTGGGGAAAGTTTCAATCAAATGCAATAGAATTGTATGAAAAATAAAACATCATGAAGAAAATAGAACATTTGTGATGTCCTTAAGTTATGTGATACAACATTTCATTTAAATTTGAAATTTCTGCAAACATTATTTAAGTTGTCAATAAAAAAGGATTACAAAAAAATTTTTATTGAAACAATTACATGTCATTGAGTATGCAATGTAATGTAAAAACTTAAAAAGAAATAAATATTTTAGGGTTAATTAAAATTCGAAGGTAAATAAAAAAAAATCAAAAAAGATGATTGTCATTAACAAAAGAAAATCCGCATTTCATGCTTAGCTAATCGGACACGGTGCGTATGCGTAACGAGCTGCCAATTGCGTCATGTTGCCGTAAGACAATTAAAATATGCTAAATGACCTTACCGAAAACTGTCACTCATTAATTGGCGGCCTTTAAAATGTTACACACGCAAATGACAAAGCAGTGAATAAATAAATAAAAAAAAAATATTATTTTAAGAATAAAAAAAATGTATATCAATGAAAACCATGAGTGTGCGGAGTGAAAAAAGGAGTGGGCGAAAAGCCAAAACCGAATAATAAAAAAAAAACAAAAATATCACAAAATTAACAGCAAAAAAATTAACGCAGCACGAGCAGCAGCAGCAGAATGTTTAAAAATAAAATTATAGATTGCCGCAGCCATAAATTAATGTCAAGTTTGCAAGGATAAAATGACCTTAAATCTGGCAGTACACAAAAGATATGAAAAACTGCAACAATTGTTTGCGTATTATTAATCATCTTTATTATTATTTTTATTTTTCTGATCAAACGAAACTTCAAATTAATTAAACTACATTTGCAGATGTTTTTGCTAGTGCCGATGTCGGACCAAGTGAATCAGAATGTCGTCCCTACATTGAGAAGGCTATAAACGAACTTAAAACTGGTGAACCTAGTGAGAAAGGTGTGTATTATTTAAATCTAATGGGCGCTCGGAACAATAGGATTTGAAGAAATTAAGTAAAATTTTCAAATGTGAAATGTATTTGTTCGAATTTCAATGAGGGCAAAAAATTCCATAGACTTGGCATGAAGCCAGTAGCGCACTTAAAAAGTGCGTCTGTCCTTGTTAAACGGACACATGAAAAAAATATAAAAATGCGAAGAACTGTCAAATAAGTAAATAGTACAATTGGCCATAGTCAAACCGATATTGACAGCAGCCAAACATGCATGAAAATAGGTTAGATTTTAGATTTAGAGCGTATTTCAAGATATGAGCGAAGACATATTGTCAGTCAGCAACTAATGTGAATAATTTATTTAGAAGAAAGTGTCCCTAGTCCTGAAACGACTTCCGGTGATGACACAACGAATAATGATTCTGGCGAAATGCAATCCGATCAGCCTACAGCTGATGGTGATGATGATGACAATGATGATGACGGCAACGATAATGGCGACAACGAGAAAGAGACTGTAGAAATCACAGATGTTGATTCGACTGAAGATAATGTTGACCAGCGGAATATTGATCTCGATGGTGATGGTATACCGAATGAGGAGGACAATGATATCGATGGCGATGCCAAGCCTAATGATGAAGATGACGACATCGACGGTGATGGCATACCAAATGTCAGCGATGATGACATTGACGGCGACGTTATACCAAATGAACGCGACAATGACATAGATGGCGATGGTGTGCTTAATGTGCATGATCGTGATATCGATGGCGATGGCGTGTTAAATGTAGTCGACCAGGATATCGATGGTGACGGCGTTCCAAATGACGTTGACCAGGATATCGATGGTGATGGCGTTTCGAATATAAATGATAATGATTTAGATGGTGATGGCATACCCAATGATGAAGATGATGATATGGATGGTGATGGCATACCCAATGATCAGGATGATGATATTGATGGCGATGGTATACCAAATCATGAAGATAATGATATTGATGGTGATGGCATCCCAAATGAAGATGATGATGATATCGATGGTGATGGCATACCCAATGACCAGGATGATGACATTGATGGCGATGGTATACCAAACCATGAGGATGATGATATTGATGGTGATGGCATACCTAATCATGAAGATGAGGACATCGATGGCGATGGTATACCAAATGATGAGGATGACGATATCGATGGTGATGGTATACCCAATCATAAGGATGATGATATTGATGGCGATGGCATACCGAATGACCAGGATAATGATATTGACGGTGATGGTATTCAAAATGAGGATGACCACGATATTGATGGTGATGGCGTTAAAAATGATCAAGATAATGATATTGATGGGGATGGCATACCAAACGATAAGGATCATGATATTGACGGTGATGGCATGCCAAATGATAAGGAGCCAAAGAGCTTGGACATCGATGGCGATGGCATACCAAACGATGACGACAATGATATCGATGGTGACAGTCATCCTAATGAAAAGGATGAGGATATGGATGGTGATGGTATTTTGAATGTGCACGATCCTGACATTGATGGTGATGGTATACCAAATGTACATGATGATGACGTTCATGAAGTTGTCGCTGACGATAAGGCAGCACAAGACGACGACGAAGAAGAAATTCAAGAAGAAGTCGTTAAGCGTACCAAGCGTGAAGTTGATGCTGCACCAGTGGCCGAAGAGCCTAAGGGCAAACCTGGCGATTTAGATGGCGATGGCATTCCTGACGATGAAGATGACGACAGAGACGGTGATGGCATACCTGATGACCAGGATGATGATATTGATGGTGATGGTATACCAAACGAATTAGACAACGATATCGATGGTGATGGCATACCCAATGAGGAAGAAGAGAGTGAACAACCTGAAACTGAAGAAGTAGCAGCTCCAGAAGATGCTATTGAAGAGGAGGACAAGCAAGAACAGAGCAGCGACGACGGTGCAGCTGAGGAGGATGACGACGACACAATGCCAGAAGATGAGCTGCTATGGGTATTATAAACTCAAATTTAAACCATTTCATCTGTTTTATTACTTGTTTTTAAACGAAATCTGTTTTTAGGAAGGTGAAATTCCACAAAACCGTCGTAGCCGCGACCATGTTACGGAGCTTTTACAATTGAACGAAGAGTTCAACCCACGTGAAAAGGCCATTGATAATGTCGCCGAGATCGTTTTGCGTGATATTAAACGAATCTATGAGAATGCAGTCAAGCCATTGGAAACCCTATACAAGTACCGCGACTTGAGTAATAGACATTTCAGTGACCCAGAAATCTTCTCAAAACCATTGATTCTCTTTATGGGTCCATGGTCGGGCGGTAAATCATCAATTTTGAATTATTTGACTAACAACGAATACACTCCCAACTCATTGAGAACTGGTAAATATAAAGATATTTATTTAACTACGTGATATAACTAATGGTGATTCTGTTTTAAGGCGCTGAACCTTCACCAGCCTACTTCAACATACTTATGTGGGGTAATGAGACCGAAGTGCTGGATGGCACACAACTTGCGGCCGATTATACATTCTCCGGCTTGCAAAAATTCGGTCAGGGTCTTGAAGAACGCTTGCGCGGTCTGAAAATGCCCAGCAAGTTGCTCGAAAAGGTAAAATATTCAATTCATTTAATTTTAACCTTCAAATACAAAAATAACGCCATGAAAAACAGACAACGTCATTTAATACAAAAACAAAATAGACAAGAAATTGAAAAAAAAAATAAAACTAGAAGCCAACAACAACCACTCGTGAAATCCAAATTTAATTTTTAATTTAAATATTACTCAAATAATCAAATTTGCTTTGTGTGTAAAAAATATACATTGAAACAGTTTCGCTTTGCCTCTTCTTGTCGCTCTTTAGCACTGCTGCATTTCTCACTCAAACATCGAGTCAAATTAAACACAAAATGCAATGCAAGCGATTATTTTATAAACAATTTTTATCTCAATTTCGAAAGTAAACAAATTTCAGGACTCAAGCATATTCGGTCCATTCTACCATTCACTCACAGAGAGCATTAACTTGTTTCAATGCTGTGCTTTCTTGGCAGTTTTTCATATATTGGGAAACAATTTCGAAATGCAACTAGAATTTTTGGCGCATTGCCCACAAATATTAAATCCCGATTATTATAGCCCCTAAACATGTTAACGCACATTTCAATATGCCTCTAACATTTATAAAAACAAAATATAATATTTAATTAATTATGGCATACCAAAAATAGTTTTTTTACTCTCTAAAAATAACCTTAAAAAAATGTATTTTCTTGTCTGCTTGCAGGTTAATATCGTTGAGATACCCGGCATACTCGAAGTGCGCAAGCAAGTCTCGCGCGTCTTTCCCTTTAACGACGCCTGTCAGTGGTTCATTGATCGTGCTGACATCATTTTCCTTGTCTACGATCCGGCGAAATTGGATGTTGGTCCAGAAACCGAAGCTATACTCGATCAGCTGAAGGGCCGTGAATATCAAACGCGCATTATATTGAACAAAGCAGATACAGTGAAGCCTGAAGAATTGTTGCGTGTTCAGAGCGCACTCATTTGGAACATTTCGCCGCTCATGTCGTCCGCTCAACCACCGCTGGTTTATACAACTTCCTTGTGGTCGAATCCCTACCAGGACGGCGCACCGGCTCGTCTGCTGCTCGCACAGGAACGCTCTTTCCTGCGTGATCTGCGCACCGCAATCGAGAAGCGAATCGAACATAAGATTGCAAGTGCGCGCCGTTTTGCTGTAAGTTGTTTTCGAATCCTCATTTTGAAGTTCACTTTTGATCCAATTCTATGACACACACACATACAGGTTCGCGTCCGTAATCATGCTAAGATGGTCGATTGTTATTTGAACACTTATAACAACCACAAGACGCTCTTCGGCAATAAGAAACGTATTGCGGACGATATTATTGATCATCCACAAAATTATCACATCTACGAGGGCCTATCAACATTGACTAACATTTCACGTTACGACTTGCCTGATCCCGAGGTATATCGTGACTTCTTCCGTTTGAATCCCTTGTACGAATTCAAGAAACTTGCCGATACATGCACTTACTTCCGCGGCTGTCCGATAACCAAACTGGATGTTGCAATTGCTTACGATCTGCCCGAATTGGCCGGCAAATACAAGAAAATGTCTGATGCAGCGCTGTCGAGCATAGATGCCAAGGAAGCCGCTGCTGCTTCCGTTGAGGCTGACCAGCCACAGGTTGATGCAAAAAAGACGAAAAGTTGAGTTAACAGCTCAAATCTAGAGAAAAGCCTGCCAAGTAGTTTATTTTAGTAAAAAAAAAACAGCAACAAAAAAAATTAAAGAAAATTTACGAAGAGAAGTTTAGAGCTTGGGATTAGGAGAAGGCGGACAGTGTTGAGGAGAATTAGACATATACAAATGACAAGAACTCACATAAGATACTTAATTGGTGAGAGGGAAGAGAGAGCAAAATAAAATAAACTTAGAATATGGTCAAAGCGCCTTAAGGAGTGAGGGTACCAGAGCGCGCAAAAATAGAGATGAACAACAGCTGAAGATAACCGAAACTTATATTTTTCGAAGTAACTTTTGAAGTTCTTGAGTCGACACGTACTCAAGAAAGCAATAACAGATTTTAATTTCAAATTAACCACAGAATTAAATTAAAAATTTATTTAATTACACATTTTTTATTAACTGAGAGCAGCATTAAATATCAGCAAATAAATATATATGCGTAGAGGAAAAGAGAGAGCGAATATTATTATAACTGAGAGCATAAACAAACAAAAACATTTGTTGCACTTGCACTTTTATTGCGAAAAACTTGTTATAAACCTTTTAAATGCACAAAACTTAGAGAGGCGGGCGCGTATTTTATTAAATTAATTTCAATAAAAAATAAAATAAATAAAAAAAAGGTAAAATCAAAGAAACGAAGACAAAAACAAAACAAACAATAAGCTTTCAAAATTATTAAATCCGATTTACAGAATACACAAATTCAATTCGATGGATAACGAAATCAACTTAATAATTAAAAAACATGTTCTGTTAATATAGAAAAAATAAATAAATAGAAAAATTAAAAAAAAAAAAAAACGAGCCAGCTTTAAGCACATTTTGTTGCAATCGAATGCAGCATGGAAAAAATACTTAAAATAATGCTGTACTTTCATTATTATGCAATAATTTTACAATCTTTAGTGGTATTTACAATGATCAAACACAATGATTTGACTCGAAAGTAATACCCATGAATATTGTAGTTGATAAGACTTTTTGATAAAAAGTAATTTTAAAACAGTGAAGACGTTGCGAATTTTTAATTGATTAAATTGTATATGATTACTTGAGTGACTTAAGTGGAGGGACAAAGAACATAAATTTATTAAAAGTCAATGAGTTGAACAATCATTGATATATTTTTACATATGTAAGATCTTTGAATGTAAAATGTAACATAATGCGGATGAACGAAATAAATAAAAACAACAACTTAAAAACCCCCAAAAATAATTTGTGTTTTCTCTTAGTAACCTTTAATTGTGTCTGCAGCTGTGATTTGCAAGCTATAATACTAGCAAATTCCCTGGCAAATAATGAGATGTAAGGCAATCCTAGCAGGTACAAAGAAACATTTGTATTTGATTTTCTTGGTATTTGGAAATGAGGATGCAAACAAAAACAAATAAATACGAGGTGCACTTTCAAATTACTTGCCCGCATTGTTGCATTTTTCACTCTTTTTCTCATTTTATTTTGTTACATTTTGCCATTGCAAATGTATGCAATGTTCACTGAACAAGCAGCAAGTCAAAACTTAAATTAAACAAATGCATTCAAATTGTATCCGTTATTTCAATTTATTTGGTTCTCGTTTCACCTTATTTGAAAGTGTGGCCATTCGATTCATTCGTTCAGAGCTGCAACGCCTTTGGTCATTAGTTCGGTGGCACTGTTTGGTAGCTTTTTACGGATATAGGTCGATTTCAAAATCATGTTTTCCCGTTGATTTAACGACGCTACAAAAACTACTTTTTCGCCAAAGAAACTCACCTTATTTTCAAGACATCGATATATTTTTTTATGTTGCAAGCCATCGTTAACATCACTTGTTGCCAACATCGAAGTTAGCAAAAATTGCATTGCGAACATCGATTTTTGTCCAGCTCTACTCCAAAGGGCTTACATTCTGTTCCCTTCAGCAAACCAACCGACTTCTTATGTTTACTTGAAGTACTGCAGGTCATGGAAAAATTAAATATACGAACAAAAACGAAAAACTCCATCAGCCGATTTTGATGACAGCGCGTTTTTAAGACTTGTGCATTATTTTGGCGCCATTTACTGAAATGTCAACTCGATTTCTTTTGTTATTTTTAATAAATTATATAACGTCTCATTCTCTTTGTTGTCCGTTATTCTTACAAAAACATTAGGGCTCAGAAAACTTCAAACTTTTGTCGTTGAAACCTTCTATTGGAAATTCCAACCGTTGCATAAAACTTAAAATTAACAAAAAGAAAAGATTTCTACTTTAAATTGAGCTGTGAATTTTTAACGCAATTTAAAGAAGATGTGGCATATACGCAATGATAAGGATAGATAATACTACAATTTGCTTTCTTCTTTGGTCAACTATAAATGTGACTCATGTACTCGTAAGCGAGCAAGTATCTCTTTTGCTCTTTTTGAAATTCGCGGGTCTCTATTAAGGGGATTCGAAACCAAAAACAGATCGATCCGATGGCCTTTTTAAACTAGATTTAGTTAGAATTTTGATTGAGCGCTGTATATATCTTTTTCATCATCACCCTTTTTCTTAGGTTTTTTCTCTTTTCAAAACATCTTGTTTTACTAATCATTTTCTAAAAACACCTACTTTTTCAGAAAAACTGGCAACACTGGCTGTGTCGCTTAAGTCGTTTTGTCTTTTCGAACTTTTCGGTATTATTTATTATTAATTTTCGCTGAGACTCGGTTCGATTGAAGATGCACACAGATTTATCGCCGCATCTACATACGCCGGCTTGCAACAAACTTATTGAACAGCTGAAGGCTTGCCACGAAGAAGTAAGTTTGCAGTTTAACCCAAATTTTTCGTTTATATAATTTGTTTTTGTAAATGCTTCGTAGCACGCGTTTGCCAAATTCGTTGGCTATTGCAATACTATTGACTCGGCATTGGTCAAGTGCCTCAAACAGGAGCGTGTTGCGCGTTCCGCTACAAATCGTGCTAAGGCCCGGGAGCGTCAGGAGCGTATAAAACAACGTTTAATAGCGGACCAACAACAGACTTCATAGGAAATATTGTAGTATAGAAAAAAATAGCAACACAGACACCCAGAATGACGGCCTCAATAGATCCACTAGAACAATATTACTTTAATCATGAAAAGGAAATAATTTGCGGGCGTGAAGTGACACCCATCACGGATGATTACGCTGAGCATTATCCCAGCGTAGTTGACCGCTTCTTTACACGTTATTACTACATCAAACCGGGTGCAGATGAATCACCATACCAAGTGCTATTCCACTCAAATCGTATCTGTCTCATATGCCTGGCGCCACAGCATCCGGCTCTGACCACTGGCATTACATCGTTGAACTTTGACATTGGCAATGCTGATCGCAGCAAGAACACTGTAAAGGGCAAAGGAAAAAAGGGCGGCATGCCGTTGCAGCCAGACTCAACGCTTGCCTTACTAACGGATTCCGAAGGCAAAGTCTACAAAGTTCCCAGTTGTATACGCGGTAAGCTTATCGAGGTGAATTTGGCTGTGGCTCAAGACCCAAAACTTTTGGAAACACTCGACGAGGGCGCGAATTATCTAGCGATTGTACTGCCCAAGCCCGAACACTGCGATGACCTAAAGGCGAGTCTTATGACGCAGGAAATGTACGATGACCGCATGGCGAACAAGCAGCTTGTGTCGGAAAATAGTTTAAATTAATGTGTTATTTCGTTATTGTTAGATGAATATTTAATTTTTATAAACATTTTAAATAAAAGAAGTTCCGGTTTCCACTTACGCCAGAATTTTACGAAATTGACTAAAATTCGTAAATGTAGAAGATCCAACATTCGTAAATTGAATAGTTACCAATTTGAAAAACATATTTATTTTATTTTTGAATCTATTGCAATAAAATTGCATATAAAAGAAAAAAGTTGTGCGTTAAAGTTAGAATGAGCCTGGCTGTGTCAGCTCTGCCAATTCTTCGCGCACAATTCATTGCTACCGCCAATGGCTTACAAACAGAGATAGGACCAGAGTAAATGTTTGAGATAATTTTCGGTAACAAAAATACCGGACATTTAAAAAAAATATATCCAAAGCTGGCGGATATTGACTGGCAAATATATAGAAAATTACTTATATGCAAAAACACTCTTTTCCATAATAAAACAAATAAATATCCATCGGTACACCAGAGTGTTAAAAATTAGATTAAGCGATAATGAAAAAAATTCCCAATTGCTCGCAATTAATGTATTTAAAATGGTTTGGTTTTTAATTTATGCATGTCGTTATGCAAAATTTGAGGAAATACAGTGAATGGAGTCTGGACTTGTGCTTACCAAGAGTTTTTATTATTGCTATATCATTGTATCCATCTATGATCTAAGTCTCTCCGCAACTCATTTTTAAAATAGGGTGACAAGAGTCCTGTGATTTTCCGTTTGCATTTTGTTTTCCCCTATTCAATATTAGCTCCGAACTTCAAACCACACGCATTGCCAAAATGATCCCCAGTCTCATATGAAGTATGCTACACCACAATGAACCACACTCTGATCTCATGTCAAAACAGCGTTTTGAACACTGAGCTAAGCGGACCAGGAGCAGAAACGCCAAAATTCATGGAAATTAGATGTGAGCTTCAGATTCTCCGTGCTTTTTTATTTTTGCAAAAACTCCAAACAATTTGGAAGATTTGAATTTGCAACACGGAGTCAGTAATAGAATAGTGCGTCGAAGAGGAACTTGCGCAAAAAAGTGGACGCAGTTGACAGAGTGAAACAGATTAGGGCTAACTCAAAATGACTTGAAACTCTTGGCTAGCTCAATTTCGATTCCAGTTGCACGGGCATTTTGTTCCAAGCTGGTCATATTCAATATGCAATGCCAACATGGCACGAACAGTCAATGTTAACTCAGTTAGCTGTTAGCAACAGATTAGACAAGGACATCATGGCAAAGTGAAGCAAAACATGTCGAAGGTGAGGATGTCTGTTTGGTACCGGATAGGGTACCTAGCTAATCATTCTGGCCGAATGTGATGAACCTCTCAAATTCGCCGGTAGGTGGTTGGCAACAACAAAACACATTTCGAATTGATTTGGCAACGCAATGCAACACGTGCCCGAACAGCTGATGATAAGCAGTAGCCGTTCGAAA
Source organism: Phortica magna (assembly GCA_037044515.1). Taxonomy (NCBI): domain Eukaryota; kingdom Metazoa; phylum Arthropoda; class Insecta; order Diptera; family Drosophilidae; genus Phortica; species Phortica magna. The sequence goes on along the minus strand of JBAMBP010000822.1, from coordinate 564,716 downwards.
ACAAGTTAGCGTGGTAAAAACAAATAGCTTTAAACAAATTTAATAAAACAATGTCTGCAGAAAAGATTGTGCATGAAGATGACGCCATGGAGGAGGATCATGTGAACTCGTCTTCAAGCGACGATAGTGACGACGATGAGCCACATCCAGATGCATACACCGGCAATGAAGCAAGTGAAGAATTTACCAATCTTATGATCTATATTAAGCTGTGTGTTTCTATTTTAGCAAGTTACCGTTGACTTTGAAGGACGCCCGCCCACAGATCCTGATCGGTTTGGCATATCACAGCTTCTCGAACGTGTATATTTGCGTGCACACATCAATTGCACTCAGTTGGCGGAATTGATAATAGGTCAGTCAATCAAAATAAACAATAGTAAAATAGTATACATTTTTCATCTTTTACCAGCGCAAAATTTCGTGGGGAGTGTCATTTGCCAATGTGAGTCAGATGGTCCTGAGAGTGATATAGACGACGGCGATGAAGATATGTTGGATGAAGGCACCATCTTTGGCATCACCACTGTGCTAAACATAACGGCAAAGAAGGACAAACCTGGTGTCGAACAACTTCGCGCATACATTTTAGAACGCTCTGCTAAGAATGCGAACGCCGAAGTAAATGCCTTCTTCCGCAATGTACTGGAAAGCGAGGAGCAATCCGTTGGTTATCTCATCAACGAACGTTTTATCAACATACCAGCACAAATTTCAGTCCCACTGCTGGAAAATCTTCACAAAGAAATGACAGATGCGAAGGCCAAGAAAATGAAGTTCGACTTTACCTACTTGTTGATGATTGTAAAACTGTATCGTAAGGAATCGAAAAAAGGCAAACCGGCAGAGGACACCTATACCAATGCTGAGGAAGAACTGATAGTGGAACGTGCAAAGCACAGTTTCGAATTTTCCACTGCCAATGAAAGCGATACGGGCTTGTCGGGCAACTGGCTTGAAAACGATGCTCAACTGACGCCTTATCGTAAGATAGTAATTTTTGAAGCTAAAATATTGCCTCAATTGATAAAAGACATAAAAGATTTGGTTAATGGCGAATAGCAAAACGACATATTCAATTATTTTTTCAATAAAACAAACTGTTGATTCAGTCAAAAACATGACATTCATAAATAGTCAGTTCATCTCATGCGTTACAAACAGCTTCATGAATTGGGATGCTCTCTGACTGTAGCGTACACTCCAAGTAAGTTGGCAGCTCTCACACAGCTGATTTGGCTGTCACAGAATAAAAAACAAAAACAAATAGCCGGCGAATGAAAATACGAACGTGACAAGCGAAAACGCGGCGATACAAAATCATTTTTTCCCTGCCTGATTGCTGAGTGTGAGTTTTAAACTTTGTTTATTAATTGTAATAGAATTTTATTACGTTGTTGCTATTAATCATAACTCGGCAGCGCTCTGCGTGCACTGTTCACAAACAAAGGCGCCGATAAAATTATTGTGGTTTTCTCAAGCAATAAAAAGACGAAATTTTTATGCAAACGCGCTCATTTCCAAGTTTGTCTCATTGCAGTTGTTTGTGTTCGTTTGCTCATACGTTCGCTCAGTTTATCAATTTCACTACGAATTGCGGTCATCAACTCTTCAGTTGCAAAGCGAAGATAACAGTTAGTTGGCGCTCATCCCCTGTCGCCGCTCAGTGATTATCACATTGTTGTTATTGTTTCTTGATACGCTCAAGTGTTGTGGCGCTTCGATTGCTTGACTTGCTGCCAGGCCACCGTCATAGTCGACATCAGTGAAGGCGCAGCTGCCGTTTGTATTGCTTCGTTACTCTCGTCGTTTTCAAAATGGGTCTGGACAAGTAAGTGTTGCTATTTATGGAATCTTTAAACAAGTTTTAAAATGTTGCTTAATCGCTTATCTTAGCGTATAAATTATTGTCCGTTTCTCTTTGTTTCTACTTTTTGTGTGTTAGTTATTTATTAATTTATTGTTTTAGCAAAAAATGGGGGAAATATTTGTTTGTTGTCTGCAACAAATGAAGTTGATTTCTAGTAATTTCTATTTCAAATTCAAGGTCAAGTTCGAGGCTAAAATTCTTCCAAATTTTGAATATGTTTTTTTTTTGGCAAAAATTTGAGGTATGTGTCAACTATTGTAACGCTTCCATTGTGTCATATTTATCATTGATAAGCGTGTCTAATGGTAAATAATTAAAAAGCGTACATGTTGTGAGTTGTTTGCAATTAATCTATTCATAACACGTTCAATGTAATTTTATCAGTTAAGTGAACGTGTTTGCATTTTTCAATAAGCGACAACAATTTGGGTTAGACAACACGCCCCTGTTGCAGAAATAAAGTTTGAAACAAATAAAATGCTTAACATTTGTGTAAATAAATGACTAAAATCCCATCGGCTGTGATAAATTGTCATCCGTAACGCGTGGGCGTTACTGATTTCTCTTCAGTTTGTTCAACACTCTGCTACAAGAAACTGTTCACTTTCTTAATTCGTGTTGAGTATGAAACCTTGTCAAATGACATGATAAGTTCAATAAACCGTAAAACCAGCTGAACCACACCACTTTTATAGAGTAGAATGCATTATTTGATTCTTATCTATCATATGGTTAATATTCACATTTTATTGACATTATTTATAAAGTAATAAATCCGAATTGAAGATTTCGATACTTTGAAAAATTTCAAAATGTTTATTTTTCTTAATCTTTATTAATGAAGTGCTCAAACTACACAAACGATTTTATTGATAAGATTATTCTTTTGATGTATGTCCAAAGCTCTTAATATTAATTTTGCTGCTATGTGCATCAATAATACAAGATTTCAAAAAAGTATTTAAAACATAAACTCAAGGAATAATGCATCTGAAAATTTCTTTTCAATAAAAAAGCTTTTAAAGCTAATGAAATTTAATTGAAAACAATGTACGGAAAGGAATCGAAAATTATTGCAAATTGCATTGACGGTTTCAAAACATATTTATTAGTGATAATTGTTGATGACGCAAACATTTTACGGTTCTTTCCCCGTTTCTATTTACAGGTTGTTGCCATGTTCGGTACGTTTGGCAAGGGTTATACAGCAAACCGGCTGTGATGTGCTCTGCGTTGTTGATGTTCAAGACCGACCTGCCGATCTTGTAAAGCAGTTCAATAATATTCGCAGCTTTGATGCTGCCTTTGATAAGACCGTATCGTGTTTCATGTCGGATCAATATAAAATGCCCGTTGTCTATGCGCCGGTGCAGGAGTTGACCGATTATCATGATGTGCGAAGCTACCAGAAGGCCATCGCTGAGGCGGTTAAGCGTGCACTGAAGGTTGATTGATTGGCATTTAATTTTACTTATTCTATATTTATTAATATTGACATTCTTTATATATATAGGGTGGTTTTGTATCACCGATGCTTGTCGTGCCTGATAGCAAACGGTTTGCAAGTGCACCTCTCTGTTCCGTTTTGGCCGCGTTAGAGCAACTTTATGTCGTAAGTTTGGTGGCTGCAATTTCAACAAACAGAAACACATATTAAAAAAACAACATGTTTCTACTACAGCCAATCAGCGTTCGTGAAAATTTACCAGAACGGGAAAAATTGGTCAAGAATTTATCGATCTTCATTGACCGGTCTGATGCCGACGAGATTATGAAGGAGGCATTAATTTTGGAGTCAGGTCGTTTTGTAGCGCGTGATATTGGTGAGTGTTGACGATACCAAAATATAAAAAAAGCACCTAAAATTATGCAACAATTATTTTTGCTTTCTTTTAACTAGGTGGTGGTGATCCCGAACGCATGGCACCGCCACGCATTGAGGATTATATCAAACCATTATTCCCAATGATGCAAGTTACCGTTATTTCCGATCCGGAAGAACTCAAAAAGGACTTTCCACTTTTCGCTGCTGTCAATCGTGCTGCCAGCACTGTGGAGCGTCATCAGGGTCGTATCATCTTCATTGAGTATGCGCCTCTACAAAAGGCACGCAAAACGATTATGTTGGTTGGCAAGGGTGTGACCTATGATACTGGCGGCGCTGACATCAAAGCCGGTGGCGTCATGGCGGGCATGTCACGTGATAAATGCGGTGCTGCTGCTGTAGCGGGTTTCATGCAGGTGCGATGGCTATTGCTGACAAAACGCTTTGTTATGTCTATAATATAATTTTATAATTTTTCTTAACATATAACAACAATCAGGTCGTCAATGAGATTAAGCCATGTGATGTGCATGTCATTGCTGCGCTTTGCTTGGTGCGTAATTCCGTGGGCGAGGAATCGTATGTCTCCGATGAGGTGATCACTTCACGCGCTGGTGTTCGTGTTCGTGTTGGCAATACCGATGCCGAGGGTCGTATGTGCATGGCCGATGCACTCTGTCGCATGAAAGAAATCGCTGTACGCGAACATTTGCCCGATCCACATTTGTATACAGTTGCCACCCTGACCGGTCATGCCGTCATATCGGCCGGCCACGGTTATTCCATTGTTATTGATAATAGTGTAGCACGTGAAGCCGATCATGCACGTAGTTTACAAATTGCCGGTCAATCATTCGGTGAACCATTTGAAATTTCGACATTGCGTCCTGATGACTTTACTTTCAATGAACCACAAGCGCCTGAAGAGGATTTGGTCCAGTGCAACAATTTGCCATCGACACGTACGCCAAGAGGTCATCAGGTGAGTGGCGAGACTATTTGTTCTTATATATTGCCATCGTTAACCAAACATTTTTATTTGACAGGTGCCCGCCGCATTCATGATCACTGCCGCTGGTCTTGAGAAGTATGGCTTAAATTCGGACTACCCTATTAAATACAGCCATTTGGATATTGCAGGCAGCGCTGGTGATCTTCCAAAATCACCAACCGCTGCACCCATCGTCGCTTTGGCCAAGCATCACCTTTTGTAGATAAACACATTCGAGAGTATTTTGTAAAAAGCTCCTGTCTTATACATGAACCCTGTGTACTTATCTATTCTCTCTGTACCATTTTTCCTAATGCTTTTATAAATTGCATCACATTTTTTCAGTTAATACGTAACGATTAAAAATCACATTTTTAAATAAAAGTATTGAAAGCTTAAAAAGCGTGTTAAAATTAAATTTCTATGGCTTCAGATAAACGATCAATATTATCTTGATCTGTAAATCTTAATGTTTATATTGTACCACTTTGCTGAAATTGACATAAGGAGTTATTGAGTACAGTCTTGTCAAATTGTCATACAATTTATTAATTATTGGACGTCTTCTGATAGTTTATTAAGACTTACATACGCATGTGTGCTCTAGAATATTAATCGATACAGATAAGAAATCGAAAATTGAACTAAGCAACAATTTATGACCAATTATATTTAACAGGTCGTTGAAGGTATTCTAATGATGACTAAAAATTCTAGTTGTCAAACTGGCTCCCTCTCCGTTGCTTAACATGTCTTTTGAATGACTACAATTGTTCTTGCCTCTACAATATTGGTTGCATTCTTAGTCAGTCAGTAAGCTTTTTGTTGTTGTTGTTGTGGTTTGCTTGTTCGTTTGGGCCACAAGTAGAACGCAGGCAATAGCACCAACAACAACTGCAAAGCCAACAATAAGAGCCTGACTGGCAGCGCATTCGCAATGAGCCGCTATTCGCTCGCTGTCCACTTGAGCAGCGCTGCTGTCGTCAACATCGACGATTGTCGTCATCCAGAGCGCAACTGCGCGATTCCACGTATATACACATATACATATATATCTACATACATATGTATATATAGTTGTGTGTGCAAGTGTGTGCGCTTTCGCATTCGCACAACAAACTATGTACCGTTAGTTGCTTAAGTTGGCTTTGAAAACTCGGTCAAGAGTGTCTCATTCATGCTGTGATTGCATAATAAACCGTTAGTTTTGCCGTTTATCTTATTTTTTTTTTTACTTTTTTTCCGCGCGAAGTTTTTCTCTTGTTTTCTTTTCGCTGTTGTTGTTGTTGTTGCTGTTAGTTCTTTGATTTGGCCCCTTTGGCGTTTGTCTTTTTTTGCTGTTGTTTTTTTATACAATTTATTATCGCGCATGCCTTTCTTCTCCTTGACAGTGACAATACAAACAACAAATACAAAAACAACCAAAAGCGGTCGGTCAGTAGTTGCACTTTGTTGTTGTTGTTATTGGTGGTGCTTGTGGTGGCAAGCAAGCCGTTTAGCTGGTTCTTGAACAGTCGTTGTTGACGTTGTTGTTCTAGTGCTAACGGTTGTTCTAAATGGTTGGCAACGCGTAAATATTGCGCATTGACAGCACACGAATTGCGTTCAATTTTGCCGTTAGCTTCAATAGACATGCGTGTAGTGTTTTTGTTTTTTTGACGATTTTTATTAAAATTACATTGAAGTTGTACCCATTTTGCTGTGGTCTTGTTTTTGTTTGAAAGCTGACATTGTCAACTGTTTTCACTAATGAATAGACGTATGTTACTTAGACGGACTCATCACATCTGCTAGCTCAACTTTGAATTTGGTGTTAGTCTCGCCTTTTGTGCATGCTAGAATGTTGTAAGTAGCATGTTGTGTTTCACGACATAAGCGTGTTGAGCTTTAAGTTAAAGTCATCTCCGTTTTATAAATTTCAATTGACTTAACATTTTTTTTTTCATTAATTGATGTTAAATTAAATATAAAATAGTTTCATATAAAGCATTCTTTAATTTTATTACTAATTCAATATATAGAACTATGTTCATTATACGTCCTTATAAGTACTTTAGTGCAATTATTGGGTACAACAACAAAGTAAATGATTAAGTTATCTCAAACAATCAAAAAAAAAAGCACTTGTGGAAATCGATTTAGAGAGCCATGACTGGCTGTCGATCAATTTAAGTGTCGTTCAACAAACTATCTCTCAATCGCCTTACCGCCCTCGGTCTTCTTGCTGATCGGTTCATGTCTAGTGTCTGTCTGTCTGTCTATCTTTCTATCTGTCCCATGGACAACAACACTTTGTCAATTGTCGATTATGGCAGACGGATTGCCGCTGTTGTTGGTTGGTTGGTTGGTTGGTTTGGTTGGTGTTGCCAATAAGCATCATGGTATGCAACGTTGATCCATAAATTCGTTAAACACACAACAACTACATTGCCGACAAAAACAACAACGAATACAACCAACAAGCAACAACAACATCACTACAAAATAGTGAAGAGAAACCAACGTTCAGCAAACACATCAATAATAGTACAGGGTTGTTGTTGTTGTTGTTGTTGGAGCAGTTGTTGCATGAACAGCGACGGCAGCTGAGCTGGCAGAGGCAATGGAGGCCATACCGACAACAATAACAACAACAACAACAGCAACAGCAGCAACAATAATAAAAACAACAACGGCAACAGCAGCAGCAGCAGCAACAGCAACAACGACAACATCAACTGTGGCAACTTTAGCAACAAGCAACGACAGAAATGATCTTAAATGAATGCGGAAGTTTTTCTTGGGTTTCGTAACCAGCTTCAGCTTCAACTCCAAAGAGGTCGCAATTCCAGTGGCAACTGGAAACGTGCACGAGATGCAAAGACTACAACATAGAGGTAAGTGTCTGTTGTCTGTGTGTCTGTTTGTGTGTCTGTGCCTATAAACGAATGTGTGTATGTGTAAGTATGTTGGGAAAAAATGTTGCAGGAAAAAACAAAAAACAAAAACAAACCAGCCAAACAAACAAACCAACCAACAAGCCAAACATGAAAATATTAAAATTAATCTAATGACTGGTAGCACTTAAGAATAAATTGCACTGTTGAATGTAATAAGAAACGAAGGCGGCAAGTCAAATAGCAAAGCAACGCAACGGCGTGAACGAGCGAAACGGAAAGAGAAACTTCTTCGTGCTTTGGAAAAGTTTCCTCAAATGCGCGAAACTCACAATTTAAATAAATCAAAGGCATAAACGGAAGACAGTCTAGGATTATCTGCAATCGTGTGACTTTAAATAGCACATCAAGTGTACTAAATCTTAATTTGATACAAAAAAAGAAATCAAAAGCAAATCAAGCCGTCGAAAACACCTGCTATGACATGAACCTATCTGCGTCAGAGGCGCCTTGTCATCCGATACGAGTTGCTTAAATATTTTTGGCAATTTCTCACAGCGTCAAAAGTTTTTGTGTGTGCGCGCATTGGCTTGGAAAATTTTAAAGTGTCCTTTTTTACTCAATATAATTTACAGCGTTTTTCGGGTGATGCTGTAGGCATGAGCATATGCTGCTGCTGCTGCTGCTGCTCATGCTACTGCGCTTGCGCAAGGCTTGGCAAGTGAGCAACCCAAGTGTTGAGTTCAAGGATGCAATGTCGCTGGAATAAGAAGCCCAAAATGTTCAATGTGCAGACAACTAAATGCGCTACAAAGGCATTCATAACTAAAAAGAATATTTCAGAGTTTATAAGTTATGAAGTTATTTAAAATTAAAATCGTTCTATAAGTGGTCTTTAAATGAATTGTCTGGTTAAAGATTCGGTGAGGCGATTTGTTTGGGGACGGAGTTTATTCTGCTATGGAAATTGTTTCTTCCAGAATAGAGCGCATATCGATGTCGCGGTGAGGTTCGCCACGTACCAAGGAACGGCGGTAATGAGTCTCAGCGCTGTGCTTTAGTCGTTAATCACATCTTTCTGCTCTAAAAGTCAGCTTACTTCTTTTTATTGACTTTTCATTTGAAGATTTAATAAGTCAAAACTAAACGCAATATACACGGCTTGCATATGTGTAGCGCACACAAGCTTCGCCACAGGCAGACGACGCACAGAATTCATTCATAAGATGCCAAAAACAACGTGTGAAAGGGCCACACAATAACTTGGGAACCAATATAACCAACAACTTCACACAACAGCAAAGTAACAAAACCGAAGACAGAAACAACAACAAAAACAAAAACAAAAACAAAAAAACTAAAGTGAAATTAAGATGAAGACAGAAAATTTTCTGTATAAACTTATAAACAATATCATAAATGAAAAATCTACGACACAAATTCATTGATCATATTGCAGCGAAATTAAACTACAAAGAAAGGTAAAGAGATACAAGAAGGCGTCACACAAGTCACTTTCACCACAACCAAATGCCATGAACTTGAAAAAAAAAAAACAAAAAAAAAAAAAGGTGCAAGAGTCGTTTCATGGACAACTTCATTTCGCCGGCCGGCATTTCTTTCACTTACCCGGACGGTGGCGTCGGAGGCGGCGGTTCAATGTTTCAATTTCAACCAATAACAATTAAAAAAAAAATCAAGGGGCCAAAAAAACGAAAATTTCGCTCACGTCCTAAATATTTGACAAGTCATAAATTTCTGTTAAATTATGAGCGACACAATAGGAGTATCTTATCTTAACATGCAGCACAAGACAAGCTACAACAATGAAACAAAAAGAAAAGCATTTGCTGACCTTTTGCGTTGTCTCGCTGCATGTTGTGCGAGAGGCGCCGCCGCCATCAAAACCAAGACAAGATCAACCAACACTAATGTCAAAACTCTAATATGGCGAAACACACAAACAGAGATACAAATGCACATCGTTACAGATACAGATACAAATACAAATACTGTCGCTGCCGCCGCCGCCGCCAACGCCAACCCGCTTCATAATAAATATATTTACAATATTGTGTCATGTTCATGATCAACTTAACTCGTTGTTGTTGTGTTGTTGTGTGGTTGTTTGGTTGTGTTGTTGTTGCAATTGTTCGTGAAAATGTTTTTACCCACACCTTGATTCCGAACAATGCAATTTATTTGGAAAAAGTGCAAAAGTCTTCGTCAAATAGGAAAATGCGGTGAGAGCGAGCGAAAGGAAAATGTTCAACGCCGCCGCCGTCACCGTCACCGTTGTTAATGAAGCGATAAAAACCTGGTTTTCTACTATTGAAAGAAAATGTTTATGTCTTGTCTTTATATACATAGATATATATTTTTTTGCTGAGTTGATTGTATTTCCATCGCTTGTTTTCTCTTTCTCACACTCAGATTTTCCCTATGCCGCTTTGTCGATTCAACGTCTTTCACTTTGTGTGGCTTGTGTAGGCGCATATTGCGGAAAATTCAAACAACAACAAGAAAAAATCTCTTAAGGAAGACTGGCGTCAGTTGTCTTCCAACTGCAAATATAAGCTAAGCGACAAACTATGAATTGCATTTACACTGAGCAAAAAAACGCTCATTTGTCTATTAAAACAAACATAGGAATGTCGAATATATCATTTTTTGTTCAGTTGCTGCTTAAGCAAATCTATAGCATACTTTTAGGGTTCAGCAACTTCCGATAGTTATATAAAATCTTATAATATAATGTAAAGCCAATAAAAATTCGGGATCCGTTTGAAACCGTTAGCTTGAGATTATTTCAGTGATTAGATCAGCGATGAGTTTAGAATAAATGTTTGAGCAAATAACTTTCTTATTAAGTTCTAGATTCACTTGGTATACAAGTCAGTCTCTTTATACTTCACGGCAAGACACTTCATTTTCTACGGTGTGCACATATTTTTCATAAAATAAAATTGTGAAAATTATGAAATTTACTTTCACCGCATGGGGCGAAACGCACAGAGGTCTAAATGTTTTTCACGCTTTGTTATTCTCACTTTTGTTATGGTTGTTGTTGCTTGCATTGTTGTTGAACTCTGTGCGGTCTCTCTTTGCGGCAAAAACGCTCATAAAATGCGATAATATGAATTTTCCAAGGATCAACAATAACAACTTAAATTTGCTATGCCGACTTTTAATACTCATATTTTGCCTACACGAAACAACATAACACGGCGCACATGCAAACATATTTGTTGTCTTTATCGCATTTTTTGTTTTGGCTGTCGTTGTCGTTGTTGTTGCTTCTTTCTTCGTTCCTCTCACAACATGTTGCAATTTTCCTTCACCTTCACTTTATGACTTTCACGCTTCGCATTTGAGCGAAGTTCAGAGTCGTTGCACATTGCAGTTGCACGCTTGGTGGTAGCAGCAACGATGGCGGTGTCGGCATAAGAACCAATATCAAACTGGTTACTGGTGGTTTCTTCGAACAAAAACCAAAAAAAAAAAAACAACAAAATCAATGGAAAACATTTTTGATAAATATTATGACACCCTCATGAGCCAAGTGTGAGGTCAAATATTATGGAAAACATATGTCGATAAGATAAGCAGAAGATACAAAAATCTAATGAAAAGAGACATAATTTTTCAAATGATTTTCTTAAAGATAAAATAAAAAAATAGAAACGAAGATGACGAAGTAAATTTGCTTTCAACTTGCCGAAATAAATTAAATGACAACATTTCAAGTCGTAAATTTTCAAAAGCTCAGAAAATTAATTTAATTAAAATTTATAAGCCAGTCAAGCAGTCAGCAACAGAAGATACTTGTACGAAATACAACTTGCCACATACAGCGCCACCAAAAGGCAACAGCCAACAGCCAACAGCCATCGGCCAACAACAACTACGACAACGACAACGTTTGTATGTTGTGCCAGCCAAGAAAAATCTTCAATTCAGTTTGAATTTTCCCAAGCCACCACAAAAGCACTGCAACAGCAACAACTACAATGTTAGTGGGACCGAGGAGCCGTCGGCGCGGTGGCATGTGGAGACGGTGGGTTTTGTGTTGCATCTAACGTTGCAACTGCGTTGTTAAACCGGCACAGAGCACACACATACACCACACACACACACAAGTTAAGCCGCAATTTGCTGGTAATCTGTGCACTGATGAAGATGTCTACATAGATAAGATTATCACACATAAAAATAAATTCAATATGAATTGTATAAAAATGCAACATTTCCGCGTCTCAAATGATATACACAAGTACATACTCACACAGATATATACAGACGCATGCACACAACACAATCACACACAGACAAAGCTAGTAGTAGAAACCTGGTCTGAAGTGTACAAGTTGATAATGATGAGGTTGACGAGAGTCGTTGCAGAATTTACTTGTTTATTATTGAAGAAAATGCATTTGGCATAAAATTTAGTATAAATCTAAGCTAAGCAAACTTATCTAAGAACCCTCGCGTGTCGTGAAACATTAGCGAAAAAAATTGTACAAATATTTGTATCCATGAAGATGTAAAGAAGTGAAAATCATGTCGTGAGGCAGAAAATTGCTGAGTTTCTTACTGTAGGCCTTTTGTAAAATGGCGCTAAGACTTTCTTTGTTGATGATGATACGCATAATTATCACATGCATGTAATTGAATTAGTGCCTTGTTTGCATTATCTGATCTGCCCATATTAGTCTTAAAATACTCACAACTCTTAAGTTACGTAGGCAAATTCATTTTTGAGTGATAATAAAAATGTTGTGGCCATGGGTTTCTTCTTGGTCAAGAAATCGATCCAAAAGAATAAAATATTTCGTATCTTCAACAAAATATCAAAGATATCCCGATCAATTCGCGCATGTTTGAAACGATTTATCGCATTATTGCATCATTTGTGAAATCGAATCATTGTTTTATCTTCTACATGGGCACCCTCATATTTTCTTTAGCCAATAAGAACGATCTGATAAATTCCAAATACTTTTGAACTTCATGAAGTCCAACAAAAAACAAAACTCAAACAAAAAAAAAAAAATATATAATCAAATCACTGCCAAAGAGTAACTTTCTTTATCAGCTTTGAAAAGCAAGTTTCCAAATTACTCTTTCGGTCGCCAGTTATAAACACTCTCTTCCTCTCATGCTCGGTCGCTCTATCTCTCGTTTTTTCTCTTTTAGCGAACTTGATAATGTTAAGTCGCCAATGACAACAACAAACAACACTAACAACCAGAACCGCTTCTAAAGCAGCGGCAGCAGCAACCTCGGCCTCAGTCTCAGACTCAACCTTAGTTTTCAGCTTCAGCCTCAGCCTCAGCCTCAACTTCGATCATGGCAGTAAGTAATACGTCACTGTAAGGTGAACGCACTCGCGGATGTTAGTGGGTCACTATTTGTACGGTCAACGAACTTTCAGTCGTTTGTAAATATATTGTACGAACGAAGATACGAATTACGAATCCTAACGTAACGCAACGTAGCAGATACTAACGTAATGTCTGCTACGTTCTCGTAAAACAAGAATCTTTAGTTGGTGATCATGATTGCAGCTTTCATTTCTTAACATTTTTGCCTTTTTTTGTTTTTGTTTTATTTATTACTTTACGTCTTTGATCTTTCTTTTTACATTGTCTCTCATGGAAATTTGTCCAATGCAGCGCTGAATGGCTAACTGACTGAATGACTGAGTGACTAACTGACTAAGTGACTGACGAGTCGCTTACTGCATTGAATGTGTTCGATGAACGTTGAAATTTACTTAAACTGTGGCTCGATCGTCATTATTGTCTTCGTCGTCATCAGTTTGTACTTGACTGCATCGCATTGCACCGCGTTACTTATATGCCTTGATTCAACTTTGGTTGTGGGAAAGCACACATTTTGTATTCTTATGGCCACATAAAGACGTCGTCAAGATTGGGTGCTTCGCACATATGTATGCATACATATGTAAGTAAGTGTATGTATGAGCATGACAATAATAATGAACATGATGATTGTCATCATTCTATACATGTTAATACATATTCATCAGTCGATGAAATGACTGAATTTCTTTGCTCTTTTTTTCTCGCTCTCTCTTTCTTTTTCTTACACTTTTGTTAGTTGCAATCCATTTAAATGCAGCATTTCCGTATATGGTTTAAGCCCAATAAATGTTTTAATATTTTCCCTTATGAAGTGTTGCGTTTCTTTGGGCTATATTGAGATAAATGAGTTCTTCTTCGTGTCTGCCATGAAACTCACCATAAATCTACGCTAAAGCTGATGAGGCGCATGATATTCTAATCAGTTATTTATGTTCACTGCCTTTGATCTAATTAATCTATAAATAAATTATTCGGCCGCCTTCGCCTTCGCTCGAAATATGACAAAAAGTCAGCGAACTTTATCGATTTTGCATCAATATGCGTAAACATGGAATGAAAAGATTATTGACTCGATTATTTATGCTAATTGGCACATTTGTGTAAGACTTCGAGAAGCGTTTTAACATATTAAAGTCTTGGTTAATTTGAGTGCAGACAAAGTTCTATTGTTGTTAACAAATGCTAAGCAAATTCTTTGATCTTGAGCCATGTTTGGCAAAAGAAATCCAATTTTACATATTTTAAACATTAAATAAACTTCACATTTAAAGATTATTTTTGGTTTAAAGGTGCACAATTTAAGTATCGATTTATGTGGCATCATTTATAAGAAAAATAACTGCGCATTACTTTTGGCATATATTTACGCTTATAAGTATACAAGTATCTATGACTGTTGTCAAGTGCGAATCTTACGGTTGCATAATCACACCGCTTTTTTAAAGTTGTTACATATTATAAATTTCAATGCCATAAAGAACATGTCGCCAAAGCGATTCTGGCAGAAACATTCTATATGCACGTGTTCGGCACACAGATAAGCAAAATTACACAGAAATCAAATGAAGTTTCAAACAATTTTGCCCATGGCAACCAAACGAACTCGGATTCATACACACACACATAGATTCAACGCTACAACAAAACATAACTAAAAGCGTATTCTGCGATTTATCTACTATAGTGCACGATCATTTCACCAAAAAAAAAGAGCAAAGAAAGAGTGAAAAAAGGTAACTAATGCATTCCGCGTCGAAGTGTCAATGATCTCGAGACAAACTTCAACTAAAAGTTCATTGTACGGAAGCATTTTTTCCTCTATTTTTTTTATAGATACCATACTTTTTTTCGGCGCTTAGGTTTAGGTACAACCATAGTAGGGATACTGAGGGACGGCGGACGGGCCGACGGACTGACAGCGAATCATCAAAAATTGTATGCGGCATAGAATAATAGTCAATCATGCACGGAGTTGCAAAAAAGAAGATAAATTAATATGGTCAGCATGTCATGAATGAGCTTTCTTCTTCTTTGTAGTCAAATGGCAGCGAAATCTACTCAACACTTTTTTGTTTTGGCTCATTTTCCTTTTGTGTGCTTGTGTGTGTGTGTGTGTGTGTGTTTGTATCTATGTAACTTTCGCGCAAAAACGTACAATCAACTCGGTTGCCAATTGGTAACAAAAGTGGTAACCAAAAAGAAAAAAAATCAAAAGCAGCTGAAGAACTTTAATAAATTCACATAAATCAGCTGAGCGCCAAAGGGTCAAATACCTTTTAGCAACAGAAGAAAAAAAACGACAGCAACAACAACAGCAAACAGAAATTAGCTTAGAAAAAAATGCTTAAGTATAGAATAAAAGAGAAATTAAAACGCAAAGGCAGCATTAGAAAATAGCAACAGTTGAAAGCTTTGCCATTAGAATTGTTTAAAAATACATTAGTTGAGCATGTGTGTGTGTGTGTGTGTGATAGATAGAAAGAAAGAACGAATTGAGGAATGAACGAAGGAAGGAAGGAGAAAGAAGCTGCTTTGACGTAACATGAAAATTGCATAACTTATAATACGCTCACGTGCAGAGCGTATGAACAATCTGAACAACTGAGCAGCATAAAAACAGAGCTAACATTTCAGACCATTTTTGTATCTGTATCTATGCGCACGGTTAATTGCCGGCAATCTCATTTATCATACCGACAGTTTAGCAAGAAATACAAACAAAAAACAAAATAGATGGAAAAAAATAAAATAAAATTAGAAAAAAAAATTAGAAAAAAATGCCTTAAAAAAAGATAAAAAAGAAATGTTCTAATTTCGTCACGGCAAACATTCGGAAACCCACTCAGAGCGCTACTTAAAGCTACTTAAGCTTGTATCAATTACACAGTCAAACGTTTAACAACACACATGCACACACACACACACACGCACACACACACATTGGGTTATAAAAACGAATTAAGCTGATGTTGATGTTGTTGTTATTGTTGTTGTTGCTGCTGCTGCTACTGCCGGTTGTCTCTTCAGTTATTCATTTCATGCACAGAATTAGTGTGGGAAGGAAACAACGTCAACTGTAGGAAGAAGATTAAAGTATTGAAGTTGCTTTGGCCGATGTTTCGGCATATTTTGCATGTGCATACGCGTGTGTGTGTGCTTTGTGTGTTTATGGCTTGGCTTTATACTATAAAGCGTCGGTCGGTCAGTGTTATTAAGACCGTCAAGTAAAGTTTTTGGACAAACAAAGCCAAACCAATTGATCAGTCTTACTCGTTCCAACATGTGTTCACCATATGTGTGGTTGTGTGTCTCGCTCTAACGCTTGCTTAGGCATTGCCAAAAAGCGCATAAAAGTGCCGCGCACAAAGCTCTGAGCAAACAAACCTGATAGTGAAGAACGTTTGCGACGAAAGACCAACGAAGACCAACAAAGTAGCAACAACGATGACGTTCTTCT
Source organism: Phortica magna (assembly GCA_037044515.1). Taxonomy (NCBI): domain Eukaryota; kingdom Metazoa; phylum Arthropoda; class Insecta; order Diptera; family Drosophilidae; genus Phortica; species Phortica magna. The sequence continues at coordinate 548,310 of JBAMBP010000822.1, read as the reverse complement.
GTCTTCATATCCGTGTCTCAAAAACTTACTGACACCCCTCGCCCGTCCGCCCGGCAGCCCACCATGCCAGCTGCGTTCGTTCACCTCCCGACGAAAACTGAAAAAAAATCAAAAAAAAAATAAAAATAAAAGCCAAATAAATAAATAAATTGTAAGTAACACAGAAACAATCCAATTCTGTAACCAAGCGTTTGCCGACAAACAAAGCGTCAAACAAACTGACGAACCAACTGACCAACTGACAACGACAACGACGAAACTTAAATCACACACACACACACACGCACACACATGTACACAGTTACAGATACAACTACAAAATACACACGGAAAGATACTCAAATACAGATTTACACTCATGTGTGCTTACAAGGCGCAACTATATTGGCTTGACTGTATGCGTGCTGAGTGTATATGAGTATTTGAGTTCTTGTCTTTATATGTGTGTGTGTATCTTTTTTGGCGGTTTTTAGCTTTTTTTTTTGTTCTTTTTGGGACTTTGCTGTTGCCGACTGAAGCAGCAAGCACCCGTTTTCTTTGCCAAGTCGACTTTGGGCAGGTCGGTCCGTCGGTCAGTCTGTCGGTCCGTCCGACAGTCCGTCAGTCCGTCAGTCGGTCAGTCCAGCTGTTGGCACATTATTCTGTCGTTGGCCAAGACGTTGTTGTAATGACTTTGGACATATCATGCGTCGCTTGATCTTCTTACGTTCTTCGCATATTATTGTATTTCAATCTGAGCCCGTCTCGATGTACATACTTTCATGCATGTGTAATGAGCGTGTATCTGTGTGTGTTTGCTTGCCAGTCTTCCAAACTTGTTCACATGTAATGTAGTTGCCCAATTTGAAGTTTAATTTATCGTTTAATAATGAATAAATTTTATAACAAATTGTTTGCTTTAATGATTATGTAACTAACCAATTATGGAATGTTAATGTTGAATGTTTGATGTTTTTTTATATTCTAATTTATTTCATTAGCATAACAAAAAAATGTCACGTGAGAACTTTGAGACATGTTTGAAAAAGTAATAACCTTTTTGGTTTATTTGGTAAGGCGGACTATTAATATGATTGTATCTCATTAACATAAAGCAGTTCAATGTAGAAAGCTAGTTGAAAATTAGAGAATTCAGTTTATTGTTAATTAATCATATATAATTTTAATAAATGATTGTAAATGGATCTTCTTCTATAGAAGCATTACACGAACAGTTTTGGTCTTCGCACACACACACACATAAACACAAAGAGAGTTCAATTGGGAAGAGCCAAACAAGAAAAAAAAAGAGGGTTAAAAACTCAAGTCAGAAATCAAAACAAACTTCAAACTTGCGAACAAAACAAAAACAGCTGATTGCATATAAACGAAACAAAAAACAAGAAAAAACTTGGTTTACACTTATAAAAAAAAAAAACAAAATAAAAAGAGCAAAAAATGCTCTCACATACACATGAGCACACTTGAAGAGCACCTTAATTCAACAAACTGGTAAAATAGCACACTAACTAACACACACACGCACCCATAAGCAAATGCATGCTAACAATATCAAAGAAGAGAGAGAAAGAGTTGCACTTGTGAGCATTGCAGTGCTCCCGCTGTGGCTGCTGCTGCTGCTGCTGCTGCGACTGCGCTTGATGATGATGACGCTGACGCTGACTGACGACGCTTTAACAAGACGATTGAGCAACGCAACCTGAAATAATGCGGAAGTTATGTTTGTTGTTGCTGCTGATTCGTTGCCGTTGCCGTTGCCGTTGACGTTGTTGTCGTTGTAGTTGTAGTTGTTGTTACTGTTGGCAAGCATGCATCCGTCGTTGTTGTCGTTATTGTTTTTGTCTTTTTTTGAGCCGTCGTAATCGTGTAACAGCATGAATTAGCGAGTAAGCAAGAGAGCGAGGCATGTGACTTTGGTGAGTAAACTTTGATAACAAAAGAAAAACAAAAAGTAAACTTTACTCTGAACTGGTTTGCGAGTCCAAGTTTGATTACACACGCACACACACATACACACACGTGCACTCACACACACGTGCACATATGTTTGCGTTTTACAATGTATTGGTTTTTATTTGTAGTTTTTTTTTGTGTTTTATTAATTTACTTTAATTGTTTATAACTTGTTTATTTATAATTTACACAATTGCAATTGCCGGTAATTTCATGCATACTGCTCACATTGTTTCACTCTTTTTCACGCTCTTTGTTTTTTTCCGAGCTCTCTCACAGCTGTGGGCCGCCTTCTCTTCGCTTGCGATCGCCGACTGAGCAATAAATTTAACAAATTTATATCAAGACAAAATTATTGGCATTAAATTGGCTCATTAAAATTAACAATTAATTGCTTAAACGTTTCAGATGCCTATCGATTGACTAAATTGCCCCAACATATGTTCAGATACTCAAAAGATACGAGATACTTGTTTGACTTTGGGCATGAATTTTGTTTTTGCGTTGCTGATGAAATAGAAAACTGTATTCAATGTTATTGACGCAAATGCATGATTAATATGATTTCGCACGTGATTTTTAGGCTTTCGTTTTGTTTGTATTAGATATTTTATTATATAATATTATTCTAATTGTTGTAAACGCCTTAACGTTTTAACACGCTTAACACATTTTGTGCACACATATATTAAAAGTAAGGAAAGCAACGAAATTCAAACAGAACAATTCATAAAATCAAAATTATGTTGACTTTTATGAGTTTAGTTTAGTTAAGTGAAGTTAAGCTTGAAAGCAACAAAATGAAATTACAGATGAATACAACTTTTTAGCTCTTGCAAGCCTCATGTGTGTGTGCAAACCATTAAAAAGTCATTAAAACAACAACAAAACCAGCAAAAAAATACAAATACAAATAACAAACGTAAGCACAACTTTTGCTTGCAAGGAAACCAAATTAAATAATATAATCAAAAGCGGCACAGTCATTTGTGGCAAGACATGCCGTGCTGTTGCAGTAAGCCAGCGAAGAAAACAAGACCAACAACACCAACAACGACCACAACAACAACAACAACAACAACAACAACAACAACGTGCATCAAGTTCTGCCAATTCGACCAGCCATAAAACTGCAGACAAACTTAATTTTCTTTCATAAGAGAGCGAAAAGTGGGAACACAAGCAAGAAAATAAATACAAATCAACAACAAAAGCAACAACAACAGCAACAACAACAACAACAAAATGTTAAACGAAGAAGGCCATCAAAGTTAAAGGTGAAAATTTCGGTCGAAACGCTGTCAAGACAGCGTGCTGTGAAGCTTTGCGTTCTGGCTGGGCTGCCCACACCCCCCCTTGGTTGTAGGGTCCTCAGTTGGCCGTTGGAGTACTGAGGTCGTATCGCATATCATTCGCTCACATTTTACAACATTCGAAATTTCAGTTCAATAGCAAACAATTGCATTGACATAAAGTACGTTCTATGAGACTTCAAACTTAGACTTGGTGGCAACAACAGCAACAACAGCAACAACAAGCACAACAAGCACAACAACAACGACAAGTAAAACAATGAAGGCAGCAAAAAAAGAAATTGTTTCTGAATGCTCATGTGAAATTTGCTCTTTAATTTGATGTTAAACTTGGCGTTCGTTTTTGAAGTCATTGGTTAAAGTTGTTGCATGTGCATGTGCACTTCAACGCCAACGCCAACGCAGACATTCTATCGCATATCGAAGAAACAACAAACAAAACAAAAACAAAGCAAAGGTAGAAAGCAGAAGAGGAAGAGGAAGGAAAAGAAGACCACAGTGCGCCCAGCAAAGAGTTAGCAACTTTAGTATTGTAACTGAAAATAAAGTGCACGTCGCATGCAGTAATAATAACAATAAAATAAAATAACAAATTACACGCAACGCTGCATGCACGCTGATGTTCATGACGGTGCCAACAAACACAAAAACAAAACCAAAACCAAAACCAAAAAAACGACCAACAACAATAACAAAGACACTGCGCTGTTGTCTCATGCGTGTTGCACAGTGCATTTGTTGCTCGTGAGTTGAAGTGCGCTGCGGGCTCATTTGCTGCTGTTGACAATCAACATTGATCCTGTGCTTTCACACACACACACACACACATACATACATTTGCTTTTTAAAAAGAAAAAGTAAATAATCATAAAAAATAAATAAAAACAATGATAATTTGATCAAATCTGAGGTTTTCAAATTGCATCATTGTGTCTTTTAATCATGAATAAGTTAGCATTTGTAGTAATTACAGGCAAGCTTCAACAATCCAAACTCTCAATAATATGGACGTTCAAGTGATTCGCCCTTTATATTATTATAATAATATAAATGTCTGTAATACAAGAACGTCTTGATTATCGACTGTCCGAATGCCTGAAATTCCAATGCATAATTTTTTTTTAAATTAAATTCAAAATAACTCAAGATCCCTCCAGCAAAACCAGAGTCACTGTTATTCTTAAAAAAAAAAAAAAAAGAGTTTTCTCTTCCAAAGATAGCTTGCACAATCCAAATAATTTTACCCCAATGGATCAGAGAGTGATTGTACTTAAGATTATACCACGTTAGTGCTTAGTTTATTTTATATATTTACATTAGCAATTAGTTTTTATTATTTCTTTGTTTGTCAATAAATATATAATAAATACATAATAACATAATACTATTCAATGCGTCAAGAGTATAAAATGATATGTAAATCCTTGTAACCAAAAAAAAAAACATTACTCTTTGGGTCCGTTTTAAAACAGCTTGTCAAAAATACATTTAGTTAATATTATTTTCAAAATATAAAACAAATATGAACTCTCCAATGTTCCAGACAACTGGATGCTTCGACTTTTTTCGGTTTCCAATTTATCCGGATTGTCGAATTTCTACTGTACTTACATTCAATACATAAACACTTATTAAAGAGATCGTTTACACTTCTGGCATCATTAAACATGACCAATCGTACAAATATTCTTGCTACAAAGCCATTGCATTCATCAACATTCTAGTAGCGCAAAAATTAATATAATGTAAGAGGTTTTTTTCTTCTTGAGGCCATAAAGTTTATGACAAATTAGTAAGTGGAAAATTGCTTATAATAAAGTTCAAACGTTGAACTGCCGATGATGCGCAATAATGATGCTGTTAGTACAATTTTTATGCGCCCATAAAGATCAAAAGCAGTGAAACTATAATCGAGATGTTTATGCATTTTCACTCAATCGTCTACGCACTTTGAGCGATACAAATGGTGAGGCAGATGTTGATGATAATGCGTTTGCCATGCCTTGTGTTGCGTCTTGCGCCAGCGCTGAAGCTGAAGCTGATGATGGCTGGCCAATGATGTAGCATATTGCAAACTGGCTTGCAACAATGTTGTATAGGCAAGACACATGCGGAGGGATGTTGAAAATTGTTGTTAGATTGACTGACGGCTTCAGAAAAATGCAAAAAGCAAGTGTTCAAATCGTTAAGAGAATTTTTTTTCAATTTTTTCTTGTTCCTCGAATATTAAGATTTGACGCCAATAATAATTAATATTCTTAATTAAGAAAAAGATGCTTTCTTATATTAATAAAAGCAATCTTTTTAAGCACATTTAAGCTCTTTAAATGTATTACTAGAATTTTACTCTTAAGTCATTCATTACTAAAATCTTCTAAACGTTCTCTTTGTCGAGTTGTGCTCAATGCTGACAAACAAAAAGAAAACAAAACACAAGAAAAGTAAAGAAAAAAGCTAAAGGCAAACACACAAGTCTAAAGCAGACTTAGAGGGTAACACACACAAGCGTACTTACAAACAGACAGATACACTCACACAGATACACACATGTACTCAACGTCGATTTGCTTTGCTTTGCTTAGTCGTGCAGCTCAGACAATCTGGGTCACATTTTGCCATTGAACCGGTGACGTCACAGCGTGGGGCAATGACCGTAAAGCACTTATAGCAACAACAAAACCAACAACACCAACACACTACCAAACAAGTAAGCGAGCCAGCAAGCAAGCAAACCTTTTTACAACAAACTACGATGCCTCATTTCTGGTTTTGTTGTTGTTGTAGTTGTTGTTGTTATTGTTGTTATTGTTGCGCTTCAGACACTCTCGCTACTACCGCAGTTGTTTGTTGGTGTTTGTTAATGTTTGCTTGCATTTCTTGCATCTCTAACTTGTTGTCGTTGATGTTGTTCTTGTTGTTAGTGTTGTTGCTTGGTTTGTTTGCTTATACCAATACATCCCAACGCCCTCACTCATTAACAAACTCTTCGTTCGTTCGCTCGCTCGTTTGGTCTCTCTTCTAGTCTTTCGTTCTCTTCGCTCCCCCTTCTCAATCAATCTTTTAACTATTGCAGCCTTGCGATGCGGAACAAACGCATTGCGCGCAACTTGGTGGTTCTTCAACGTAAGCTGCGAGACAAGCGTTCGGCAAGAGGTGGCAGCATGCCTTTAAACGCGTTGCAGTTTGGTTTGTACGCTTACTGACTTTGATTTCTGCTCTCAGCTGATGATTATGATGATAATGGCGTTGGAGATGCTGAGATAATTTTTCTCAATTGCTCGGGTCACATTTAGGTTGGAGTCTCTCGCTATATGACACAGTGGAAGTAAACGCAATCTTACTTGTTTACCATTTTGACTAAAAACCTAAAAAGAATCGTAATCCGACAGACAGACAGGCAGACAGTCAATCAGATGCTTGACTAGATGACACTGGCTGTTGCTTAAAATCAATGTTATAAGTTTTTTCTCACTGCATTTTACATGTGCATGTGTGTGTGTGTGCACGTGATCATTCTCACTCAAACTACAAAGTTTCAGACAATGTCATTTAACTATAAAATCGAGAATTCAACGTAATTATATTTGAGTAGCACTGATACGCACTTGAATAAGTAAACAAAAAAAGCTTTCATTGAATTATAACACAAATATTTCAGTTGGGTTGACATGTTGCTACCCTACAAAATGAAGCTCACATACATTAAACCTCTTTCGAGTAATATATGAGTTGGACAATTAGGGGTGTGAAATGAATGTTTCCATCTGATTCTATTAAAAATCTTCTATACGAAAAAAGTCATGTGTCAATATTTATATACCATTGAAAAAACAAACGTCTTTATAGATTCCAAATACTCCCAAGTACGCGTAGGGTGTCTGCAGGTTTAACTAATTGCATGATGCATGAACGATGTTAGAGGCGTGTCATAAAGTGTTAACAAGCGCCGAAATAGCTCAGTTGGGAGAGCGTTAGACTGAAGATCTAAATGTCCCCGGTTCAATCCTGGGTTTCGGCAGTGGCATTGTTTTTTGTACTTCAATGAATGCTATGAATGCCCTTGGATTATAAAACAAACTCATCTCATCTCGTAGGACTGAAATGGAACTTCGTTTAATGTTAAAATCACACAGATGGTTTTAAGAAAATATACTGATGAAACTATATCGTTTCACTAAATTTGCCAGTGTTTGTTTTTTGTTGGGCTCTATTAGTTGTTGGTATATGTATATAAGACTCCCCTGAAAGAAAAAAGAAAAAAATATTATTATTATTTATTTTTTACATTTATTTATAACATTAAAGTTAATTTTGTTTAATTTGAATGCTTGTATTAAATAATGGAGTACCAAAAAATGAAATAAGTGTAAAAGTCACTCAATAAACCCTCAGATAAAAAATCTTTCGTTGACATTCGAATTCACAATATGATTTTCTCAATGTTTTACTCAAGTTTAAAATAATTCTAAGTCGATTAAAAATAGAAGATTCAATTGTCATTTCTGTAGAAGAGAGTTTGGAATTTGAAGTTAATTTAACTTTTTCATTTGTAATTAAATAGGCATTTTGAATCATTCTCAACTAAATTTGAAGAATGAAAAACTTTAACCCTATTGCAGCACCGATAGTTGTTTTGTTTCGAAAAAATACACTGAATGGTTCACACAATATTCACTCACGCATGATTCTATTTTTAGACTTGTTTAGATTAGAAGCTAATACGGCAAAGGCGATTCTATCGCGTTTATCAAACGGTCAGCACACAGAGAACACAAAAGCACTCAGTCAGAATAAAAACATGTGCCGAAATAGCTCAGTTGGGAGAGCGTTAGACTGAAGATCTAAATGTCCCCGGTTCAATCCCGGGTTTCGGCAGAGTGGTGATTAACTTTTTTCCGTTTTTTATTTTTTTTCTATTTCTAAGTATAAGCAAATCCAAATTTTAATTCTCACTTTGGTGCATCATCTCCCAAAACTGAGTAAGATTTGAGAATTCGAAGATGTTTACTTTTTACAAAGTTTCGAAAATGTATTCCATGAACATCAATAGCGTCTTTGCAAAAAAGGTTTTAACAGCACGGCTCAATTGAGATAGATCAGTGGCATGTGGCTGTCAATCAACTTTACGCTGATTCCGGCTTAATTGTCCGGTGAGTGAATGCCAAATTAAATACCTAAAGAGGCCACAAAAGCGGCTAACACGTGAAAACATATTTGAGCTCAAACAGAAAAGAAAAAAGTTCAAAGAAAGTTGACCACATACGAGCGTAGAAAACAATTGTCAAAGGCCAACAGAGCAAGGCTAAATCGGGCAAAAGACCGGATTAGACCGAGTATAATAGCCACAACTCAATCAAACAGCGCTGACTGCGAAGTCCGTCGAGACCAAGGACCAAGGACCAAGCCAGTAAGTAGCAATGAAAGTAAATGCAAATCGCATTATTAACGCAGAAGCAGACGCACAATTGATGGCGATGAAAGGTGCGGCAAAGGAGAGTGTAGCGAATCCGTAGTGGACACAATTGTAATTGTCGCAAAAGATAGCACTGAGCCGCTGAGGCAGTTGTTATTGTTCTATGGACATTTCGTTCGTATGGTCAATTGTGCATGTCGCTGGCATATTGTTCGCCTACCTGCAGCAAACAATGAAGGCAGTGGAAAGGTGCAAATTGCAAATTTCGGCGGACCATCAACTTTGTGCATATATGTTGATTTTTGTATAATATGAAAATGAAATTGTGCATTTCGGACATATGCATATGTGATGAGCACGTGTCTAGAAATCATCAACAGAATATTCACGTGACAGCTGCAAGAGGACTCTCACTCTCTTCTGCTGGCTGGCCAACAACAACAGCTGCTGATGCTAAGCAAAACAAAAAAACAGAAATACAAAAAAAAAGTAGCTCATTCATAGCACGAGCTGCTGAAAGCCACAAACTTATTTGACTTGCCATGAAATCAAGACACGACACCCCAACATATCGCATATCCTCATAGTTTCAAAAGAAATAAAACCGCAGCACTTCATTTTCTTCTTTTTTTATAAGCAGAATGTTAAATTTGGGTTCTACTCATCTTAAAAAAACTGTTTGTAAAAAAATCTCAATCAAATTCATTCCACATGGCGTCGGCGCATGCTGATCCTAAAGCTATTTAGAAAAAACAACCAACATCTTTGCATAAAAAACGCAAAAAATGTTCTCGCACATTTCTATACATTTACAGACTCGAAAGTCGCGCCTTTCTTCCGCTTTCAATCTTTTGTCTTCACTCACTTTTTTTATCTAAGGCACGCCAACGAAACGAAGTGAAATGAAAGTGAAAGATGCTCGTCAGCGCCCTCGAATTGCAGCCTCTTGTGCAAGATCCTAAAAAGTGAAAGGATCTTTTGCGTTTTTGTTCGCCTCGTCTTTGTCTTCAGCTGAGTTTCGTTCTAAGGTCGAATTATGATGTCAGTGCATATGCGCGTCGTGCGTGCGTGAGTGAGGGGCGCCAAATTCGCTGCCTGTGGTGATGCTATCGCGGAAATGTTTTTTTATGCTTCACATTTTTTTTTGCTTCCGTGGCTCTTCTTAGATTTTTTATTTTATGCAAAAGGTGCGTCATATTTTTTATGGCTCGTTTCTTTGTCTACCTCGCCGTATGCTGTGCGGGTGCGCGTTCTGAGTGTCCCTTTGAGCATATCTTTTTCCTTTTTTTTTTTGTCCATATGCATGAGTTTTTTATGTCCCATTGTGTGGCTCTTGTGTGTGTCCTGTTGTGGTTTTTATTGTTTGCATGAGTTCCTTTTGTGGTCTCTTGGCCACGCGTTTGCTTTGTTGTGGCACCCACAAGATTTTTTTTGCTTTTTGTAGTCGTTTCTTCATTGCTATTTTGGCATATGTTTGAGCGTTCGACAGGATGTGTTATTATTATGATCGCATTTGGACTACGTCAAATTTCATGTTAAGTCAACAGCTTTACGGCTTTGTTTGCAAACTAATCATTAGTCAAGGTGAGCGCTTAAGCAATCCGTTAGTTAAATACATTTTCGACAGACCGGGAAGTTTAAAGTACTCGATGTTTAGAAAGTGAAACCTTGAATAGCGTATTGTGTTAAGGGCATTTACATTTGAGTTCTTTATTCTTTTACTCTCAACACATTTGTTTGCTTCTGAGGTTATTATCACAAAACTCATCATTACTCCAACTTCATCAGGATATAACTTGTGCTACACCACTGTAAGTAAACTTTGTACTTGTAGTTTAGTGTATTTCATGTAAGTTGACAATTCTATAGCACAATATTTCTGTAAAAGGTACTAGGACCGCAGCGCTGCGCAGTCCTGCCACAAGTGCTAAAATGTAACTAAATTGTGTGCCAAACCGCACACAATCACACACAATGTATCTGTGTACATGTTGTAAATTGCGAGTTAGCACATACATTCTAAGTTATGGCTTATAAATGTAGTAAGAAGACACACACACACAAGACACACGCAAACACGTTTCAGTCTAAGTATTTTATGATAATTATCAAGTTTAGTGTTTTTTTTTTGTATCTTAATTGTAATAAAAGTGAAAGAGCACAAAAGAGTGCTCAACGGTTGCACCACTCCCACGTAACTCTCGAGTTACGCTCAGAAGCCGCGCTGAGTTAACAAGACAAGTCCTTGCAAATATGATTGTCACATGCTCTCTCTCTCTCTCTTTCGCTCTTACTGTATGTATATGTGTGGCAACAGCACATACACACATCCCACACAAGCACGCATACATCCAAGACCAACAAATTACTGTTTGCCCCAAACGTGTGCAACTGATAAGAAATTCTTGCAACACTTGCGTCGTGTTCTGTGCTCCTATTGACAGAATCTACAAAATTTCTTTTTCTCTATGTAATTTGTACGCCCACGCGAATAATTTTACATGTAACACGCTGTGCCAGCAACAATGCCAGCCTTGATGTTTATACGTGTCGCAACGTGTCACGCCATACACACGTCCCGCCGTACAATATTTGCGTGCTTGCCGATTGCCGCTTGGCATTGAACACGTGGCAATATGGAATGCGCATAAAAATTCTTATCACTATCGCATTGGTAATAGGAACTCAAAGTTGCCTAGAACGTCGTGGGTGTCACGATGATGATGATGTTGATGACGGCGACAGTGAAGAAGAAGACGCAAATATGCGCAGAGCAAGGACTAGAAACAATGCAAGACGTATAAAAGATGGAATCCGGTATACACATATGGCAACAAAGTCCTTGCATATCAACATGCACTGTGTGTGTGTATGTGTGCCAATAATTAGAATTAGTTTTGAATGTTGAATGGTTGGATGTTAGTGCTTGTAATATTTAAATGTTTGTTTATGACAGAACATATTTTTATTATATATTTTTAATTATATTATTAATATTCATTATTCAATATTCATTGGGGTTGCTTACTCCTGATGCTCACAACGCATGCGCACATATGGCTGCCACACACAAAAACGAAAAAGAAGAGAAAAACATGTATAGTAACGCCTCAGGATATGCAACACTTTTAGTTCTTTCAAACACTTGCATGACATTCCTGTGCGCCTATTGAAAAGCGACGTCGCTAAGTTGACTGTTTTCACATTAAAATAGAAAATTTATTGCTCGTAAATGTCAGTGTGCGAGTGCTTGTGCAAGTGTGTGTGTGTGTGTGTGTGTGGATTTAGTTAGTCACTGTATTTGGCACATACATACATATATGACAAGTGAATTTTCTAAACAGCTCACACCACAATTCTAAAAAAGCTTTGTTGCTCTTAACACTTTGTCGAGCGGAATTTATTTTTCTAAACATTTCTATTCGAATATCTTTTGAACAGGCGCGGAGCATGACCCGACAGCAGAATGAAAGAGAGCGACAGCAAACAAGCGAAAAAGTGAAAATACACAGAAGAGTATTAGAAAAGTTGTCATTTTATCTCCTCCTTTTTTCTACTCCTCAAAGCATGATGCTGCCTGCAAATGTGCTGCTCTTTCAGGACTGCCGAACGATAAAGTTATCGCTGTTGTTGCTCTGCCGTGTGCATTTTGCTTTTGCTACGTTTTGCCGTGCCTCTGCACTTCTGCCAACCTGTGCACGTGTGACGAAAATGGAAATTTTCTAATACCAAATAAAATTCGGAGATTTTTCGCAACTACTTTATTTATATTTGATATTTTTCATTGTCGAATATAAGAGAAACAAATTTCATACTCAATCGCAGCGTTGAGCCATGCAAGAGCAATTGCTGAACTAACAGTGACGCGAATTTATATTCGAGTTACAAAATACAACAATATGTTCTTTAGGCGGGCGGGCACTAAGCAGAGCTTCGTGCACTTTGCTACTCGACATGCCTGCGCGCCTATTCGTATGCGCAAGAAGATTGATGACTTGACATTTTAATGATGTGTTAAGTGGCAATAAAAAAGTTGCCACAAAGCAAATATGGCTGGGTTGGCCATTTTGTGGCCATGACAAAGTCAAACAACAAACAGACAGACACAAAGAAACTGAACTAATCGAAAAAAGAGACAACAATTTTGAACTTGAAACCCGAAATTTGTGGTAACATTTTATGCACACATGTGCCGAGCAACCACTTCTGCTGGCCTGCTCGTTTAGGCCCAAAGTTATTTTTTTCGTTTTGGCTTTTCTAATGTTAGCCAAGAGTTTCTAATCGAATTGCTGAAAAATACGAAAAAGCACATTTTTGGGCAAAACGGAAATTACACAAATGACTTAAATTTATAATTATTCGTTGTTCGTGTGCTGCGCGCGCTGGGCACCTGTTCGATTCGAGCATTAAGTTGACACTTTAAGACGCCATTTTTCATGGCAGACAACGTTTAATGGCAAAATAAATAAAGTGCCACAACAACAAATTACTAACAAACAAAGTTTAACATGAAACTCAAAAAGCTTTAACAAAATTGTATCAAGTGGCGTGGGCAAAGTGATGGGCTGAGTGTCTAACTCGAGTGTCGCCTTGCTCCGCTTTGCTGCGCTGCTATTCTTGCAACAGCAAAGTTTCAACGTAACCTCAACACATGTTGTGTCACGTGCCACGGCTCAATTGAAACACAACTTTGTTTCAAAAATAGACACACACATAAACTTACATATATCCCCCTTACAACCGCCAACTCCATTGAGCGCAATTGAACAAGTCCGCTCGACCGTTCGCTTGCGTCAGCCTTTTATGCTAGCCGTGTCGCATGCATGCAACGGATCAATAGCTTTACCGCTAATGAATCGATAAAAGAAACGGTAAAAGCGAATTTCAACGTGCCAACATCAGTTGTATACACGCCGGCACATGTTTAGCTCGAAGCATTGAAGACATGCGGAACTGCTGCATTTTCTTTTACCAGGCCCACATGGCCGACAGCAAGCGATGAGCGGAAGTGAATAACTTTGCGCACTTCCGGCAAAAATCACTTACGTTGCGTTTGAAAATGGCGCGTGGCGACAGTTAATCGCACAGTCGGCCAAGCACAAAAAAAACTTCGGGCACGCTCAAGTGTATCCCCACAACAGTATTGCATATCAAACTAACTTGAACTCTGAAAGGCAGAAAAAGAAGTGAGAAAACTTTTCAAAACGCTACACTTTTTACCCTCATTCTGTTGTCCTGTGAAATATCTGTTTTGTAAGTTGATTTTTCTGTCATTTAACTGTTAATGCAAAATTAGTTGTTGCCATGCTACAGCAGAACTAACAGTTTTTGTGAGAATGAGTGTGCCTAATAAGGCAAAGCAGAAAAATCAACGAATTTTTAAAAAGAACAAAAAAAAAACACCAAAATTCCGTGATTTGTCGAAATGCTTTTGCTTCTTTTTTGCATTTGTGGAATTTTTGGTCATGTGCTTTAGTCCTGAATTTCAAATGTATCGCATTCCTGTCAGCCTCTTTGCGAACGCTGCTGGCCTAATGTCGGTATTTTTATACGAGCTCCAAAAAATTCCACACAACTTGTTGCGCCTTTTGTCGTTCGTGCATGTTCAGCGCCACATTGGCGCGCAAAATATACGAGCGCCAACTGTTTTGCGCACTCGTGGCAAGGACATGCATAGTTTTTACTGTTGTAACTTTGTAAAGTGCTTTTTTAGTTGTTTCAGTTTTCATTACTATCACTGTGGAATGTTAGGTGCCAAACAGCAACTTGCAACACTTTCTTTGCTCCCAACTCTTTCACATGACGAGGGTTACTTTCACTTACTTTCACACAGCACATCAAAGAAATCACTCGCAACACCGGCAAAACAAAACAAGCACACTCCAGCACCCAACCTACCACACCCAAACACCCACACCCACACACACATACTCATACTCATACCCATGCTCATGAAAATAGATACAAAAGTTAGAAAACTAAGGAAATTCACACCCCAGCTGAGGGTAGTTTTTGTGCGCCTTGTTGTATGCAACACATTCAAGAAAGTTTCTACAAGTTCCGGTTCTTTGTGTTCGCCAACATCATGTGAGCCTTTACCATGTGTGTAGTTTGCGCAGGACACGTTTGCTTTCGTTTGCGGGACACACACGTACACACACTCACACCCACCACTTGGCCACTAATACACGCCTAACGTTCTGCACTATTTTGTATCTATGCGATAGTTTTTGTCTCAGGCTATTTTTGCTGTTCGCCTATTGACGCGATATGGTAATGTTGTTAGTTTTGAAACACTAGTTTTAGTTAATCGTTGTATTTATTTCAACGCACAACACATGCACCCACACACATGTGCCACACACGCATGGTATTTGTATTTTTTTCCATTACGCCTCCTATAGCTACATTGCATTTATCTAATGTTTATGTGCTTGAATATTAAGCCACGTGAAAATAGTTATAGTACAAGTTTTAAAACAAGCGTTCAACTTTTATGCATCATTCACACACACACACACACACACATACAAAGAGTGTTCACTCGAATAGAATGATCTGAACGTGCGGGCTCCTGCCTCGCATTCTGTACGCCGTATTATAATTTATGAAATAAACCTTTATTATTATGCGCGCCAAGTTAACAATGTGAGCTTCTGCGTTTCGCCACTGTTATACATGGCTAAGCTTGTCATTTCACCATTCATGCTAACGCCTTTGCAAAGTATCTGTGTCACAATAGTGCGTGTGTGTGTGTGTGGATTTATATTACAGGTGAGCACACCTGTTTCAAATAAAATATTTTGCTTTCATTCATATAAAAGCATATTTAATTGAATATGAAAATATGTACATATATATTTGTTGATAAAGATTGCATAATTTACCTGTGCATAACAGGCGCGCAGCGAAACCGGCTGGCATACTTTGGGGCGTTTTATCCCGTAGGTGCGCTTAGCGGCACACCGTTTTAAATGGTGCTAAAAAAACAGCGACAGGAACAAAGGTGCGCCCGCACATTTTTCTTACCTTCGCAAGCGTAAAAGATACTCTCACGTGCGACAACTTCTAATGTTAGCCGTGTACCGCCGTGCCGTAACAAGTTACGTCGCGTAACTACTGCTACTGCTACTGTTTTTTTTCCGTTTGCTTACGTCACGTTTCGTGTTGGCATTAGAAATATTTCTAAGCTCTAACGCTATGTAAGGAATTCTAATATTAGAAGTGAACAGGCGAACAGCTTTTGCCGCCAGGCGACGTCGACATTCCTCGCCGTTAGAATGCTCGCCGCATAACTCAGTTGGGTGTTGGGTTGCACGGCTGCTTGGTTGGGTGGTTGGTGGGTGAGTTGTGTGGGTTTTGGTATGTGTGCGTGGGTGTTTAAATGGCGTTTGGTGGGCTAGTGTAAGTGGAAGTGTAAGTGTATTCATGTAAACATGCTCGTTTATGTAACGAGATATACATACATAAAATTACCAGTTTTGCTTTTGCTTTTGGGGTTTGCTTTTGTTATTTGCAGTTGGGTTCTCCGTGCGTCTGTCGCACACACCTTGTTAAGTGGCATGCTTTTGAACACATTTTTTTCGTTTCTTCCCATTGGGGTGTATTTTCTTTTGTCATGTGTCTGCTTGCGTCAGTAACGTGTTTACTTTTGATGTAAAACGAGCCACGTTCGCCTCAAACTCAGCGGTGTGTTTTGTCAACTGTTCATGTGCACTTATAGGGTGACTTGGCTATTAGCATGCTGGCTCGCAGCTTTTTCTGAGCATGTAATGAAGTCATTATGCTTACGAAATTAATTAACATGTGCATTACATAATGCATTAGGTAACCAGAAGTACATAAGCCAAGCACGCGTTTTTTTATCGAGAGTCCAGCAATAGTTCATCATTTCCGTATGCTTACAAGAGGGTTTTTTCTTTTCTTGGTTGGTTGGAATTCGAACATATTTCAGCATATTTTAGCATATTTAATTCGATTCGATTTCTTGTTTTTGTACTTCAGTTTTATAGATTGAATAATTTTGAGGAAAATGTCCAATTTTCGTAGCACACATTTGGGCGCACACATAAGCACCCTGTATTAGTCACCTTCTGCGCTGCGCCACATGACAACACACATGCTTATGCACAGATACAAATTGGTGGGCCAACCTGCTGTGTGCCCTCTCAGTCCTCTGACACTTCCGCTAATAAAGTAGAGGAGAGCAAGAAAAAAGTAAAAATATAAATAAATACAAAACAATTTGACATAAAATGGGCGGCAAATAAAATTTAACTTTCAACGTGTTGTTGCTGTTGTTGTTGTGGTTGTGGTTGCCGGTTCGTTGCTCCACGTAGAGCAGCTTGTTGTGGCAAGCTGGTCGCCTGGTATTTCGAAATATCTGAAGCTTTGAAGATTACAAACTCACTTAGGCGACGCTTTGATGTCGAGCATTGAGCATGCTTAAGGCAAACTCAACTCAATTCAATTTAATTAACTTAAGAGGATCAAAGCCATTGCCGGTGTCCTTGTTGTTGTTGTTGTGGCTATTGACAATGAAGACGAACGTGTGTAATATAGCAAGGACGATGTTGGGTGCGAGGACGCAGATAAAGTTCAGAGCAAAAAGTTTTTGCACTTCATTTCAAACTTGGCAAAAGTTAAATTTTTGCAATGTATAAGTGTATAACTTAAGTAAAATTTAAAGGATATGTTAACAGGATTGCATAAGTTGCCGCAAACGTCAAATGACACAAAGCCGGACAGACTGACGGACGGACGGACGGACCGACAGATACAGCAGATACCGACAGGCAGACGTACAAACATTCAGGTTGAATGTACGTGGGCTTGAGCGTGCTTGCGTGCGTGCGTGCGTGCGTGCGTGATGGTGTCAATTTGTGCGTTAGTGTGTGTTGATTGCTTTTTAAAATAATTTAAACATGATTCGATTTCGGCTTCAAATCTGTTTATGCAACAAATTGATGTGGCAAGGCAAAAACAATAAATAAATAATTGAACATGATTTACATGCGTGTGTGTGTGTGTGTGTGTGTGAGCGTATGGAGGTGCTCATATTGTCGAGTATTTGAAACGAGACCGCAAATGCCAATAAAACACATGTACATATGTACATATATAATGCATGTCAGTGTGTTTATGTAAGTGAATTCATATGTGGATATCTGTAACGGCATTATTGTTAGCATGAATGAGTCTGCGTGCTTATCTGTGTGTGTGACTTCCCTTTTATTTATGTATTTTTTTCGTTTCCATTTTACGTCACACAAGCATGTATTTAATCGACTCAACATGTAGCATATTATTTACACAATTTAATGTATTTAAATGTAATGCTTTTGTTGTTATTCCTGCATGGTTTAAGCACACAACAAAAAGAAAAAAGCAAAAAAATACAAGTGTAAAACAAGCAAAGACATAGCCAGAGTGGAGAAAAAAACGAGTGCTGTAAGCGACAATGCCATAGTCATAGATACACGTTCGCAAACACAGGCGCAGACATACATACACACACACACACTGCTGCAGTTGTGCGCTTTGTGTACGCAATACAAATACAAACGCATCGACATAAGTATATGAAATACGAATAGGTTCGCAGGATTTGCGAACAAGTGCCGCATAACGGTATCATGATGTTGTCGACATGCTTTTGTACATGTTCATATTCTATGCCTCACTCCCCGCGCCAATAAAACAAACCCCACCGACGTTTTTTTCACATTGCCCCAGTCATTTGTTGTTGCCGTTGTCGTAGTTATTTAACTGCTGCCGCTGCTGCTGCTGCCACTGCCTTCAATTTTTTTCCGTCCTCCCCATGTTGCCGCTGTTACTGCTGCCGCTGCCACTGCCGCTGCCACTGCGGCTGGCGTCGTCTGACATTTTGTTATATGTGAAATGGCATATGTTTAGATTTGTACTTTATATTTACGTACATATATATGTATAAATGAATATGTTGTTGCAAATACACTGCTGCCATTTGCTGTTGTTGTTGCCGGTGCCGCTCTCCGTCGCTCGTTCCAAGGCTTTCTGCGTTTTATGACCATATTATGTAGACCATGCCTAGGCCCGTTGTTATTTGTATCCTTATACAAGCATTTATAAATACAAAAGAAATAAAAATATACTTACTTTACTTTATATACATGTGTTTTTTGCTTTCTTTGAGTTTTCTTTTTGCCGAGCCAAAGGCAGGCAGTCGTGTATATTGTATATAGAGCTCTTACATAGTTTACATGCCATGGCAGTTTATTGGTTGAAGCGAGTGTTAAGTTCCCATGTTCCTATGAGGTCAGTAAAAACTTGTGTACATAAATCGGTTTATCGCTTGGGAGTGCATGTTTGTACAACAAAGCACGCTGCTTAGCAAAAGTAGCACAAAAGTATCTAATACAAGAGTTAAATCAAGTCTGCTGAATGGAAATGAACTGATAAAGTTTGAAGAAGCGCGCAGCGTTGCAAGGAGGGTTGTTGGCCCGAGCGAAGGTTTTGTGGAATTTCTCTGTAGTGAAATGAACATGTTTGCCAGATAAATCGAAGGGTTGTAATAATAACGAAGACTGCTCATATTCATCTACAATACACAACTTGGCTTTCATCACTCAAAGTATTTGATGAAATGGAAAACTTATAATTGATTGAAACAAAGTGCGACAAACTTTCGGCACAACACTTCTGATAAACCGAAGCAAAGCCAAGCGAACTTTCACTTTCAACGCATGCCGTTTTCTTCGTTTTACTTTGCCGCTTGCTTGCATCTTTATTTGCTGCAATGCCATGTTCAAGGCTTCGACTTTTATCACAAATTTTGCTTTGCCAAACCGATGAGCTTCGAACAATTATATTGGCTTGTCGTTAGTTGCAAAGCCAACACAACACAACAACAACAATCGCTTATACTTGTATGCCTGTAAGTTCAAACGCCTTCAGCCTCAGTTTGTGGGTTATTGTACTTTAAGGTGCATGTCTAAAAGCAATGTAGACAATGTCCACAAGATACAAACAGCAGAGAAAACATAAACACAGAAAAGATGCAAGGAAAATGTGTCGTGGCTAAGCTTGACTAAAGTGGGCCTAATGCTCGGCCGAAGCATTGTAGTGCAGTGTATCTAATTGTTGGTGCTTACTACTAGTACTATTTCTACGCGTTGTAGATACTTTTTCAAGCCACTTTGCTACAATATTTGACGCTTGAGTTATATTTCAGCGCAAACATGCTCATATAGATAAACAGATAGACAGTCAGACAGACGGACGGACGGACGGACAGACAATGCTGATGACGCTTGGCTTCGGCGGCGTCGACTACGCCGACTGCGGTTTCACTTTGCCTTTAATGAGGAAGGAAATCGCTGTAATTGGTTGTCAACAAACATATTAAAAGTCTGTGATATTCGCACACAGAGAATTTCCTCATTTAAAATCTGCACGATTGTGGTCGCGTTTTTGTTTTTTATACGCTCTTCTTTTTTGCGCGCTTTTCGCTTTGTTGTTTTTGTTGTAGTTTCATGCATGTATTTTTGCGCTGCCGTTGTATCGCGCGACTTTTGCATTGCGGTTAAGTTGTGCGGGTGCAGAAGCGTTCTCGGTTGATAAATTGTGTGTGGGCAGTTTCCGGAAATGTGCGATAAGTTAATTGTATGTTTGTATGTATGTATTTACACATATCTTTATTGCCTTTGCTGCTCGTTTCTTATTTTTTTTCGTAATTGAATGCATGCATTTGAACGCTTCTGCGCTTATCTGCGCGCATTTGTATCTCTTAACGATGGCGTTTATTAAAGCACTTGTTGCTTGGATCATAACAAATTAAATTATGCATTCTGATAGCGCAGACGAGTGATATATTGCAGCAGCGGCTTTGAAAAATGTCACTGTTAATTGCCATTTATATGATTTGCAATGCAGACCGGAAGGCAGAATTATTTTTGTCTTCTTTTCCGCTGAGATCTTCTTTGAGATAAATTTGTGTTGCATGTTTAAATCTTCATTTTATTGTCTAAAAAGTGAAATGGAACTAATATTAATGTTGGTTTTTTGGGGAGGTTTCAGGCTGCCCATCATTTAAACACATTGTACAAAATATATTCATTGTTTAAATATCTTTTAAAGACTTCGATTTGCGTCTGCGGCTTGAATAAAGTTCATTGGCTTAGAAGCTCAACTGAAATGTTTCCATTTGTAATATTAAAACGAAAAGAAATCGAGATAATGCCAGCCAGCCACAAAAGCGCTTTGGCTTTTAATCACAAGCTCAGGCATGAAGAGTGAAATCACAGAAATTATTGAAAGCAGCAAAAGAGTCGTTTTCAGTTTCAGTGATTTCATTCAAATGAAGAGAATGTTCGAAGAGCACCCAAAAAGAGCGGACATGTAATGAAATCTCATGTTTGTCAAAAGTAACTTATGCTGCATACATAATCACCACCATCACCATCATCATCATCGTCAACGCGATGATCATCAGCATTGTTGCCATTTTCCGCATCTGTTGATGATCATTAGATACTTTGGAGACTTTACACAGTTGCACAGGCATGTTGTGTGGAAGCAGCAGCAGCAGCAACTACAACTACAACAACAACACCGGCGCTAGCAACCAATAACAACAACAACAACAACAACACATTACAGAAATATTTTTTGCTTGATTTTGTGTTGTTGTTGCTGCTGCCGCTGCCGCTGCCAGTGTTGTAGAGTTCATTCAACCTCGCCCCAGTGAACTTAGTTGAGGTTATTTTTACTTTGCGCGCCGCGCAAGCCCCGCAGACCCTGGGGGAGTGAAACTAAGTTTAGTCGTCGTCGTCGTCGACGCGTTTGCTGTAAGTTTTCACCATGTGAACGCGTCGCCGATCGACTGAGTGAGTGAGCGAGTGAGCGAGCGAGTTGAAGACTGCAGTACACCAGCGATATCGGCGACGTTGACGTTGCCAGTGACGTCGACAGCGGCGCATTTCATTCTGTATTTATATGGCAGCCACATTACTTTTGAGTAATTTTTGAAACTTTTTTTTCCCATTTTTCGGAATTTTCACTGCGGTTTTCTTTCTTGTATTTTGTTGTTTTTTCGGTTTTTTCTTAGTTGGCTTGAAATGTTGCGGAGTGTTTTTTATTTTCGTTTGCGTCTTGACTGTGATAACTGTGGCACTCTTTTTCTGGTCTTGTCTTTCAGCTTTGTCGTCTTGCTGCGCTCTTGGCTGCCGGCTGCCGCCACATTGACTTGAACGAGATCTTGTCATTAAGTCGCTGAGATTTATAGGTTTTCCCCCTCTTTCTTGCTCGCTTTCAGCTCGTTTTGTATTGCTGTTGTTGCTGTTGGAGTAGTTTCATGTTAAGTTGTTGTTTTTGTTGGTTGCTTTGCTGCGATTTTGTCATCATTTTCTTTTTTTTCTTTTGCTTCCTTATTGGTGAAATCGCTTTACAGGGAAGTAATTTTGAATTTAGTTGAAATTGATTTGTCGACATATTTATAAGTTGTGCTTGTTGTTATTGTTTCTTTTTCAATAAATTTGCTTTGACAATTTTTGCTTTTAAAACTTAACCAATGCATTTTTCATGCATGCTTTGCATTTCATCAAATGTTCATTCACAGCAATAAATTTATAATTCATAAATCACCAACAAACAACGAAGTGTTAAAGACGCTTGTTTGTCTATTGTCAAATTGTGTCTCGAAAGCCTCGAAAAACCGACACTTCCGTAGGCCACGAATTGCACAAAATTGTACGCATTTCGTTTGTCTCATGTCGCAACTTGCATGCAAATTGTTTCGGGTATTTTCCACAAGCGTACAAGTGACAAGGTAAGTGAAAAGGCATCTGTGCTCAATATTTGTTCTTACAAAAGAAAATCGTCGCCTTTGCGTTGATTTTCATTTGTTTAATGAATAATTTTGCGTAAGCGTTCGTTTGTTTACACATGCGTTTTGAGCATGATGCATACGTGTCGCTTGTCTCGTTGTCCACCACGGCGACAACGGCGATTTCGAACGAAAATTCATTACAGATACAATCGAGCAGCAGCAACAGGCACGGCCCCAGCCACAGCCTCAGTCCCAGCCACAGCCACAGCCGCCGCATCGATACTATATACTTTTGCGCAAGATGTAAATCACAAGATACAATCAACAGGCCAATGACCGTTTGACCGCAGCAAATCTTTTGCTTCGGGAGCAAAGCAGTACGACAACAACACCAACAGCAACAACAACAATTTGATTATGCATTTTGATTATAAAACACAAACAGAAACAAAAAACATTATAAAATGTAACGCAAAACTGAATGAAATGAACAACAACTCATTTGTTGCATATCTCAACTAACTGTTTTTGTTTGCTGCTGCCATTATCTAATATCCTCTCTGTCCATTTGCCATTAATAATAAGCAAAGCCTAGCAAAACGAGCCTGCAATTTAGTTATATTCGAAAATATTTGATTGAATAAAAAAATTTTATAAACAAATTGCAAAAAATTATCAAAATTGCATTTAAAATTTATGCGTTCTTCTAGTTTTGCTTTGCTCTTTCCCAACAGTGTTGTTTACATCGATTCCTCGAACGCCATCACAGTCGAAACTCATCAAGACGGAGCCGATCACGTTTTATTTGATTTAATGCCATTCGATTTGTTTCGCATCCGAATTGGAGTAAAAGCGCCGAATAGTTTTGGCAAATTTATACTTGAATAAGATTAGCGTCGTTGCACGTTGTTGATGTTGTTGACGTGCGGCAAGCGTATGTAAAATCAGTGCAAATTTTATGTGGAATGTTACAAGCAAATGGCGTTCGCGTTGCCAGTCGGCAGACCACCCTCAAATAGTTGAATGAGCGCGCGCTTAGTCATGTTGAGCGTGTTGCGGCTTCAGATACTTTTGCATTTCCAATGAAATGCAATTAAAAAGCAGTTAAAAGCAAAAAATGCAACTGCAACTGCAACAACAACAACAACAGCAACAAGAACAAGCACAACAAAAGAACATAATCAAACTTGGCTTAAATTCAGCTTGCGTATGCATGCGTGTGTGTGCGTGTGTGTGCGTGCGTGTGTGTGTGCGCTTAAAGGCAACCAATAATTAATGCCAGCAAACGAAATGCACAAAGCGAAGGAGTAACAAGAACATGGCCAAAGAAAGAAGCCAATTTCGTATTCTTGCTTGGCTTTTGGCTAAATCATGTTTTGGCATTTCTTTGTGCAACGCAACGCAACGCAACGCAACGCAAGTAGGTTAACCGTTATAAGCCAACTTAATAAGCGTTCCAATGCGTCATGCCTTTATCAATCAAAATCGGGCGAAAAAAAACAATACACTCAAAAAAATAAAGTTTAAAAGTGAACATTAATTTTCTTTGTGGAAATGAAAAAAAAACTTGTTAGAATTTCTTGTCTGCTGTGTGGAAAGAGCAAACCGCCTTCTTCAGGCAACTTCGACAAATGCTATAATTTGTTTATAATAAATGAACAACTTGGCTCGAATGTGGGCCAAAATCGTTAACGTGACTGCACAAATGCGGAACTGTTTCGCTTCCTCCTCCTTTTTTGCCGTTTGTACATCATATTATTAGTACTTAGTTGTTGTTGTTGTTGGCGTTGTTATTTCAGCTTAGCAAGTTTTTCTCATGAGTCTGCAGATACGAAATTCATGCATAATTTAGCAGAGTGCAACTGATCTGAAAACCTGACAACAACAACAACAACAACAAAGAAGCAGCCAACGCAGCGGCAGATGAGGAAGAAAGGCGCATAAGAGCCAAGAAAATATTGTAATAAGCGACAGCGATAAAATTAAGCAAATGCAGAAAGAAACCACAAAGGCAAAGACAAAACGAGATGCAATTACAGATACATTTACATACACACAGATACACATACACACATGCATGGCTATAAACATGCATTGGCAAGAGAACTTTGCCGCTTCCTGGCAACTTTATTTCTTGTGCTGTTGCTGTTGCCAGTTGACTCAAAGGAACCGCATTCGACTTTGGCAAATGCTGAGCTGCTGAGCTGCTAAGGGGGGCAAGTGAGCAGCAAGTTGCGTTTATCAAAGACTGAGCAGGCAACTGCAGGCGGACGACCGACGAGGAAGAAGATGAGGCTGCCTCAGTCTTAGCGGCTTGCCATTTAATCGTGTCTGTTCAACATAAAACTGGACAACGTTGAATTCTGACTTCAAGTTGCTGTTGTTGTTGGTGTTGTTGTTGTTGGTTGTTGTGCTGCCTTTATAGATGCAACTCTTATGCAGCGCTTCCAGCTATTGACCTGAATTTAGGTCACTTGAACAATTGTTGTTGTTGTTGCTGCTGTCTGTTGCTAACGGTTTTTATTTAACGTTGTTACTTTTGTGTTGCCGTTGTTGCTGTTGTTGTTGCAGTTGTTGTTGCAGTTGCAGTTGCCCAGCCGTTTGTGTAAATGTTTTATTATTAGCCAACACGCGCAACAAAACCTTTTCAAGCTTATTACCTTCAATAGTGACTTTATTTACATTCGCAACGTCAACAGAAACTCAGCTCACCTCAACTCAGCTCAGCTCAACTCAACTCAAACATGGCCAAGTCCAAGAACACAAGTCAGCAGTACTTGACAGAGACATTTCATTCCACATTGTCTTGGCTCAAGTTTTTTTCTTTATTTTTCTTTACTTTTGGCGCGTGTTTGTTGATTTAAACAATTTAAAGAACGCTTTTTTTTTGTTTATTTTAACATTTAAAAACTTTATAATTTTTTGCAAAGAAAAAAGAACTTGCGAAAAATGTTGACCCAATTTCGAAGTTTCGCTAAATAAACAATTCTCTTACGAATTCATTTTCGTGCATTTTTTTAACAAATAAATCTGCTTTGTGAAAACAGAAAAAATTGTTGTTGTCACTAAGTTGAACATTTTATATAATTTAAAATTTAAAAAAAATATTTCTTTTATTTTATTCTTGCTCAATGAACTTCAGTTTGGAGGTCATCCTGCTTACTTTATTGCTTAGTCTTAAAAAGCGTTTTTTACTCATAGTCGGCAATTCTCCAAGAAAGAAGGGCTTCATTCTTATACAAGAAAGTAACGATTGAAGCTTCTTTAGTTGTTGTGTGCAGAAGATGTTAGTTATTTGTCCATAAAGTCTTATTTTGATTTGTACATTTTGTCAGAGAATTTTAGCTTGATTATTAAATAAATTTAATTTCGATGTCGAGCTTATTTCCGATATATTTTGTACTCCACCGGAGTTCGTCTTCGGCGGTTTACACTTTTTTGTCTGTTTTTGTTTGCCGTAAGTCGTAAGTAAGTGTCTGTATAAGTGAGCTCATTTCTCCGTGTCTGTTCTATCAGGAAGCGTTTCTTGTAATGATCTTCATGTTGTAACACCTTCACTGCGTGGAAGTTGGGTGTGTGTCCATGCTCTATACAATAAGTTGCAGGGGCTATTTATCCACCTGATGTCCGATCCGATTTATGTGCAGATAATCTTGTTCTTAATTGTACATATATGTGTATTATTGCATACGTTCGTCCCGTCACCAGCGCAAGATATCTGGTATATCACATTGCCTTTGTCCAATAATTTGGCCTTTGTATTGCCGAATAGCAACTCCGTCGTGTGTGCTGGCTTGTGAGCTATTCTTGTTGAGTCTCTGTCGTAGAAGTTCGATTTACCTAGTCGTTCAAAAATATGTGGGATATACGTCACAGGTTTGTCCAATATTATTGAATAACTTAACAACTAAAAAGTGGATTTCCAAGAAGTCATGATGAGCTAAGCAACAACTTTCTTTGCATCTTCCTTTATTTATACATACAATGTTTTTTTGTTTTATTTATTAGAAATTTTAAAACACTAAACAGGCATTTTATATATTGTAAACAAGTTCCAAACAGTTGTTCTAATAAAGACTGAAACACACCTCAAGTCAAAGTAAACGAAGTCACAACTCACAACTCGCACCTTAATTGCACAAATATTGCGCAACTGATGAGCTCAAAAAGAAAACTCAAACTCAATTAAAATTGTAACCGCACACAAAAGCATCGAATTACAAAGCAAATTAATCGAAATGTGAAATGTGTTTTTTTAAGGTGGCAGTTGTTCCAACAGCAATCAAAGCACGTGGCAAGCACACGGCTCAGATGATTTCGTTTTTGTTTTTGTTTTGCTTTATTGAATTATGTTTCTTTACCTTTTTGGAGCACTCGGGAAAGCGGAGCGAAAATCGAAACCATATGCTAAAGAAAAGGAAAAAAGGAAAACCATCATGCAAAAAAGAGCGATGAAAATATAAGAAAGGAAAAGTGAGAAGGAAAGGAAAAACAAAGCGGATGCTTGTATAAAAAATGCGGCGTTTTACTTTCAGCTTCCGGTGATGTTGAAAGCAACGGCCGGCAACATGAGGCAACATCAGCCAACTGCCGGCGTCGTCAGTTGCGCTTGTACGGCTAGACAAACATGCATTAAAGCGCTTAACGGTGTTGCCATTAGCATGCAAGCTGGCGACGGAATTTGAATTGACTTGATTCTTGTTGCCAAAATACCGAAGCCAACAAAAGCAGCCAACAACAACAGCAACAACAGCACGTGCTGGGCATGTGCGCCAAAGCAACAATTAAATGAGACTACAACGATGCGGCACACCCCTACCCTTCACCATCAATCGCAGCGCGTGCGCGACTTTTCACATTGATTGCTGCCTACACTCAACCCTTGACTGCAATCGACATCGCAACATCATCATCATCGACGCCGTCCTCGCGTATTCATTGATCCTTTTCGATCGTCGCCTCGGTCGCCGTCGCATCTGTTCAGCGCTCGTGTCAAGACCAACTGAAGGCGCGCATGTTGCCGGAAGTCTTTTATGTCAGCCTCAGTTTTTTGTCAACTACACATTTTTTACGCTGTAATAAAACGAAAGGATTTATATTTCCTTTGAACAAAACGAGAAAAAAACGCACAACAAATGTAAAAGAGTTTATCAAGCCAGACATGGGCAGGCGTAGAGAATGCCAGCATGTGCCTTGCGCAAATTACATGCCGTGCGCGCACAGATGTGATAAATTATCCTTTCTTCAACCAAGACACCAAGATTGTTATTTTTTACAGAAAATGTGCAAATTTGGTTTTTTGCGAGGAAAAGTTATCATTTTACAGTGACGAATGTTGAAGAACAACTCAAATTTCATGGAATTTCTGCTCGGTTGCAATTAAAATGCCAAATCATTGCGCATGCGGCATGTCCTCTTTGGAAGGAAACTGCCATGCCTGACTGCATGTAATCCTTTTGTGTGTGGCAGTCGCCTTCTGAAGGCTTAAGAGGCTACCAAATGTCACGTAAAGTGGGCAGTGACGCCGTCGCCTTTTGATCGCTTCTTAGGCATCATTAATACAAAGATTATTTCCTAAAGATCTTCTGTATGAGTTTAGCAGTTATTTGCGTTTGGGCGACAAACGGCCAATGGTCATGTTCGTATGTTGACAGGTAGCACATGTTGTACACTTACAATTGTTTGTATTTGTTCACTTGTCTACTTCATCTTTACCCTTCTGCCTTTGGATTGTAGCATGCGCCGACACATCCTGCGACAAGTTAAACGATTTTGCACAGCTTATATTTCCCTTGATCCTCTTTAGTAATTCGTTCTTTACATGGTTCCATGGTTCCCTAAGTTGTAATAATGAAGTGCATTGCCAAATATTTGCAAAGTCACTTCGTATTTGAGGCTCTAAGCCGATTAATGGTTTTGAATGAATTTCGGTGTCTGACAATAGTTATGCAGATGACAATTGTTTGGGATATCGATGGTTAAATTAAAAGGGGTTTTATTATAAGTTAATCTGAAGTTCTTAATTTCGTCTAACCCTGAAAAACATGATTGCCCAATGTATTATTGTATATTCATACAGATTAGGCTACAAAAATACGAATTTATTAAACTTAGAAACAGAACAGATTAAGACGGAGATAGACAGAGGAAGGAGCATTGTCATGGATTCAAATTGTACTCAAACAACTTAAGGCTTAAATCAAATAAGCCAATGGCAAACTTCTTGCAGTCATTTGTTGGTAACTAACTCGATCGGAAAAGAAATGTAGGTGGGCTCAACCAACGGTCCTGAAACCCTATCAAATGCATTGCCAAAACACAGTAAACCTTCTAAATGAATGCTGTGGCAGGCACGCAAGACTAACGCTAACCAATAAGAATGCAGCATCAAATTCTTGCGGACTACCTGAAAACGTTGCTGAGCTACTCACGAGGGTAGCTAAGAATAATAAAAAAAAATAAATATCTAAAGATATAAGTAACAACAACACAAGTAAAAGAAGGAAAGAGCAGACACCGGCGAAGGTTCTGTTTTTTTTTTTTTTTGCATAGCAAAACAGCAGTGCAACAACAATAACAATTAAGCAGCAGAAAAACAGCTGTTTCTTGAATGAAACCGGCTAGCAGAGCAGAATGCGCACGCAAATACACTCACGAGCACTCACGCACTCACTCAAACGGCAACCAAAGAGTAAAAGAGAGACGAAATTAGTTGGTCGTTGAATGAAAATTCATTTATGCTTAGCTGACACTCATACAAACACACAAGCAAAGAGAAAACCTAGAAAAAAATACGTATACGCTGATAAGAGTGACCACCTGCCGCTCTACTATCTCTCTTACACACACACTCGATCAGTTACGCGTCGTCTTAGCCGGTATGCGCGCTCTTGCACGCTCACTACGCTCATGAAGAGCGCCTGCGTGTTCAACAGCTCTCGGATTGTGTGTATGTGCGCTTGTATTGGTGTACAGCGTATCTGTGTAACACTGCGCAGAGGATTTAAGCTTACGGCGGCACGAAAATCACTTCATAAAATCGACAACGTTCGACGAGTCAAGATCTCTTTTGAATAAATGAAAAAGAAATAATAAAACGATCGATAAATCGTGTATAAAATTTTCTTAAATAAAAACCAAGAAATTATTTAAAAATTGTGTGCGTTAAAAAACCAACTGATAACAACAACAATAAATTTATA
Source organism: Phortica magna (assembly GCA_037044515.1). Lineage (NCBI taxonomy): Eukaryota > Metazoa > Arthropoda > Insecta > Diptera > Drosophilidae > Phortica > Phortica magna. The sequence goes on along the minus strand of JBAMBP010000822.1, from coordinate 518,622 downwards.
AAAGATTATTTATTAAAAACAAAGTAAAAACACAAAAATTTATCGGCTTAGGCATTTAATGATTTTTAAGTGTCAGTGACTCTTTTTGTTTTAAACAACAACAACAACTACAACAGAAAAACTTTAACCAAACATAGACAATAATTCTTGTGATAATAAAAGAACTTACAAAAAAAAACAAACAAGAGAACCAGTATAACTAAAGTTCAATCAATAAATAAGCATAAATTTTTTGTTTAAATAAAACAAAGAATAAACAAGACAAGAACAAAACAAAACTCAAAACTTAAAACAAAAAACGTTCAACGCTTCTGTGTTGAAATCAAATAAAAAAATATTTTGAATATTTAAAATCAAATAATATAAAATAAACAATGGCAGCCTACTTGGATCCTACCGGCCAATATTGACCAACAACTACAACAAAGGCAGCAACAGCAACAAACACGCGTAAGCAAAGCCAAACAAGCAAGAGAAAGCAGTAAGACATCATACAACGCAGCAACAGCGACTGCTAGAGCGAGATAGCGTCCGAAGTTGAGAGCAAAAGCATTAGTGCGTGTAAGAGAGCGCCACGCGAGCAAAAGAAAATCAAGAAAAGCCACCGCCTCCGCCCCACGTCGCCCCACTACACAAACTCACACACGCGACACACGACAAGACATACTTGGAGGTCAAACGTCTGCGTCAGCTTTGCCGTTTAATCAGCTGTTTTTCGTCAGCACTTCGAGTGTACGTACGTTCGAGCGATAAGAATACTACGCTGCGGCAGAAGCCAAAAAAGTATATTTATTTTATACCACTTAATTAAGATAATATTTCGCTTGCAAAATGGCTGCCGATTTGGATCCAACCGGTCAATATTAGATTGATGCCAGCTAAGTAATTTCAATCGAAGTCTGAAACTTCCTTCGTAGCAAACAAATTTGCTGAATACATTTTTTAAACCACGTAATTACAATCCTGCAAAATGTCGTACGACTTGGACCCCACAGGCACTTATTAGCCACGTTCTTACCGCTATAAGTAAGACTCTGCTTTGTGTAAAAAAGCAAATTGCGTAGAAAAGCTAAAATTACAGAAGATAAACTCAACAAAAACAATCAAAATGCGTGCACTCGATCCCACTGGCACTTATCGTCGTCCAAGCGGCACGCGTGGCACAAGTAAGGCTAAAAGGACACACACGTGTAATAATAGCAAAGAGTTTCTCGATCCGACAGGACAATATTAACATATATTGAGCAGCAACAAAGAATATGTACCGTGGTTGCCTTAAAAATATATATATTTATATATTCAACTATAAATTATTTTAATTTTAAAATTTGTATCTAAACAAATGTTTATTGCCTGAGTAAACTTTTGGCATGCTTGACGACACAGCAGCAGCAACACATTGGCTGCGCGTGCGCGGCCGCGAGGAGACTTCAAGTTGCCGGCGTCGAAGAAAATTCAGCCAAAATGTTCTATAGTAAAAGATATCAAGAAACACAAAAACAAAAAAATACATAAATAACAATACATAAACACAAACACAAACACATACACATGCATACATTAAACTTACTCGTATAAAATGATTTCATACTTGAGTATAATTGTAAGATTTTAATTTATTAACAACATTTAGTTTTTTTTTTAACGAAAAAAGAAAGAGAAACATTATTTTATTCCTTTTGTTTTTGCATATTTTCATGTTAACAAAACAAATAAAAATCACACTTTATTTCTATAAGCTATTGAAACTTCCTATAAATTACATGCCACTCACACCTACATACATGAACACACACTCATACAGACGCACACAGGCACGCACACGTTCATTTTTATTTATAATTATCTTCGTTGTGAAATATGCAGAAAGTATTAAATTTAGTGTCATATAATTTTGTGTGCGACAAACTTAAAAATAAAATAAAAAAAAAATAAGCAAAGCAGAAAAAACCCAATTAAGAAAACAGAAGGCAAAGAACGAAACAAACTAATTTTTTATCGATCAATTTTATTATCTTTAATTAAATACATATTATTTATTTATATGATGATATTTTTTCTGTTTGTTAACTTCTTTTAATTTTTTAATTATTAAATACAAAAAAGCGTTGATTGTTTTCGCATTTTTTCATTATACGAATTTTTGTAAATCTTTTTCGCGTTTTTTATGTTTTTTTGCTCCTCACTTTTGTTTCTCAACTCACTGCAGCAACAACTCATGCCTTTAGAAAAATAATAACAATACTATTATTATTTATACATATACACATATTTATTTGAATTCATTTAACATTTTCTTTATTTAATGTTTAGTTGCTAATAAAGAAACAAAAGAACTCTGTTTATTGTATAGCGAAATTAGTTAATAAGCTTAAAAATTTATATATTTAAACAAATATGAATATTATATAAACAATAGAAAAAATACATAAATATTATTATTAAAAAATGTTTGTCTTTTCTTTTTTTCAAACGCTCCTATTCAAATTCTATTTAAGCTTTGGAAACAACAGGATTAATGGTTATCATCATGAAGATTACAGAGTTTATAAGAAAATCCGATGACCTGATCAAATTTCAAACTCTTTTATGATTTGATTTATTATCTTTATTATCTTATCGGTAAAAAGTGTCACCAAATTCTATGGGAACATGTGCTCGTCTGGCAAGTTTAGAGCTTTTTTGGCTACCGAAGTTCATAAATATTTTTGATGGTCATACATTTTCCGACATTAACACTTAATTTATTTTTGAAAATAAAGTTTTGCTGATTAAAGTGAAATGACTTCTTTGCACTTTACTACTTCATTAAATTCTTGCAAGCTGCTAGAGAGAAATTCTTCGCTCCGAAGGTGCACAACACTTGTTGTTGTTATTATTGTTGGTAGTTATTATCAACTAATGTTGTTTGTTGTTGGAACTGCGTGCGGTCGAAATGACTTGAAGCCAAAGCAACATATGCACACACACACACACACACACACACACACTGTACACGGCAGAAAACAACAAATCATTCAAGTTGTTAGTGTTCTTGCTGGAAAATTGTCGCATTAAATTACGCATAGAAGCAACAATTTCCACTAACACACATGCACACATACACAGACACAGACACGACACATATTAGAAACAGCAGAGATGCAAAACAGAGCCCAGAAGAAAAATCACTGCTCCTGCGCTGATCGCCAGCAGCGACGGAGACGGCATCAGCGGCGCCGACGTCAACTGCAGTGGCTGCATGTAAGTGCGACAGCATTTTGCGGTGTTGTTGGTGGCATGAAACCGTCTAGCCAGCGGCTATCAATAAAATTACAAAAAAAACATATTTATATATATTACACAAACAACAACAACAACAGCAACCGGTGCCGTCTAACAAACGATAAACTAAGCAAGCGTAAAAAAAGAAAAATCGTTTCTAAGACAAGTCAAGAATTTCTGATGAACTTAGAAAACGCATAAAAACAAAAACAAAAACAAACAAATGAAAAATAATAAATAAATTAATAAAAAATCTTTCAGGCATATAAAATGATTTACAAGCAACAAGTCAAGTGACAATTTTTGATATATTCGTGCAACAACAACAACAGCAACAACAACAGCAGCAACACGACAATGAAAAATTGATTTGCAATTAAGGCCAAAAGAATTTTCCAATAAGAAAAATTTTCTGTCTCTCTATGCGTGTGTGTGTGAGTGTGTGTGTGTGTGTGTGTGTGTATGGCGGTATGCACATGCATGCGGAAGTAAAAGTTCAATGTTCGTTTGTGCTCCACAAGTGATTAGGTCAATAATAACACAAAATTGCAACAATAACAACAACAACAACAACACCAACAAGAACAGCAACAATTGCCGTCGCACTAACAACATCAAACCGACAAAAAAAAAACACAGCAACAAAATCGAGTTCTAAGCCAACTTAACTAAACTGGCTTAGTAACTACATGTCGTTTAGCTCTTACAGAGAGCAAATAGCACGCAATCGAGCAACAAGTCACAACATATTCACATCTGACTTCATGTAAACATGAGTTGCACTTACACACAGATACGCACACACACACACTCACACACATGCACGCATAAATTCATGTTACTAAATGTGGAAAAAGCCATGTCCAAATGCCTATGATCAATGCAGTTGCAATGCAACTCTTAGAACGCATTCTATGCTCAAATGAGTGTTTGCAGCGAAAGAGCGAGATACATATACACACACAGACAAACAGATCTTGCTAGTAGAGAGTCATGCCATACCATATGTTCTCTTCACGCTCGAGAATAAGAAGAGTGTAATTCTCGGATAGAGTACAGAAAGCTTTTGCTCTGATTTGATGCAGGAAGTAACTCTCAATGCGGATATCTGTGCAAACAGAAAAAAACCAAGTTTTCTAAAAATAGTCAACAGCTTTTATTGATAAATTTGTAGCTGCTGCCGTTGCTGTTGTTGTTGTTGTTGGCGTTGTTGTTTGCGTCTTTGGGCGCAACGGTGAAGTTCAGGGAAATCCTCTCGGCAGCCGCGTCGACTTGCTGTACAAATACATGCATAACTACAATATTGTTGATGTTTGTTGTCGCTGTTGCAGTCGTCGTCGTCATCTATTGCGTTGCCCAAGGTTGTTGTTGCGGCGGCGGCGGCGGCGGCGGCGGTGGCGTTAGCGACTTCTATTACAGCGACGGCAAATGCATGTGTATGAAAACACATATCTCAGCAAAGTTGCAAAGCGAGCAATGAAAATGCAATTAGATAAATCAGTTAACATTCGCAAGCACATGTATGAGCGTGTGTGTGTGTAGTCGTGTGTGTGTGTGCATTGTAAATGCATGTTTTCGCGTTTTTGATTACGAAATATGAATATGTGTGCTAAGTGAATATATTTGCATTTATTTACTGTTAATTATTACTACTAATTGGCTTAGCACATGAGTTTAACATGTTGCTGGAATTTTAAGGACTGGGTTTTCTTCTTCTTAGTATGTGTTGAAAATTTATCGCCTTGAAATCATACAAGTTATAAAAACATGCCTACCACGAAGAAATCAGAAATATACAAGGATTTATATTGAAATTTATGGTTTAGTGACACCGGCACACAAAAAACTATAAAAGAGGGGTGTACTGTTAATCAGGCCCACCTAACCGCATGGACTTAGACTCGCTGAATCCGAATCTGAGGTCAGTCAGGCGCATATTATCCAAAAATTTCGAATAAACTGCAAAAAACCTAAGAAAAATTTCTAAGTTTCGCGGAAAAGTTAAATTTTTTAAATAAAGAGCAATTTATAGGCTTGGTTCGAGTATGGTTTTAAGGTATAGAAATGAACAACATTTTATTTAACACGATTATACATGTTTCTTGCACATTTTCAATCACTAACACCAAGTTTAGTTTACTGATTTGATGATATGTTCTTTACCAACAAAGTCACAAAATTTCGGTTTTTTTTTAATCAATTTTTTCATTTAAATAACTCAAAACCGTACTCGCTCATTCATACTTCATTTCAATAAAGGCAGTTTTGCGATTTTTTTGGAATATGTTTTTTTCGGTTTTTTGCAATTGAGTTGAAATTTTTGGTGTATATGAGCGAAACTGATCTCTGGTTCGGACTCCACGTGTCGAAATCCATACGGGTGGTTTGGTCTGACAAAAATTCCTTGCCGCTTTCCTTTTTTGTGTGTCGGTGTAATTTTTGAACTAATTCATTAGTCAATTCATGCAATCATTCATATTGACAGCATTGATGATCTTTCAAACGGCTTAAAAAGTCCTCTATAAACTATACTAAAGATAAAACTAATCATTATACGTCAAAGAAAAACTTTCCACTGTAAATTTGAAAATACCTCAGTTCAATGTGCCTTACTTCGAATTTCAGTGTATTGCTAACAACTTCCTGCGTTTTACGTTAAATGCCATCTAGAAACTTCGGAAAATACAACGTTTGGCAGCGTCATTCAGTGACCTATTTTCCAACAATAAGCAAACTCAGCGGGTCTGTGTGTGTGTTTGTGTATTTAAATGTATGCGATCATCATAAAAATCAATAAAAAACAAAAAATCGTCAAAAAAAAAAAACCACCGAAAACAATCACGAGCAGAACTTTCTAAGTGAAAGTCAGTCAATTTGTAACTTAGGTTGTCAGACAATTGGCGGAGAGACGAGCAAGATTGTTGCGCATGCACGATGCTGATATGGCTAAGAAGTTAGCGCGGTACGGTAGAAGATACTAGCATATGTGTATACACAAACATACATTCACAGGTATACATGCATACTAATGTGTTCCGATTTTATTTTGGTTTGTTTTGTATATACTATGTATGTAAGTGGTTTCATTTAACTTTCTGCAGCCTCCTCACATGATCAAGTTGTTAAGTGCTTTATAATGAAAAGACAAGGAGACTGCCAGCAGCACTAACAACATCACCACCAACAACAACAACAACAACAAGAATGCACAACACACCAACAGCAGCAACAGCAGCAACAGCAGCAACAACGGCCACAACAATAATACAACCACAAACACTTCATTCGTCACTCTTTGCGTCTACGCACCCACATCGATCCTCTTACTCATATGCGTTCAACTTGGTCCGTACACACAGATACACACACACACATGCATACAAAACATTATAACTTGACCTACATTCACAGACGTTGAGAGAGCGAAACGAAAAATAAAAATAACAAAAAAACAAACCACAACAACAAACATCAACGACAACAATGCGAGAGAGAAAGAAGAAAGAAAAGGAAAGAAATTTCCAACGGTACATTGGCTGATTCAATGTTTATACTTGTTTACGTTAGCTGTTGTTGTTGTGGTACTGTTGTTGTTGTTGTTGTTATTGTTATTGTAGCTTGATTGCTGTGGGTTTTGTTGTTTTTGCTTTCAAAAATTATTGTATTATCGTTAAATTGATTTCATTGAAGTTAGCGTCGTCGTTGATTCGACTCTGCCCGCTCACTTGCTTCAGCTTGGCTTTGTAGTGTTTTTAAAGTTTGTTTTTTTTCTCGCTCTCTCTCTCTCTCCCTCTCTCATACACTTTTATGTATTTCAATAATTAGGCGAAAGGTGAATGAACTGCATATTTTCACGTATCTTTTTACGCATTAAACACAAATTTTTGAAGAAATCATGTGCAATGTGCGAAGCTGGTGCAACCAAGCCAAAAGATCTGGAATGTACTGGTAAAAGATATAATTTTTGTTTATTTAAACAAGAATTGATGCTTAACCCGCTTTCTGGCAACTCTATTAGGCACAGATTATAGAAAAACTCTATTAAATGGGGGCTAAATGCATGTCTTATTCAGGACAGCTGTTTTGCTCTCTATTAGCAATTATGTTAAATACCTAAAGTAACGTTGAGGTTAAACTTAACATAAGGAATTCTAATTACCAGACACGATGACATTGGAATGTCGAATGGCTGGAATAAGAACCTTTCTTTTTCTATTCAAATATTTTAACATTAACTGAACATTTTTTTAATAGAGTTGCATTGTAAAATTGCAATAGTGCCCAAATATTACACGAATTTACACATGCTACTTGGTATCAAATTTGAGCAGCCTGATAATTCTACCCGATGGCAGCCTATTGTGCATTTGTATCTGACTAATGTTTTGTAAACTTGCTTTTCATTTAATTTACACATGTTCATCTATAATAAAATATACTCTCACTGCTAAGGTCAATGACATGGTCTAGTTTCGAATGTTTTTGTTGTATTGATGGCGTTGATGATGATGACCACTTGAGAGCAGCGAAAATACGAAAACAAATTCAATTCACTTTCTATTCCAATGAAAAGTTTGTTTTGCTTGAAAAACAACAAAAAACAAATCCACGACAAAAGTGAAAAAAAACAACGAAAGTGGTAAACAACTTGAACAAACACAACAACAATAACAACAGCAACAGCAACAAAAATAACTTTGACCAATCATTGTGTGCCCGCAGTTTGGCGCTGCAAAAGTGGCGCCCATTATTGAAGATACATTCATAGACTGGCTTGGCTTGACTTGACTTTGCTTGAGTCGGCTCGGCTCAGCTCGGCCTGGCTTGACTTGACTTGGCGTGGTGTCGATTCAGTCAAAGTGAGTGAGTGAGCGAGTGCCAACAAGCAACACAAAACAAACAACTTTTGCTCTCGTGCCTCGAACCATAATTTGAAAGCAGCTCAAATGTCTTTTTAACGGTTTCCGTTTTTTACTGAAGACTTTGACTGTAACTTTATGTATGCAGATAGACATACTTATATACATGTATGTGTGTAAAGCGATTGATGTTTGTTTGTCTAATTTTTAAGCGTGTGGTTTTTTCTCTCGATCTTTTTTTTTGTGAACAACTCATTTGAATTTCTGGTGAAAATTTCACCTTAACAAGTGTCTTTGTTATAAATTGATTTTCGGTTTCGTTTTGAGCATTTTTATGTGTGATTTTTAATGAAGTGGAGCAGCATACCAACAATAGGAAGGCTGAGAAGGAATACCTTAGTGAGAAAATTCCATTGATGAGTTCCTTCATAGAAAACAAATATGCCAATCTCATATCAGATAATGAAATTCAGTTGAACGAATATGAATTATTAAATTTATAATCTTTTGAAAGTCAGCTTCACTGAGCCATTTTGCTATTCAGACATTTTTGCGACGCTATTTCAAAGTATTTGTCGTCTTACTGCGTGGTTGCATTCAAAACAAAGATCTGGAAACATTTTTGCTTAAATTAACTTGCCAAGAGTTTCTCCAATTCCATTGGCGAAATTGTTGTTTATAACAATGGCGTTTGCATATTTTTTTGATTCACGTGCTACTTTTGTGTTTTTTACTTGTTTGTTTTTGTATTTTTACAACCAACTATTGTCAAACGCTCATTAGTCATCAGCATGATTAGTTTGACACATGTTTTTACGCATAACATTTTGCAATATGTTTTCAAACTTAGCAAATGAATTTAATTTTTGGCATGCTGCAAAATGTTGATTCATCCACAAAACCATATTTCCAGCCATCAAGCCGATGTATGAGCAATGGACGAAAACAAACGAATGTTGACTGAAAAAATTAGGTCAACAACTAAGAAGTTCGTAACTTCAACGAGTTAGTTAAAGCAAAGAGATAATCAACTATGTAGACAACAACATAAAAGACAACAACGCTCCTTAAAACCTACAAATTGGTTTTTCCTATCACATTCGTGCTTGTGTTGGCCAACGTCCAAGAATATCTTTATTTAGAATGCTTGACAATGCGTTACATTACCTCATTCAGAATAAGAAGTCAAAGCATGTCAGCACACAGCCAAACTTAATGGGCCAACAATGTAATTTTAGTAGGCCAAAATATGCGTGAAAGGCACGTACGCGCATTTTAAAATGCCCACGCTCGCCGTATAGACCAAGTTAAAAGTGTTGGCCAGGCCCCGACATTGTACATATGCATGATGTTTGAGCATTAAGCATAAGCAGAGAAAAGCAAAACAAGCTGACCAAATGAAAAGTGAAAAGTTGCAAATTGGTAAGAAAAACACTTTTCATTCACCATGTTGGTCACATACAAACACTCACACACATCCACACACACATACCCTTTCAAGTTGCGCTCGTCAAAATGTCTGCGCACGTCGTTTGCTTATTCGCAAATTACGTGCAATAAAAGCACCAACATTAAATGTCTTTATGTCTAATGTTTGTAGTTTTTTCTTTTTTGTTTCATCGATTTGAGCACTTCGATTTGCGGATTCGATGGCGGCGTTGTGGGTGCTGAAGAGTTTTGTTGTGGTTGCTTGTTGCTTGTTGCTTGCTGCTTGCTGCTGTCAAGGCACTCGCACTCGCACTTTCACGTCTAATGCCAAAACGCCGCGAAAGTAATAAAGTTGCATACACACTCGACGCTTGGCACTGACTTTCAGCTTATCCGAAAGTAGTTGGCCAAGTCAAGTCCAAGACGCAGCGAAATAAAATGCATGAATGGTAACTGGGACTTGGGTGCAGCATTGTCAAGCAATTGAAAGAAAGAAAAGAAAAATAAACATCTTTTTTGTATCTTTTATACTTGTGTACAATCTGTTTCAGAATTTCAATTAAGTAGAAGAGACAATTTCTTCATGCTAGTAAAATACATGTACATATCGTACCCTAGTGGGTACAAATATTTTGAAAAAAAACGCTGTGCGTTTTTCAGTGAAGCTCTTAAACGGCTTTATAAAGAATTCTTGTTTATTTTTTCCTTTTTGTATGTAACTAATATAAACTTAAAAATCAGTAAACAAATATTTCTTCACTGCAACTTAAAAAGATTTAACAAACTTAGTGAATTATGACGATTTTATGTACTGGCGTAAGTATTTTGAGGAGTCTTTACTACTAAGAAAAATAAATTTAAAGTTAGCCAAAGCAAAGGGGTAGGGAAAAAATTAGTAAAAGGTATATCCCTTCTTCGGCTCCAATAAATTTTTGAAGGCGTCCAGGTACTGAATGCGCCAAATTTTGAAATATCTCTGGAGATATCTCTTTGCAAAGGGAAGTGAGCTCAGAAACTGCCTCCTCTCGGGTTTCGTTTAACGAAACTGTTCTTTTGCGCTTTAAAAGAGACCAGACGTTTTCAATAATATTTAAATCTGGACTTTGAGGTGTCCAGTTCAAGACGGTTATCCTGCGATAGGACAATCAGTCCTTTTCCGGAAGGAAAGGATCGTCAAATATCGCCCTTGATTCATCGAACTGGTAATGGAAATCAAGTCACCCAGTCCATTGTAGACAACTCACTTTTCACTTTTTGACAAATGGTCCGACTTTTTTGACAGTAGTTATAATTATTCTTTGGGCAGCAAAGTAAACACAATGTTGCTTTAAGTTGCAGGTCATAATGGGAGTCATAAGACACATTAAAATAAAAAAATAATTCATCCAACTTTACAGAAAATATACTTACAAAACTATATTTATATTTAAATCAAATTCGATCAAAAAAACTCACTAATTTTATTAAATTTTCTTGACATAAAACACACAAATTTCAATAAAATACAATTTTTTTTTTTTGTGGTTTTTTTTTGCAAATAAATGATAAGTTACGTCAATAATTCGGCACTTGTAGAAACTCTCAGCATTCACATGCACGCACACTCATGCAGAGACTCAAAAACAAAACAACCTCACAATGAGTTGCGTAATTTAATAATGAATATTTTTCGCTCATTTATTTGTTGCTATTTTGCCAAGCGCTTGTAACACCTTCTCAATCATTGTGTAATTGTGAACATGACAATTAATTAATAGCCGCCTGCCGTCGATGCCCAAAATACTCAAACGAAAACAAAAAAACCAAGCTAAAAGACCGAAAAAAAATTGTGTTACATTTCAATTAAAAAACCATTAAAAAGTTTATGTGCACAGAGAGAAAAAAACACAGCATGAGTGGCAGCAAAGTAAGTACTGAAAAAAGAGTTTAAATTTACCTAAGCTATAAAAACACAAAGCAAAAAAATGATTGTAGCCTGGCGAAATGTGAGCCAACACTCTTCAAGCGCAAACACCTGTCAAAGCCGAGTGGATGATTCAAACCGAGTTTCCAATGCGGCAAAAAAAGTGCTGAACAGAAGGCGAGGCAATTAATTAAGACAAAATGATTTGGTTACGCACACACACAATCACGCACACTCACACACACATGCTCAGTCACACGCTCGCTCACTCACTTCAAATGGCATTATTGACACTTCATTAGATACATGAGAAATAATGTTATTGGCAGCTTTTGAACGACGCGTCGCCACTTTTTATGAGAACTTTAGGTTTGTTTGGTTTCCTTAAGCGTTTTGATAGTTCTCTGTTTAATCTTTATTTTAGTTTTATTATTAAGGCAAGTTTTCTTACAATAAAGATATCACTTTAAATGAAATAATCAATGTGGCACATTTAGGCAAATCAGACGTTACTGCTGTTAATGTAAAAGTTCGCTGAACTTAACGACACTTGGACTACGAACGCGTGTTACACACACACACATGTACAAATGTATTTACTTTTATAGATAAAGCTATAATTTTGTTTTGCTTTTGATATTGTTATTGTTCGATTTGTGTATTCGCTTGGCTTTTGTTACTTTGCAGTTGTTGCAGTTATTTGAATTTCAAAATAGCTTTCATTAACAAGAACGTCTTGATGTCTCAGCAAAATGGAAAATGCGTGAATTGTAAGCATTTGAAATGAATTTCAAATTATATCGTACGTGCGCTATAAGCAACAAAACAAGCGAATGAACAAACAAAAAATGGCATACAAAATGAAATCTCAATTAACATATGAACATTGAGTGCAACAACATGTGTGAAAGTTATCTAAATAATAAAGTCATAGACAAATTCTTGACAAACACTTTTGCAAGTCACGCTTGTGAACAAACCAACAATAAATTAAATTTCTAAATTATTTTAAAAAAGCTGCGCAAATCAAACACTTTTTTTGGGTTTTTATTTGTGTTTTTTTCTTCTTCTTGTACATATTTTATTTGTTTTATAGAAGTAAATAAAAGAATGGCATGTAAAGTAAGAAGTTCGAAGAAGGGCCTACGTGACAAAATCTTAAAACACACGCACAAAACTTACTTATATTTATCACACGCTCTCTCTTTGTCTACAGAGATACAATAAGCAGATAAAACACTACTAAAAGAGTTGAAAAGAAAATGATATTGGAGTTGTGAAATAAAACGCACAGCTGGTGTACAGTCCAATGCGCTACAATTGTATCTGCGAGTGCAACTGGAAAGTCTGAAAAGCGTTAGGAAAACACCTAATAAGACTTTTAAAAACGCACAACAAGAATGTTTCTTATTCGCTTATGTGAGCTTTCCTCAAATGCATTCCTTATATCATTTTTTATTTAACTATGAAGTCATTTTTTCCCTCTCTCTCTCTGTCACTATCTCACTCTCTCTGTCTCTTATGTATACATTGTACTTTTGTTACTATTTCCCACCTCATGTTGCCACATTCTACTCAAACATAAAAGAGAAAAAAAATTTGTAGAAATTCAATTCAAATAGACAAGACAACCAAAAAAAAAAACATTTGAAAAAGAGATACCGAAGCAACTCCAAAAAGTTCATTGAACTATTTGTGAGCTTTTTCGGGTTTCTTCAGTTTTATTCGTGGATTATGGCTTCATAGCCTTTGGTTTAATGTTTGGTGCTGGTTATTTCTTCTTTTTGTGTTGTTGTTGCTATTGTTGTTATATTTATGACCACACAACAAACTCCAGACACACACAAACACACACACACACACGCTCTTCCACAACAACACAAACGACTTTTTTTCGTATGCACATGTTTGAAAAGATTAAAGCTTCAAACAAGTAATAATTAAAAATAATTAACGAAAAGTGTAATATTAAAACAAAAAAACAGAAATAAATTTAGTGAAATTTTTACACTTTTGCATGAATGAGACCACCTTGACTACAAGCATCTAATTGTTCCAATACGGAACTAACATGACTTACAACAAGTTATTACAGAGAAATGAAAAAATTTGCACAAACTGTTGAAACAAATGTCAACAGCAGCAAAACAAGTTCAATTGCAAGGTTCCATTGATATTTACAAACATGACTGCATTACTTTGCCATGACTAAGTTCAATTTTATGTTATGTTGTATGTTTCCCAGAAACTATGCTCGACATTTCAATATCATGACTGTTTTCAAATATCAATATTATTTCCTGTAAGCTGCCCTTTTGAATTATTAAGACTTCAGTTTTGTAGCAACAAACAAAAACTTCCTACTTCTATTTATAATTTTACAACTTTTTAAATGCAATGTTTACATTTTTTATTTTTTCTGAGAATTAATTACAATAATCAAACTAAATAGTTTGACATGCAATTGTTTGCTCAGCAACAAATTACTAAGTTTATTTTCAGTGAGCAAAATACATGTTTACAATTTACAATTTTACCCTTGTTTGATGTTTCGAACTTTGAAATCATCAAACTTAACTAATATCTTCTGTTTCAACCATTTCAATAATCTATAATTATTGATTACGTGTGCTGAGCAAAACAGTTTTGGTTTCTAACATCTCCACTTCAAGGTGGTTTCCCTCAACTGGCACCTGAATCACACTTGCAATAAGTGCAAAGATCTTGAAGTGCGCTTCAACAAAATTTCGAATGGAACAAAGTACACATTCTGTACTACATTTAAATTTATATGAAAAAATGTCATATCACTTGAATACTTTTTTAAATTATTTTGAGTGCTCACAGGTTTTTTTTACAGAGATTGCAAACGTGACAATCTTAGCACATCATGCATTATGCCAGCGCGCGTTTGTGTTCAACAAGCTTCTAATTAGGCTAGCGGTGCAATAATTTATAGCATTTGTAATTGTCTAACCGCAATGCAAAACGTATTTCACATGAAAAATAAAAATACCAAATAACAAATCAATAAAAGTATATTTCTCTTTTAGAGTGTACATTATTAATATGCAATGACGTTGAAAGATATACCGAAGTATCCGAAGCAGCCGAAGCAGACATGCGCAAAGCGATAAATTATTTTTACAGCAAAGATATAAAAATTGATGTAAACAAAAAGCTTAAAAAGATCTTGCGCTCAATTATGAGACTGTTACAAAACTAAACTATGCGAAGCGAAGCGAAAAAAATTAATGATTAAATAAAAATGATCTGCACTTATCTTGAGATTGCAAGAAGGTACGCAAGTTCGCACCTGCATTAAGCCAACAACAACGAGCGTAAAACCAGTTTAATAAAATCAAATTAATATGCTATAATCCTAACAACGACCTTGAAATTAGCACAGGTTTTAATGTATTGCACGCCAAACAAAAATACATACAAACAATTTAGATTTTACAAAAATGCCAAAAAATAAACGCACGTTTAAACATTTCGGTACATTTATATGGCAGTTCGATTCGGGAGTTACCCAAAGAAGAAGCAACAACATATACGATACAAATTGAAACATTTTCGGAATGAATACAATTGAAATTAATTTAACCGATTTTGTATAATATTTTTTATTAATCTTTATTTTTTTTCATTGCGTTTGTCTTTTGTTTATTTATGCGTTTAGCTAAAATTAATTAGATTCGCAAACAAGTATTTTGCACTCAATGGAACGAACAGCAACAAAAAAAATACATAGCTAGTGTCAAAATGAAACAAGTCTGAAGTTAAATCAGAACTCAGACAATTTTTTTTTATGCTAATTTAAGATATAAAAAAAAAATAAAATATCTTTTATTACAAAAATGCGCCGATGACGCCTACTAAGGAAAACCGCGCTTGGCAGCATAGAAACAATTAAACTTCATGTATAAAAATATAACACAAATTGCAAATTAAAATTAAAAGTTAATAAAAACTATTACGACACACATACATAGGTACATATGTATGTACGTGTGTGTGCATTGAGTGAAGCATTGAGCACATCGGACAACTGCGTTACACATGTTCATAGTCCATCTTCTCTCTTACTTCCACCGTCTCTTCCAATCACCAATCAGGAACAATCAAGAACAACAGAAAACATTAAGATTAAGCAATGCTGCGCTGTAATAAATCAAAATTTTTAACATTTGATTTTATTAATATTATTCTGATTTTTATTTTTTTGTTCCTATGTTTTAGCTACTCATAAAAGGCCACGCCCTTTACAGTGGTAACTAAAACTTGTTTTGTTGTCCAATGCGGATTTATGATAATGTTGTTACTATAATGTTGTTGTTGTTGCTGTTGTTATTGTTGTTCTTGGCATTGTATGGTGGGCTACGTAGTACAATTTTACATGATGTAAGATAAGCTAAAAGCGACAAATAGTACATGTTCTATATACGATATATTCTGATTCCAAAGTGACAGATTTGATCAGACATTCATGAAGAAATAAAAACTAAAAGAGCTTTTAAGTTTGCCGAAGCGGAATTGCGGGTGTCACAGCAGGAGCTCATGTCGACATGTGTTAAGTTGTGCTTATGGTAATTGGTTATGTAATTTTTATAGTTAAACCTTGAATTAGTTCTTCAATGGTCACATGGAAAAATGTTATAAAACTATTAAATTATTATTAAAAGGTTTTTTTTTCTTTAGAAAAAGTTTAACTTTTAAAGCACAAATACACATTACACACAAAGGAATCAAAAACCAGAAAGGGAGCTATTTTAGACTTTGCCAAATCTTGTATACTTCTATCTCATCTGTTTACAGGGAAATACCATTTTTAAGATTTTCTCTATATGTCCGATCCTTATAAAACTTTCGAAGGTTTCATAAAAACACGTAATTGCAAAGTTTCAAAAAGTTTTTTTAACAAAAATCTAATTTTTGACGGATCGTACTTATGAGAGTTATATGCTATAGTCGTTCGATTTTCAACAATTTTGGAAGGTGTTTTCATTGACGTCCAAAAAGATTTTGTGCAAAATTGATGTGATAGCTTCAAAATCAATGCGTTTTTTAAGCCAAAACCTCATTTTTCACCGGTCATTCCCATGGCAAATATATGCTATGGTGAGTGGACCAATCTAGATTGTTTTGAGGCATACAAAGTTTGTACTGAAACAGACAGATGGACAAGGCTATATGAGCCTATCTCGGAGATGTCACCTTCTCTACATTGCAAACTTCATGACAAAGTTAATAATTATGCTAAGCATTTTTTAAGTAGTTCGAAAAAAAAATCGATTAAAAAAATCATTATTTTGGCATAAAAGCCTTGAAGTAAATCAATTAAATCATTCGACTTTGTTGTAACACATAAACACAACAACAAAAACGTGTGAAACAACAATAAGAATACAAAATCAAGAGTCAATTTATACAACAACAAAGTCAACAGCGACAACTACTTCCGTATGCCATTGCACAATAATATATCAAGTCATAAGAGCAAAGTCGCCTAAACGTTACACACACAAAACTAACACTCACACACCAATACGATAGATACAAATACACGCTCATATTTTCTTACACGTGCCAACTCTATTCATTTTTTAATTTGTTAACATGATATTTTATTTAATCGATTAAGTGCATAAATTTATTAAGAAATGACAACATGACTGTCAACGAATCAACAGCCAGCCAACCCGACAGACAGACAGACAGACAAAAGACAAATAGCCAGACTAACTAACCAACCATCGATTTACTGTTACGTTCAATTGATTTGATATTTTTCACTTTTGATATTTTCATCAAAAAAAAAAAACATGGTATTTCTTTTTTGCTTAGTTAACTATTTTGATATTTATGCACTTATTTGCTTTAGTATGATTTCGCATATGTTTACTTGCAAATTGACATAATTTGTTTAAAAGTGTTTAAAAAAAGATTAGTACGAAATCGAAAGCGGAAAAACAAACGCAGACGCAACGCCTACGAGCAACGTCAAGTCGACTCGAGATACGTATTTTTGTATTTGCACACGATTTGAATATGTTTATTTATAGCTGAATGTATGAGTATTTATTGCACAGTGTAACTAATGCTGCAACTAATTGAATTAAATATTTTAAATGTAAAGAAACTTTTATTCAAATGCCTTTGAGAAATTTTAATTGAACATATTATTAAATCATTTATTGAACTGATGAAGTGATTAACAACAACATGAGGCAATGCAAATTGTTCGTCATTTTTAATACGTATGCATGTACTTAACAATTGCATAAATTACACCATTGTGACGCCGCATCGATCATTAACACGCGCAAAAGAGTCGTAAAAACTCAAAAGTCCCATCCCGAATCGAAGTCGGTTTGTGCAAGGTAATAAAAAATAAGCAAACAAAAAATATAATAAAAATATTTAATTTGTTTCAAATAAACTGGAATTATCCTTGAATGTGTTTCTTTCTTTGTGTTTTTTGTTTTGTTTTGCTTTTATTTCGGGTCGCATTGTTATTGGTTTTTTTTTTATATGATTGCATAATACAAAGAGCACAACAAGTCGAAAGATATTTATAAAATGAAATGAGGCAACTGATTTTAAGACGCTGACACGATTTGTATTTGACTTAAACAAAAATGTGCGACAATTGCATTTGACTTTATTAATTTGAACAAAAAATGAAATGTAATTGCACGCAGTTATTTAAAAATAAATGCTCTCTGACGTGCATTTGTGCTAAATTGAAGGCACGATAATGTGAAGTTGACGCAAATAAAGCAAAAAATAACGTAAGTCTGTCAGACAAACAGACAGACAGACAGACCGACACATATACATATGTACATATACATAGCCAAGGCATAAGACAGTCACAACTGACATCCACACAGACAGTCAGACAGTCAGTCAAGACAGACAGTGTCACTCGTGTGCGTTTCTTTTTGCCGTCGCACATTGATGTCATTAATTGTTATTCTAATGCCATATAAGATACAGAAACTTATGTTTCAGCGCATTGCAAATGACACTTCTATGTGTAAAAACAAAAACAAGAAAAAACAAAAACAAAAACAAAAAAACAACTAACAACATACTAAAATGTCAAACGACATTTGCTCGTGCAGCTCCCATAGAAAACAGTGCGTATACGCGACGACATTGACAATGAATGGGAATTGCGACTTTGGCCCAGCAGCTGTGTGTGTTTATCTTTTTCTTTAGCTCACTCTGTCTCTTTTTCTCCACTCAGCAAGAAACTTCTTTTGCTACTCGTGTGCGCACTCATGTCCCATGGATGCCATTCGCATGTAATTTATGTACTAACACAGAGTATGCAACGCCGTTTACAATTATTACAATTAACATTTATAACATTCTTACATACTTATTTGTAAATAAAAACAAAACAACAACAGCAACATTATTATAGGTTGTAATGTTAGTTGGTAGTTGCAGTAGTAGTAGTAGTAGTAGTAGTAATTTAATAACATGTTCTCATGGTCAACTTGGTGTGTGGACAATTGATTATGGATGCATATTTTCAAGAATTGTAATGTATATCTACATAATAATAGTTTTCTTTCAGCAACAATCGCCCAACGCGTTGTTGTGCTTAAACTAAACTAAAAGTTAATAAAAAATAATAAATAAGTAGTAACGTTAAGGCAAAAAAATCGATGCCATCTGGAGCAGCGTTTGAATGAATATCACGATTTTTAGGTTAACTTAAGCGGATCTAAAGAGAAATTCACGTTTTGCATAATACAGCACGGTGAAAACCGTATGATTTAATTCGAAATTGTCATTAACTACATTGCAGATATTCATGATATCATCAAAAGCATGACACAAGTTTGATTTATATACGTTGTCAAAGTTGACTTGATCAAAGATCCGGCATGTTTTGTTGTAAGTACATGATTTATTCGAAATTACATAAAGAATTCTCTTTAAATTTCCAATAGTATCTTATAAAGATTATTACTATACTCTTGTATTACGATATGCTCAAGTTCAATGTTGTCTACATGATATAGACTGCGAGGTTTTTGCAACGTCAACTACAAAATTAAACCCTTGAAATCAAATCGTTTGTGTAATTTGCAATAAAACACAAATGAATTCAGCTACCCCCGCCCCCCTCGGCAAAACTCAATACACCCAAAAACCGCGTGGCGGCCTCGTTTCATAATTCAAATTTACAGATGTAGTTGAGTACGTGTGTGTACAAAGCACACCCACTTTATGCCGACAAAACGACGACAATTGTACTGATTTTGATTTAATAGAATAATTTCTTTGTGCGACAATTTACTAAATTAGGTCTAGTTTATGCGGTTTATAGAAACGACCTTAATCATGATCATGAAATATTATAAAATGGCACACATACTGAAAACTATATGACGTATGATGGCGCTGATGAGTATACAAATGGCGGCAGTAGTGATGATGAAAATTAAGTAACTGACAATAACAACAATACGATGAGAAAACGGTTTTAAGAGTAAATGATGATCATTTTTTATATGAATGCAACACAAATCTCGTTTAAAATCTTAAGTAATTTGATTTATTTGAAAGCTCTGCAATTCGCCTTATAACAATTGAAAATAACAATTTAAATAAATCAAAGTTATAAAATTAAACAGCACAAAAAAGTCTCATTTTAAATCAAAATATTTTATATACAAAGAAACATGGCATTACTGAATGACTGCTAAAACAAGCTCTAAATCAAGTTCAAAGTCATATTAATTAACAACAATTTAGCCAAAAAATAAAGAAGAAAAAAAAACGAGACTCGAAATAAAAATCGCCCAAACAACTCAAACATGATCAAACAGCGAATCTTTAACTATTTTAGGCAAAATGCGACAACAATTTTTTGGTTTCTTTGTTTTACTTTTTGGATCGCAAACTTGTTTCATTTACGTAAACAGAATTATTTAAAATGCATTTGAGCCAAATAAAATATACACAAAACCAAAATGTGTGTTAAAAAGTAGTCAGACAAAGAGAGTCCACCGGCAAAAGCCACACATGAAGTTTTAATGTACGATATAGCCGAAAAAGAATGCAACGAATATAACTAGTTTGAAATAATTTGTTGCAATGACTGTCGTTCAAAATTTTATTGTTGAATTTGCATGCATGATTTTTTAAAATTATATTTACATATAAACATATACATAAAAACAATGTGCATGTGATGCTGAAAGGACAATAAACTTTTGAAAAGCCGTCAAGGTCAGCCACTTGAATTAGACGAGTATGCGAAGAACTTAATAAGAGATTCTTTATTAAAACCTCTTGTTTGGTTTATTGCAATTTATAGATACTTATGTATGTGTTCCAAGAACTGTGATTATTTTAAACTTAATTTAATTAAACTTTTTGTGTTTGTTAATTTTATTTGAAACCATTGAAAACATACTTGTTTCATGTATAAACAAGCATGGCAAGTTTTTTATGTGATACAAATTATTGCATATTTGCTTATTTAAAATAAAAATTAGCAATACAAATCAACTATAACAAACCACCCACGCCGCGCTACACGTCAGAGCACAGAATACCTCGACATTGAAATTTAAAAAACTTGACTTGAAGTTTTGTTTTTCGGCTTGCGTTTAATCATTTCAATACGAGTGCGACTATCTGCGAATATTCATGCGTAAATGCACATTTATTTAAATAATTTACACACTTATAAAATGCATTTTTGATTGCAAGTTCGTTGCACTTTGTAAGAGACAACGAGAATGCCTCCAACTGCAACTGCATTTTCGTTGACTTTGATTGCAGTGCTTGCTTTTATTTACTTTGATTATTTATAAATTGTTGTAAATAAA
This sequence comes from Phortica magna, assembly GCA_037044515.1. Taxonomy (NCBI): domain Eukaryota; kingdom Metazoa; phylum Arthropoda; class Insecta; order Diptera; family Drosophilidae; genus Phortica; species Phortica magna. The sequence continues at coordinate 497,305 of JBAMBP010000822.1, read as the reverse complement.
ACCGTCATTATCTGTGCACTCGGGTTACAGATACGTTTTTGTTGTTATTGCCATTGTTATTGCCGTTGTTGTTTTATTGCCAGTTGGTGTTGTAATCACATTAAGAATGTCACATTGAAAGAGGTCAATCACATGCATTTATTTGTTCGTTAACTTTAACACGTGAAGTTCAAGTAAGTAATTGAATTCAATTTATTATTACATTTAACTACAATTATGTACATGTATGTACGAGTATATAAAAGCTGCTTTTGCAATCGTTTATGAATTGATTGAATATAAACAAAAAAATCTGAAGAACAAACGAAAATTTACATCATAAAGTAAATGTGCGTTAAATAGTTGAAAGCTCAGAGACAATACATTTTCAGCTCTCTTATTTTTATACTCTTCACGAAGTGAATAGTATTATAGTTTTGTCACGAAGTTTGTAACATCCAGAAGGATGCATGCCCGACCGAGAATATATATCTTGATCAGGATGTCAAGACGAGTTCATATAGCCATGTTCTTCTGTCTATATCTATGTATGCTATCTCCTCCGTCAGCTTTAACCCTATCGTCCTGAACTGGAACTGGTAGCCCTCATACGAAAAGAAGAAGAAAAGTGACATATATTACATGGAAGTAGGAATTTTACGTACGCAGAACAAATGTCTGAAAGTCTCATTGAGATCGGATTACTGGAACTTGTACCTTCTAAAATGGAGAAGAGGAAGCAAAGAAAATTTTAGTCGTTGAAATAAAAAGTTTTTTGTTTCTTAACCAATTGACTTGAATCTTCATACTTATTATAATAGTTTTTACGCTACCCACTCGTAACCAAAATGAATAGCTTCCTTATCTATGGCACCCAATGAGGTATAAAAATTGGTTCCAAAGACAAAATGGGCGTGGCACAGAAATGGTCGTAAAGAGAATACAATCTTCAGCAAGGTCGAAGATATCGTTCTTTCTGGTTTTAATATAAAATTAAACAAAAATCATATGTCTTAAAGCACATATTCATATCAAAGATGTTTGTCATTTCATCAAAAAAAAATTATTCAAAAGGTTGCATTAAAACAATGAAAGAAACCAATTTGGAATATGTTATTAATTTGGATTTTTTGTTCATCTTTTCTTTAAAACAATCATTAAGATAATATTAAAGCGCATAAAACGAAAACGTTTGTGCATTTAATTAGCTTAAAACAAAAATATTGGTTTGCTACCAAAACAGCGAAAAATCAGCGTTTAAGTGCAATTTTCAACCGAAGAACAACATCAGACAAATATTAAACGAATTATATGTTATTTGTATCGAAAAAAAAAAAACAGGCAAATCAAACAAAAAACCATGCGATTGATACAAAGTGACTAAGGAGCGAGCGTCATGATTAGAATGAAATATATCTGAACATTTCAACTTGTCTGTCTAATGTCCTTACAAATACTTACTATCGAATCGAATGAGGCAACAAAGAATCAAAAATATTTAGGGTCGATCATTGTGACTGGACACGCCAGCAGCATTTAAGTTTAGTTTCTATTTTTTTCTGATCGCGTTTTTCAGTATTTTGGTTTCTTATTCTTTTTTTAATTTTTTTTTTTTGTTTTTTGTCTGCTCAATAATTTTGTGAGGGTGCCGCCAAAGAAGCTTTTTTTGCGCTATTTTCTTCTGCCGTGGCAGCGGCTGTGGCTGGTGCCGATTGTGGTGCCTTAGGTCTGCTTGGCCCTTAGTTTTGGTATGTTTAAATAGATTATTGGAATTGTGTTGGTGGAGTGTGCCTTTTAGTTTCTGTGTCCATCAAACAATAATACATATTTCTGTACTCTGGCAAAGTTCAAGGATTTTGCGCCAGATCAAGTAGTCAAATGTCTCGTTTCATTGTTGAGTTCATTGAACGCAACGCTAGACAAGCATCACCGGAAATATCAAATTCCGTTTAATTATACGAAATTAATAAGTTTGGTTATGTGTCGGTAGCGTGTTGCAATTTTCGGACATGTGCCACAATATGACGGCAGATAAATTATGTGTGTCGGCACAGATGTCATTTGTAAATCAATATCCGCTTACAGAACACGCGTCTTCACTGAAGGGTTTCGCTTAGGTTGTTGCGTAGGTTGTAGGCGTGGCAAAAGGTGAGAAAACGTTGTTAGACAATGTAAAATTCAAGGGTTGTGCTTAGAAGTAATTCACTTTCTTTTATTCTCTGCCTCTCTGTCGTGTCATACGATACTTGGATTTGATTTAAAAAAAGGCGTAAAAAATTGCAACGTATTTTTTGTTTGTACCTTCACGTGTTTCAACACGTGTCATGCTGTTTGGCAGCTGTAAAAGTGTGTAAAGTCGACTCTTGTTTTCAAGGTTAATTACTTTTACTTTCTTTTACTTTGAGAATGCTAAATGAGGTTAGAAGGTCTAGGACAAGAGGGCAATATATCAAGGCAGGCATAAACGAATAAATATGAAATAGATTCTGCGATACAAAAGCAGTCAAAATTTCAAAGTCGACATGCACCAAATGAAAATATATCTTCAATAATATTGCAACTAAGAACATCAATCAGCAAATTCAAGGACTAAAAAAATTCCCTTGCATACACAGAAAACAACAACTTTTAACAAGGTTTCTGCAACATGCGAGAAAACTGCACGAAACAACAACACTAATAATGATTGTCTTGAACTGCTTGATCATGAGGTTGTTCAGTATGATGATGATGCTGATAATGACGTTCATTGATTGATCTTCGCTTGCGCACCGGAATTCATAAGAATACAACAAAGTCGGTAAAATAAAGTGTAGATATTATTTAATTTAGAACTTTTGGTTTGTGCTTTGCTACGCTTTTGTATTCGACGCACTTTTTTGCTGCTGTGTATCAATGAAGTTGCATGCAGCATTGGTCAGGCACGGCTCGTTCCGGCCTACCTGCAAGTGTATCGCAATCGCGTGCGCCTGTGTCAGGACTTAAGAAGCATTTTATTTTTTTATTTATATTTTTGAACTGTTTTTGTGGGTGCGTTGTTTTTATTGTTTTTTGTTGCTGATTACTAACTAAAATAACTTATAAATTGCGTTTATATGTGATTGTGGGTTAGAATAAATATAATTCGATTAAAATGCAGTTTTTATGCGGAATTAACGAAAAGAGCAAATGAAAAAAAAAAAAACGAACAGAGTGATTTATAAGATGACTAATACACATGCAAGTTCCAAGAAAAACGCACATGCCACAAATAGTTTCAGCTTGGCTTGCAGCAAAATCGCGCCAACAAAAATGCTACTCAAATTGCAACTTAATTATAAATTGCAAGAAAACAGCGAAGAAAAAATACTTAAATGAAAACAACAACAACAACAACAAAAACTTTGATGAAAACTTGGCAAATTATTCCACAAATGAATTTAGTTGTTGTTGCGTACAAAAAACCAAATTACTCACACACACACACAAACACATACATACATAAGTATATATGAACATAGCCAACACACTGTGAGATCGCGCAAGCAAAATAAAAATAAAGCAAATCAACACAAAACAGAAACAACCCAAAGTTAGTCATGGAAAAGCCAATGAAGTCATTGTGAAAACACAGCATTGGAAACATTGCGGAAAATCTTCCGCGTTTGTGTAATTCAGGAAGATTTCAGGCAGTCGAGTAACGAGTCAAGCGCGCAAGTCAAGCAATTTTTTATACTTTGATTTTTAGTGCAGTTTTGTGCCAGCGAATTTCGGAGCAATGTGGAAACAATTTTATGTGCTTGGCTTAGTTTCATATTAAATAGGAAAATAAAAGCAACCGACTTGCAATTACAGTATTTAGTTGTTGTTTACGCTGTTTTATTTCCTTCGTTGGCGGCAGCGATTAATATATGTTTTTGTTGTCAATTACAACAAATGCTCTTCACATTAACATAATTATAGATACAAATAAAAATATATTCACTCTCCACACAAAATACGAGTATACTCAACAATATTATACCCTACAAACACAGTAAGCAGTGCCAAAAATTCTGCACTGGCATCGCCCATTTAAATAGCGTTAAAAATATCAAGAAAATTGGTAAGTTTAATAGTCTTTGAAGGGCAACCATTTGATAGGGGTATTTTATACCTATTATAGTTTTGTAGATATAGCAATTTAAAGAGAAACACTTTTTGAGCGGAATTGAGAGGGAGAAACGAAAAGTGTGGTACGCCACTTTGTTATGATATACCCACTAAGTTTACATACCGATTTCATGTTTCATCTGTTTTGGTGTTCGAGTAAGTACCTCTTGAAAAAGTGGGCGTTGCTGGTTGAATAGAAAAGTGTGGGCGTGTCACAAAACCGTTTAAACGTGGCCTGCTGCCGAACCTCACTAGGTTCGTGGGTTTCAAGTTTCAAGTCTTTAGCTTTCATAGTTTCCGAGAAGCATTGGTGAATACGGACGGACTCAACTGCTCAATCGATTTCTCTTGTCATTTTTAACAAGAATATATGTATATATTTACTCTTCTCCTTCTATGCGTCACATACTATTGCTCTCGAGCAAACTTAATGTACCCTGACACACTGTATGTGCAGGGTACAGGAAAATATCAGTTTCCACGTTTTTGTTTCCACATATTTTCAACCAATTTGGCGGATGCACTGACGGAACTTATATTTTACATAATAATCGCGGCGGAAATGTCTCAGAGACAGTACGTTACACCGAACTTTGCTTAACACTCTTCATATGTAATTTTTTACAGCACCACATTCACAAACAACTCAATTAGTTTATTATAATTTAAACGTAATTGAAGCGTCTCAGCCGAATTTTACTGCTAAACGATGAAGTTAACTGAGATTTGAAGAGTTGCCATCTGTTTGTTCATCCACTTCCTTTTCATAAGCTGTTGGTTAAATCAAAAGTGCAATGAGTTGAATAAAAATAGATACAAAAACTCTAATTTATTATTATGTAAATTCATGGTAACTTAATGAAGCAAAGTAAATAAAGACGACAGTGCGTAAAAATAGTGTGCAGCCTTGAACTTACAAATGGAAAACGGTTGGATCGAAAGATTCGGTAAATAATTACACTTATTTCATTCTCTGTACTTCTTCATTGCTTTGTTTTGTCCTACCGAAAAACTAAACTGTTACTAACAATATGAAAATTATGTATTAAACAAATTTTACTATACCAATAAGAATTTCGATTGCATTTTTTGAAATTTAAATTTATTTAAATTAATAAATGCAAGTTATTTTTACCGAAATTGATATTATTATTTTCCACTGACTAATATAATAATACGTAATAATATTTGCTTTACTCTAAACTGTATACAGGCTATGGACTTTACTTCTTTACTTAAAGGGGTTCTTCCGTGATGGTTTTAATATTTGCATAAAATGATTCCTTAACATGCCTGAAATATGACAGTAAAGTGATTTTCCAAAGTTCGTAGACGTTTCAGAGATAAAGAAGTTAAAATCTGTCTCGAGAATAGCTTTACTGATCATATTGAAATTGAAACCGCAGATTCAGCATATGCAGGCGCATCGCATCAACTAGATCATCCTCAAATTCGATGTATATTATTTTTTCGTATTGAAAATTCAAAAACAAAACACTCAAAAATAAGAATTCTTATTGAAAAGTCTACCAAAATCACAATTTTAAATGTTTGTGAATGGTTCTTGGTCATGCGATGCGTTTATGCTTACAAATGAAAACGTAATTCACTTTTTCAGATTCCGATAAAAAGCCGAAATCATGGAGACATGGAAAATACTTTTTTTTGTAATCACTTCATAACTTCCGTTGCAATCAATATTTCTTGAAATATCTTGAATATAAAAGTTCAATGAAGTATTTTTTCAAAATTGCAAAAAATTCTGAAATTACAGGCCGACACAGAGAGGATCTTCTTAAAGCAATTCGCTTTAACGTACCTTTAATCAATTTGTGGTAGTGGAAAAATAAAGAAAAGGGGTCAGGTGTAACATAAAATGGATAATATTACACTTTACAAAAAATCAAATAAAAAATTGTTCTGTAAATACGCTATTAAATATGAAAAATGATAGTGCTATTTGGAGTGAAGCGGCATACTAATGTGCTGACTGCACAGATTTGTGACGAGATCGCCTTTTTGCATAAAGCAGACTTAAAAAAAGAACTGGAAGTACCGAAGTTGCGATGTAGGGGAGCCCCCGGTGTGTGTGTGGTATTTTTTTTTTTTTGTGGATCTTGAAAAGTCCTTATTTGAAATCATTCATAAAATTCACGATAACCATAAAAAAAGTAGTAAAAGCGTACGATGTAAAACCGCTGTAAGCGTGTGAATGAATTTCAGTTCCGTTGTCGCGGGAACTCATTTCACGATCGGCGGTAATCGGCACACGCTCATTAAAAGAAAGCAGCAGCAGTGCCGACAGCGCGACTTTGGCAACTTGTTCCGCGACGCCAACACACACGCGTCACCAGCCAGCACACCACCTTCGCCAGCAAACGTCAGCGTGCGAAAGTGAAATCGGCTCAAAGCAGACCGGATTGTAACCTTTTGTTGTTTATTGCAAAAGTGGGGGGAGGGTCGTGGTCGCGCCTCTTGAATGCATACACGCGCATACCGCCTATAACAATACGGTTTACGGCATTTGGCGACGGCACTGGCCTGGTCGACTTCTTCAATTAATTAAAATAAACGTTGTAAAAGTTTTGCGAACAAATCGTCATGAAAATTCGGACAAGTTCGTTGAACTTATTGAAATCGAAAATATGCACCAGCTCACACACACTCACACACACACACATGCCGACAAATGCATGTACATACATTTATTTTAACGTATTAACGACTTTCGTCAAGAAATTTGCATAAAGTCGTGCGCCTCGCGATGACGTTGCAATTTTCGTTGCTGCCGCTGCTGATAATTTTTGATGACGTCGCAGTCATGCTTTTGATACGCTTCACTGCACTGCACCGCACCGCACAACACAATTATTCGATTAAAATAATTAGGAATGCAAGTGCCTCACTTAATAATTGCACACTTCTTCTGAAACATTGCAAGACAGCCAAGCCTTTGTTGAATTATTATTATTATTTGTTCGACAAGTAACAGTAGCAAGAGCAACAACAACAACAAGAGCAACAGCAACAGCAAAGCAGCAACAAGTTGATGCTAAGTTGATATGCTAATCAATTAAAATTGCAAGTTTAATTAGATAATAACAGCTTATTGATTAAAATAATATTTTGCAATGACAGCACTCGATTGGCGATTGGCGACTAACGAAAGCGAAAGTGACATCAGTTCGCTTCGCTTTACAAGTTTAAGATCGTTTCTCTGGCAGACGTCTGCATTTTTATTTATTTATTCAATTATTATTTTTTGTTTATTTTGTAATTTCGCACATGCATTTTTCTATTACTGCAAACAAAAACAAAAAGAAAACAAATTTATTTTTCGCATGCTCATATAATCGAAACATGTGCCATACATATATCAATTAGCGCCACATATTGGACGCCATTGTACGCGCCAATAATCTGAATAGGTAATTCCGTCAAGCGTATTTTTAATTATAAATCATTTATTTAAATTAATTAACACTGCACTGCAATTTGTGCAGTACCAAAGTGCCATACAGACGCTGTGACACTTGTCGGCTATCGGTAGACGTTGTCGTCGTCGTCGTCGTCGTCGTCGTCGTCGTCGCAGTCAGTCAGTGCGACCCTCAGACAACGACTATTAACGCCCAAACAGGTTTGCAACATTCTGTCTGATCTCGTCTGAAACGGAGACTAACCTGGTACGGTACTGTTAGTTGCGCCGGTCTGACGCGCTCTATCAGCTGTTTGACGCTCTTGTCTCTTCAATTATGTGCCTTGCTGCCATTAGTCGGTCACCGGTTTGATAATTTTGACGCCAACAGAATGTTGATATATTTTAATTAAAATTATAAGTTTCGCTCACGTCGCCAATTTGTTGTTTGTGGTGTTTAAACAAAATGATATCAATATTGTGCGAATTAATTATTGCAGCCCTTCTTAATGTACAGAAAAAATTTAATTTGTTACCCTTTGGCTAATTTAACTGATTATTGGTGTTTTTTTTTTCTCTTAGCATTATTTGAACGGGTAATTTAAACAAGCAGCACACAAAAAAGCAGTAGACACTTAAGCATTTAGGTTGTAGGATCCCCTGCAGTACAGCTATCAAGGTCATTTCCGTTTTCCAATATTTACCGATCTACAATTAAGTTTGGACAAAAACCAGGAATAAGCTGAGGTCTTGCCGAACTGGTTTTATGTTTCGCTGACTATGTGCTAAACTTAAGACGAACTATTTTCAGAAGTTCGTTGTTCAAATAATCGCTTTCCTTCACATTCAAAAGCATACTTTTAGGTTCAATCGTGACCTTGTTTGAGGTTTTAATATAAAAAAGATTGCGATCTCCATCCAGTTTGGAATTAATTTGATAATTTTTTTTCTTGCAAAATTTTGAACTTTTTTGGAAACATGTGAGCGTGTGTCGCCTGGTAACATACGGCATTGGAACGTTAAAGTATAAAAAGTGCAATATGTTGAATTGGTTTTTATAACAGTATACAAGTTTATTGTGCTAGTTGGTTGGTTTGAGGCAATGATAACGACAAGAGTTGTCAAAACACCGGAAAAATTCAGGTTTCGTCGTATTTATTTTAAAAAGTTCGGCAAACTTGGCACAAATCAATTTTGAATAGTGATATAAGACTAATTTATAATTGCAGCTTGCACGCACTGTATGAGCATACATTTTACTTGCACTACGAGCTTGCGCAAGCTTTGCGTGTTAACAAATGTGCCAGTTTTGTATTTATGGACATAATGGTATTTTGTTGCGCTGCAGCTTGCATTTATAAATAAGCTCATATTTTTGAGTTTTATAAGGACTTATTCACAAATGCAAACTACATCGCACAAGCATTTGCGCAAGCTTGCAGTTAGATTCACAGTTATGTGCTAAATTTGCGTAATTTTTGCATTCATGAATCAGTCTATACATGTATGTAAATAAATAAAACTTCATATGCATTTCACATTCAAATATCATGAAATCGTTTAATCATAAACAATTTTATACATTCAAAATAACCCGACACTTATAATAATAATAATTAAGCAAAGCCATGTGCGTACTTGAAACAATAACTTGTACTAAATTCAGTTTTAAATGGTTTTAGGATCGTTTGTAATCGAAATCTTCATTGAACTCACTGCGAGGTCAAACCAAAGGAACAGTATTTTTATAATTTCATATTGATCATTACAATCCTCTTCGTCTGCTTTATCTTCTTTAACCAAGTATTAACTTTACTACAACATTCACTAATTAATATAATAATAGTTGTTACGTGCACAAGACAATGCATATATCAAGCAATGAACAGGTAATGGGAAACATGTAATTACATAGATTAGATTATTTGGAATGTTAGTATAATTCTTCTGCAAAGCTGGTAAACTTTTCTCTTATACAAAACGTGTAAAATTTGTTTCTTGTTTCTTTGTCGTTGTAAATATTCTTATATAAACATCAATGTACATATATTTGTATATGTAGTGTATATTATCAATATCGGGAGGGATTCTTCAAACTGTTGGTCGTTGTTTTTCATAGTTCAAATCAAAAAGCATCATCGAGTTCCACAACCGACATTCTTGACATGAGATCCGTTCGCAGTAGCTATTGAGACGCCCGCGCCACTAAATCTAGGCCACCCTCCTCTTCCATTTTGGTTAGGAATTTGACTACACGATATTGTGGTTCCGTCTGGCGTACCATATCAATTAGTGCCAATAGTTTCTTAATGCCAATGGAGACACGTTTGCCGGCCATGTTCTTTGCAATTGCATGAAGTTCCTCGCGGCTAAAGAGTTCAGCATCTTCGAGTACGGCTAATACATGGTCGGGAGTAGAAAGATTCGGCACATGCAATACTGAAGTAAATGCTGACAGCATTTCCATTTCTTCGAGTACCTCACGTCGACTGGATGTGCAAAGTATGAGCAATTTACGACCTTTTGGTGGTTGTTTCTTGAGAAGCACAAGTAAAGCCTGTAGCGTCAAGTTGGAGTACCGTGGACCAATTGGTCCATAGTCAAGCAAACGCTCTACATTGTCGACCACAATGACACTCAGCATCGAACGATAAGCATCATCGAAGATTTTACGTATATGCAGACACTTGGCGGATTCGGTATAGCCAACCATATCTTCAGGTGAACAGACTTTGACGAATGGAAAGTCCGACATTTTAGCCAACTTGGCGGCCAAAGCCGATTTGCCAGAGTTCGGAGCACCAGCAATAAGTACAGATACCAATCCTGAACTTTCGGTGGCCTTTGCCTGTTGCACAAACAACATCCCATCTTCCAATAGATGTGTCACTGGTTGACCCCAGTTAACAATGCCACGCGACAACATGTTTTCGAGTATTTCTTGTGCAGTACCAAAAGCAGGTTTGATGTCATTTTCAAGCGCGTGCAAGAAATCAGCGCGCATCACTTTTAGCTTCTCCATTGCCTCCGGATCAACAGTGACCTTAGTATCTGCCTTTATCAAGCGGTTCATGGCTGTAGACTGAGCGGCACGTACTAAGCCCTCTAGCTCAGCGCCGCTAAAGTTCTTCGTCATTGCGGCGATCTCCTTGGAATCGACATCACTATCGATTTTGTTAAATTCACGCATGCGTTTTGTGTGTATATTGAGAATCTGAACGCGTCCATCTTCATTTGGCAAACTGATTTCCATCTGTACTTCTAAACGGCCGGGACGCAAGAGCGCCTCGTCAATCATGTCGCGTCGATTGGTCATGCCAATGACCAAAATATTGTTAAGCTGTTCAACGCCATCAATCTTGGCTAACAATTGATTAACGACCGTGTCATGAACGCCGCTATTGCCCGCAACAGAGCCACGAGCTTTGCAGATGGCGTCAATCTCATCGAAAATAATAATGTGCAAGCCACTGTTAGGACCCAAGCGTTTCTCTTCTTCCTCCGCTTCAGCAAACAAACGACGTATATTTGCCTCGGACTCGCCGACATATTTGTCGAGAATTTGTGGGCCATTGACAATCTTAGGTTCCCGTGCATTTAACATGGTTCCAATTTGACGTGCCATTAGCGTTTTGCCTGTACCTGGAGGTCCATACAGCAGTATACCCTTTACGTGCTTTATGCCTAACTGCTCCACCAGTTCAGGCGGGAACACTCGGGAGGCAAATGCTCGCCGGAAAATTGCATTAAACTCCTTATCCAAGCCGCCAATGCCCATTTTACCAAAGTCCCAATCTGGATTTATGATAGACTGGCGAACAATTTTGCCTTTGGATTTTCCTTGCAGATTCAATATTGAGTTCTCTGCCTTCTCAAATTGCACAATTGTATTGCCCAGTACACGACCAAAACTTACATTGCGTGTCTTGGTCTCATTCCCGTCACCAATTGACTTTGGATCGATGGCCTCCAAAGTTTTTACGGCAAGTCCAAGTAGCTTTTTGTCTTTAAAGCTAAACACCAATGTTTGACCCACGGTCAGGGCCATGCCAGAAAATTGCATTAGAAATTCCTTGGCCATTTCATCCGAATCATACGGTTCTTGGGTGGTGGTTTTCTTTTGTAGGAAATCCGTTTCAAAAGAAACCAGAGTGATAACATCCGAATTTGCATCGAAGTAGTACGGCCGCACATCAATCTCTTGATTAATCGATAAAGTCGCCCACTTGCGTTGCACCAAGGAGAAACCAACATGGCCACGTGGCACTTCTAAGCTCTTATAAAGTGCAAATATATAATGTTGGCCCGGCCCAGGTGAGATGTCGGCATACCTGTAAAAAAAAATGATTCATATTAGACACCTACGTCACATATTGATTTGCTCATCCATGACACCCCCGTCGAGACAATAAAAAATTTTGTTCACGCACTTTATTTCTTCAGGAAAATCACCAACATTGATAATCGCTTTATTTGTCAGCGACAATTCGTCGGTGGGACACTTTGCGGCTTTCATACGTATTGCCATTTTGTTGGTAATACCAATATTCTTATATTACTTGTGCACCAGCTCCACTTTATAGCAGACTTTAAAAAAAATAATTGATTTTTGTATCAGCTGTCGACAGACAGACACTCGAACAGAGAATTGCAATTCACATGTCAACGTCGCTTTCCCAGCTGACTTCAGTAAACACACGAAGCAGCAGGTGCATGAAAATAAACAACATTTTTGCCATCAAAATTGTAAACAATTTATTAAAGAAGATATTGCATCTAGTCACATCAAAAATTATACTACTTCCTTTGTCAAGTTTTTTTGCTGGCAAGCAAGCAAACGTTCTCTAATGTCACATCGCGGGGTACATAATATTTTAGCGCAGCTTCGTAGCCATGTTGACGTAAATACTCCAAACGTCCGTGATCCAGCACGCGTTTGCTCATAAAACCGATTTCCTCGCGTTCCTCACGTGTCAGACGCTGTATATTATGTTCGTTCACATCCGCACTATCGGGCTTTGCCGTTTCTATTTGCTCCTTTGACTCATTTTCTGCAATTGCCAATGCTTTTCGGCGTTCTCGGCTTAAACCGCTACCACAAATAGCCCAACTGACCATTTTGGTTATAATAGCAAACTCTCGTTTGGAAATCTCTTCACGTTGTAGAAACTCTTTGCCCACATAGGAACGCCACTCGCATCGGTGGTGACAACATACCGCAATCATAATAAACTCAGTTCCTGTATTAGCTTCTTCATCTTTTTTCTTTGTCACACAACGTAACGTCAGATCTGTCGCAGCACCACACAAATGCTTTGAAAAGGCCACATTTCGCTTTGTCTGCTTAAGCACTTCGAGGCAATCCATTTTTAAGTCGGCTATGTCGACGCGTATACGCTGCACAAGTGTACGATCCTCTAGCTTGTTGTCTTTCTTATGACGCAACGACATTCGATCGAGTAAAACCATTTGAGAGTTTCTCAAGTGTTCCGCCTGCAATAGATTAACCATGTAGTAGGCCAGTTGCCCTTTCCCAGCGCCAAATTCAATGTAGCTTGTGTCCGGTCGCAGTTGTTGCTCGTGATCGAGTATTCCAAGCAAAGCAGCAGTCTGCAAAAGGTGTTTACGACTCTCCTTGCCATAGTCCTCTTTAGCTAGCTCGTCATCCATAAATTTGTGCTTTGCTTGTAGCGTTTCAATTTTGTCTACAATGTGCGCGTTATACAAGCGTTTAATTTTTTCAATCACTCCATAGAACTCATTATCGCTGAGTTCATGCAGTTTTAGACCATTGTTGTTAATCATATCTGTGTCAGAATCCTCTCCAGCATTTATGTCTTTCACGATGTACGCGGGTGTGTCATCTCGTTGCCGTGCATTGCAGATTTTCAGATGCTTCTGCAGTTTCTTGCGATAGACTGTGTGTTTTGGATCCAACGGGCAGGTTATTCTATCCGCATCTGAGGCAGCGTCCGCTGATTTGTCATCGTCACGCGCTACTGGTTCATGCTCACCGCAGTACTCTCGTCCTTTAGCCACACTCATTTTACAGAGCCGCTTTTTCCGCTGCAGCCAATGAGCGCACGTCTTTTCCGGTGTTTCATTAATCGTCATCTTGGGTTTTTTGGCCACGGTTCCTTGCTGCTCCGACATAACATTTAAAAATATCTTATAAATTTATATTTTGTTTTTATTTTGCGAGCAAGAAATTAATGAACTAAAAAATACCAGCAGAAAACAAAAATCAAAATCTTTATTTTGGATTAAATTATGAAATATTTCAAACGAGATGCAATGTTTTGTGCCTTAAACTTTCTTAAATTAGTGAATGTTGTACTAAATAAGGAAAATTCAAATGCGTTTAGATAAACATCAAACGTTAAATTGCCTTTTGTGCATTCTTCGCAATTAAAGACAGTGTGGCAATTCTGCCAACATATCACGACAGCTGAGCGGGAAATGCTACAGCGAATGAAAGCACAAAGAGCAAGGTGAAAAAAGCGGCTTCACGTTTTGCACTGCCAAACAATTTTTAAACGTTTAATAAGACTTGAAAGTAAACTTAAATACCTCGATTTATTCACACATAACAAACACAAACAGTCATGTAAGTAAAGAAAAAGGTTGTTGCTGAAAAATAAGAATGCAGTTAACCTCGATTTTTTTTCCCGGCACTCTTCTTCTTGATTACTTCAGGGCGCTTGTTAAACCTAAATCGGAGCTTTCGCCGGAGGAATTGGCTCGCCAGGAGGAAGAAGAATTTAATACGGGCCCGCTTTCGGTGCTAACACAGTCCGTAAAGAACAATACACAGGTGTTGATTAATTGCCGTAACAATAAAAAATTGTTAGGCCGCGTCAAGGCGTTTGACCGCCATTGCAACATGGTGCTGGAGAATGTGAAAGAGATGTGGACTGAATTGCCGCGCACTGGCAAAGGCAAAAAGAAAGTCAAGCCCGTGAATAAGGATCGTTTTATATCGAAAATGTTCTTGCGTGGCGATTCAGTCATATTGGTACTAAGAAATCCACTTGCCACGGCGGCGGGAAAATAAGAAACGAACCACCAGGAGCGCCATTTCAAGTGGTACAATCAGCAGAACGATAAGAAGTATATAAAGTAACATTTAGTTTTAAGTTGTGTGAATAAATTTATGAACACACTTTTGGATACAATTTTAAAAAGATCAACATTGTAATTATTCGAAATAATTTGAAACTATTTTTTTGGATAAATGTCGCATGCGTGATGTATAACGTGTCTTAAAGAAATTGCCCGCAACAGCCTCACCTAAATGATGTTTCTCAGTAAACGCGGTGGTGTTGAAATTCGTACGCTTGTACATTTTTCCATAGTCGATAATGCCGTGCTTTTGCTTGTAAACTAACAACACATATCGATGTAAACCTGAAGACTCTGGTGGAGAGGGTGGCAAATAGTAAGTTAATTGATGGCCACGATGTAGGTTATTGCCCGGTATGTTGCCAACGAACCAATGCAAGAAATCTCGGTATTTGGGTGCCTCAGGCCGAGGAGCATCAGGGTCAACCATTAGGAGAGTGTAATGTGAATGTACCTCTGCTGGCCAGGACAGCCGCGGTTTCTTTCGAAGATCAAGCATTGATAACTCATTTCCAAGTAAGGCTTCGCCCACCTTACTGTATGTTACCTTATGCATGCAAAAAGCGTAAATTCGTTTCGCAAAACAGTATTGAATTCGATGACTTACTTTGAGTTGATGTTTTGGAGGTTTCTTCAAAAGATCTGGCACAATGTTCTGGGATATGAACGCTGCAGAAATGTGCTTGTCCGGTGTTTCGGCATTTTCCGCCCAGACAATGGCAGCAACTAAGCTAAACAATATTATATATTTAAACATTTTTTATCTTGTTTAATTTGTAATATAATTTTGCGACACTAACAACTCTTGATTTAAAAGTAAATGAAAGTTCGAATTTGATTAAAAACCTCAACGAATCAATCCAACACAGTTATTAGATTTTATTGCATACAACTTAGTTGTCGGAAATTCTACTGCGTAGTATAGGTACAAAATCATCATACTGCGCTTGATAAAAGTTGCCGGCCACCGGAATCCCCAAGCCATTTTGCTCTGCGAACTTGGCTGCACTGAATTTTGGACGATCACGACGGGAATTGTTGGCCACAGGCGATATCTGCGTTGTGTCTACTTTACCGGTTTGCTTATACACCAAAAAGACATAACGATGCAGCCCAGTACCTTGTGGTGGACCGGAGCCAATGTAGGCGGCTAAGGTTTCACCGCTTGATACATCAATGCCTGGTATGTTGACCACAAGCCAATGCTTCATCTCGCGAAACGTGGGCTCTGTGCGAGTTGGCGCATCTGGATCCGTCATAATGAGCGTATAGAGTGCATTTGGCTCTCCTGGCCACTCCACATTGGGTTGATTCTGCACTTGAGTAGGGGTCAACTCATTGCCACTCGTTACTTCTAGTCCATTGTCATAAGTAACCTGTTTGATTAATTCAGTAATTTATATATTTCGTTTTTGTGTATTTTTTTTTTTTATCATATCATCTTTCACCAACCTTTGCAAGAACATTTGGTGCCTGAGGTACTACATCGGGCACAACGCCATGTGACTTAAATACATTTACTACGGAATTATCGGCCATTACGATTGGTTGTGAATCAACTGAATGACTACTACTTTATTGCTTGAAAGTTCAAACAGAATAAATGAGTTGAGAGTTTTCAGCAGAGTAAACGAAAAACAAGAAAGTACAAAGCGACAAGCAAATGAATGTAATAAATATCTTATCTATAAAAGTAGACAAAAGTATTTTAAATAAGCTTGTGTTATTTTTGTTTCAATTGTGATTTTAAATGTGACGCATCATGCTAGCGCTGTATTCATTGTGCGTTTAAATGAGCATGTTCATATTGTTGAACTTGTCAGTTTGATGCTTAGTTTTTATTCAGGCCTTATTTATTAAAATCGTTATGAATGTTATATTTTGAAGAGAAAACACTTAGAGACGAAGACATTGTATTATCGGCCATTACGATTGATTTTGAAGCAACTGAATTATGAATTATAGAAGAAACTACTTTATTGCTTGAAGTTCAAACAGAATAAAATGGTCTGTTGAGTGCTTTCAGCAGATTAAACGAAAGAGATGTGAAGTAGAAAGCGAAAAGTAATTGCATGGAATAAAAGTAGATATAGGTTGGAGGTATTGTCATTTTAATTGTTTTTATATTCGTATTCATTGTGCGTTTAATTGAGCATTTCATATTTCTGAATTTTCATTATGAAAGTAATATTTTAAACAAAAAACGATTTAACAACAGAAATTTATTAAATTAATTACGTGACAATAAAAATTTAACTTAATTTTCCGATAATTGCTTATGCAGTAAAGGCACATAGTCGTCATATTGTGCCTGATAAAAGTTGCCGGCCACAGGAACGCCCAAGTTATGTTGCTTAATGAATTCGGCAGCGTCGAATTTTGGACGAGTGCGTCTTGATGTATTTGGCACAGGCGTCTCTTTAGATACGTCGATTTTCCCATTCTGTTTATAGATCAAAAAGACGTAGCGATGCAGGCCAGTGCCTTGCGGCGGACCAGAGCCTATGTAGGCGGCAAGCACATCACCGCGGGCCACATCAGCGCCAGGAATGTTGACGACAAGCCAATGTTTGAAATGACGAAACTTGGGTTCAGCGCGACTAGGTGCATCCGGATCGATGAACATGAGCGTGTAAAGTGCATCCGATTCAGCTGACCATTCTACAGTTGGTTGACTTTTAACTTGGGTTGGTGTCAGTTCGTTGCCTGTTGCGGCTCGTACCTCACTGGCATAGTTCACCTTTTTGTTGTTTTTGCACATAGTTGGGTGGGGTTAATCTGTAGTTCACAACTAAAAATCATGACTGTTTAAGTTTTGCTTACCTTTGCCAATTCTTTTGGCGCTTGTGCTACCACATCAGGCACAACTTCATGCCTTTCAAAGTCGGCCAGATTGGCGTCGATGTTGGCCCTGGCGTATGGGCTTAGTACAATTGCAAGAAATAGTAATATAAACATTTTAAATTTATTTTACTATGTTTTCTTTCAAAGAAAATAATTCAACAAATTCGGAGTTGTCTGTACGCCACCGATTGTTGATGAAAACTGAAACTGGTTTCATGACAAACTGCTCTTATAAGTTGTACATTCAAAGCAGGTAGAAAAACGTAGTCTCATAGATAAACAGATACTCTATGTTTAAGCAAAGTATAGTTTGCTGTCTCTTTTATTAAATTATAACGCATGAACAACTCGTTTAATATGTTCTAAACATATAAAAAGATCCCAAAATGTTTTACAGGTGATTAGCAACTTAGCTAGTTTCTACCCGAGAGTTGCTTGTATAATTTGGGTACATAGTCATCATATTGTGCCTGAAAAAAGTTGCCCGCAACGGG
The DNA here is from genome assembly GCA_037044515.1 of Phortica magna. Classification (NCBI taxonomy): domain Eukaryota; kingdom Metazoa; phylum Arthropoda; class Insecta; order Diptera; family Drosophilidae; genus Phortica; species Phortica magna. The sequence goes on along the minus strand of JBAMBP010000822.1, from coordinate 479,320 downwards.
ATTACCGAGCTTATACTTTTTTGCAAATTGTTCAGTGTTAAATTTGGGACGATTCTCGCCACTTGTCTTGGGTATGCGCGGCTCCTTGAATGTCAATACTTTTTGTTGCTTGTACACTAAGAAAACATAACGATGCAAGCCGGTGCCCGGTGGTGGGCCGGAACCAACATAGGCCGTAAGTACTTCACCCTTATCGACACGATTGCCGGGTATATTGCCGACCAGCCAGTGATGCCATTCACGAAATTTCGGCTGTTTGCGACTTGGGGCATCAGGATCGGTCATGATGAGTGTATAGAAACCGGACAAATCGGCTTCCCATTCGACACGGGGCTGATGACGCACTTGTGTGGGCGTTAGCTCTGCGCCATGTTCGACTAGCACATTGTCATCATACAGAACCTAATGTGGTTTATAAACTTTAATTAAAACGTTCATTATATATATTTTCTAGCACACCCTTAGCAATCTCATGGGTGCGACTGCTACAACATCCGGTATGATTTTGTGTTTTAGAAATTCTTTGCCGGGTTCGCACATTTCCGGCGTAGCTGCTTGGTCGGCTTTAGTGTCGTCTGCCATTGTTTCGATTCCAAAAAATGTTCTTAAAAAAATAATAACAAATTTTCAGCGATCAAAGAAGTTTATTATGTATTTGAGTTAACAAACAATTTTATATTTATGAAGCCGCCTCTTTTGAAAAAACGAGGTTTTTTTTTAATGCCAGGTTGACTTGGGTTTTTTTTTATTTTTTCGAAATATCTTGTTTTAATATACTTTTTTGTTGTTGTTTTATTTGAATATCTCAACTTTCTATTGCTAAACTTTTTTTTAGCGTGTATCGTATTGTTGTTGCTGGCTTATTTCAAATTGTATCTACTTGCTTATACATACATGTGTGTATATGTGTTTATTTACATATATAGTTTTTAATTATATGGTTTTCATCTGCAACAAGTCTGCGCTCAAAGCTGAAACCAGTTCGATCGACTATCTTGGCTGCATTAATAAGATCGACCTTCAAGTTTGCGACAGTTTTGCGTACAACTCATCCGAAAAGGTGTCATATTGGGCGCTAAAAAAGTTGCCCGCCACCGGCGGTTCCACAAGACTATGTCGCATTACAAACTTTTTCGTTGAGAATTTCTCACGTCCATCGCTATTATCGTCTGAAAGTTTTGATTCTGGGAAACTCTGTTTGCCCTTTTGCTCGTAGAGCAAGAAGACATAACGATGCAGGCCACTATCCTTTGGCGGTCCGGCGCCAATGTATTTGGCCAACTTTTCACCTTGACTGATATCATTGCCGGGTATGTTGACGACAAGCCAATGATGCCACTCCTTAAAAATAGGCTTGTCACGACTTGGCGCATCCGGATCGGTCATGATGAGCGTGTAGTAGGTCTCATTCGTTGCAGGTTTCCATGTCACTGTTGGTTCATTCTTAACCTGTGTCGGTGTCAATTCAACACCTTTGTCTGCCTTTACACCGTTATCGTAGGTTACCTGTATTATGTAAGAAAACAAAAAAAATATATTTAATTAATTTTTTCAAAATTAATTTTGTTTTTGTTTTTTGATAGATTGCCAATTTTGCAATCTTATTTTTTTGGTTTTTTTCTGTTGTAATTTACATACATCCAAAAAGTCTTTGGGCCCCTCATCGATTAGATCCGGTATAACGGCCAAATGTTTCATGAATTTGGTTATATCCGAATCCTTTGCCTCAGCTGCGACCGTAAGGCAGATCAGTGTCAGAATAACAGCGATCTGCATTTTCCTATCTTTGTACCGTTATTGCCAACAAACGTTATGTGATTACTAAACAGCTGCGACGCTTGGCGCTGCTTTAAATAACCCTGTCGCTAACAACGCTGCTAAACTGCGTTTATCACTGTTAAATATCTGCTAAAAAGCTCAACATTCAACTAATTTAAGCTTAGGCCAACTACTAGAGATGGATCGTGAACGGCTTGTGTATCTTAAATTAAGCTCAAGAAAAGCCCAAAAAACAATTTATATAGAAAAAATTTATAAATAATGTTCTATGTAGTAAGTTTTGAAATCATTACGTGTTTAAATTTCATTATGAACGTGATCGTGTATTGATAATAAGTCATATGTGCATCTCTGCCTCACACCAACAGTTGTTTTTGATGGCTGACTTGCAACGAAAATTGTGTTTTTCTTATTTGTTTGATAATTTAAGACTCATTCATAGTGTTTGTTCAAATTTGTCACCGTCGCATGTGCTTCTGATTTTGTTTTCTTTTTTAGTTTTTCAATTTGTCACTTTAATTGAATGCAATGCTCGGTTGAAATTGTGCAGTTGTGCGTGTCAAATGTTCATTGAAGTCTTTGTCACAATATTGCAATGAAAATCAAATAATAACAAAAAATAAATGATAAATAGTTCAGTCTATTGTAACTTTGCACAACAAGTTAAAAAATATGTTTGGTTTTTGCGGTTTGTGGTTCACATTAAAGTAAAACGATTCGTTTATTTAATGTTTTTTTTTCTTTGTTTATTTATTTCCATTAATTAAATGCAATATTATTTACATACGGTATTGATAAGTATGAGCGGGCAAATATAATTGCACTACAAAACTTCTCGTGATTTAATCTTGCATTTTTTTGTTAAATTTAATTTTGAAATTAAATTGCAGTTTGTTCTGGAACTTGTATAACTCATAGTTTTTTTCAAGAAATACATGTGTACATACTTACCATGTGCAGATTTGATCAGGTGTCGTTAATTTTGTCTGTATTTTGTTGTTGAAATAAAAATAGTTTGTTTTCAATTTTATATTTGCTTTTTAATAAATTAAATAAATAATATATTAATTATTGTTGCACAATGGCTTCTTTGTTTTGGTCGATTGATGTAAATATGAAATAAGCGAAAGTAAGAGAAAAGTGCTGTAAACTGAAGAAAGTTGTCGAAACTTAAGAAAGAGACAGTAAAATAAGAAAGGAAAGAAAAAGGAGGAAAGAGAAAGAGATAGAGATAGAGAAAAATCGTTGATAGTTGAACAAGAATGACTAAAATCCTTAATGACTAAATATGGCCTATGGTTTGTTCAATTGTTCATTCCGTTCATTCGTTTGTCCTATACAGTTTGCTGGAATCCTTTTTGGTGCTTAAATCAATTCGTTTTATATACAAGAAAAACTGATTGGCTGGCTGACTTGGCTTGAGCTTCATTTAACTTGCAATTGCTTTAATTTAAGATGAGCTAGAGCTGCTGGAGCTCGAATACGAGGAGCTGCTGGGATGGTAAGAGCTATAAGCCAAGTTCTGTGAGTCCCAACGAGCATATGGGCCGCCGCTTTGTGGCTCCCAGCTGCTGGGATCGTACGAAGAGGCAGTTGAGGTTGGTACACCGTATTCTAGTGCGGGTGCTGGTGGTGGCATCATTGGTGTCATCGACATCTTCATGCCACCCAATTTCTGGATCAGGTTGTAGATAAGGAAACCAAGCACCAGCTTAATAGCGATTTTCGACAAAATCAAAGCCTTGAATGCTTTGAGTCCAATCAACGACATCATAATTGGAATGATGACCTTCAATTTCAATTTCATGAGCAACAACAGAGGCAGGAAGAGCTTGTCCTTCTTCTTTTCACCGCGTGCTGAATATGTTAGAGCGAGTAGAAAAAAAGATTGCAGAAGCATTTTAAGTGAATGATATAAATTTTTCAGTAAAATATCTTTCAATTGTTTTTAAGAAGCTATACAAACCTTCATTTTGGGGCACTTCCAAATCGAAGCCGCGATCGGCACGATAGGACACAACTGAGCTGGCAAAGACAGTCTCGGGCAATTGTACACGAATTTCGTTGGTGTTCAAGATTCTGCCTAAACGATCAACAATAACTTTATCGATGACATCATCGTCGAAAGCGCGTCCGCTGGCCGATTCCTCAACATTAGCAACAGTATCCAAGTAGGTGAGCACCTTCTCCTTCAAACAATGCATAGCATTGGCATGGAAACACTTATCCACAATGGTTGAGATAAGCTCATCGGAGCTGTGTATGCGTGGGGTGACCGCATTATCAATGGCAGCAGCATTGATTGTTGCTGCACTTGCTGCAAGCAACAGACAACCGATTGTCATCAAGGACGTGAAACGGTACGCCATCTTAAAGCACTTCACTTTCAGTTTTTCTAAACTTTGAATAACACAAACACACACACAACGTTGTCACACAACACCAGATTCTTTTTTCCAATTTTAATTTATCAATTTGAATGCTTTGTGCTCTGGTGTGTTCACTGCGGTATCGATTGTACGACAATGTTAAACAATTGTGCGAGTACTCATGATTTTATACTGCCGCTCCCCATATGAAAAAGCAAAGAAATTCGAAACACTACCGATAAACCCTAAAAAAAAAGCAGCAAAAGCAACTACAAATTTCGTAAAGAGCGAACGAACGCGTCAACGTTAGCCAACGGTCAGTTGCAGCAACATATTTGGAGCGCTACTCTATGCTATGCTACTTTTTGGACACCTACAACTACAACAACAACAGCAATACCAGCAACAACAAAACGAACTGTTGTAAGTTTTTCACCAAATATTATCAAGTTCATTTCGTTTTCGATTTCTGGGTTGGTCACTTGATTCGTTCATACACTTCGAATTCTTTGTTTTGGTCAAATGCAAAGCCAAGTTTATGCATACTTACAGCTTTCTCGCTTTCCCGTTGACTGTCTGCTTTGTACGCCTGTGCTGCCGACCCGTGTAAGCGCCTATGCCGCCTTCTCTACCTTCACTACCTTCATACCCTTTCGCCACTTCTCTAGTTGAACAAAGCGTTTCAGAAATGCATTGGAACGCACGCGAACACGTTGTCAAGCTCTTTCCCCATGTTGCCACACTCATCGAAACAAACCGTATTGCTTTGGACATTTTAATTAGTATGCAAGCCCTTGACTCTTACGCGACTTCGAATCAAAACGATCCATACGATGAGCCATTGAAAAGTCTGCCAGTCAGTCAGTCGAAGCCGAAGTTGTATTTCGATTGATGTATTATCAGCCGTCGACTTATGGCCCGCCTGACATATGCTTCGATTGACGCTTCTCTACACCGATTGCCACCGTCGCGACGTCCGACCCATCCATGTACACATATTTCAACGTATTGTGCCAAATTTCAATATTTTCAACAAGAAATCAGCACGGAACTTACAATTGCATTTCTACGACATTTTCGACCTTTTTGTGTATGCGGAACTAGTCAAATCGAGTTTGATTTGATTTTCAATTTAAACATACGACAAATTTGTTATGAAACAGAGTTGTTCCAATTTGCTTACAACAGTTTTTGATTTTCGTTTTGGTTTTTTTGTATCGTTTACTTTATTTTTTTATTTTTTGAGTTTGCGAAATGAAGCCAATTCAATTCTGTCGTGCAATTGAAACATTTAAATAAACTTGTTATATAATATTTAAAGTTTCTCTCTTATTTAATCTATTTTTGTCTTACCCTTTTTAAAAAGACTAAAAAGACATAAAATATGTTTCAACCAAAATAATACAATTAATTTTTAATTATCATTATTACTTTATTAAACTCAGTAGTACAATTTTATGATCCTTATAACGTTTTTATCGCAATACTTTCCTCAATTATGAAAATTACTGATGGTTGGACTTGTGTAAATTGAAGCTTAGATAGACTCAGGTATCAGAAAATAAATTAGTGCTTAAAGTGATGTCTAATTGTTATATTCGTTACACAAATAAATATAATTGTTAAATGCCTAGAATAAAAATTGTTTCAAGATTTATTTTCTCGCAGATTAAAATTGCTCGCTTTGCATTTATTGTGTCCAATCAGACATGACAAATGTGTTGTCACATTACCGTTATCTTTTCAGGCTACAACTATGCTAATAAATCAAACTGTCAATTATGTAAGCAATCAGTAATTTATCGATTTTTGGCTTTTTTTTTTGACTTTGTGCAACATTTGTCCCTACAACCTTAATCCGATTTCGAAGGTCAAATTCGACTCAGAAAAGTAATATCGTTGTTTCGTATGTCAATTGAGGTTTGAAATGTTTGATAAAGCAGCCTGAAATATTATTTTGTGATACATTGCATTGTCAGTTGACTTTTATAATTCCTATTTTTATGTACATATGTATATCTTAAATCATTTTGTATCTGATGTTGAGTTGTTTGATAGGCGTATCTGCTCTTCCTTCAATCTCAACATAACACGTCACGTCACAAACATGAATTTATCATTTGCCTTGTTGAGACGATGCATAACAATGAAATTCAATTATTTGCGTAATCTTAAAATTTATTTATCTTAATATCTCTATAAATGAAGTAATTTGTCACAGCTTCATGCATGCTTATTGCCCTCATCATTTAAGTCATAACGTCGTCTATTTTGAAATGTACACGTACAGATTCTAAGTAATTCACGAACATTTGAATATGCCAAAAAGGAAATCTTGCAAATCAACTTGCGCAAATTGGCAAATGGAAATTTATACAAGAAATGTTGTGAGTGTTGCGATGGCTGCGATTACCAAATGCGACATCAATTAAACAACAGGCTCGCACAAGTGAAGTACATAAGCGGTAAAGCGCGTGTCTGACATATTGTTTCAAAATAAATTAACGTTGTTTAAATGTTTTTCTTTTTTTTTTGGTTTTCAACAAACACAAAAAAAAAAACAAATTCAAAATGCAGAAAGGGACGTGTTGGCGCCGGCTTCGATTTCATTTCAAATTCATGCCAAAAACATTATTTTAAGGCATTTTAAAATGAAAATAAAGAAAAAAGAAATTAAAATGAAAAAAAATACAAATCAAAGCATATAAACACTCAAATATAAATTTTCAACTTGAAGAAGACCCGAACGAATATTAAAGTTAAAGGTAGTAAGTTGAGTATGAAGAGGTTTTGGCAAAATGACATGAATTTACATTTGTATGGCGCCAATGAAAATGAAATTGCAAAAAAATTGTTGCCTTTGATTGCTTTTTTCAGATATTTTGCCAATGAATTTAATTTTTTTTTTTATTAATTTCTACTATATTTTTTTTTTTTATTTTTTGAGTCCTTTGCATGAGACAGAAAAAGGAAATTTCCATACTCCCAAACAGCAACATACATAGGCAACATTCAAAAATGTATATGTTTGCATAAGTACTTAAAAGCAAGGAAGACGCAAATTTCGGCTTTAGCGAGAGTTTGATACGCTTTACTCCCTTTATCTAGTGAAGCAGCCAATATAGCGCACATACCAGTTTTCATTGGGTGGAATTCCACATTTCGACTATCAGGCTATTTCAGGTTTCGATATAAAGATTTGGAATTTTTCAAGGGGTCAGATTTTGGTGGTACTAAAATATATTCGGTCAATGTGTGCATAACGACTACCATTCGATTTTCAGCCGTCTATCTTGGTTTTTCTTCTTGTTTTTTGTGGGGCTGTATGTTACAAGCTCCACGACAAAGTAGTAATACTGTTCCTTGTGTGAAGAGTATAAGAAAAAGGAAAAATTGCAGAGTCTATGAGTAAAACGAAGTATTCCACATGGCTACACACAAATAAATACTTTAACTTTGTGGGTTATTAGAATTTTCTTTGTAGAATCAACATTTTTGCGGTTGTCGCTGTTACTGTTGTTTGCTGCCACTCGAAATTCAATTCCCTGTGATATGCGTTTTGCCATTTTGTTTGATTTGGTTTTTTTCCTTTTACGCAAAATTTTGAGTTTTGCCATTTTTATTTTGCATTTGTTCGATTCTAGATGTAGAAATAGATATTCAGTGAAATGTATAAATTTCATATTTGCTTTAATGATTTCGTGCGGTTGACCAAGTTTGAGTGTTGAAATGCTCAAGAATTTGAATTTGAATGGATGAAACTGAAGTGCATGAGTGGCAAAGTGTTTGGACAAATGGTGTCAGAGCGACCCTTGCAGTCATGTGTATCAAAAGCAAAAAAGAAATGAGGAAAAGAATATATCATTTTTAATTTGTAATATGAAATTATTCAATGTCACTTTCTTGTCTCAAATAAAAAAAACTTAATATTATATGGCACACCAATTTTTCCAAAACCACCAAATTCATTGAGCCTTATCTTGTTTTCATAGACAATATTTGTGTATGAAATACCATTAAAAATAAAAAACTTTCACTGCTAAGTACGCTTCAACTTTGCCTATTCTAAGTGAACCGGCAAACTCTGACAGTAATACCAAAGAGTTGGTAATCGAAGCTTAACGTATGATAAATTCAAGAAACTCTAATAAAATATTTATGCGATTTATCAATTAATTATATTTATGGTAAAATTTTGTCGGAAATGCTTTGGCGTTAAAATGAAAGTTGATGTGACTTGTTGTTGTTTTTTGTTCACCGTAACAATTGTGACGATGTTTGGTCGGTGACGACAACTGACGCGAAAACAGTGAAAACGTTCAACGGCGGAATGGGCTAGGAATATATAATTAAGCATTGAATTAAGTTGGTGCGTCGGCAAGAGTGCACAAATTTGGCTAATTAGGACGCAATTGAAGCGTACGTGATGGTTTATAAATATTTGATGTGAAAATGAAGGCGCACACGGCTCGCGAGAAAGCTCAAATGGCATTAGGCCAAAATGTGTATGACCAGCAGTGAGAGCAGGAGATGGCATTTGATGGTTGGTTGGCTGGTTCGTTGGTCAAAAGGCCAAAGGTGGGTGGTCAGTGGGTGGGTGCGTGTGTGTCAAATAAGCAAATGTGCGAGTTGTTCTTATGTTTGCGGTTGAGGACGCTTTGAGTTAATTAAATTGTCGTTAAAGTTGCGAAAACCGGACGTCTAATAAAAGAGATTGTGTGCCTTTCGGTAGCTCAAAATAAAAAAACATTTTGGGTCGATTTCACATAAAATGCACAAAATAATAAAGGCAACACGAATAAAGCATTATAAATGAGCAGCTTAATTGACAGCGCTTTGAAAATTATTATATGTGCTGAGCGTGTGAAAATTTGCAAAATGATTTTACATTTTTAAGTGAAACACTTATTTGTATATTGTAATTTTTTTTGTTTTAATTTTACTTTTTATTTCGGTTTGGTTTTTGTTTTGTTGTTGTTTTGTTTTTGTTTTTTTTTTTTAATAAATATTAATTAAATAATAAAATAAATAATGAAAGTCTACATTAAACAGTAGTTTGTGCTTGTGTGTGTGTGCAAATGCAAAAGAAAAGCATTTTATAACAATAAAAAAAAAAGAAAAAGAAATGCTACAACAATTTGGCACTTTTCACGCTTTTGTTTGGCCTTTTTGTGTTTTGTTTGTTTGACATTATGGTTGTTTGCCTTTTATTTTTTGGGCATTGTAATTTCCGCAGCCATTAACAGTGCAAGTGGCCAAAAGTTTGTCTCGAAAGAAGATGAAGAAGTGATGGAGGAGGTGTTGGTCAGGGATTGATGAAAGTTCTTTTAAGAGCAACAAGCAAAGAAAAGTTTTGTTTGCGTGTTTTAGCACTTTGAAGAATGTTTCCTTTTTGCTTGTGTCTGCTTTGTTGTTATTGTAGGCACTTTACTTCTTCGTCACGCATTCTCGTATTCGGAAACATTTTCGTTTCTTTTTTTTGTTAGGGATTTCTTCCGGTTGACTACTCAATGGCGACAGCGGAGAAGGCACAAAGGTGCGCTTTTTTTGCTTGTTATATTCTGTCTTGCTTTCTTGTTTCTTTTCTTTTTTCTTTTTGGTTAATTGCTTTGCTTATTGTGTTGCTTTTAGGCGTAAGCTTGGTAGGCCAGATTTTGTGCTGATTCGATTTGTTGATATTGTTCGATGGCAGGCACTGCAGGAACGGCACCGATAGCGCGTCCATCCCAAGGACCGTGCGCGGTGATGTGAGCGGTATGATGATGGTCAGTAGCAATCTGGGATGAAATAGCAGTTGAGCGAGCGAGCAATAGAGAAAGAAGAAAATAAAGTAGACAAGACGTATGAGTAACAATTCGTATGAGTTTGACTTTTAAGCTGTGTTTGTGTGTGATGTAAAGGCATATGTTACTTTATGAACATGTAGATTTGTTTGGGCAAATGCGATTCTGGCTGGGCTGTCTTGGAAATGACTAAATGAATTGACTTTGGTACGTGTCGTTTTGGTTCGGGGCGACGTACAAAGACTTACCCAAATCGAACAATACAAACTTAGAGTAAATAATAAAGATAGAAATAGATTTTTGTTTTTCTTTTATGTGAACAACATATGTGTGCGCCTGTGAGGCCGCCCGACTGCCCGCCTGCCTAATTACCACAGCCCGCGAATGCCTAAAAGTATATTAGATAGTTTTAGATAATTCCGCTTACCTTTTTACACAATTGGAAAATGGCCAAACCAACCGAGACAAGGAAGGAGAAGAAACCCAATGCGAGTGCATTGAATGCCTTAATCTTCAAGATGCCAATGGCCATTGGAATCACAGTAATGGCTTTCAACAGAATGAGCACCAAAATGGGCATGGCCATTTTACGTAGACGATGTTTTTTGCCTAATGCAAAGACATTTAAGCAAATGCAATAAAATAAGAGAAGGAAAGCAAAAATAAATTAAAATTTCATGCATGAATTACACCAATATTGCATGCAAAACACACCCTTCTTGAAGAGATTGCCCTTCTTACCCTTGCCTTCGACAACACCATCGGCCAATTTGACACTGAGATTCAACTCATCGTTGGCCAAGTTGCGCGATGAGACAGTGACTTTAGCATCACCGACAGGCAAGTCCAAGCTGACATCATGTCCCTGCAAGTAGTTTTCAATGGCACTGAAGAAACCATCGCTGTCTTCATTGTTGGCACGAGCACTGCTAACTGCGGGAGCCTTATAGCCATTGGCACGTACTTCAAGATTCGAGATCTACAAAAATGTAAGAATGAAAGACACAAAAATCAGCAACACATTAATCCTCAATCCGCTTTGAACTCACTTTGTATGTATCTTTAGTCAAGATAGTGCCCACAAAACGCATAGCACGCTCTTTAATACATGCCATCGAATCTTCACCGTTTGAGCATTTACTGTGCTCCTCATCGATCATACTCTTCAGATTGGCCGCATTGCCAATGGCAGCTAGGCCCAAAAGCGCCACTAGGACAAAATATCTCGACATTTTAGCGCTCTCTGATTTCAAAATCCCTATTTGCGTTCACGAACGATGACCACTCGTCTCAATGGTGGATCAATTGCGTTTAATAATTGTTTTTCTATTGTTCACGATTTTTATACTCCAATGTTAACTAAAGGCGTTCGCACGCACGCATACACATGTGCCACCAACTGAAGAAAAGAAATACAAAAAGATACAAGAAACAAAAACAAAACGCGTGTATACACAAAAAGAAATGGCGGAAGAAGACATAAATGCAAAGTCAAGGCGACAGACGCTGCCCACTTGGGCTGACCATTTGCATGTGTGTGCGTATCTGTCTGTGATAATGTTGTTGTTGCTAGTGTTGTTATTGCTGCTTCAATTGCTTTTGCTTTATTTTCTTTCTCCAGCTGTTTGTCTCACTCTTTCGCAGTTTCGTTGTTGCTCGCTTGCATTTACTCTTGGCCGGCGTATGCGTAATATTAATTCGAGGCAAGCGCGTGCTGTGTGCTTTCATTCATGTTTGTGTATTTTGCCTCTGTTGTCGTTGCACATGCTTGGTTTCTTAAGTAGAAATTTTGCTCACGTTTGAATTGTTCAATTTGGTATTTGTCGCACTAAATGTTCTACATGAGCTTCAGGTGGCAACCGAAGCAAAAAAACTTATTTCAACAAGTGTGGGAGAAGCTTGAATTTCGTTGGTCTGTTTTAGTACAAAATGAAAAAAAAATGTATATAAGTCAAGAATTCAAAAGATATAAAAATTTTAACACACTAACAAAATTTAAAATTGAACTTTAAAAAAGAAATCACTCTTATATTCTTATCGTTTTCCGTTACATATCTTCTTCAAAAATCTATGCTCTGAGTTTCTCTATCAAAGTACAACATTGACACATCCGAAATAAAAAATACTCATATCCAATTCAATTCATTCGTATTATAACTTTGTCACGAATTTTGTAACATCCAGAGGGAGACATCTCTGTATAGTCGGAGAGTATACACAAATATTCTTGATCAGCTCGACAAGACGAGTTGACAAAGCGATGTCCGTTTGTCTGTAGGTATGCTATCTCCTCATTTAGTTTTGAACCGACCTGAAACAGAGCCTTGAATTTTATTACTATAAATCATTGGTCGGAGCCAGCATGAACGGACCTCTGAAGCTGGAAGCCCCCATAAGAAAAACAGAAGAAAACTGAACCTGCCAAAGATAGCGTTCTTACTCGTTATTAATTGCCAAAGTTTTGAAGATGATCAAACTTACATTTATCACTTCTTTATTTTATAATAATTTGTTGATCTAAAAAACAAATCGCATTTATTTATTATTATATATTTTATTATTTTCTTGCCAATAAAACAACTTATGACTTGATCCTACATTACTTTTCTATAATAATGGATGGTCGGTTAAATTTGCTTCAGTTAACACATAATTAAAAAACCAATTATTATAATTATCATTCACATTTGCAACAATTAAGTGTCGATTACAAAACATGAATTGCAAATGAAGTTAATATGCACGACCACATAATTTATATGCGGAAAATGTATAAATTATTAAACGTTTATGTAATACTTAGTCTCCTGGAAAAAAAAAAACAAAAACAACAAAACAGAAAATTATGTTTGCATAACGAAAATTGTCACTCAAATGCGTAATTGACATCTGTCATGTAGTTCGTGACCCTTCGAATCTGTTTTGTTGTCTTGTCGATTAGACTTCAGTTGAGTTGCGTTGCGTTGATTTGATTTTGGCTGATGGCCACATATGGTAAATGAAATAGAAAGTTTTCATACATCAATCGGTCTTAATCAAAGCACCACCAAAAATAATGTAAAAAAAAGGAAGGCAAAATTTCGCTCATATGAAATCGAAAGTGAAATGCAACAAAATTGTAGTAAAGACGTCACGCAATGAATAAAACAAAACCAAAAGCAAGAAATTTCAAAACAAATGTCAGAAAAAAACGAAAAAACGTTTAAATTATGATTGTCGTATCGATTTGAGACGATTGAGGCGTTGAAGTTAAAACCAAGTTGAGTTCAAATCAAAATTAAATTCACTTCAGCCTCAAATAAAAATTTCACTGCATTTTCAGCTTCATTTGCAATTCTGGTCGCATTCGTGGCGCCCCTTTTTGAATTTATAAAACTTTGCGTCCATTTTCAAGCACAAACGCGTGTCTGGCAAAAAATAAAAATTAAATAAAAAAAAGTGATTTCAATTAACATATTCGAAGTTTGAATTACAATTCGTAAAGTTTTCTTTATTATTATTTTTTTAAATTTGTTTGTTGTTGAAATTGTTGCGTAGAAATTGCAGAAGAGTTAAGTAAAATTTTAATTAAGTTTTCCGTTAGCGGCAAGCGAAGCCATTTTGCATTGCTGCACGTTGCAACATCAGCGACAATACTTGCCACACTTTCATTGCGTTTTAGTGAGTTAATTTTGGCAACAATAATTGCCAAGAAATTAATTTCTTGTTTAAATTGTTTTTCGTCGCCATGTGCCGCGGGCAACAAATCGGAAACTTTTCTTTGACTTAATTAAAAGTTTGGTGTTGTAGGGGGCTTGGTTGGTTTTAATATTGAATATTAAGTTTAAGTTTACATTTAATTTAATAAAACATAATTTTCTGAGATTATTTTCACTTTTGACTGCAACTTGCCACTGGGTTGGGCACGTGTCCTTTGAATTCGCGGTTCACCACAATTTATGCTTGAAAGTTCACGCAAACAAAAACAGCTTTGCTTATGAAAATGAGCATGCCTTGCAAAACTTTGAATTTATCTCAAAATAAGTTGGTTTTATTTAATCCTTTGGTGCTATTGTGGTACTTGGTTCTAAGAGACCTTTAGTCAGATTCTATTAATTTATTGCAGTTTAAGCAGAAACGGATTAGGCAGCTGAAAACTGTCTTGCATATTCGATAAGAGAAAATACTAAGAAGAGGATCAGTATTATCTGACACTCATAATAGGAAAGACATTTTAGTCATTTATCTAAAACTTATTGCTTCAAATACTTCTGCAACTTCTGTAGTAAAGCCTAAGTAATGTAATAAAAATCAATTATTTTAAAGCATTATTATTGTAAGAACTTGTTTGCATTCAAACTCTTCAGCTTCCGTTGGAAATTTAACTTTTAAGAAGCAAGCATATATTATATTTTAAATATTTTTTTAAGTAGTTATGAGTATTTTGTAAACATATTAAATAAATGGAAATTAAATCGTCTTTTAAGTTCGTAAGCTTCTTTCTTTAATTAATCTTGTGTGTGCATTTAAACATTTTCTGAGGATTTCTTCATTGATTTCTTTATTCAATAAATATTTACAAATTGCTACAAAATGAAAACATTTTGCAATAATAAATAACTTAAATTTCTGCTTTTATGTCTGTGCATGCACGCACACATACCTACAAACGGACACAAACACACATACAATACGCTCATGCATACACACGTTGAAACAAAGTTACAATAAATAAGAAATAATAAATAAATTTTCAAAAGTAATATAAATACAGTAGAATCTTTGGAAACATTTGTGTTCATGCGTATGTATGAGTTCATGTGAGAGTGTGCCTGTGTGTGCGTGTATGATTGATCGCCTTTGCTTTTGTGTTGCTAACTTAACTAGAATAAATAATAGAATTGACCATTTGCCTTTTGTCCGTGCTTGTGTTTTTGTTAAGTGTGAAGAAAGCTTTAACGTTGTTGTTGGCCAGCATATGCCATGTCTTGGGCATCTTGTGGCTCTTGGGATGAACGTGCCCAGGCATGAGGATCCCAAGCGGGTGAGGGGTGTTCCAAATGCTCAACATGCTCAACATGGTGTGGCAAATCCAAATGATGATCGATATGATGATCAAGATGATGTGGCACGATGTGTTCAATGTGATGCGGCACAATGTGGTCGACATGGTGTGGGAAATGTTCGATATGTTCAACATGTTGGTGTGGATAGTGCACGACCTCATAATTGACAATCTATACAGGGGGTGATTTTAATTAATACAACGCATTTTACGTAAATTTTATAATTTTTACCTTAGGCTTGGCAATCTTGAAAATGACCAAAGCGCCAGAAAGCACCAATGAAAGCAGACCCAAAGTCATGGCCTTCCAGGTCTTAAGGGCAATCAGAGCCAGGGCAAGTGGCACCAGCACTGTTGTCTTCAACTTTAAACCGATCAGGAAGGGTAAAACAGCTTTGCGTATCATGCCGCGACCTGGGAATATATTTTATTATAATTTATAGTTTGATCCGTTTTGTAAACACTTTGCTTAACACATGATCTTACCTTCACTGCGATCTGCCAGTGGTACAACGCCACCCTTGGTTAATGCATTGTCCAACAGAAAGTCTGGTACCAGCGAACGTGCCTCTGAGCTGCGGAAATACTCAGGTGCCTTAATGTGGAGCGCATGTGTGCCCAAGAAGTTTTCGATATTATCGAACATTTGCTCCTCGGCATTAAGCGCACGTTGTTGTTCCTGGTTGGCGACTACCGTGCGTACAATTGATAGACGTTCGGTAATGGCGATTTCATCTTGCTTCATTGCAGCACTGAACCATTGTAATGCCTTTGGCTTAATGCAACTAAAGCTCAGATCCTTGAGGCATGTGTTGTACATGTCAACAGCCAAGCTGCTGGCAGAAGTGACCTGAGGCTGTGGCACCTGGACGCCAGCGCTAACGGTGACAATCAGCAGCGTCGCCGAAATGGCGACGTTGATAAGGAAAGCGTAACTTTTCATCCTGTGATTTTCACTTTTTTTTATTTTATTACTAACTAATGCAACTATTTGCCGTCGTCGTCGTCGTCGTTGTCACTTTCTGCTGTGTGCGCGCACGCAGAGAAACCAATTGGATATGTAAAAGTTTGTTGAGTGTCGCTTGGTTTTTATACGACGGTATTTTATTAATTGAATTGCGTACATCGCTGCACGCTTTGGTTTCATACAATTGTTGATATTTTCATTCGTTTTGACCTTCTTCTTTAGCGTACGCCCGTTTTGTTTTGGTCTTTGGTCCGTTATAAGCTCAAAGTCATGGAAATCGCAAGTAGTTTCACTGCAATAGGTGTTGGCTGTTTGATGGTGTTGTTGTTGTATCAATAGTTGTCCCACTCTTGCAAAGGTGATACGTAAAAGTAATTAGTTCTTTTGCACTTGTGAGTCAGCATTTGTTGATTTGAAATATTTTCGGGTTTTTAAGCCCTTACGCAAAGTTTGCCTTAAATTCTTAAATTTGTTCCAAAGAATAAAGTAGCTTCTAATATAATTACTTACTGTATAAGCTTGGTACATTTAAAAACAAGGGAACCGTCTATTTAATTTAAGATTTTGGCTAATGAATTTGTAGATCAAAATCAAAGACTTTATACAAGCCTTATTTTCAAATTGAAAACGAGCGTCAACTAATATTTAAATATCTGAAATAGTCTAAGCCGAAGGAAATTCTTTAGGCCTGAATTCAATATATGCTGCATCTTTTAGGCGCCTAGTTACTTTAATTTAACTAACTGCGTAATTATGTCTAATTACAAAACAAAAACTACTCAAAAAAAAAGTCGTTTAAAACGTTCAGTCCCCTCTTAAGTATTTTGGAAGCTACGCTCCATTGAAATATCTTAAAAGTCGTTTGGCTTCTTATGAAATACCTTATTCTGTTGTCTGTTATAACGCTCTCCCTTTCAGCAAAAGAAAACAGCTCAATTTCAAACTCACTCCCGGATTCTCTTTCTTCCTCTTTCAATTTAATATCACCGTAATTGAAAGTTATTTTACGCATTTCAAATTTCCATTTATGGCACCAAGTAAACCAAGCCAAGTCAAATCAAAAACCAAATAAAAAATAAGAAAAATAAATAAAAGAAAAAAAATACGCCAGGGAAAAAATCAGGTTGCGGCTTTGTATGTACGTGCTCAGAAAGTTAATTAGAGTATCTCATAAGCGTTTACAACTGCCAACAATTATTGTTGGCAAGTGACTCTGAATGCTTCTTTGCACTTTGGTATTTATCCAAAATGGTTTTGCTAATAATTTCCAAAGCATTTTTATCGGTTTTAAATAGCGGAAACATACATTTTCATATTCTGTATTGCCAGGGCGCTGACAGCACATTGGTGATGTTTTTGGCAGCTCTGCGGAGTTGTTGGTTTTGTATTTATAGATGCATGCGTGTGTGTGTGTGTGTGTGTGTGTGTTAAAGTGTATGCTTTGCATATGACTTCTGTGATACTTCAATATGATAATGTCAGTCATGATGATGATATATTTTTTTATTTCCGTTTTTTTATGTTTTTTAATTATAAGAATTCACCACATAAAAAGTGAAAGTGTTTTTTAAGTGCTTGTTTGCGATACGAATAAGTGTATATACAAACATATATCTCAATAGAATTTTATTTAATATAAGCTCATTAAAAAATACGACAAACATGTTATTCCTTCTAACGGTTATCAACGAGAATGACTTCGTGTGTTGAAATTTTTTTCAGAGATATCACTTTGGTTTCAATAGAAGAGGACCTCTGAAATCAGTTTTTTATGCCACTGCCAATCATTAGCTCGGTTGGCAGAATTTTGCATTCAGTATTAGCAAGAGTGATTGAGAAAGACTTGAGAGTGATTGGTTTTTGGTCTTGTTGATTCCAAGATGTAATAAATGCTTGTGAGAATTGACATTTATTATAATCGAACTTAACTAAAAAAGTCCTACCCATGTTCTGTTATTTACTTAACTGAATCTTTTTTACACAAAAAAAAAAAAAAAAAATTTTATTAAAAATTCACATTATTTTAACAATACAAAAAAATAAATAGATTTATTTGATTTAAAATGTTTACATGACATTTGAAACGAACACATTTTATTGCTTTTAAAATAAATTATTAAATTAAATAAATAAATAAATATTTTACAACAACAACTATTAAATAAAATGTTGACTACAAGCTTCTTTTCTCTTCACGATTTTGTTAATGTTTTTGTAATTGTTTTGCAAATCAATAAAAATTCTGATTTCATTATCATCAATATTGATGAGCAGAAAAATGTGTTATGCAAAAAGTGATAAATGAATTGTTTTGTTTCATGATTTACAAAAAATTTATAAACAAAATCAGAATAATTATTAAAATGCAAATTTTAATAAAGGTAACAATGCAAAATCAAAAGCGCTTCAATACATAAGAGTTAAAATATAAATAAATGTATAAAATCATAAATAATAATTTAACAATTAAAAAAATAAATAATTAAAGTATAAAACTTAGTTTAAAATCAATTTTGCTAGCAATGATTATCTTTTGTTATATTATGGTTTTGTTTTTGTTTTGTCTTAGATAAACAAATATGACTCGGTGAATGTTAAAGGAAACAGAGTAAAGTTAAGCTAATTAATTAACTAGCTTGCTGGCTGTTTGTGACTACGCCCATTAAATTTTTTTTTTCTTTCATTTGAGCGTCTGCGGCATTCACTCCGTGTTGATGCTGCACTCTGGATACAAACTCAGACAGTCCTTTTGATCCTGACCATCACGAGCCGCCTGTATTAGTCTGTAGAAACGCAGCACCGCCTCATTCGTGTTCGTATTCGTCACGGCCTCTAGTTCGCTTGTATCGCTGGAGAAGACAAAAGTTTGTTAATAAAATTCTTTCGATACTCTTTTGTGATTTACTACTCGCTCAGACTTAAGCGAGTCAAACGAAACTCAATTAATTGTTTACTCTAACATTTCTGTTGAGTTGAGTTGAGTTCAGTTAAACAGTGTTGAGTTTCGCAATTTGCCATTTGGCATTTTCATGAAATTTTTAGTAAAAGTACAATGTAGTATGAGTCAAATTGGCAATAGGAACTTTCTAATTAACTTTTCTAACATCATTTCGCTTTCTGGCACATTTCGTTGAAATATCGTAGCTAGCAATGCGTAAAGTTTCAATGTGCTTCAAGTTTCTTTTTATTTTTTCTTCTGTTTTGGGTATAGCATGCAACAATTGAATTTCCTTAGACAAGTTCTTATTTTTGGGTATTTTCTTCTTCTTTATATAAAACACAAAGGATTTGCGCGCTTCTAACACACAGAAAGTCAGACAAACAGAGAGTTAGATGGAAAGAACTCGCACATTACTGTCTTCATTTGCTGCCTTATGTTAAGCATCAAAGTTTTAAAAGTCAAAGACAAAAACTATTCATGCGCAAATTGTTGAAAGACAAGAGCGTAAAGTTGAAAAATGCGAAGTCAAAAGCCTTGAATTCTTGATAAAGATTAACGATGCCGAAACTTTGCTGGGATTGTTTTTTTTTTTTTTGTTTTTCGCTGTTTTTTCTTAAACAACTTCACGCGTATCGACGTTGAAAAAAGGATGATAGCATTAAGTCGACCGGTTTTTGTTTTTATTTGGGATTTTGTAAATTTTTTGTTGTTTATATTTGCGATTATTTTAGCGTTTGATAGCGGATATGAATTTAGGCAAAAGGTAATGAACCATTGAGTTGAGTTTGTTTTGACAAAAAAAAGGAGCTTTAAAACTTCTCGTTAGTTTCAAAAGGGAGCAAAACACAGATTACTTGCTTGGATTAGCGGTGTGAGTAAGACAGTAAAATGAAATGTGGTGATAAATTTGTTATATTGATGAACAATATGCTGCAAGTCAAAAGTTCATGCGGATTTTGAGAAGGTTGATTAGTTTTAGGATTAAAACGTTGGTAGCTTGTTGCGATCATTGTTCCGTGAATAGTTATGGAAGGGTTGAATAAGACGTGGCATATCGAAAAAGTATATACATATATCAAAAAAAAAAAAAAATTGTTTCTATACGACTTCTTCGAATCAAATATCTTTAACTAAAATTATTCCTTGTTTTGGGTTTAATATTAATGAAACTTTTTAAAACTAAAAAGTCTAAATAAGAGGCCATTCACTTAACTTGCGACTATTGACATTGGTTCATTGGAAAATAAGAACTTTATTAATATTTTAATTATAATCGACTTTACGACAAGATCTCACATACAAGAAATTCGTTTTGTTTTTCCCACAATAATATATATTTCATTAATGAGCTCAAAAGGCCTTTGACTTTGTACATTCATTATCGAAATACCAAAAGCATGTCTGATACTTACTTATTGACAACTGTAAAAGCCAACATGAATGGCGACAAATGTCAATAAACCTATCAATGAATTGTTTGCGTCGATGATTTCCATTTTTGTACTAATGAAACTCAAATGCAAAATTGTCAAATGATGAATAAACTCAATAGGCACACTAGTAAAAAGTGACATATTTTTGTTTTTTTCTACAGAATTTGCATTTGTGTTTTTGCTGCAGACAGAGAGACAATCATTTATCATAAAATTATGCTTTCTTTGTAAATTTGCCTTTGTCAGCAGCGATATGCATGAGCGACAGTGCAAAGATAACGCGCCAATGAGCAGGGACGGCCCAAGCATTGGCAATGAATTGAATTGGTTTTGTTGCTGCGAATGGGCGACTGGGCGAATTTGTCTGACTGGGTGTTGAGTTGGGGCGTTGAAGTGACGATAAACACTCAAGTTGTCGAACGATGTCTTGCGAACGAACGTAGGCAATCAATTATGAAAATACCATTCATTAAACACTACACAGACGTTGTAGACAATTGATGGCGACGTTGAACGCTTGACTTGCCATCACTTTGACTCGTTGATGTTGAAAGTGCCTCAAGTTGCACGTTAAGATTTCTGTTACACTTCAACGAACTTCATTTAAATGGCAATTAAACATACGTTTTTATGCTTTACTATGTGCAGAAATGAAAAATTAAAGATGAAACTATTGCGTTGTGAAGTCATTTGGTAAAAGTAACGAATACGCAAATTGAACTTTTGTTAGTTGAGAGTTGTTGTGCGTCGTGCTTTATGCACTCAAATTGCACGCATGCAACACAATTGCCAGACTGACGTTGCAATTACAAAAGCTGTCAACAGCGTATTAGAGCAAAAGAAAAAAATCATGTTAAATATGAGTTTGACACATGCTCGACATGAATGGCAGCAATTCACAAATTGTCCCGTTTGACAAATTGATTTACATTTGTCACTATGTGCACTTTGTTGCACTGGTGGCACGTATGCACATTTAATCCTCTATAATTAACTTGTTGCTTGACATATTGTAGTTATAAATATGTTGTCTTTGTCGTAAGCTTGGAGAAAGTAGTTGTCAAAAGCAACTTTGAAGATCATCTCTCGAAACGTTTTTCAATTTCATCAATGCAATTTCGCATGGAATTCGCCACTTAACTAACGATAAGATACAATTAAATGAATATCACAACCACACAAACTAATAAAATTTGCATTACTTTCACTACTAATCCTTGAAGCAGAAAAATATAGCAAGACAGTTACGTGCCATAAAAACTTATAGAATTGCCTTCGTTTTGCTTCACTTCACTTCGATTTACTTTGCCTTAAAACATTATGCCACCTTTTTGTGTTTGGATTACCCTTTTGTTTTGTTTTTGTTTTCTACTTTTTGGCAAATAAATTCCCTTACCGACTCAATTCAGCCGAAACGAAATTGCTATGCGGACTGTAACGTGTTGGATCCTTGTACATGCTGCAGACCAAACGTTCCTTGCACAAATCATCCGAGATGCCAAGTTGCTCAACAATTTTATCGATTTTCAGCAGTATGGGACTGTAGAACGGATCATAATTCTTTGGGTACAGCGGCTGCAAAGGTTATTCGTGAAGGCAAGAGAAAAAGAAAACATGTATTTAAATTCAATGTAAATTGGCAAGAAAATTGCATAATATATGGCAAACAATTATAGCAAACCTCTCCATCCTGCACGAAGGGTTGATGTTCGAGTATTTTTTGTTGTTGTGCAATTATTCTTTGTTCAGCTTGTATACGAATGGCTTCCTTTACTTGGGCCGACAGTTCCGGCTACAAAAGAGTAAAGAGAGTGAGGATATTAGTTAAAAGAATCCAAGAAAGAAATGATTGAGAAATATTTGCTTTTAGACTTTGCAATGAAAAAGAAAACAATTTGTTTTAATTTAAACTAATAAACCTAAACAAGTATTATAACTAAAATCTCAATTTTCTTTTATTTTCAGATGTTGAAGTGCTCCCGAAATATTTAAATTTTTTTGTCAGTTTTTTGTTATAAAAGTTGCAAATATATTTATTAATTGTGGTAAGAAGTAATATGTTGTTGGCATGATTGTGCAATTAGTTTCGTTTTATGTTTTGCGGGTGAAAAAATCATTTTGAAATAAAACAAGTGTTTATGAAAAAAACCATTGAGATCAATGAGAGAATTAATTTAATGTTGACAAATTACAGATTAAAGGTGCTTTTATAATGAAAAGGAATTCAACATAATATCAGCGCAGATAAAACTGTTGACTACAACCTTAAATGGTGAGTTTCTATTTTACTTATTGGTATGTAAATTATTTGCCTGGCAATGATGAGTTTTAGACTCAATACGATTCTTTTGCGAAACTTTTTCATGCAGTAAACTTTTTCGACAAAAATAATTCCTTTAAGACTTGCAATAACTGTTATTCAGAAACGTTTTTTAATACTTTAACATCCTTCGCTTATTGTTTTCCAAATTAATTTTTTTTGAATAAATTAAATGAAGACATTTTATGAAAAATTAAGCTTTTCATTTTCTCATTAAAACTGAAAAGTTTTTAAAACTCAACTGTTTGCCAATGTGAGAAGACTTTTGTTGTTATTGTTATTGACTTTATTTTCAAGGGTGTTACCTACCCATGCTCTAATTGGTGTTGCATATTTGCTTAGTTCCTTTATAGCTTTATATATATCTTACACTCACTTCATGCTAATGCAACTGACAAGCAGCAACAACACAAGCGACAACACGCACAACACAAATTGTTAACAAAATCAACGTCAGCTTTAGGCACGTCATTGTTTTTGTTACTGGTGTTTTTGTTGTTGCTGTTGATGTTGACGCTTTTGCTGAAGTAATTTTCATGCCAAAAACTGACATACTTTCGCTTAATTTGTGCTGAACATGAAACTCAGTTTAGTAGTCATTAGTTGTTGTTATTGTTATGGTTGTAACTTATGTTCGTTGCACCCCAAACACATGACTGCACTTGATGTGCGTGTAAGAGAGTATCTTCTTTTCTCTTCTTTTGACTGCACACATTGATTTGATTTTGACTGCACATATTTGCAAACTTTTAAAATAAATGATACTTTTTATATCTGACAAATAAAATAAATATAGGGGTGATAGTTGTGTTTTTACAACAGGAAGTTTTAATTTAGGTCAATAGGCCTAAACAAAAAGTGTCATTTACGACCATCGAGTGAAAATTTCTTGGCGCAATGTTTAAAAAAAGCGCATACACTCAGAGTTGCGTACAGTTTACGGCTCAATGCCGTTGAGGCACGACGTTTGTTGTATTATTGGCAATTTGCATGGCAATGTCAAAATACTTATTATAGGAAAAAGTGTTTACTTATGATGAAAGTGTCAATAGGCGGTTTTGAACTTGAATGAAGTTGTATGTCGTTGGTTGGAAGCTGTTTCGCTTTGACTGAAAATGAATTTCTTTGCAAACTTCGTAAACTGTGTAGTTTGTTTTTACTGTCTTCATTTTCTGTTTGAATTGTCGTTGTCTGGAGCTAACAAAAGAGGCTTGTCTAAGTATATTGAAAGAAAACTGTTTGATTGATTAACGCGCTTAAGCGACTCCTGAAAGGAAAATCCAAAGTGGAAAATAATAAACCGAAACGAGAAAATGTAAAACGCATTATTTTCTTAAGTGCAATGCGGGAATTTTGTGTCATCTTTGCAATTCGTTTATTGATTGTTTTTGCTATCATATAATTGTCTAGTTTATGACACTCACCGAGAGTTGTTGTTGCTGCTGCGCATTACGTGCCGGATCATACTGAGCCGCAATCTGTGCTGCTAAACCGGCGAAATTGCCATTGGCTATTGCGGCTGAGGGCGGTGGGGGTGGCGCTTGTGGTCCTAAATGGTTGCCGTTGGCTGCAATTCGCTGAGTTGGAGGATGCGTGTAAACAGGATGCGGTGCCGACTGTGCAATCTGCGGATTTCTAAGCTTTGTTGTGGGCGCTTGGAATATACTACAAAAATGGACATGAAATAAATATTTACGTATAATTTTGTTTCATTTTTGCAAACACATATACATATAGACACACACACAAAGAAAATGCATGATAATGATATGATATTTGCTGTAAGTGCAGGTACCTCTGTTTGTCCTGATTTTGGAATGGATTAAAACTATGACTAGAGGCGTGTGCTTTCAAATAATTTTGTTGTTGTTGAAGCTGTTGTTGTTGTAATTGTTGTTGTTTGTATAAAGCCTGTGCAGCGGCTGGTGGTCTTTGTTGTTGTGTGTATTGTTGTTGCTGTAATTGTTGCTGCTGTTGTTGTTGCTGTTGTTGTTGTTGCTGTTGTTGTTGCTGTTGATGTCGTTGTGCTTGTTTTTGTGATTGTTGTGGATATTGTGTAGTGGCCAAGCCCCAGGCATTTAGCACATGTGCGTCATTTGCATTATGAGGTTTAAAATAATTTACATTTTCGCCAACTTGTGCAACACGATTTATGTCAGTAATGTATCTAATGTAATAGCAAAGTGGTTTTGCAATGAATAGGCGAAACACAGAATTACGAATGATTTTTTTTTCATTTAATTTGTGACTTACTCAGGACCTAGACCGGGTCCAGAATTCTCCCAGGCTCCTTCAAAGTGCACATGTCCAGGTGGCGGTCCATGAGACTCATGTATGGGTGCGCCATGCAAATAAGCCGAGGGATGACCTTTCGGTGGATCTGTGTAAATAATTTCCGGTGTTGGATGCTCCTCACTGTGCCATGGTGGTACCACCTTCAAGATTAGAAAAAAAATATAATTTAATATCATAATTTGATAAGACTTGACAGCAAACACGTGTCACATGGTTTAAGCAGCTCTCAAAAGCAGAAAACATATAAAAAAGTCAAAAGTCATCTTTATAAATGAGTACATGAGAAGCTTGCACATAATGCTAAAATACTTTTGTCTACGCCTCCGAAAATTTAAGTCAATTTTCCACACTTTTATGCGTAAGACTTGAGCCCTTTTGCGCACATCTCTCCTCCGATGAGCGCGTGTCTGACTCCGAGTGTTCGCTTAAAAATTTCATCTCTCACGAAAAAAATAAAATATAAAAGAGATTCTAAGACTTCAGCATTTAATAAGTATCTGCAGAAAGTTGTGCAGAACTTTGACATTATTTTCATTAGAAGACGTCAGCATCGTCATTGCTTCTACTTTGCTTTGGCTTCTGTTGTACATTTTAAATTTGTTCTCGTTTCTGTGCTACGAAATTCGTTGTTTTGTTTTGATTTTTTTGTTTTCGTTGTTATTTATGGCCTTAAGTAAATGTGTTTGCCATCACATGTCATTGTATCTTCATGACGTACTGCAAGCTCAGCTGAAATAAATTCAGTTTGTTTTACTTGGATTTTTGTGATTTTTATTCGTTTTTGTTGTTGATTTTAAACGCTTGAAAGGATTTGCACAAGCAAATTTTGCTCACGCATATGCGTAGAAGTTCATTGGCTGCTTCTGTGAGATAAATTACCTTTTTGTCGTTGTGTTGTTGTTTTTTTACAACACAGAGATTTTGTTAGCTTTTTTTCATCTGACTTCGACTTTTTTGTAGCATGTGCCTCTTGTTTATTATTTTTTTCTTGCAACAAGGTAGTCATGGCATTTGCTGAAGGCAATATTTATCACTGATGAGCTTGCCAGTATTTTGGATGCTTGGCATATTTCTGTTTTTAGTGATTTGAAGTTTATTCTTATTGATTTCGATAGTTTTTTGAACGTCTATTTTAAACTATGAGTTCATTTTATTTTACTATTTTCACGCTTAGATTGTTCAAAGATAAATTTTCAAAAAAAAAATATTAATTCATGACTTTATGAAATTCATTGAATCATGTTATATTCTTACTTTAAGTAATTGATAAATTCTGTTAAAAGCAAATTTCATAAATTTTTGTAGTTAAACTATCATAGAAAAACAAGAAAACTGTAATCAAGTATACGTCATGTTGAACAATTAATTTGTATACAAACATTTTGTCTGCTTTTGATATGTTTATTGAAAAAGCAATTATCTAGACAACGACAAAAAAACGGTAATATGTTTTAAGTTTATAACAATTTATTTATGTTTGAGCGCGTGTGTGAAAATGATTATTGGGTAACATTATACGGGTATTATGTACTTATTGTACTCATATTAAATTCATATGTATGAACGGTTGGATTTTTGTCATAATACAATTGCAAAGACGAAATGCTAAAAACAATTAAATATCATAAATGTCATTGTGATTAATATAGGGAGAGAAATTATGAGTGACTTAATAATTATGGCAGTTGATTTCAAAGCTGCCACGTGTTTTCCTCAAGTTGATATTCTTGACTTGCGCATTTCTTTCCTGACGGAAAATAAAATTCCCAGCGAGTTAAGTAGAAAAAAAAATGAGCGATGGCAAGAGAGAGTGGATTAATTTAATTAGTTGGCTTGCGTTAAGCTGAGAATGACACTTGAAAGCTTAACTTTTCTCATTATTATCATTATTCTAAGTAACACGTGTAGATTGAAGGAATATACTAGAAACGTAGATACTTAAGCAGAATAACAAAGTTGAGTTGACTTGACTTGATGAAAAATTATGAGACAAGAAAAGCAAAACGACGACAAGTAAAGTGAGGATACGCCACAAACAAAGGCCACTAATTTATTCTTGCCTTGTGGTTTTGTGCACGGTCTTTCAGGATATTACAACCAACTCTTGATACTTTCATTTAAAGTTGACTAAATTGTTGTCTATGACAGAAACAAGCCAAACTGGTCAAGTCGGTCAGAGTCAGAGTCAAGTCAGTCAGTTAGTTAAAACGCATAACGAATTTTATTTTCGCCCCATTTTATTTTGATTGGGTTTACTTATTTATTTTTTTTTTGTTACTCACCGTGTGCTGATGGTTTATCAGATGGTGATGATGATGATATTTGGTTGTGTGATACGATTGCTGGTAGTAGGAGCACAGCTTGAAGAGATGCGACAGCGCCGGAAAGAGGAAGAGCAGAAATTTGAGCAGCAACTTCTTGGCGGCACCAACTCCAATAATTATTGGCAACAACCAGAATAACTTGATTTTGATGAGTTTAATGATGATCAACAAAGCGAGAAACGATAGCAGCAATTTGTTTTTCAGAAATTTTTCTACAACGTCATGACGTGCACAGGAAAAAATAGAAGAAGCAAAATAAAAGGAAAAGATGAGTTAATTTGTTAATAACTGTGAGTCGTCTTAGTGGCTCAATTTACAAAAAAAAAAACAAAAAACAGAAATACCATGGCAATGAAAGAAAATATTGTGTGTGGCAATGAAAGTGAAAGCTCGTTTTTTTTCTCAACTCAGTAAAAATAATGAAGAAGCGAATAAAAAATTCCTTCATTTCCATGCTCTAATTTGCATATCCTTGCTCAATCTGTCATGTCAAGCTTATATTTCCTTTTTGAAATTAATTTTCCTTATTGCTTTTTTTATTTTTTGCCATTTCGTTTTCACTTACGTATTTTCTTCATGATGATTTTTCCGGCCAGACGTGCTTCCACTTCCTGTTTCGGTATCAATTCCAGCTTCGCAATAATGCCATTGCCTTCAATCGAACGCGGCGATATGCGAAAAGTCGCACCATCGAACATCATCTCAGGCAGTTTCACTTCGAGGTCATGCGTCATCGCAAATTTAAGGCTCTTGCTATAAAGCGCATTTGTGACATCCTCAATGGGCGTGGCTTCAGGCAACGCTGTCGAATCTAAAGTGATTTAAGTGCAAACATAAACAGTTTTCAAAACAAAGTTAGTTTAAAATGTTGTAGTTAAATTAATTAAAACAAGTTTAAAGGGCGTTTTCCACTTACTTAAACATAAATTGTTTGCAACTTGAGAACTTTGTAAGCTCAGTGGGCGTAATATGCACTTCACACACACACACACACACATTTACAAGTCTGTTTGCCACATTTGCGGTGTGAGAATTTCACGCCTCTCATTGGCAAATTAACGTATTTAAGTATGCCAGTTTGTTAGTTAGTTTAGAAAGTGAGAGTCTTAGTGGTAATTTGGCATTCGTATTTATTTGTTGAATGTTATTAGAAGGGTCAGATTTGATGAAGCCGTGTCAATGCGATTCCGAAGAAAATTATGATATTGCCTTGTTAATTTGAAGCCTTAACATTGAATTAACGGCATATTTTTAATGTTTACAGTTTTCATTTGTGAATTGTCTGCAAACAACAACTGGTAAGCAAAAGTGATGAATTTAAGTGCTTCACATAAAACCGCACAAATAAAAAACCGAAAAAAAAAATGCCACACGGAAAACCGCGCCGAAGATCATTTGCAGCTCATAGCACACAACACGCTTCGCACATAAAACGCGGGCTGGCGTTCGTGCAAGTGAAAGTTTATGTAGCAACTGAGATCAACATCAAATTGAAAAGACAAATGGATGAGCAACGCGGTGAAAGAATCGAAATGAACAGCAAATAAAGCGTCAACGATGTGTGTTTGTTTTTGTTTATGTAAACTAAGGAAAAAAACTAATGAATCGGCATTAGTAGACGCAAAAAAGATACACACACACACATACACATATACATCGGTGACATTTAAATGAAATTGAAAACGAGTTTTATTGTAACTCATGGAAGAAAACATTGACGATTGACGGCTGATGTGCTTAAAAGTTATCTGTTTGTTATATAACACAAAATGAGATGATCTTATTTACCTGAACGTGCCGTTTCCGGTATCTCATTGTCATTGTTCTCTTGCAGTTCAGCTTCCATGGCTGCTGCCGCTGATTCTGTGCTGCTTGTCGGTTCGAAGGCTACTTGATTCTTATAGAATTTCAAACGTTGCGTTACATTAATGTCACGTGCTTCAAGCGCTTCATTCAAATAACCGTAGACATTCTTCTGAAAACATGAGAATGTCGGCTGCAGATAACAATCGCGTATAATGCCATCCCAGAGTTCGTTGCCAGTGGAAAAACGTCGTGCAAAACGCAGAAAAATTGAATCATATGCACGACCCTTCCTTGTGGTTGGAAATGTTGAGGCTGTTGATGTTGTTGTTGTCGTTGTCGTTGTCGTTGCCGGGAGGCTCTTATTCATGGGCTGCCAATCTTCTGATGTGAAATCCACAGTTGTTGTTGTTATTGTTGGTGGCAATGACGTTGTCGTCATGTTGTCGAGTTTATTCTCAATCATATGGTTTATTGGCGTTGTGCTGGCATATCGATTGAATCGATTGTTCATGTGGCCTTCATCCGCTTTGGCCAAGTGTGTCGTTGTGCTGGCGTTGCCACTGCTAACCGTGGCTAAGAGACAAATGGTCAAGAGCAACAGCCGCGTATAATTCGGCCAAAAACGATAATACATTGTTGCTACTGTGGGCAACAATTTTGTTGCTGTTGCTGCTGCTCCACTGTGCTGATTTCTACTTGGTCTGCTGTTACACTTATTTTCTGGGTATTTCACTGTCGCTCTTGTAGTCGCTGTTGTTGGTGTTGTTGTTGTTGTTGCTGTTGCTGTTAATGTCACTGACGCATGGCTCGTTGCATTTGAGGATATCACGCTGTTGTCGTTGCTTTCATCGTCATCGTTGTTGTTGGCGTTTTCGTTATGGTTGTTGTTGTTGTTGCTGCTGTTGCTGTTGCTGTGCACATTGCAACTACAACTTAATTTTTTTAGACGCTTTAATTTTTGCATTTTTTAGTTTGTGTTTAACGTCTTCGTTTTTTCTTTCCTTGCTGCGCTCTGTAATTGACAATTTCACTTCTTATTTCCTTAATTGTTTTCTTCGTTTATTTTTTTGTTGTTGTCGCTTTTGCACTTGAAATGCTTTTTTGCAGTTGACGTCTTTCACTTATTGAATGTCATTCTTTGTTAGTCAATGCTTCTTTTATTTTCTTCTTGCCTTTTATAATAAGTTGTAATTTTGCTGTTGTTGTTGTTGTTAGTTTGCTTGTTGTTTGTTGAAGTGTTTAAATGGCAATTTACACTTGAATCTGCAATTGGCGTCAAATTGGTAACGAGTCTATTTATGTTAATTCTATGGTTTTTGATTTCAGCTTCAGCAATGCTTAAGACAGCTTGGAATTCGTGTTCCCTTTTTTAAAGTTTTTACTTTGAACTAAAATGTTCTTTACTCAATTTGAGTTTGTTTGACTATGTTGAAAAGCTGACTTTAATATATGAAGGCCAAAAACAAAGAATTGATCTTGAGTAACACTTAATCTGATGACTTTATTCATACTCATTAGAGTAATTTCGACAATTTCACTTTAGATTCTTATCAAAACACCTACAAAAGACCGCACAGCATGCTTTCGATTGAAATCTACAATGCCTACAATGCCTCTGTGAAAGATCTGAAACTGTATTGTCCAGCAACAAGTCTGAAAGCGAAATTTTCAGCCTTAATTTATGAATCAATGCATGGAAAACAGAAACCAGATTAACACGCAAACACAATTTCATCAATTTGTTGCGTTCCGATTCGATTTTCGCTTACAGACGTTGTTTTTGTTTGTGTAATTTTTTATGTTTATTTTTTTTGTGACGGTTTTTCGACCACTTTCATTTCTTCTTCGTCACTTGAATTGAATTTTTTACTTATGAATAATTTGTTTATTTTTTTTATTTAGCACATTCTTCGACACTTGGCTTGTAGAAAATGTTCACTCGTTGACAACTTCAACGATTTTGGATTTTATTTCTTTTTTTTTTAATTAACGCGTCCAACAAACTATGCTCAACAAAAGATATGCAAATACCGTTATGTATTTATATTACTTTTTATATGAAAATAACACTTTATACACGAGTATCTTTCCGACGCATACACAAACAAACCAAAAGTATCTGACTACAATAACTCACTTGCGACGCGCTTTTTGTATGCGCATGCGTGCGCTGCTCACCAACAACTAAAATGTTGAGTGGAGAAACGCATGCATGCGCGCCAAGATCATGGCCAACATACACAAGCCGAAACGAATGAACGTCGCACGAGTTAACGAACCGAAGAGCGTACGAACGTGCGAGCGCGATTCAAGTTGCGTTAGTGCGGAATTTGATTTGTTTTTGTGTTTGTTGTAGTTGTTGTTGTTTTGAGTCTTGATGTGCAACAAATGTTGCTGGTGACTTACTTATTGCCTGTTGCAGGTGCTTAGCAACATCTTGTTGCCAGTCTCTTTAGCGTCGTAGATGTTGTAAATGTTGCCTTGACTTTGTGTTGCAGCAACTTGTTGCGAGTTCAGTGTTATAATGAACTGTATATTTTTGTTTTTTCATCTTTTTTGTCTTGTCTCGATTGTACACTTCTGGTTTACACACATTCAAGTTGTTGTCTCTGCCAGCTTTTCCCGCTGCATTAACTGTTTCGGCATTATTGTTGTTTTGTATAATGTTCAGCTGCAGAAAGTTGTTTTGCCGCTTTAGTTTTGCTGTCAGCTCTTCTTGCCGGTTGCTGAGCGCTTTCCTGGTTTGGCGTCGTATGCGTGGTATGGAGTTCCTTGTTTCACGCATTCAATTGCAACAACTGTAACAAAATTGACTTATTTATAAAAGTTGAAAAGGAAAATTATAATTCATAAATGTATTTGAGACAATTTTGTCTTCCGTTTCAGTCACGCAGCTTAAAGATTTCTGAAAGATTTCCTTAATAGCAATATCTGTAGTTTTATCAAAAATTAGTTGTACGAATACAATTTTAGCAAAAAAAAATAATAAGCTAAATTACTTTCACACAATAAAAGATACACAAGCATAAATCACATACTTTAAGATACAGCTTATGCAGTACTGTTCGTGCCGCATTAGTGAGAAGAATACAGATACAAAAGAAATAAATGCAATTTGATTTGAAAATAATTTACCTCATTAAAAATGCCGACCATTCAAACGTAACTTATGCAACAGTAATTTATCATTAAAAACGAGCCACACACATAACGAGCGCTAATCATAAGCATAAACCATATGCCATATGCTATATAATAAAATAAATTGTAACAAGTTTAAGCAAGGCAGAATTATTCAACACAAACATAAACAACGCTTAATTATTATGTAAGTAAGTCACTTAAGAGTTCAACTTGAGCGAATAAAGGCGGCGGAATGACCGTTAGAAGTAGTTGACCAGTAACAAAAGCAGCCAACAACAAGCACAGCAGCAAACAGCCAACAGCCAACAGCAAACCAAAAACAAAAACAAAAACCGACTTCAGTACAAAATTCATTCAAATGTTTTTAATTACGCATGCGTGTATCTCCAAGTGAGTATCTTACTAATAGTGACAAGTAAGTAAGTAAGGAATTAAAGTAATGTAGTAATTTTTGTTTAGAATTTCTCATAGCAGCTTGCTGTTGTTTGCATTGTGATTGTTATTGTTGCTGGCGTTGTTTTGATTGCTAATGTAGCTTTTGTTGTTTTTGTAGCTTTTGTTGTTGTTGTTCATGTTATGGTTTTTCGTTTCGGTTCTCAAAATGTTAGTCTTCTCTTCTGGGTCATAAACAAGCTTTATCTTTGGTCATTTTATTTTAATTATTCTGTGTAATGTTTTCGGCTCGGTTTCGTTGACACAGAATCAAGTGTGAAAAATGAATTATATAAGTGTAATTAAAAATGTTTATAATTTTTTTGACTTATGCAGTTGAAGTGTAAAAAACAACAACATGGTCAAAATGTGTAAGTGTCACTTAGGCCGTAGAATGAGAAAATGTCGGAAAAGTATAATCAAAAATGAATTATTTTCGGGAAATTTTATTTTATTGCTTACTTAAAAATGTGTAAAATACATGGAGACTTTCACCGCTGTTACAGATATTTTCTCAAAATGAATCTTTCATGCACACAATGAAGTGTAAAATTGCTGAAATAAGCAAGAATTTTTGAAGAACATATTTATTTATTCGCAAATGATTTTTCTGATTTTTATTTGAGCTCAAAATGTTTATTATTTCATTTGACAAGTTTAATTTGAAGATGCCGGCTTGCAGTATGTTTTTTGTTATATTTCTTTATTAAAACAAATGTAAAGTAGCTTACATGACATTAAAAAAAATTGAGGGCTTTAAATGTTCAGAGCATGTTTCAATTAAATTAAACAAACTTTCGCTTTTCTTTTTTTGCAAAGATATTTAATTTTATTGCATTTTTATGTGACATTATGCGATGATGACAAAATGTATGGAACTCAAATAAAAGCGGCACTGAGCCAAAAATAAAAACCATCTCAGTGCGTATTATGTGCGACAATGAAGTGTCATGTAGCCGTTTACTGCCTTA
Organism: Phortica magna; assembly: GCA_037044515.1. Lineage (NCBI taxonomy): Eukaryota > Metazoa > Arthropoda > Insecta > Diptera > Drosophilidae > Phortica > Phortica magna. The sequence goes on along the minus strand of JBAMBP010000822.1, from coordinate 445,712 downwards.
AAATATGTTATGCAAACAAGGGGCAGCAAAAGCAGTAAAATTTTAATCAAAGACGAAAAAAAATCGCTGACTTATTTTAAGATTTTATTTGTAAAAGAGTTTCTTCTTCGTTTTTGTTTTTATTAAATATTTTCGCTGTTTTCGACCGCAAGGCTGAGATGAGTCTTCGTACGTATTACAGAAAAATATCTAGTTATTTGTTTGCTGCCGATTACATAGCTAACTTTCGATTTCTGCTTCACTCAACATTATTGAATTTAATGCAATTTAACTTCACTGCTCTTGAATTAGACACGCAGCTACCATAAGTTGCATCTACGAGTTTCACTTTATACGTTTGCGACTTAATGTGCCGATTTATAAGCATATCATATATTTTATTGTTGGCGTGCAAATATTAAATTTCGCTTAAAAAAATTTAAGGTTTAACAAATAATAAATGAAAAGCTGCCAAATGGCAACGTTCGCTCGGTGATAGAAAAAGTATCATAAAAACTCAGCACATTTATAATCGCGGCTCCTTTTTTATATTTTTGCTAATGACTTTTTGTTAAAGTAATTTTATATTTACTTTTTTTTTCATTCATTGATTAAGCTATTAAATTAAGTGTTTGGGGGTTTGTCGCTTTTTGTTTTTGCATTTTGCGGTTGTAACGTGATTAAAATCAAATTGGTTTTAAACATTTTCATGAAAATCTATGATTAATTTATTTTAGTCGAAGTTAATTTTTTAAAACGCAGGTTAATTATTTTTTTTTCCTAGCGGGCAGAAATTAAATGAATTTGTATGCCCATGTATTTTGTGGCATGTACTTTGTTGAAATACATGTTATCTTATTTAATAAAATCACTTCATTAATTATTGTCATTACTCCTGCCTGTGAATTTTATATTTCCTAATTAATACTTTAATTGATTGCTGTTAATTGAACCTTTAAGCTTAATACAAAAATAATTATAAAATGCATTGCATAAATTGAGTTCATTCATTTATTAATTGAAACATAAATAATTCGTAATGACGAACATTTCTTGATTTATAGTAAAAGAGCGCAAAGAAAAGTAATAAAAATAATTCACGTACAGCAATTAAACAAAACATTAAACAGTTTGTAAAAAAATGTATGAGCAGCACAAGACAAAGAACATATACACAACATAACATGAATATGAAAATGATATGGCAAAGACAAGAAAAAGCCTAAAAACTGAAATAAAAAAGTAATAACAACAAAAGAATAAGAACGAAACCAACAAATGACTGCGCTTGTAGTGTATTAGAGCGCATTATGATTTCAATCTAACCAAAAGCAATGTTAATGAGAATAAAGAGAAAAAGTGCTTATGGCTGCGCATCAACAAATTGTGCACATGCGACTTCAAACCACATGTTTGTATATAATTAACTCAAGAAAAATTCAAAAGAAAGAATTAATAATGGCCGCAGACAGCGACTAACATATACTTTAGAGCAGCTAAAATTTAAAAAAAAAATAATAAGCAATGGAAAGGTGAAATATGAAATATGAAATTTCACTTTTAACAAAAAGAAAAAGAATTACTACAACATGCAACAAAATAGAGGTAAATGTGTTCAAATAATGCAAAAAAGCAAGGAACAGGTTTGCATTGATTATCGCCTTATAGATACGCGTTCTCTTACCCTTCACATTGTCCAATTCTCTCATATAGTTCACTACGGGAACAGTCTGTCTGTCTCGCTCGCACTTGCTTCTAGAAATTGTAGGTTCGCGCGTACCAAATTGACCAAATTGCGCGTTGATCTCGCGAACTGGGTCAAATATTTGCATTCACCGTTTTTTTTTGACCACATTTGTTTAGAAAAAATTGTTGTTGCTTACACCACGTTTTTATTTAAGTCACTTTGCGCTTTGGTTAAAATTTTTTCGCATATACATTTTATTTTTTCGGTTTTTGTTCGAAATTCTTTTCACAATTCTTTTTAATAGACTTCATTAAGTTTGAGAAACGCTTTTGATTGCATTTTGCCACATTGTTGTTATTTTATTAAATATTTTTACTTATGTGCCTTTCTTTTGCTAAATTTTTTTTTCGCTTTTTTCTTGTTTCGACAGTTTAAACTGGTCTTGCCGCTCTTATCGCACTTGCACAGCTGTTAAAAGCACTCGCTTGCTTAAGATACAAGATATAAGACACGACGCAAAAGTTTCTCATTGAAAGACGTTTTGCGCTTAGCAAGTGTTGGGTGCCAACTGAAACTTTTTGCCCATGTTTGTTTACTTTTAATGTAGCTTAACATTTCATTTACGATATTCTTGTCTGCTAAAGTTGGATCGTAAGACGTGTTCAAGGCTGTTGCGGTATCGCATGGAAATTATGCATATTTGTTTATATTAGTATAAATTATTTCGCGTTTGATTAAAGTGAAAAAGTGAAGTGGAAAAGATTGGTTAAGCATTTTGACAAAAATATAATATTTTTTAACTATTACACTGGCGTATATTTCTCAAGCGAAACATACATGAAACATACGTGGTAGCGACTTTAGTCAAATTTTGTGAAATTTTGAAAGTATATGAATTAACAACCACAGTGCATTTTTTCGAAAACATATTTCTTCTGTAATAATATATAAGCATTTTTGAATCGTACATTTTTTATTACATCACAAAAGTATGCAATACATCTGGAATTTTATATGTAAGCTTGCGCAAGCTTTGCGTTCAAACAAATGTTGCGGTTATGTATTTATGAACACGATGCTTTTTCTTTGCGTAGCAGTTTGCATTTTAGAATAAGCCCGTGATTTTACAATTGTATTTAATTTTCTGTTGATCTTTGGATTACTGCTCTTCTTAGCCAATTTTCTTCATTGAGAATTAAGTTTCCATGAATCGATCTTGCATTGTCCTTCAATGCTTTCAACTTCTCCGAATGGTGTTCATTCGGTAATATAAATTTGGGCAACGAAATCAAATGCAGTGGCACAGGTTATTTGTCAATAGCACGAAATGCTGGATAATTCATCAGTTTATCGTGAAGCGTGTCATGTTCATTTCGTTTGTCCTTTTTTAATTCCACAATATTCCATTTAAAGCCGTTGTTGTTATCATGTTGTGATTCTCTAGTATCAGGTGATATTTCATTTGGTTCAATAAGAGTTGGCGGATGGTTTTCTTCATCTGTATAATAGGTTGGATAATGGTAGGGTGGATAGTAAATAGACGGGGTTGGGTAGTGAGTGCTGTGGGGATAGCTTGGATAATATGAGCGAATATGGTAAGTTGGATGAGCATGATAAACGTCATGATGATAGTGATGATGATGGTGGTAATGATGAACTGATTGCGAAGTGTTGGATGTCACTGCGGATTCTTTTGCAGTTGGTGCCGATTTGATAGCGGTTACATTTGTCATGGTTTGAGGTGTTGTGCTCTTATTTTCTATATTTGTTGTATTTATATCAGTTGTTGTTTCTGAGGATTCCGTGAATGAAGTGACATATATTGAATTTGGTAATTCTGTAGTAATGTCACATATCACATAAAATAAATTACTGACAAACAATATAAGAACAACTGAATTGCATGCTAAAAATAAATTAATTGTTAGTAAGGGAAACAAGTTTCAAAATATATATTAAAAAACAATTCATCTTACACTTTGCGCGACACTTCATCATGATCGTATTTTTCGTCTAACAAAACAATATCGATTTGCTTGTTGTTTTATACTAGAAAGTTTTAAAAACACGATTGTTTATTTTCCATAAATTGGAGAAATTGGCGATTTGTTATGGTGCTAAATTAATTCGCACGTCTTTGTCTCAAAGAAAGTATCTCAATTATATTATAAAAACTAAAGGCTCAAATTAAATTTAAGATTTATAAAAAAAAACACATAAAATAAAGCAACCAATAAAACAGAATTAGATATTAAAAAAGAAATATGGTACAGATGTCTTTAACTTTTCAATATTAGCTCTTCTATAAGAGTGTGTTTTCGCATACTCAAGCTGAAAGTTGATGATGGAATTTTTTATGAAAGAAATCGTGTTTATGCTTGTGCCATTCCTTGAACTTATGAAATGGATGCCTGAACGGGTCATTATTGTTTGGAATTGCAGTGCTAATCGGTGAATCGGTTGCAGTAGGAAGAGCTGTGCTTGTTGTGGGTTGACTTGATGTTGGAGTAGCAGTGCTTTCCGGGTCATCCGTTGCAGTTGGAAGAGCTGTGCTTGTTGTGGGTTGACTTGATGTTGGAATTGCTGTGCTTGTCGGGGAATCAGTTGAAGTTGGCAACGCTGTGCTTGTTGTGGGTTGAGCTGATGTTGGAATAGCCGTGCTTTCCGGGTCATCCGTTGCAGTTGGAAGAGCTGTGCTTGTTGTGGGTTGACTTGATGTTGGAATTGCTGTGCTTGTCGGGGAATTAGTTGAAGTTGGCGACGCTGTGCTTGTCGGGGAATTAGTTGAAGTTGGCAATGCTGTGCTTGTTGGGGGTTGAGCTGATGTTGGAATAGCCGTGCTTTCCGGGTCATCCGTTGCAGTTGGAAGAGCTGTGCTTGTTGTGGGTTGACTTGATGTTGGAATTGCTGTGCTTGTCGGGGAATTAGTTGAAGTTGGCAACGCTGTGCTTGTCGGGGAATTAGTTGAAGTTGGCAATGCTGTGCTTGTTGGGGGTTGAGCTGATGTTGGAATAGCCGTGCTTTCCGGGTCATCCGTTGCAGTTGGAAGAGCTGTGCTTGTTGTGGGTTGACTTGTTGTTGAAATTGCTGTGCTTGTCGGGGAATCAGTTGAAGTTGGCAACGCTGTGCTTGTTGGGGGTTGAGCTGAAGTTGGAATAGCCGTGCTTTCCGGGTCATCCGTTGCAGTTGGAAGAGCTGTGCTTGTTGTGGGTTGATTTGATGTTGGAATTGCTGTGCTTGTCGGGGAATCAGTTGAAGTTGGCAACGCTGTGCTTGTTGGGGGTTGAGCTGATGTTGGAATAGCCGTGCTTTCCGGGTCATCCGTTGCAGTTGGAAGAGCTGTGCTTGTTGTGGGTTGACTTGTTGTTGAAATTGCTGTGCTTGTCGGGGAATCAGTTGAAGTTGGCAACGCTGTGCTTGTTGGGGGTTGAGCTGAAGTTGGAATAGCCGTGCTTTCCGGGTCATCCGTTGCAGTTGGAAGAGCTGTGCTTGTTGTGGGTTGATTTGATGTTGGAATTGCTGTGCTTGTCGGGGAATCAGTTGAAGTTGGCAACGCTGTGCTTGTTGGGGGTTGAGCTGATGTTGGAATAGCCGTGCTTTCCGGGTCATCCGTTGCAGTTGGAAGAGCTGTGCTTGTTGTGGGTTGATTTGATGTTGGAATTGCTGTGCTTGTCGGGGAATCAGTTGAAGTTGGCAACGCTGTGCTTGTTGGGGGTTGAGCTGAAGTTGGAATAGCCGTGCTTTCCGGGTCATCCGTTGCAGTTGGAAGAGCTGTGCTTGTTGTGGGTTGACTTGTTGTTGGAATTGCTGTGCTTGACGAGGATTCGGTTGAAGTTGGCAACGCTGTGCTTGTTGCAGGCTGAGCAGATGTTGGAATAGCCGTGCTTTCCGGGTCATCCGTTGCAGTTGGAAGAGCTGTGCTTGTTGTGGGTTGACTTGATGTTGAAATTGCTGTGCTTGTCGGAGAATCAGTTGAAGTTGGCAACGCTGTGCTTGTTGGGGGTTGAGCTGATGTTGGAATAGCCGTGCTTTCCGGGTCATCCGTTGCAGTTGGAAGAGCTGTGCTTGTTGTGGGTTGAGCTGATGTTGAAATTGCTGTGCTTGTCGGGGAATCAGTTGAAGTTGGCAACGCTGTGCTTGTTGGGGGTTGAGCTGATGTTGGAATAGCCGTGCTTTCCGGGTCATCCGTTGCAGTTGGAAGAGCTGTGCTTGTTGTGGGTTGAGCTGATGTTGGAATAGCCGTGCTTTCCGGGTCATCCGTTGCAGTTGGAAGAGCTGTGCTTGTTGTGGGTTGACTTGATGTTGAAATTGCTGTGCTTGTCGGGGAATCAGTTGAAGTTGGCAACGCTGTGCTTGTTGGGGGCTGAGCTGATGTTGTAATATCTGTGCTTTCCGGGTCATCTGTTGCAGTTGGAAGAGCTGTGCTTGTTGTGGGTTGTATTGCTGTGCTTGACGAGGAATCAGTTGGAGTTGGTAGTGCTGTGCTTGTTGTTGTTGGTGGTGAAGTTGATCTACATCTTGGCGAATGAGGAGACGTTACACAATCATCGTCATCATGGTCAGATGGTATAGCCGCTCCCTTCACATTATGAGCATATATAGCGATGAGGACAATAAACACTTCTGTGTACTGTCGGAAAACTTAATAGATACAAATGATTATTAAATGATGAATACAAATTTTAGCTCGTTTCTGACTTACAGTGAGGACTAAGTTTCATGTTGAAAACTAAACAAAAATTGGTTTGCAATGGACTTGTAGCTGTATTTATATGACAGAACTTAAAAAAAATATGTTTCTGTGCTATTTTCATTAGCAGCTTTTTTCGTCAGAACTTGTTTTAATAAACCAAAATAGTAACGGTACTAACTAAAATTATAAAAAAAGAAGACTGGAGTTGCTAACCAAAAACTTTATTAGTTTTATTATAATATCTCTACAGGATTTTTTTTTTTTATTTTAAATATGATATAGAATGTGTTAATAAATGTATGTAAAAAGGTTATAGAGAAGGAAGTTATTCGATTTATTTCTTTTGATCGGAAATTTTTATATTGAGATTTTCTTATCACCTTGAAGATTTACTGAGCTTTCCGCTCTGACAGGCTCTGCTTTCCATTTGAACTCTAAATGGAGCTTTGTAGTTAAATGTTGCTTAAGTAAAATGATTGTTGAAAATATCGGTTTGGTGTTTTATACAATAAATTGTAATATAACTATGCTAATTTTGATTAATCTTGTTTGACTTTTTTATTTGAATAAAAGCTTTGCTATGCAATTCATTTCAAATGATGCATTTTCGTTCCGGAACTTTTATATTTAAATCACTTGTAACCTTTTAAAAAATTAAATAAAGCAATTTGGAGTCGTTTGTAAGAACAATATCATTCTTTGCTTTTAAGGTCAGTGAGAAAGAAAAAAAAATAGTTTTATTTTTTTTAAGTTATTTTTATTAGGCTGATAATAATTTTGACTTTTTTAACAATATTGGTAAAATTGTCAACTATTTTTACTCTTATGTATATATATAAATATTGTTGCTTCTTTTTGAAATTATAAATTAGTTGTTAACAATTTTTACTAATTAATTGCCGTTTCCGTTGTTGGTTTTGTAGTTGGTAGAGTTTCCGATTGAACGGACATTCCGTAAAATTGTGTATGAATACCATGCTTAAAAGGCTACATTTTTTTAATGGCTCATGCACTCAATGCTGTTTCGTTGCTTGCAGATTGTGATGACGATGCAGATTGTGCTGGCTTCTCTAGATTGTTCTTAATGTTTTGAAATTTATTATGAAAAAAACCATTCGGAAATGGCTTAAATTTCGGTGTCCAAGTGGAATTGTTGTATGTTATTGCTTCTGCCGGCGCGGTAGAATTAGATTCTATTGTATATTTACTTTTAATATTTTGAAATTTATTAGCAAGTGTGCTGTTCTTAAACTCCAACCATTTTGTTGGTTTTGTAAAGGTTGCTTCAATTGTGGTCTTATTCTTATTTTCCTCGATTGTTGCCAAGTGTTTGTGTTTTATAATTGTTATGTTGCCAAACTTCGGTACCCCATTAACAAAAACGCCGCCCGGAAACGACTTAACATGAGGTAAGTGCAAATCTTCCGACCTCTGACTTGCTTCTTCATCAAGTTCATTTGCCTGCATAGCACCGACAAATAATATTAAAACCACGAACAAAAATGTATTCATTGAAAACTTGAATATCCTCTAAAGTGCGTAAGCGGAAATATTCTCGACACGTTTGTTATGACGACTAACGCGATAAATTTGCTTTTGAATACTCATATTTTAACGTCGGTAGGCCGTGCTTTTTATATCGAACTCAAAGTGGAACAGTTTAATTAAAACTTGAAATTTAAAAAGTGAAATTTCGATTTTTGAAAGTTATTAGCAGAGTTGCTAATATAACTGATCTATGCCAATGTGAAAAAAAGTCTTGCTAATTGACGAATGACTTTCAATATTTATTGACGTACAATCAAAGCGATCATAGGAATAAATAGTTTTTAATTATAGTTGAATAAATAAATAAATAAGTTAATTAATTTAAATTATAATTGCTGCTTTATGCTGTTGCCTTCAGATGGCTTGGCAATTCTAAGTTCAGCGAACGGGCATAACCACCATAGCCGCTGCCACCGCTATGACCGCCGCCGCCGTAATGAGCGCTATGAGCATGACCATCCTCGTGACTCACCGAATGTGAATGACTCGATGTATAAATTGGCTTAGCAACGATTTCATATGTTGTCGATTTGCCGCCGCCGCTTGCTAAGCTCTTCAGGCCAAGCACACCAGAAAGCGTCAATGCCATTAGAGCTGTCATTAAAGCCTTGCCGGCCATTAAAGCAATTGCACCCATACCCAAAGCCATCAGTGTGCCCTTCATCATAACGCCGGCTGCTATCAGTGCCTCCAATCCGCCCTTCTTGCCGAACTTGCCCTTGCGACCAGAAACAGCGGAACGTGCCTCAGCCATTGATTGATCATCGATTAACTTAAAACGCAAATAACGCGTTTGCAATAGATTCTCTAGCTTTGCAATGATGTAGCCGTTCAGACGTGTGCTCGGATCACTCGGATAGCTGCGTGCAACTTCTGTATATGAAGCATATAAGACATTTTGTCAATCAAATGGTTGACTAGTTAGATCAGATTGAAATAACATACCCGCCATCAGCTCTGCTGTTTTTACATCTGTTGCATTCTCATCCTTGACGACGGCTATGCCCGGCAATACATTCACTTCCTCCTGCTCTGCCAAACGTTCTATTATCTTAACAAATTCAATTTTCAAACACATCCAACTTAGTTTTGATGAGCATTCATTAAATGCCTGTTTTTTGTGTGGCTCCTTCGATGGTGTCGCTACGGTGCTATTCTCGATTTGCAGCTGCGGTTGATCAACGGTGGCTTGCAATGTTGCAGCTTGTGCATATTTGCACATAAGCATTATGACAGCCAAATAGAACAAATATTCCAATGTCTTTTGTAACAACATGTTAAAGCTTTTCTTTTGTTTATATCTTTGGTCTGTGCAACTTAAAGTTTTACGATTATGGACTAGTGTTCGGCAACGAGCACTAATTGAGACTGCTGCAAGTCATTAAAAATATTTTTCTTTTATACTAGCATAGCACACAAATGTTTATGCTTTTTTTTTCTTTTTCTAATTTCAATTTTCATTAGTACGATTTGCCTATAAGAAACGAAAAGAGAGTGAAAAACGCAAAAATCTGCCTTTCACCATAGAAGAAAACAAAAAACGCACAAGTTCATTTTCTATCACACCGAAAAAACCGAAAACGAATGCCAAATGCAGACATAATTACCGCTGATTTGTGGTCGAAATTCTATGCAGCGTGTCTGAGATAGCACGAAGAAAGAAATAAAGTAAATAAAGATCACAAAAATCTTCCCATACTCAGTCAAGTGTACGAATGCCGTCCAAGCGCGCAACCGCCCAACGTACATGACGAACAACCACCCAAAGTAGAAATAAGAAGAAAAAAATCAAATTAAATTGGCCCTTCTTTTTTTATTTTGGTTTTAATTTATATTTTTATTTATTACAATATTTTTTTTTTCAAAGTAACTGACCAGAGTTGAAAGTAAATTTTTTGTATTCCGTCCGTGGAAAAATGATTGCACTTTCGCTTTTCACAAAAGCGTGCAAAACGTTTCGATTTGTCATACTCATTATTAATATTTTTTCTTTTGTTTTTGTTTTGTTAATTAAGCCCGGTGTATATTTCATTTTGATTTAAGAATTGTATGTTGCCAACAAGAGGAAAACAAATGAAGGTCTAATTACATGTACAAGCCAGAGACAAATGTTGTAGGCATGCTACGTGACACATGTATAAACGCTTCAATGACGCTTAGTTCCAGACTTACAAGATGCTTTCCACCTTTGACCCGCTTCGTTTCTCAGCATGCCATAGCATTTGTAACAATGACAGGCTTATGCAGTAAGCACAGTACTTGTTTTTGTCTTTGGCTTTGTAGATGAGTACTTTATTCATTATGAATTTCGTATGTGTGCGGTTGTGTCTTTGTGAAAAATTTCACCGGTTCGTTTTTCATGATTTTCTGTTTAATTATTGTATTTATTTTTTTTATTTCTGTTTTTTGAAAATTAAGTAATAAATTTTACTGTCAGCGCAAATTTCGCTTTATGTGCTCATATTTTTTTGATGTTTTGTAGTAAACACTTTTGTTTTATGTTTGTTTATTATTTGTTTTAATTTGAAACCTAGTATTGTTTTGTTAAATTATTTAATTTCATTTAGTTTATTCTTAAAGCTGTGAAAAATGAAAAAAATAAAAACAATAACGATGATGAGTAACAATCAAAATTTGCTTTTAATGAATTCTTTTTATTCAATTGCTTTAAATTAAAATAATAAATACTTAAAATTAAAAGTGTAATAAATTATTTCGTGCATTTTTCTTTTTCGGCACAATGACTTTCTTTGAATGTTGAAATAAAAAAGTAAAAAAAAATAATAAACAAAAGTTAGCAGCCTTGGCAGAAAGGCTTACAACATATTTCAAACCTGAGCTAAACTTATTATTTTGTTTTTGTTTATGATTTTTAAATTGTTTTCGTTTTCATTTGTCTTTTTTTTAACACATCGGCATTGTTGCATTGCTTTTGTTTTTTTTTAACAAATATTTGGTATTACTTTCAAAACAATATTTGAAATAATTTAAAAATGTTGTTATTCTTTTTGTAAAATATTCCTTGTTTCCGTTTGCTTTGTCCTGAGCGTTCCATGTTGTATCGTCGTACATATGCTTATGCTGATATGCTTTTTGGTATGTTGCAATTTAAAAACTAACTAAAATGCATTTACAACTACAATAATATGTATGTATGTAATTAAGTAAGTATGAATTGACTATAAACTACTCGACACAAATTTAGCCATTCTTTAAAAAAAAGTTGGATAGAAGTTGAGTTGATGAAAGGAGGACAGAGAGAGGAGGAAGATATGATAGAGGAACAGAAAGAGAGACAGTTCGGGAAAGAGGATTCAATTGAGGATGGGAATTTTCAGGGATCAATTGCTTAGAAAGGTTGAGCCAAACCGTAGTGATTGTAAGCCAAATCAGCGGCGCCAGCCTGACCATTGCGGTTCCAGTCGGAGTGGACAATCTCAGCGTTCAATGGGCTACCAGTGATGTAAGCGGTGGTGATGTGTTCCTTCTTCTTGCCCAACAGATCCTTGAAGAAAGTTGCGCCAGCGAAAATGAGAGCCAACACAGAGATGGCCAAGCTCTTGAGGGAGATGAATTTAATGATGGTGAAGAGAACCTTGACGATGACAGCCTTCTTCAGTTTCAAAGCCAACAGCAGTGGCACGAGCATTTTCTTCATTTTCTTGCTGCGTGATTCTGTAAAAGCAAAGTTTTTAATATCAATTGCGCTTAATAGTATGCAAGAGAAATTCTTCACTCTGCTTTATAGACGAAAATAAATGTTTAGCAAGCGAATAACAACTCGAAAGCCTGAAAGTATGCAATAGTTTCGTATTCAACTTGAAGACTTTTATTTTCAGCGATATTGAAGAAATGTAAAGTGAAGTTATTTGCTGTTTTGTTTTTTCTTCAAGAAGTTTTTTTGTTTTATCTTTCTTTTTATGTGCTCGCATAATGATGATGTTGGGGAAGGGTGTGCGTCGTGCGCTTTATCTATAGCACATCATGCCACAAGCGCATCACCCTCATTTTGTATGCAGATGGCACAGTGGCGTATGCGTAATGTTGAAGTAAGTGCGCACTCAATGAAGGTGTGCTTTTGAGTATGTGTGAAAATTTTCACTTTGCTAAAATAGTTTCTTTTGGTCTTTTTTTTTGTTTTGTTTTATCGATTGCTTGTCGGAAATTTGAAAGTTTCGTTTATTGTTGAAATTTGGCAACTTTGTATAATGAGTTTTCTACTTTTCCTAATTTTGATTTGATCTTGCTTAGCCAGAATACTTTAATACATATTTCCTGGAAGAAGTGTCAGCACAGCTGCAAGAATATTTATTGTGTGGTAAAGTGACCAACTACATCATGTTGCATGAACAGAATTTTATGTATTTAAATGCAAATTGCAATCGCTTCTATTAATATCATTTGTATTGCTGCAACAGTTGTTGCAATTTTACGCTTCAACGACTTATAGCAAATGAAAATATATGTGTATGTAAACTTTTTCTTTCTTGCGATGCTTGTGAATTCTTTAAGTGAAGTTGAGAATATTCTTGTCGTGGCAGCCACATTAAGTCTGACTCACCTTCAATGGCACGACCGGCAAACTCATTTTCGCTATCCTCATCGTCATTATCAGCGGGGAAGGAAAGATTCAATTCGTGCGATTCCAGATAACGTTCGGCGCGTTCCTCGAATGATTCGATAGCTTTGCCAGCGGCACCGAAGGAGCGACCCGTATCAACGCGTTCGATGCGTAGACCGCCGAATAGCGAAAGCGAATCTTCGTTATCCAATTTGTTGATCAAATTCACTAAATCCTTTTCGGCATTATCCTGCGACGGCAGAGCAGCGGCACTGCAAACGAAGGCGGCAACAAGCACAACACAAACGTATTTTGACACCATTTTGTTATTAATTTTTATTAATTTTCGTTTTAAGAATATTATTTATTTATGAATTGATTTTGTTTGCGTTTATTACGAATTATTATTATTTATTAATAATTAATCCTTTCGCGAGTTCACTCTACCACTACTGTTGGCTTCCACAGTTGAAAGTGTTTTGTGTTTAATTGTGTTCAATACTTGGCTTTTTATATGTTTTATTTTTTTGGTTTCTACATTCAATCGATTTGTCCATGTTCAATCATGTCTGTGCGCTTCTTCATACGTAGAAATTTTTAATTTGTTGTTGTTGTTTTGTTCACAATTTCAATACCAATTTCGATACCACATAGAAATCAGTGGCAGCCAAAAAATAAATAAATAAATAAAATATACAAACTGCAACAACAGCAACAGCCACAGCAACAACAACAACAAAAAAACACAGAGAAAGAAAACCGAAAAACTTAAAAAATTTATTCAAATCGTATGCGTAATTCGATGTCCGTCCCCCTGGCTGACAATTTCTTGTCCATAACTTTATGTTGAACCTGCACATGTTTGGGCAAAAAACACAAAAAAAAAGTGAATCAAAGACAAAAAAAAGTATTTACGCTTAAAGCACGTTCGGTTGAAACCAAACGAAAGGGAAGTGTTGAACGGTTTCTACCGTAAAGACTTCGAGCCAAGTTTCCAATCGTGCCAAGTCGAACTTCTCGCAAGTCGCTGCCACAATACCAAAACAACAACAACAACAGCTACATTATTTCGATAGCATATGTCCTAATTTTCAATGTTGTTGTTTTTCTTGATGTCGTTGCTACAAAATAACCGTTGCTCGCTTAGTTACTTACATACATATGTACATGTGTGTAAGGAAAATATTTATAAGCATAATTGGCATTCATTGCTTAAAGCGTTGGCGACGTGACTTAATTCTATTATTCCCTAAATACAGAATTGCAGATACAATAGCATAAACAGCAACAGAAGCCACTGGCGCTCCCACAGCCTCAGCCTCAGCCACAGCCAAAGTCCCAAACCACTTCACAGCACACACTTCCTTCTAGCGTTTCCTTGTTGCACCTTTCAACTAACTTGATCAGAAATTATTAATACATTAAGGTTCATATACATATGTGTTGATGAGTGCGTGTGTCCGTGTGTGTGTGTGTGCGTTTACATATTCCTTTCTTCATTTAGCGGCACTTGAATTCCATTAAATTCGCTATAAGACACACTAAGCGATTTTTTCCTTCATTGGTTTGCTGCTCAGACCACAGTCATCGCGTCTGTCGTTAGCATTCTTAAGCTGTGATTTAATGTGCGCATTGGCCTAGTTTTTGTTTTTGTAATTCTCTGTTTTTCAGTTTTGTTTTCAACGTTTGCTGTTCGCCGCTTTCGATTTCGTTCAACATTTTCTTTTTTGGTCATGTCGCGTCGGTGTTGTTTTTTTGCTGTTTTTTATTTGAGACGTGTTCTTTAGCCGCCGCAGCATTTTTAGCCATAAACCGTGGTGTAATTGTGTGGAATTTTACTAGCAGCGAATGTATTTCAGCTATTAAAAAAATGCTTAAGCTAAAAATAAAAACTCTGATTTTTAGAAAGAATTTCAGTGAAAAGAACCAAACTGAAAACGACAAAAAATATTTGCAAAGGACGACGAATTCTTTTCCAAAGGAATGTTAAAGTGTTCTTTTTTATAGCTTCACAGATACAGAAGAACAAATTGTGCTATGCACTTAGAGATTTTAAATAATATGACAAATGTAAGATATGAAGAAGATGAAAAGTCGGAAATCTTTAAAGTTCTTAAAGCTTAAACTTTATAGAATTTAGTTTGCAAGAGCCATCTTAAAGTTACTACTTTTTGACGACTCTGGTACCACTGTACGTCAAATAAAAATAGTAAAAAAATAATAAACGAAAACAGTATGCAGAAAAGGTAAAAGTAACGAGGAAGAAGCAGAAAAAAAAAATACTAATAAAAATAAAATAGAATCTATCATACAATCAGGTATGTCTTGCACGTGCCATGCCACAAGCAATGCAAATAGATGACGGCAATGTCGGACGATGAATTTCATAGAAACGCAAACAAATTGCTCAAAAATGTAAAGTTCGAGTGCTTAAGCTGCGAGCACAAAGTACGCTACAACGACTGCCGTCAGCAGGGGGATCTATCAGTTTCAGTACGAAGCGTGCGGAATAAACCAAAAGTGACATTTTATGAGCATATTAGAAAGTTTCTACACTTGCTTCGACGTTCGTTGGCCGTGCCGGCATGACTAAACGTCGCTGTTGAGTATCATTTGAACATTTCGAAATTAATAATTTAAAATGTGATATGATATTTTGTGGCAAATTGCATTCTCAAGCGATGTTGGCGGCAACGACATTGCCGTTTCACGATGGACTGTCAGTATTGAGGCAAATTGGGCCATTTGACGTTTATAAATTTCACATGTGACGCCCTTCGAGTGCTCATGCTCATGTTGGCAACGCCCAAATGTTTTATGCATGTTTGGCATTTCGGCCAACATTGAATTCGGCATGTCTATATGTCTGTATGTGTGTGTGTGTGTGTGTCTACTTAAAGTTGCTGACAAGAATTCGACTGTTGGCGACCGCAGGTGGTTTCTATTTCTTGACTTTGCTATTTGGCTTTCTAATGCGTTTTATATTTCTTTTTTCGGCGACGTCGGGCATGTGTGTGTGTGTGTATAAGTGAGCTAAATATTTGTTAACCAACTAGTTATGTGCGTTTATATTTCGTTTACGAGCAGTATTAATATGAATGTTGCACTGGATTTTCTATGTTCTTTTCCCCTCTTTTTCTCTCCATGTGAAAGTCGATGTTGTACATTTGTCACATGATTTTTTTCGCACCCACAATTCTATGAACTCATTTTCTTTCTCGCTTGCCAATTAGTTTTTGCTCATATTATGTCATTTATTTGATTGCTGTTGTGTTCTTTTATTGGCATCAACCATTAGAGAAAGTCATTAGACCATATCGATTTGCGTATGATTGCGTTTTTATTGTTAATGATTTGTACATGTTTGCTATTTTGCTTTATAAATTAATGCAATAAATAAGTTATTCATTAAATTACACTGCTGACTATTGATGACTCTCATTGCTTTTGTTTTTGTCCTTTTCGTTTTTTTGTTTTTTGTTTTTTGTTTTTCTTTACAAACGAATTGAACAAAAATAATAATTTAATTAAATACTTCAACGTGTTAAAATTTCAATAAATTACTTAATAACTAATAAAAGTTAAAGGCACATTTTTCGACGCGTCCAACTTGACCTTGATTGTGTTTATTACTGCTGAGCTTGACCAGCGTAGGCCAATTGCTGCGCATCACCACTGATGCTGCGTGCATAGGGATAGGCTGAGGAAGCGCCCGACGACCAGCCGCTGGTGGCGCCCGAATTCCAGGCATTGCCAGCGTTGTAACCACCGCCAACGGCACCACCGAGCTTATTGCCAAGTCCGCCGAAGAGACGAGAGCCGCCAATGATCACAGCGAGTATGAGCGCAATCTTGGCAACAATGATAGCCTTAGCGGTCAACAAAGCCAAACCACCGAGCACAATTGGAATGATGGCAAACAGTTTAGCGCCAATGGCCAGAGCAATGGGACCAATCATTTTCTTCAGTTTGCCGCGACCTTTTTTAATAGTAAAAAGCAAGTTGAAATTAAATGAAAATTGATGGTGACGAGAACAAAAAATCAGTGACTACACACCTTCATCGAGTGCGCGTGCGACTTCCTGTGTGGCCTCAGCGGGTATTTTCACTTCAAGATTGTGCGTGCCCAAGAAATCGGAAACGCTCGAGACGGCCATATCGACCAGACGGCCATTGCGGTCATCGGCTGTGGCTGGCAGCTGCTCATAGATATCGTTTTCGCTCAAAGCTTTGCCGCTGCGTGGCACGGGTTGGGCGGGATCTCTGTGTATGAATGAAGACAGACATGAATGAATAAATCGAATTTTCATTTTTCATTCACAAAACTAAATTACACTTGTTGTGTCACTTTGTGTCTCACATTAAACACTTTATATAAGTTGTGACACTTGACGTATACACACAATTACACACACACACACCTCTTGAAGGAGACGCCATTCAATAGTTCGATGTCATTGCTCCTGGCAGCGCGATTCAATGCGGTAATGCCCTTAACAGCCAGACAGGTGGCCATGTCGTCACTTTCAAAGCAACCGCCCAAGTAGCGTGCGGCGCGTGCAAATGTGCTGCTGCTCTCAGCATCGGCACCGGCACCGGCAGCGCCGACGACACTATTATCTTGTACACTTGGTGCAGCCCAAGCGCAGCTGACAATCAGCATTGACACGGATACAATGGCGAACACTTTCATTTTCGTTATTATTCGTTACGATTTCGATTCGAGTTTCGAAAAAAAAATTTATGTAAATCAATTTAACGCGTCGCGTTTGAGTTTTGGTAATCCTTGTTGTTGCGCGTATATGTTGCTCACGAGAGCGCTGAGATGACTTTGATGTATTCGTCTCAAAGCGATCACCCTTTTATACTGCTTGAAAAAAAAATAAATACATTTACGAAACTGTCAAAAGCAAAGCAAACCTTACAGAAAACTTCGTTTTTATTGCTGCTGCGCGTCGACTGCGCAGTCGCAGACACTCACTTGCGTCTGCAGCGCACAGAGTTGACCAAAAGAAAGAAAAAAAACCAAACAAAACAAAACAAAAGTACAGACACAAAAAATGTTAACATTACAAAACAATTTAAACGAAAATTAAATAAAACCAGCAGCGACGTCGCAGCGCGGAAGCTTCCAAAAGAGTACATGTTAAAAACAAAAACAAAAACAAAATCAAAAACAACAAACACACGGAGTGAGTGAATGAGTTAAAGACGCGACCACAGTAAGCCATGTGCAGATACAGCAACAAAGCAACATGAATGCCGGCAACACCAATAAAACATGTAAAAACAAAAAACAGCAACTTGAAAGCTATGAAAATAAAGTCAACTTGTTTGTTAAGTGAATATTAAGGCATGGTTTTTATTGTCATTGCCATTGTTTTTGTTGTTGTTGCTGTTGGTTTTACTATAAAGCCAATTGCCGCTGCTATCCGTCAAAGTCAGTTTTCAGTGAGAAGAAAAAAAAAATATGACAATTTGAGCAGAAACACACATGAACAACGAAGAGAAATTTAGTTAAGAGCACATGTGCTCACTATGGCAAACAATTGGCGGCATCACTGACTGAGCGAGCCGGCAAACTTAAGCAGCCGCGACAGCTGCGTCAGCGTTGTCGTCGTCGTTGTTGGTAGTACGCCCTCAATGCACCGTTCAGTTGGTTCATTCATAGCGCGGCTTCTCTGATGCTGTGTAAGTCAATCAGTCATTTAACTTACACTTTTGCGCATGCGCACACGTCGGCGCCGTTGACTGCTCTGTTATTTGCGCTCTTCCGCTGCTTGGTTTCAAAATTATGTTGTTGTTGTTGTTGCTGCTCGTCAGTATTGTCGCTCATTTCGGTTAGTTTGTTCGTTCAGCTTTCATCTTCTCAAAACTCTCGCAATATTTGCTAATTTATTACCTCTTTACTTCTGCTTTCTGCTTCTTCTTTTGGATGCTTTTTTTCATTGTTATGTGCAAACGATTTTTTTTTACTTTTTGGAAAAAATAAAGAAATATTTGTATCGAAAATTATGCTCCGTCGCAGGTTTGGAACTTTCAGTGTGAATTATTTACGACACTTCATATTTGGAAGGTTGTCGCTGACGCATTTGAAAGCCGAATTTCAGCTTGTTGCAATGTGTGCGTAAATATTTGACACAATTTTTTAATGATTTTGCATATCCGCTTTGAATTATTATTTTATTAAAAAAAAAGTAAATCTTTCATAAGCAGTTTAACATTAAATGTGCAAAGTTACTTTTTTTAAACATTTCACACTTTGACAGGACACATTATAATAATTCTTATCAATAACGTTACGCTCACGGACAGTTTGTTGTTAAGTCTTTTTAAAATAAACCATGTCTTTCCATCTCAAACTTATGTTGGAGTACAGCTTAAAGATATAAAAAAAACTGACACATGTTCTTTCTTACACGCATTCTATCTTTTGACGTTCGACCTTAACTCTCAGAGCTGAGATACTTTTCTTTTATTTTTGCGAAAATATTTTAAAAACTTTCAAGAATCTTGACACTGTGAGAAAGATTCGCTGTCAGATTTTTCATATTTCTTATTTTATGAAAAATCTGCAATGTATTTGCGCTTTTGGCATATTTACATTGCATTTGACTTCTTTATTCGCTTCATAGAAGCTTAAAGAACGCATTTTTTCAGGCATGAAATCTTTTGCACTTTAAATTAAAATCTTATTGATGCAAAATTATGCAATTATCATATCGTTCCTTTTGCCTGTGGGAGTAAGGAATATATTTTCTGACTGATACCTGATTAGTCCGAAGTTGTATCTTAGCTTTGGCTCAACCGACATACAACTATTCATTTTTTATTTGACATATTCACACCAACTTGATAAGCCTCAACCTTTTATCATTTTTGGCATATTTATGTGAACTATTTTTGTTGCTGCACTTTTAACTTTTTCATATACCAACAACATGAAGTGTTTGCTACAAAAATGTGTTGAAAGAAATTCTCTTTCATTTTTATAGCTCTATTAAACGCATGTGAACGATGGGAAGACTAATTTTTCATACAGCATAAAAGCGATAAAAACATATTTGATTAAAAAGCCGAAAAGTCAAAAAAAGTCTGTAATTTATGGACAAGATTTTATTTGGTTGGCGTGTTTTTTCGGCTTTAATTAATACGATTGACAGCGAACCAGCGAACACAGAAGTGCTTTTGTGATGGTTTATTTTATTTTTGTCTCAAAGTTATTTTATGACATTTATGGTTTGTGAAAAACGTAAAAGAAATTGAAAAAAAAAACAACAAAAAATATTTATGCATGTATATTTCACTCACTTTCATTTGCGTGTAGGCAAACCAGCGGGGGGTCTGCAATCAGTCAATCATTCTTCTCTGCCAAACGCTATCGTACCATGCCACTCACTGTCAGACATCCCCCGCTTACATGACATATTTCTCAGTGCTTCGGACGACGGTGCGTATGAGTGACGCGCCTTTATTTCATTGCGATTATTTTATTATTATTACTGTTGCTATTGTCGTTGTAGCAAAAAGAAAGTGTTTCTCTAAGCCGTCGATTGACATAATTTCTCATTGTGTGATTCAGTGTCAAAAAAATGTTAATCATTTATTTGACGCCTGTTTCAGGTGACTTGTATATTACAACAAAAAAATAATAAAGAAAGATATTTTAAGTTATGTGAGATCAAACACGTGCAAAAAGGTAAAAATTCACTTTGAGTGCCTTTCATTCATTCATTTATTCGCCCATTCATGCATTTATTCACACAGTTTTGTTTTTGCTTTCTTGCTTTTCGTTGGGCGTCGTCCGTTCAAGTTTAACGTATCCACATGCCAACATCTTTACTCACAAGCAGGTCAAGCATCAAGTGAAAGTTATGTAATTTCGTGGAATTTTGCAATCTTGGTCTCCAATGTTGGCAGACTTACATTGTATTATTTGCATTTAAACCGGATTTTATTTTGTTTTTGTTGTTGTTGTTGTCTTATTTGTTTTGCCGGCATTTTGCTGCATTGGCATGCCACTTTTTGCTTATAGCCAACTTGCTTGCATGAAGTGAAAGAGGAATAATAAACAAAACATAAATATTTGTATTTCTCTTGCTATTCTGTTCCTTTAGTAGAAAAAATATCTTCTCATCTTTTAATTTCAATAACTAGTAATCAACTTAATGAAAATATGATTACAGCACTTGAAAGTTTGTATCTCAATCTGAACTTTGAATTATCTCATCTAATTAGCTTATATCGAAGTTCTTAACTCATTACTTCGCTAATTAGCATTGACATGAGTATTGCATCAAAATAACAACAATATTATTAAGACCTTTATTATTATATATATTGTTGTTGTTGTTGGTGTCTCTAATTTTCGTGTCGAACGTCGTCAGCTACTTTTGGTCGTTGGCCATTGATGGCATACTAATCAGGCTCATAATCTTCAAGACCCATTCATTTGCCTGTGTCAATTATTTGTCGAATAAAAGTATTTCGAATCGATAATGAATAATTTCTCTTTTACAACTTTGGCAAGCTTTTTTTCTATTCAACACAACTTGGCGCTGTTCGCTCTGCACGCCTGCGAGTGGCCTCTATTTGGCTGACTGTCTGCTGTATGCCTTTCCGACAGCGCTGTGTAATAACTTTTTGAATATGCTACTGACAGCTGTCATATGCAACCGCCGCCGACACGCATTCAGCTACTTTGGTTAGTAGAAGTTGCAAATTGGTAACTGGTTAAATGTTTCTATAGCTCTGTGTGTGTGTGTGTCTCTGTGTGTGTATACAAGTGTCTGCCATTATTTTGCCTGTCAATTAGCTTAATTTCTACTAGGCGTTGTTGTGCTTAATTAGCTCAGGCATTTCTTTCTCGCAATTGTTGTCAACTTTTGAGCTTGTCTTGTTTGCGTTTCACGGCTCTCACTCATTTACGCCGTCATTCATGGGACATGTATTGTTATTGTTGTTGTTGTATTTGTTGTGTGACGGAATCTATACAAATTGGGTGTGCTTCGTTTAGAAATTCAATAAATGATCTTAACAATTTTATTGCGCAAAGCATGAACAGCAATTTCAGATACAGATACTTCTACTTTCATTTACTTTTGAAATTAGCAAAGTTTTGTGTGTGCGTTTGTTGACCGCAATCAGCATCTTTCGTTGTTGTTGTTGTTGTTTACTGTCAAATTGTTCTGTTGACCCATTTTTCTGCCAAGCTGATATTGGCAGGTATATTTTGTTGCGTGCTTTAAGTTGAGTTTAAGTTTCAACTTAAAAAATTAAAAATAAAAAAGATGATAAGAAAAAATACAAATTTGTATTTCCTTGAGGCGCAACTCATGTAATTACCTGAGTGAATATTTTACGCTGCATTTAGCAACGCCCAAATAAATATACAAAAACAAGACGGAAACCAAAAACAAAAAAATTACTCGACTCTGTAAGTGCTTTTTAGGTTAAACGCATATAAATACCAACAGGTGAAATTGATTTTCTTTTCATTTGTGCAAATATGTAATGTCAATATTGAGCGTCTGAGAAAGTGCTCGTTGCGCGCTCGTGAGGCTTAGGCTCTACTACTTTTAATATATGCAAGGCGCTTTATTTCATTTCATTTCAAATTTGTTGTTTTTTTCTTTTCATCTCATCTGCTATCGTTCATTGCTTTTCAGTAACATTACGTTATACACTCGCGGCAGTTTGTACATGCATGCGGATATTTATGGCAGCTTCATATACACACAAGTATTACAAATGCTTAAAAAGCATCATCATCATCATCATCAACATGAGCATGAACATAAACATGATGAACATAATCAGCAGCATTGACGTCAACAACGTCACTAAGACGTGTTGAACGTTGACAAATTCACTTCACTTTCAAATGATTGAAACGGAAACTGTTAAAAATTTCAAACGACGTTGAAATTGTTTGGCAGTTTGGTGTGACAAAATGTCGACACGCACTCACATACATGTATGTATGTAGACTAATACATGCGCTTAGATACAAAAATATACTTTTGTATATTGTAAGTGTTGCAAGCCCAACCTTAATATTATTTTTGCTGCTTTTACTTTGTCGGAGTGTCAATTTAGCGCGAAATGTTTACGGGTTTTTTCATGGTTGCTTATTGTATAAAACACGCTCATGGCTTGGCTTGAGTTATGAGTTGAGGCTTTGCAGGTGACATTGCCAAATCATAGTTTATAGTTAGGCATAGCGGCATGGATGAAAAATGTTATTAAGAGATGTCTGTAAGGAATAGAAATTTCTTATAAATTCTTAGCAAATATTAATAGAGTACTGGGACTGTGAACCAGAATGCGGCTGTGATTAGCCTGAAGGCAAAGTCTTCTACGTATAGAAACCCAATCATTTGGCCAAACTGACATGTTCAGCATAATCATATCCTAAGTCACTCAGTGCAACAGAAAGAAGAATTCATAAGTCACCAAGGGCACCCAGTCTCTTATAATAACCCTAAGAGATCTTATGTGAACATATTAATTTGCACAAATGCCACTCAAATAATAAAGACGTTGAGTTAACCAATGATTTGTACTTTTTGGTATGCCAAGACTCAACTGCTCAGCCAATTTCGGTTTATGTTGTCAAAGAATAAAATTTTTCGTTGTTCAACAATGTCTGCATTGGTTTTCACATTTACTTTGGGTTCACATATGCCACGCCCATGGGCAATTGGTTTACTTAGGCTAAAAGAAAGTGAAATTGATGACACAAATACGATAGTTGCGCTCGACAGGCCAGAAAAGCTAACAACAGCAACAGCAACAACAACAACAATAAGATGACGCCGTTGACAGTAAAAGTATAATAATAAAGAAGAATAAATAAGGGAAGAAGTAGAAGAGAAGAAGGAAGTGAAATAAGTTAAGTAATCTCGTGAGAGTTGCAAACATTGCGGCAAACTTTATTGCTTTTGCTTGCCGCACCCTCTTGGCCAAGTACAACAACGCTCGTTAATTGTCAATGCATGAAAATTTCGTTTTCAACGTCAATGCCAGCAAAGAAAAAAATAAAAATAAATAAACGTTGAAAGAGACGACAAAACGCAGCAAAGCAAATCACAACAAAGCAAGCGTTTGTGCGCATTTCTGCCCCGATCGATTTGTTAGATACGCATTGAGCGTGCGCATTGCTGGGCGTTGCTGCCACAAACGTTACTGCCGACGCTCAACTTGACGCTGCGGTACGTAATTGTGCGCCCTAAACTTTCACTGATCGGCTTGTGGTTGCGGCAGCGACAGCGACAGCAGCAGCAGCAGCAACAGTTGCCGCCCTCAATCGAGTTGCGTTCGCCGCTGTTTGTTGTCGACTGCTGTTGTTAATTGCTATTGTCATGGTCTGCCATGATCTTGACTTGCTGTTGTAGTTGTTGTTCCTTATGTTACTCTTGTTGTTGTGGTTGCTCATGCAATTTTTTTTGTTATTTGAGTTGTTGTAATTTTTTTTTCTGATTTTCTGCCAAAAATTTTTGTGCGTGTCAATTACTTAACTTTCAATTATCTTCGAACAATGTACAATCATTTAGCCGTTGGCCATTTTAATGTGCGTTTTCTCTCTCGATCGGTTCCAATGGCTTGATGAGAAAGGCGAAACGGTGCGCATATCTAGCGGTATGTAATAAAGGCGAAAAGAAGTAACAATACCCAATAATATAAAAATTATGTTTAAGTGCTGTATTGTCTGCGCTTTTGTGCAATTTTTTATATTTTTTCGTTGTTTTTGTTTTCTTAATTGTTAAGTTTTTAGGTCTAAAATTTCTTTTGTTATGTAAGTTGTTTTTTCATCTGTTTAAATGTGCTTTTGATTTTTTTTTTGTAAATTTTGCTTATAATTATTTCATTTCTACTCATAAAACAAACATTTTGTAAGTCTCAGAATAAGATTATGTAAGTTTGTTTGATTGTATTTAAGAAACTTGGTTTTGTTCATTTGCATCGCTCATATATTTTGAGGATACCTTCTTAACTAAAAGTATCTTGAAGGGGGAACGCCACTGCCGTGACTGCCGAACAAATGTGTGATTTTAGTGAATTTTTTTTACCGGGGAAATAAAATAAGTGTACATCCAAGATTATTGACATATGAACCTTAAAAAAAAATGTCACCTCCATGTTCGCATCGATAACTGGAGCAATTATTCACCGATTTTGATAAAATTAGCGTTGTTTGGTTAGTATTGACAGTGGCTATCGTTAAACGTAGGGGTTTTTATACCCTGTACATACTGTACCAGGGTATATTGTGTTTGTTTGGCCGAAATGTATGTAACGCAGAGAAGGAGGGGAGGGGGACCCTATAAAGTATATATATTCTTGATCAGGACGACAAGACAAATTGATTAAGCCATGTCCGTCCGTCTGTCCGTCCGTCCGTCTGTCCGTCCGTCCGTCCGTCCGTCCTCACCAATGGTTCTCGGAAACTACAAAAGATAGAGACTTGAAATTTGGAGGATAGACTCGTGATGCTCGGCAGCAGATCAAGTTTGAACGGTTTTGAGCCACGCCCACTCCTTCCCGCCCAACCAGCTACGCCCACTTTTTGGAAAGGCTATAACTTGAACACCAGAAACGCTAGAAATATGAAAGTTGGTATGTCGACTAAGTATGTAAAGACCTATAAAACTGCATACCCCAATTTTCCCCCCAACCCTTCATTACCCCTCAAAAAGTGTTTTTTTGTAAATTACTGTATCTTCAAAACTATAAAAGATACGGACCTGAAATTTTGTATGTAGACTCAGTAAATACATGTCCTTAAAACTGCATACCAGAAAATACCCATTTGTATTTTTGACTACCCCTCAAAGACCACCAAACTTACATTTTTTGTAAATTTCACTTTTTTTTTACAAAAATTTGTATATCTCTACAACTATAACAGATACGAAATTGAAACTTTGTATGCAGACTTCATAGATGTATGTCTTTAAAACTGCATACCCCAATTTTCCCCCAACCTTTCATTACCCCTCAAAAAGTTTTTTTTTGTAAATTACTGTATCTTCAAAACTATAAAAGATACGGACCTGAAATTTTGTATGTAGACTCAGTAAATACATGTCCTTAAAACTGCATACCAGAAAATACCCATTTGTATTTTTGACTACCCCTCAAAGACCACCAAACTTAAATTTTTCGTAAATTTCACTTTTTTTTTACAAAAATTTGTATATCTTCACAACTATAACGATACGAACCTAAAACTTTGTATGCAGATTAAAGAAATGTATGTCTTTAAAACTGCATACTAACTTTTTCCCCCTTACCCTTTATTACCCCTCAAATAGTGTTTGCATGTCAAAGCCTACATCTCCGAAATTGTTGAAGGTACGGACCTGAAATTTTGTTCGTAGACAAAGTATATATAACTTCTTAAGACTGCATACCAGAAAATACCATTTTGTATTTGGACTACCCATTAGAGGTCGGCAAACTTAAATTTTGGGTAAATTCCAGTTTATTTTTATTAAAATATGTATATCTCCACAACTATGAAATATACATGTCTGAAATTTTGTATGCAGATTCAGTTAATATACGTCCTTTAAACTGCACACCGAAAAACACCTCTTTATTTCATGGCTTCCCCCTCAGAGATCTACAAACTCGAATTTTTCGAAAATTCCTCACTTTTGACTGATTTTTTATATTTGGAACACAATTTAAATGGGTGAGGGTATGTGCAGGGTATTATATGGTTGAGTATACTCAACTATACCGCCCTTACTAGTTTTAAATTGTCTTTTTTTTTTTTAAATTTATTTTTCATTTTTTTGTCTTTTTTTTTTTGCTTTTAAATTGTTTAAAAAATAGTTAAAATCAAAATTTCACTCCTACGCTTAACGACAGCCACTGTCAATACAAATAATACAAAACTAATTTCATGAAGATCGGTTAGTATTTGCGCGAGTTATCGGTGCGACCAACTTGGAAAAAGGCGTTTCGAGTAAAACACATAGAACGTTTTGAGTTACTATGAGTTACCGTTTTTGTTACTATGAAATCATTTGTTAACTTTCTCTCACAGAATTTTGATCTAAACTTAATTGAAGAATGTTTAATGAAAAAACATCATGGCCCTGGAAGAGTCGTAAGCGTTTTATAAAGTTTGCTTGAATTAGAAAATATCGATTGATCCCTTTTTTGCGCTTAACTCTCCTAATTATTATAATAATAACGTGCTCCAATTTTCTGTTTATCATTAAAAAAAGAAAAGAAAATATTGATTAGTGGACAATGTTTTTGTTATGCGTGAACATGTTTTTTGTCGTTGGTACTTATATAATTCATGTAAGTGTCACAATGCCATAGATTGTCATATTGCTTGCATATTTTTAATGCACTAGGTATAAGTTTATTACGTTGCTTAAGCACATGTATATTATGTCTGCTTTACTTTTGAAACATGGCCTTCTGCCTTAACATAATTAAATTTTGTTTGTTTCGTTCGTTTGCACATGTGCTTAGGGCGCGAAGCATAAAATTGTCGGCGCTTTTCCGGTCAAGACATTTGCTGCATGTTGATTGATTTCGTTTTCGTTTTGCCTCACTATTTTCTGTGTTCATTTTATTACATACTCGCAATCGTTTTTATATTTTTATTTAAGTTTCTTTTACATAAGCGTTGTTTTCGCACTTGCAACACTTAACGGTGTTTTTTGCCGCTCGTAGTCGTCGTCGTTGTGTTATTGTTGGTCAAAGACTTGCGGAAGTCGCCGTTGATCGTTGTTGGCTTTAAGAGCGTGCTCGTGTGCGCGCGCATGCGTAATAAACCGTTATATGCATAGCGGTAAAAAATGCTGTTAATTGTGACTTGGCCCATCTAACTCGTGTAGGTAAAATGCCAAGCGTTTCGTCTGCAGATTGACATTATAAATTTACATACATGCATGAGTACGTAACTATTTTTCTTCCTCTTTTGTTGATATTTTTATGCGTTTTTTTTGCTTTTGTTTTTTATTCAGTTTTGCTTTGAAATTATGCACAGGTGTTAATGAATTATATGATATTACGTATACGTCTTTTCGGGGATTCATTTTTAGGGCAATCGAATTTGTTGGTGCACTAAATAAACTAGTTCTTAGTTAACTTCCAAAATCTATGTGGTCTTCGCACCTTGAAAATTTGCTTCAATTTAATCGAAAAGGGTGGATTTTTATTCAAAGTTCACCATATCTTATATTTTAAAATGATGGCCCAAAAATAATGAGAAAAACTGATTTTATTCACAATCTTTTCTCGATTACACAATTTTAA
The DNA here is from genome assembly GCA_037044515.1 of Phortica magna. Classification (NCBI taxonomy): domain Eukaryota; kingdom Metazoa; phylum Arthropoda; class Insecta; order Diptera; family Drosophilidae; genus Phortica; species Phortica magna. The sequence goes on along the minus strand of JBAMBP010000822.1, from coordinate 417,959 downwards.
AGCTCTTATCTCTTTGTAGTTTTTGCACTTATTTTCAACCGCTCCCAATCGGTCGACTTTTGCAACAATTCAATGTTATTTGAGTGAGGCTTCATTTATCGTTTATCTCTGCTTTTAAGCGCTTAAGGAGATTATATTGCTTGAGGCAATTGAAAAGAAGATATTTCTTTTCTTTACAACATAAGGCAGAGCAAGCTGTTGCAAAGTGGCCCAAATCAATTCTTGCTTGAACTCACATTAACTAATACGATTGATTGAAGCATTAAAAGATAAATGGTCAGAGGCTGACAAAAGACATGACAAAGTGATTTTTCAAAAATGACAGCTCCCGAATTCATATAACACTAATTTGCGCAAAGTGACATGGAAGGCACTTCATAAGATAATTTTGCTGTGCTTTAAGCACAAATGATGAATTGGAATTACGTTAACTTAGGTAATATTTTATTTTATTTTATTTTTTTTTTAACTAAAACACACTAAGCAATTGAATGACAAATTGCCTTAAACTAAATGTCTTTATAATACTTTGAAGCCAACAAAAAAATATTTATTTTTTACTATTATTGTCTTGCATGACTCAAACATGTTGTAAAGACTAACAACTTTTTCGTCTTCGCCACTTTGAATTTAATGTTCTATAAAAACGGGCGAGCATCATAAAAACCGTTGTCATAGTTATAGTAGTCGTTGTTATTGTGGTTGTCGTTGTGTGACTGATAGCGCTGATATCCTGGCATATCCTTGCCAGCAGGAAGAATGCCCAGTGGTATGTATTTGTGCGGCTGTTTGACATCGTACCAAGTTGTGCTATAACTTGTTGCCATATCATTCCAATCGCTGACGCCATGTGTGATTGACGGCGGTACATTTATAATCTCGAGTCGACCACGTCCATAGCCATGAGTGCCCTCGTTCGAGAACAGCCAGGCAAGTGCTAAAAGTCCCGATATAATCAAAGCAATTTTGCCCATAATGAAGGACGATGTTGAGAGCGCCGTCAGTAGCTTCAGCATAAGCGGTACAATGATTGTTTTGGCAATAAGGACGCCAGCCAAAATGGGATAGAACATTTTGAGAATTTTATAGCGTTTGTGAAATTTGCCGCGTGCATTACGCATTTCACTATCCTCGATGTTGTCAAGTACTTGCGACATTTCATCACTGTTCGCATCACCGAAAAGAATGCGCCAAAATTGTTGTCGCCGTTGTTGTTCTAGCTCCTCTTCCGTGCGTTCCACATCGGCTTCAACGGCAGCCACAATTGCACTGCCAAGTTGCACAGCGCTCGTTGCTTGCTGGCCATTGTTGTGTGGCAAGTTAAAGTAGACACAGGACACCGCAAAGCAAAGCGATAAACCGACTAATGTCGACATTCTGCGCGCGTGAAAATTTCGCAATTTCGTATTTGAAAATAAAGGAATGAAATTCAACAGAAAAACCGCAAAGTGTTTTGTACAGACGCGTGGTTCTAATAACACTGAAGGTGTATGAGATGAGGAGCTTAGTTTGTGCTTACGCTTACTTATAACTGCAACAGACAGAAGCAGAAGTGAGTCAGTCAGCCAGCCAACAATGTGCCTCAGCAGGCCGCCGGCAATCTGAATACTTTTCATAAATCCTCACATTTTCAAGCCGTTGCACTTGGCCGCTTTAACTAACTAGCTCGATTTCGAAGACGAACCGAATATACATATTCTTTACCTCTTATGTCTATACCTTGCATTCGTAGTGTGCCAGAGTGCATATTAGGTTTGTTTGAGATACATATCAAGATGGATATACAAATAAAGTATATATAGAAATGATCAGGACCATGTCTTCATTCATCTTCATATCCATCTGTCTGTTTGTTCTCACCAATGTTTCTCAATAGAAGCTTAAGCCTTTAGCAAAATTTTAGATGGTTGACTCAAGCAGATTGATTAGATTTGCGCTACGCCCACTTCTTCCCATCCGTTCAGTAGCACCCTTCATTTAAATTGGCTTTTGAATTTAATGAATTAGAGATATTTGGGGGTAGAAATGACCAATGTCGGATGTGTGCAGGGTATTAAATCGTCGACTATACCGCCTTTACTGATTTTTCTGCTTACTATTTCGTGGTTGGCGCTCAACTAATGTTACTCAAGGCAACAAAACAGTCATTTATTCACTGAGTCTCGTAATCGGTCAGTCATGCAGTCACTTCTGCAACGCTCACGGTTCTTTTGCTTGCATTCTAAGTTGATTGCTTGCGCTTGCAATGTTGCTATTTCTTTTAGCTTTCGTTTCCATTCAACTTGAGCACAAAAGCTTAGATTTTCCCCCAGTTTATTAAATGGTTTCATTGCTCGTTGAGAATACCATTAAAAATAAAAAAGCACATCTTAATTTACTCGATGCGTTTTTCTTGCGTTTTGGTTCACTTGCCACGCGCACTCTTCAAATGTGATTTTCATTTCAAAATGCTACTTTTGTTGAAATTAAATGTATAATATTTCTTTATTAAGTCTTGCAATATTTTTAAAGCAATTTCTCTTCGTCCCTGCGCGTCTCTCTGAACAGACCCGCGTTCCGCAACTTAAGCTGCCCTTTGGCAACAATCTGTTGTTTTGTATTTTGAACCGTTTGTATATAAAACATTCCTGTATTATTTTTGGTTTCAGCATTCTTTAAAAAAAATGTTAAAAATGTTTAACAGGTGTCGCGCACGAATTCATTACAAACACAGCATTAATTAATTATTACACTTGCGGCGTCGTGTAAAAATAATTATCCAGAAATTTTCATTATCAAATGTAAAATATTCATGTTGTATATTTAATTTAAATAAAATTATGTTGAATTCGCATTTCAATGAGTTTAACGAAGATTGGTTTTGTGAAAGAAAACAAAATTAGCTTTCATAATTCGTTAAGGTTGTTCCGTCTGTTTGTCTTTCTTTAATTGTGTGCTGATTTATTTTAAAACTTTTTAATTAAATTAACGAAAAATTATCTTTAAGTCGAATGCCAATCATTCGTCACTCAAATATAATTAAGTTAATGATCGAAGTTATTATCTTTTGTGCATTAATTAAAGCAAGGGTGATACCTCCAATATCGTCAAACTGTTTTCCTGTTTTGAAAATCTTATTAGAAACTGTATTCACTTATATATAAAGTAGGGTTGATTACCATTGGCGATAGAACGTTTCTATTTTTGACAGTTGCAAATATAAATTTAAAAAAAATTAACTTGCTACTTGGCTTGTCACTATGTCGGTTGCATTAAAATGCAAGCTTGCGTCTCCGGAACTAAAAGTAACATTACAAAAATTGGCGTTGTACAATTGAATTAATGCGCAATCGTTGTTGTTTTTTGTCTTTGGCCCACGAAAATGAAAAATAAAAAAGTTACTTAAGCCAAATCATTTTAGTGCCGCCGGCATTTCGTCAGTTGTTGTCAGTGAGACCGCACTTGATGACTGATGGAATGTCTATGCGGCTGACTACTTCGCCCAACACGCAGTCATTGTACGGACGCGCACACACACACACAGATACTTGTGCTTTGTAATTCAACAAACGTCGGCACGTGTTTGTTTAAATAACTGTCAATATGTTTGCATCCGGTTCGACTTCGTGTGCATTTTAAACGCAGCTTTATTTAAGATTCAATTAAAACGAATTTCAGCATGGCTTCAGTGTTATTTTTAATTGTTACTTCGTCACTTAAACTGTATCAATAAATAAATCTTAAATTAGTATAGTTTTTTTTTACTTTTCTATGTAAGCTCTGTGTGCGTGCTGAATTTTGTTGATGTTAAATTTTCTTAACGATTATGGATTTACTGCCACCTGTTGACTTGAGACTCATGACGGCGGTGAAGAGGGCAAAGAAGAAGCCAGCCAGACCTGTGGTGCCCACAAGCAACGTAAGACCGCCGATTAAGACAGGTATCAACGTCAGAAACTTGAGTTTGTATGCGATGAGCAGAGGCAGCAACAATTTTCTAAATTTCTTTTTAAGCTTTTTCACCTTGCGGCCCGTGCCGGCATATGACGTCGATAGTGGCGTTGTAGACGAAAATTTTGATATTAAAGACCTTGTTGCCTCTAATGATGTCGTTGACAATAAAGGCGATGATGCTGACGATGACGGTGATGATGAAGTTGACGTCGATGCAACATCACGACCTTGAATTTCGTTTGATGCTGGGGCTATTTTCGTTAGGTCGTCGTCGGTCGCTATTGAGATACAAAAAGAAGAAAAAAAGAAAAATAGAAAAAAACACGTGCGAAAATTAAAAGCATTAAAAGTTTAAAACAAAATAAGAAAAGGTGTCAATTTTGTCAATTTTCGCTCGCACTTTGCTTTGGTTAAATATTTAAATTTGGACGCCCATAGGGTTTGATGCCCGGTTAAATTTACTTTGCCCAAAATGTGCATACCTTTTATATTTTGTGTTGGAACAAAATGAAAATTAAATATTAATAAAGCATTTTAAAAGGTCATTAACAGAAAGGTTAGCGAAGCACGTAATTGGCTGTGGGAAACAATAGAGTAGGAAGGTTTCAAGGGGCATATGCGGTTGAAAGGATTTTTGCTGCTGATTTTCTTGTTGGTACTTGCAACGTTACTTACCTTCATCTTCATCATCCAAACCACTATAATCATCATCGATGTTATTATCATCTTCTTCACTAATGATATTTTTAACAATATCACAGAAAATGCGAACTTTATCCAAAGCATTATCGAGTGGCAGCAACAACTCGTTAAGACGCACATCGTCTGCAGCATGAACATCAACATTATCATCATCAGTATTGGCAGTCGCAGTCGCAGTAGTAGTAGTTGCGGCAGTAGCGGCAGCAACATTACTTTTACTGGCAGCAATTGTGTCGGCAGCAGCAACATTTTCATTACCATTGACTACATTATCCTTGGCTGCTGTCGTCGTTGTTGTTGTTGGCGTTCTTGTGTTGAAGGCCTTTATATCGGCACTGATATCATTGTTCTCGATAAACTGTGACGGCACTTGTGTTACATCCTGCATGCGTCGCTGAGGGTGTTTATGTTTGTGCTCGCGTTGTCGTTGTTGTTGTTGTTGTTGTGTAATGTCGGCACCGACACTATGTGTTGATAAAAATGTTTCATCAATGTTGCGTCTTATGATATCCTTGGGCAATACATGGCTATCAACGCGTGGCAGCGTCACCGGCATTGGTTTGGGCGTATTTTGACGCGTCAGCAATGTGCCACGACGCATTGTTTTGCTAATGGCTAGGACATATGGCTGTGACACATCCGCTGCCTGCACGCCACGTTTCTCGTCGTCAATGACCTCATTGTCGTCAAGCAGTTTGTTGAATTTGTTGGCTGAAGCGGCGGTTTGTGTAACTACCTGCTTGTAATTTCCGCTGCTGTGATTAAAGCGATGATTGTAGGCATAGTAATTGACAGGAAGGCGTTGTTGTTGTTGTTGTTGCTGCTGCTGATGTTTTGCGTTATTGCTTGCTGATGTTGTTGCCTGCAGGATATACCAATTTTTGTGCGTTGAAAGCGGATTCCATGCATTACTTTCTTGTAGTTGTTGTTGCTGTTGTTGTTGTTGTTGCTGTTGTTGTTGGTTTTGCTGTCGTTGTAGTTGAATGGGTTGTTGTTTATGCATGTTAATATGGTCCATGACGCGCTTGTTGTTGCTTTTGTATATGTTGTAATGGCTGTTAATACTGTCAACAATACCGGAAGCGTCATTATTAAAACGTTTGAAATGTTCTCTTTGTTGTTGCTGCTGTTGTTGCTTTTCCGCATTGATTTTGTCGAATACAGACAATGTGCACATTAAAACAAACACAGACATTTGAGCTTTCCACAACATGTTCTCTGCGTTTTTGCTTTTATGTTGTTTTTACTGAATTGCTTAACTTTGATTTGCTTTAATCCTGTTTTTTTTTTGTTTAATATTTTTCTTAAATAATTCTTAGTTGTCGCACACAATATGATACACACGCGTCGCGTATTCAACTGAGACTGTTGACGACGTCCCGACGTTTGGTTCATCAAACGCACAAAGTTCATTCGCAAATAAACGAATTCTACAAAATGATCGACATTTTATCATTGTTTCAGTTCACTGATTTTTATTGGCTTTCTTCTTTTGTCTTGTTACTTTACCGGGCCCTAAGGCTTGTAGCGCTCCGACGGTTCGTTGGTCACTGGTTTCTTGTTGGCGACGTCTGTTGTATATCTAAACTACTTAGAAAAGTCAATGAAAAAAGACAGAAAGAAGCGAAAAACTACCACATACTTTTACTAAACAATAATAAAATCAGAAAAGAAACCTCAAGTTGATTTTTTGTTTTTGTTTTTTTTTTATGATTACCTTCACTAACTCTATCTGTCAAGAGCAGCACACCATCAACACCATTACCATCGTCATCAGCAATAACGCCTTCACTGGCCCCATCATAAACATCACCGTCATTCCATTCCATTGTAAGTTTTAAAGTAACACTTTGCCATCTAATTCGTTGCCTGATTGTCTCTGCTATGCTCTCGTAATTGGCTTGATTTTCATTCTCTAAATCGGTCAGCTTTTGTATACTTTTCAACATCAGCCTACAGAGGGGATGTGGCGGCACAAACACTTCTATTACGGTAAGGTTTTTTTTACAACTTGGTTAAGGTCTTCTTATTCATGCAACTATTACGCGGTTTGGACAGACACTAATGCATTAATTATCTATTTTTATGCTCTTTAACGGTTCGTTATACATTCTGTCTTACTCTTTCTAACAATTTTGTATTATATACTTATGGTATTTACACTTGCCGTTTTTTTGTTTCTTTTTACTATAACAATAAATTGACTGTAATAAATATCTTAATTATATTGGAGCGCACGCCACAGTGATTTTAGAACTTTGTATTTTGTTTTGTTTTTAATGATTAACAGAATTGATTGCATGAAGAGAGACTTTTTTCGAATATCTTTTTAAGTGTGCTTTTCAGTAAGGGAAATTCTTAAAAATATTTGAAAACTTATGACGGTGGTTTTGTTTTGTTGGCCAGTGTAAGTTGCTTACCGCACATGGCTAAGATTCGTACACTCACCACACAAACTTCTCATCAACTTTTAAGCAGTCAACAATTATTTCAGGCAGCAAGCAACAGCACATTGAACATTTTCACTTTTTCACAGTTTCCTTCGATAAGTTTTTCTTGAATGAATTTTCTAATATAATCGACGCCCATTTTGAATAAATGGACGCAAAACGTTTAACAACTGCAAGCGTTTGTAATAAATACAAGAACAACGTGGTAAACGTCGTTGACAAAAAGTGACCCGCGTGGCTCGTGAGCAAATGAAGCGTTTTATATAATTGCCTCTTTATTTAATATTTTCAATTTCAAAATCAAAAAGCGTGAAAATGTGTCTTTTATTATTGGTTTTTGTTTTTGACAAAACCTTTTTGATATAATTTTCTTTCCTTATAATTTTTGTTTTTGTTTTTTCTTTCTTTTCAGTATTTCTTTTTTGCTGTACTGAAAATTTCACTTATTTAAAACATTTATGACAGAAGAGTTTTAAAATGTATAAACTGTTTGTCTTTGCTGTCAGAACTGAGCGTGAATACGATGCTGGACACTTGACAGCGGAATTGTGACTGCAGTCGAGAATTCTGTTAATGAAGGCATATAAAGATTAGCAAAAAGAAAGTCGACCCAAGCGTACAATTACAGTTGCTGTCTTGCAGTTGGTTGGTTGGTTACTTTGTTCAGCGTTTGCATTTATCTACGTGCATTTAAGTAAATTAGCATATTTTAATTTTTGCAACCTTTTGCAGTTGTTGTTGGTTCTGCTTTTACAGGTGTTTCTAGCTAAACTTGCAACATCATCGTCCCCCTTGACTGTGGTCGCTAATTGCTCACTGAAATTCACTTTTGTAGCGCATATTGTTCTTTTCATAATTTGACATAGTTTTCCCCTTTTCAACTTTTACTACTTAGTTAGTGAACTTTTGATGGTAATTCACAGTGAGGTTGGCGAAAGTTTTGTTCAATATGCTAATTTGAGGATGTGCTAAAGTGCAAAATGTATTCTAATGCATCTTCGTTGTTTTGTGCTCTGCTCGTATAAATTGTTGAAAGTTCTGTGCTCTGAGGCTATTTTAAAGTTTCAAACGATGTCGGTTTGTACATTAGCAACTCATTGACGTTGCATAAATGTCTTGCAATGCGTGTTCGATATGTTTCACTACACTTTAACTATAAATCAACTCTTGATGTAAAAACAGGTCATTTAACTAATCGAAAAAGAGTTGGTTTAATTTTAATTTTAAGTAAATTTTTTAATTTATTATATTTTTTAATTAACACCGAAAAGTGATTCAGTTGTCTGTCCTAAGTTTACTATAACAAACATGGTGCTTTGGCTTTCATGCTTTATAATTATCGATGTGCTGGGATGTTGATTCGCTGCAGTACTGCTGTTATATGGTGAACAAAACCCAGCTTTAAATTCCACAAATTGAGGATTGTTTGCGGTTTGTTTGAAGCTTTTATGTGTACAATATTTTCCCACAATTCGTTTAAAAGTATTGCATACTGCGTGGCTCAATATTTTATTTATAATGGAGTAAAAAATATAGAGAATGCCTTTAGGCTTTATGTTGTGTAAGCTTTTTTATAACTTTTTTAAGTATTACAAATTCTGTACCATATAAATTTACAAAATAAATGTATTTCACATTGAAAGTTCACTTACAATAAACAAATTTCAACTATGAAATATTTCACAATAATTTAAAAAACTCAGCTATCATGAGAGCAATCAGTTGTAATTATATTGTCATATATTTTATTTGTTTCAATTAAATTTTTACATCTCACTCCACTCGTATGAACTTCGGAAGAATTAAATTCAATTTGCTACATGATAAACGATTTTAAGTAATCAAAAAACTTACTTTTTAATGAGTGTAAAAAATCATTTGGGTGAAAGCATTCCAAGCCAACAGAAGATCTATTTAAATTTTTTATGAATACTTAAGTTTCCTCAAGAAAGCCAAATCTTTAGACACGCTTATAATAAATACGAGAAAAAAAAAAGATAAAGTAAAACAAATAAAATGGAAAAAAACAATTGACTAATTTTATTTTATTGATCGCAATTTAAACCGCAAGGTGCCATGAGCCATTCGTTTGAGTCATCATTGGTCAGTCTGAGTGCAGATACAAAGTAAAGTGGCCAAGCTCTTGTACAATATTTCCTTATTGTTGCGGTATTTCACATTCAAAATTAATTAGTTTTTGTTGCGCACGATTGACCTTGTGAATTATAATCTTTTATTTGTTTGAAGATGCATCTAAAATGTCAGCAAAAAAATTAAGAAAACCAAAAAGATTTGTATGATTAAAATTATACATAAGTATTTTTTTCCGTTGATTTGTGTTAGACAAAAGCGATTTGTTCAAACAAGTTTCGACAACCAAGAACCCGAATAAAATAAAACAAATGCGTCGATGACTCAGCATATTTTAATTTTAAGAATATTTATTTAATAAGTCGGTTAAGCGCAATTATTTATTTTTTTTTATTCATTTATTTGCATATTCTTTTTATTTCATAACATTTGACTAAACTAGTTTTTGTGGTTGGCTAACATTGGCGTTGAGTTTAATGCAATCAAGTCAAAGTATGTTCAAAAGACAAGACAAGATTTGATTGGATGCTCTGACTAAATTTGTCAGGTTTTGGCTTTTTTGGTGCTCTCGTCTCATTATGCTGACAGTTTTATTAAATATGTTTAAATAAAAATAAAATAAAAACAAACATCAGTTTTGCACTTTAGTGTAGGGTGCGACTTCCAACAAATTTAAACTGACATTTTGAAAGTCGGTTTTTGTGGATTTGAGTCAAAACACGTTCACACTCATTTCGGCTTTGTTTGTACGTCTGCGCATCTGCAGTCGAAGATAAAAGTGATTACTATTCTATAAAGCGTTTAGTTAGTTTAGTTCTGTCGAAACGTGAACTTCGCTGGACGACATGAGAGTGAGTGAAGACAAATCAAGGGCACACTAAAAAGGATAATTCACAAATGTTTCATCATTTTTTTAGATCTTCGTTTGTGTGTTGGCGCTCAGCGCTCTTCTGGCTTCTGCACATGCCGGACTTATTAACATTATAAAAGGAGGCGGTGGTGGCGGCTGGGGTGGCGGCGGCGGTGGTGGCTATGGCAGCGGCTCCGGATGGGGCGGTGGCGGTTATAGCGGCGGCGGTGGCGGCTACGGTGGTGGCGGCTATGGCGGCGGTGGCCATGGTGGTGGTGGCAGCGTACAAGTTTACAAAATCATCACAGAAACACACGGAGGTGGCGGCTATGGCGGTGGTGGTTATGGCGGCGGCGGTGGCGGCTACGGAGGTGGCGGCTATGGCGGTGGCGGTTATGGCGGCGGCGGTTATGGCGGCGGCGGTTATGGCGGCGGCGGCCATGGTGGATGGGGCGGCTCCGGCGGCAGCTATGGTGGAGGCTATGGCGGCGGTCATGATGGCGGCCATGGTGGCACCCATGTCGATGTCTACAAAATCATCACAACCACTTCACATGGTGGTGGCGGCTATGGCGGCGGCGGTTATGGCGGTGGCGGCTATGGCGGTGGCGGCCATGGTGGTTGGTCCGGCGGTGGCGGCGGCGGCAGTTCCGGCTGGTGGAAGAAGAAGTAAAAACAAAACTATAATTGTGATTTTTCATCAACTACCAATTAAATGTGTCTAAAATTAGTTTCTTAATGGAATTTTTTTATTTGTTTGTATTATGTAAGCGAAATTTACTTCAAGGTCGTTCGCATTAATATTCCACCTTTCGCTTTTGCCATAAAAAACAAAAATAGAAACAATAAATAAATCATTCGATTTAGTTATTGATAATAAGCTAAAAAGATCTTAAAAGTTTAGCAACTATTAAAATGAAATTGAACAATTTCGGAAACCGGTTTTCGTTCTTTGGCTTTGGATGATCAAACAACGACGCCTTCCTTACGAAACCGCTTTCGTTTTTCTACTTCACAAACAACACCCGGGCGCCTATTAAAATGTCATATAAATTCAAGCAAACTGTGAGATTAATTCAAATAACAACAATAAAACAACCAAAAAAAAAAACAAAATTGACAACAATTTAAACTTGATTGCATTTATTTGAAGCTATAAAAATAAATAAAATATAAAAACAATTTTACATGAAAATTTAAATTTCATTTTCGTTTTGTTATTTTGTTGTTGTTTTTTTTTTACATTTTCATCGTTTTTAAAAACATTGCAGCTTATAAATTACTTCAATAAATTAGGCTTACATTTATTAAATAAATAAATAAAATTAATGTTAAACTTATAATTAGAAGCAAAGATCAGGAAATTGTTTAAAGTCAATATTTGGTTTGAGAAGTAAGTGAATGTTTGAAATGAAGTTCAGGTGGAAATGCAAAATGAGGAAATGAAGTTGTTGAAAACAAGCGGAAAATTGTACGAGCGAAAATGTGTGAGTATGAAAATAGAAGATGCACTGAAGTGAAAAATGGCAGCAATAGTGAAAAATCATTAAAACAAAGTTGAGATTGAGTTCAAGCAGGCAACGGTTATTGCAGCCGAGGGCAGTCTGCCGATAGACCGGCCGCTATACAACATAGCATATACTTGATTAGCATCTAACTGTGTTTGAAGAAAATGAAAATGAGAAACATAAAAAAAAATAATTACAAAACTGTGAATAAAAAGATTACAGAAGCTAAGCAAAGAAAATCTAATTACAATTCTTCTGCAGCTCCACGCACTCGATTTTGTTTCCGTTTGCGGAAGTATTACATCAATAAATAAATAAATAATTTAAGAAAAATAAATAAAATTATTATCATTATTATTATTTGTTGTTCTATCTATAAGATAAATGCCGCTTTTTGCAACTTGTGCAATGCTCTGTTCAAGTTTTGTGGCCTTTATGACTTTTGCGCTTGTTGTTGCTGTTGCAGTTGCTGTTGCTGTGATGGTTGTATTTGTTTCGCTTGCTTTAGAAGCGGTTGTTGTTGTTGTTTTAATAGTTGTTGTTGTCTGCTATAACCACGATAAGCTAATTCTTGTGCCTCATTCAATGAACGACGATCCCAGCCACCACCACCGCCGCCGCCGCCACCACCAGATGACCAGCCACCACCGCCTCCGCCACCACCGCCACCCGAAGCCCAGCCCGCACTGCCACCACTTGACTTGCCAGACATGAGCTTCTTCAGGCCAATGATGCCGGCCAACAACAGAGCTATCTTCGAGATTATTAATGCCTTGCCAGCGAGTATGTACAACATGCCCATGGCTATGGGTATCATACCCATCATTTTCATGGCCATGCCCATCATCATCATGCCCATCATTTTCTTCATTTTGCCGCGGCCTGTGTAATAGAAAAAATCCAAAAAATTATTAAAATAAGAAACCGCAAAATAATAGGAATAGGAGTATTCATATCAGCGGTGAGATTTATTTATTTGTACGTTTTTCTTTTGCGGTGAAAGTCTCAATTACAACTTGTGAGAATTTTTCACAGTGACTTTTTCCTTCTTAAGTTATTGTTAAAAAATGAAATTTCAATTGCGTAGTTTATGAGTTACTTTCTTTTCTATTTAATGCAAGTAATGACAAATCTGCATTAGCCGAATTCACATGCAAGTGCAATAGCTTTTGCTATACACAAGATATCATTGATAAATAGCTGAGTAATTATTATAAAAAATGGCAAGGCATGTGAAAGTGTTGTTGTCACTTTTAAACATTATTGGTTGCATTTGAGTGTTGTATGAAAATCGTATTTGGCCATGCAACTCATTCGTTATCATCATCATCTCATTTTGCTGTCCATGCAAGTGGCTTAAAAGTATTGAATGTTTTTATTTTTTATTTTTATTTCATTTAACGGTACATTTTTCATTAAGTTTGTGGAGATCTTGTTGCTTTATTTTGATAAATCAAACTTGTCGCTCTCATCTAATGCAAGTCGAAAATGGCAATATGCGCTGTGAAAGTCAATTCATTTTTTATATGAGTAAAGTTGCTTAGCGCAAATGCATAACAAATTTGTCAAACTTGTCAACTATTAAATGCTATTTATTTTTATTGTTATTGATAAGATGAAATACTTTCACTGAGAGTTCAAACTTCAAGTGCAACAAACTAAACTTGATTTTATCCCAACTGTCAAATTTTGAACAGCTAATTTTATATGAGTGCCTTGACATTGACACACGTGTTTGAATGGAATTCATTTATATTTCTCGCTGTTTACTGAAAATAGTTCGCTATAATTTAACCCTTTCATACTTCATGCCAACATTGTGTATGTTCTTTTGCAAATGGGTTTGCCTTAACTAACCGACTTTCTTTTCAATGACATGAGGGACAATAAAAAGAACATAAAAAGACAAACACGACAATAAACCGTGTCATTCATTTTACCTAAAGTACACAAGTTTGGCAACAACGACAACAACAACAACTACAACGACTTTAGCAAGAGCACGAAAACGAAAACGGCTAACAATTTTTCTGGGTCGTTCCTTTGAGGCGCACATCATGTTTGTTAGTAAATAAACGCACATACATGCATACACGCCGACTCGCACACGTAACCGAAGGCAAACAGTCATATTCTCATACACAACAAAAGTATCTGTTACTGCTTTGAGCAGCTTTCGGCAGTCATAAACAAAAAATAACTAAGCAAAGCAAACAAGCAAAAGGCGAGCATGCATTGAATTATTTAAAACCCAACATATAAAGAACTCGAAAACAATTGCACATTTTCCCAGACTTTTTCTGCGCTGTTCGCCTACTTTGATTATTGTTATTTTTCATGTGATTAGTTTTCATTATGTCGTTTAGTCACGTGATCGCTGCCGAGCGCTGCGCTGAGTGAGCCAAAAGCAAAGTTTGCTAAAATAGGAAACAATAAAATAAAATAAGCCAAGTTGTAAAAATATTTTGGCTTAATTGTGTCAGACAAAAATGATAAAAGTAAATACACAAAAAATATGTTGTTTATAAATATAAATAAGTTCATGGCACATTTGCACGTTTGTACAAAAAACACGCTTTGACAATATCATCGCTACATTGTCATGAGTGAGAAGCCTATCGTTTCTATTGAAGATACAAAGTAATTATCTTTGCTCGCTCGCTTACTTGTTCACTTGTCGAAGGCATTAGTAATGCTTGTTTTTTTTTTTTTGACTATTCGAGTGTTGTTGTCGCATTTATTAATGTTTTGAGCTGTGACACTGCAACCTAATTCTGTTCGCTGAGTCTGTGTGTCTTTGTATCTGTGTATCTTTAGACATATCGCTGAATATTGCAGTCACATTCTTTGAAATTATGTCACTGTTACGGCTTTATTCTTGCGCTTGTTGTCGATCTGTGCTTTGCTTAGCGGTGCTTCTTAGCGGTTTGCTGCATTAATGATACATTATCGTCGTTCTTGTGTAAGCTATGCATTTAATTGCTTGATTTGCAGCGTGTGGACTTGACGAAGTGATCAAAGACAAATAACAACGACTCGGAAGACATTAAATTAATGGAATTAAATCTGTTAGATTGTTTACAAGCATTTAAGTCAAAGTGATGACTTTTCGATTGTATTAATATCAGATCAATTATTAAAGAAAATTATTATATAACAAATACTCTGCATGTTGTAATATCACTTGTTTACTTTTCCATAGTCTCCATTCTACCTCTTATTTTCTCTCTTTCACAACTTATTCCTGAATTACTAACTCTTTTTGGTAGAATATTCCTATTTGTTGCTACATACATAGCTATTAAAAACTTACCCTCCTCCAAGCCTCGACCAATCTCATCTGACGTCAACTTAGGAAAACTAACTTGCAGCGAATGTCCATTGAAGAAATAACTCAAACGTTCGATGAGCATATTTGTTAGCTTTGTGTCACGATCAACGCCCGCGCGTGGCAATGATGACTCCAACTCATTGTCACTGTAAGCCGGACGCAGTGCAGCTGGATCAGCGCCAGGCATGCGCACAAGCTTGATGCCATCGGCTACGGCTATGGCCTCAATGGGTGCAATGCGATCGATAAACGAGATGGCCTTCTTTTTGAGACAAGGCACGAAACCGCCCTCGGCGCGTGTACACTCATCATAGACGCGCAAAACAGTGCGCGTACCTGGATTGGAATAAGTCGGCGCTGAACTAGCAGCCGACGCAGAACCGCCACCGCCGGCTGACGCGGGCAGCTGTTGAGCAAAATGCTCCGTGCTCGCGCTGCAGGCGGGCAGACATAGTAGGCTCAAGGATATTGCAGAGGTCCAGTACACAAAGGCGTTGCGATTTTTCAATTTACTCTTGATGATTGTCTTTTTTGGTAGCATTTTTGTATAGTTTATACTTTTGTTTAGTTTGTACTTTAACAATGATATTTAATTATAAATTGTTCGGTTAAGTTTTCACACCATGTGCACACACATACACACACAGCACAAAGAAAGCACAATTTATATTTAACTTTATCCTTTTAAGCTCAGCCAAAGTCTTGGATTTATTTTCAAACACAATATTGTTTCTTTTGCCGCCTCACGTACACAGCTGCAGACTCACACACACACATAGACTCGCTCAATTGAAGCTTTGAACGTTGTGAGTTTTCAAATCAAACTGATGCCCAAGCCAGGCGCGCTTTATTCTTTTATAGACCTTTCTTTCTCATTTAATCATTTTCATTTTCTTTTCGTAGCTTTGCTTCGTTTCGCTTTGAGTTGCTTTGCTTTGTTACTGTTGTTGATGTTGTTGTTGTTGTCTTCTTCTTTGGCATTGCCATAGCCATTGCCACTGCCACTGCTAATGTTGTCTTCGTTGGCTGTTTTGCTGGCAGTGTCGTTGCCTCTGTTGTTGAACTGTACTGTGACTACTGCTGCTGCTGCCTCTTCTCAAAATGTTGACGCTGCAACTCAGCAACATTTGCGGCAACAGTTGCTTTGGCTTTGTTGTCTTCGGCATGTTGGGGCTGTTGCCACTTTGTTTAATGATCATTAAGCCATGTCCAACACAAAATCAACTATTCAACAACAACAAAAACAAAAAAAAACACTTTTGCTTATAGTTGTCGCCAACAAGCCATGTTTATGTGCACGACTTTGTTGACTTGTTGTGAATGAAATCGAACGCTTTTTTTTCGATTCAGCCACTTTGAAGTATTTTTTGAAAACAACTTTGTGTGTTTGCTTACATTTTGTTGGCAGTCTGTTTGGCTTCTGTTTGGCTTGCCATTGACACCACCTTGATTTGCATTTGAACTTCATGGCAATTGAAATTTGCGATTATTTGTTTTTAATGTGTTTTTAATGCCAGGACACAGTTGGTGCACATGAAATGTTAGATAAGTAAATGACACACACAGACAGATATTCAGCAAACCAACCAGCAAACGAAAAGAAAGTTTACAGAGACTTGTTTGGAAAATATTTGTTTTGTACAAATCAAACGAGCGTGGGCAGTTAAAATATGAAAAAAAAGTATATATATCTCTAACTAATATAATGACATTTTCGCTTAATGGGAAAAGCTTTGCTGCCTTGGTAAGAAAACCTGAGTTGTTAGTAAATTATCAAAAAAAAAAAAAAATCTTCAGCCAAAAATATTCTTTTCATTTCGTAATCTGAGAAAATTTCAGTTTTCATAATAAATGTTTTTGCGACAAGTTCAATTTCGAATGTTTTGCTGTTGTTGCCGCCTTGTCTCTTCTCTGAGGCAATTAACAAGCCTCGTGTACACTGCACTCTTGAAGGACATGAGCTATTTGTGTTTTCAGCACTTTTAAGGAACACACACGCAGACCAGTGCGGTGTAGCACAGCTAATTGAAAATTTCATTGAAATTGTATTTTTGTAATAAACAAACTAAACACATTTTGTTTGCCTTTACAACGAAATAGTATCTGAATCATAGAACAGAGCATAGCAAATACAGTTAGATGCTCAGTCTGCGTCCGGTTCAATGAATCTGTGCTTCATTTGCCGAAAAAGGGTTTGCGGTATATTGAAAAATATCTGTTGCATCAATAAAGTTCTGCTATACTATGCATGAGTCAAGAGTAAATTGCTAAACACTGGGCAGCTATGCGAGCGGGCATCATGTTTAATGCCGACGGAGTCGAAGTCGTGTGCAATTCGAGCGTGCAGTTAGCGGCATTTGTACGTGCCAAAACATGTGAGTTCAAGTGGGTTGCTGATGTTACACTTGGAAAATTGTTGTTCGCCATAAAACCGCTGCAATGTGTTGCTAATGCTAATGCTATTTCAGTTGCTGTTGTTGCTGTTGATGTTGTAGCTGTGTTGGTTGTTGCTACGGCCACCTCCCTTCGACGTCACTGTGGCTGCCATATTGTGTGTGTGGTTTAAGCTGTGCAACGTTTCTGCCGAAAATAGACAATGAAATCAAAAAAACAAAAAAAAAAACCAAATTGAAACAAAAATTTAACTTCATTTTCTAATGTTACTTTCGCTGCTGTGACTTGGGCACATAGTGTTCATTACATGAATTTGGCAGCCACAACAACATCATCAACAACAACAACAGCAACAGCAATGGCGGCAGCAGGTGTTGCCACAACAAAAAAATCTTTCAATGCTACCGTGAGTAAAATGAAAGGGATTAAGTTTTTCTGTATTTTAATGGTTTTCCGTTTTTAAATTTTTTTCATTTTGAAATGGTTTTCGACCGCAGACCAACAGGCCGACAGCTAATAAAGCTTTGCTTGTGATTAAGGCTGAATTAAATCCGAAAAGTTTTGCCAACTTAAGTGCGCTAAGCTGCGATAAATGACACAAATGAATTGTAATTCATGCAGATTCACAATTATATATAATATTATTATTGTACTTGATACGACAAGCGTAAGTTGGATTTTTCACAAAAAGTTTCAGTTGCTCATTTTGGCAGGTCAATGAATGGAGAAAAGTTCGTTCAAATATCGTTGCTTTTCACATGAATCTTGAGTGTCAGCAAAATAATTTGATACACACTTGAAATTTTTGAGCGTTACTCAAGTAATAAACATTTTATAATATTAAATATTATTATCAAGCACATAAAATTGAAGTACACTGCAGCTCACACAATGTTGCCTGAGTGCTGGGGCATGAGCACTCAATGGGAAAAGGCCTGGTATAAAAGCATCATGAAATTGCTAGTAGTGGCATAGGAAACCGCACTTGAACAAATAAAATGAAAATGATATTTGGTTAACCTAAAACGAAATCGAAGCTGAACACGTTTTGGTTCACCAGCCTGTGCATTATTGCCATTTAAGGCGATTTTAGTTCATGTGAAATGTTGCGAACAATGCAAACGATTTCATCTCATACGCAATTGACGTACGCAGTTGTATGTAAATAAGTTCGCTTGTGTGTGTGCGTGTGTGTGATAGTACGTATTTGTATTTAGGTCTGTGGCCTTGGCTGCTGTTTACTCTACACAGGAGATTCCTTTACACAAGATGTCAATTATTGCGGTTGCTTTTTGCCATTCAAACTTGAGGGCTTCAACTTCTTACTCTGCCTGTATGCTATTTAATTTGCCGTATCTGTGTCACGTTGTGGCATGGTAATATAACAATTTCCAAGCCCAACAACAAAGAAAACAACAAGCACTTTGTAATAAACATAGATAGCCACAGAAAATATAACTGAGAACCGGATTTTAATAAACTGTCTGTCCGCTCGTTTGTGTCTAACTTAATAATTGTTTTGAGGTTTATGCAAAACGTTGGCGTCATTCTCATTATTTTCTTCGGCGTCTTCATTGTTGTTCTCTTTAACATTTTGTTCGTTCGCTCGTACTTGTCTTTCTTCAGAACTTCATTTAATAGCTCCGCATAGAGAAAGTAAAATTGTTCTGAATTCTCTAAGCGCAAAAACCAGAAGTGTTTGCGCTTCTTTTGCCTTGTGTATATGCAACGATACGCCCTATGTCGTGACTTCGGGTCTGCAAACAGTCACGACATGTCGGCAAAATGAGTTTACTTTCGTTTTTTTATGAACGACAACTTTTGTGGTTTTTGTTCCTTATTTATTTTTTTTGTCTTAACTTATTCCAGTTTCAGAACAAAGTTGAAATTTTTGCGTGTGCTCAGTTCATGAACTTTCTAAGTCACGCATTAAGCATTGTCACGATAGCGCACGCATATTTAATTTTTAAAAATGTTTTAATTTTACATGAACACAATGTTTAAAAGTTTAAAATACTCTTTATACAATTAGTATAATTAAGTTTGTCTCGGACAACGTCCACAAATGCTGCCGGCGGGCACAAAATTTTCGGTTGCATTCCTACCAAAAGGCTCACTTGGGTTCACTTCGACGTAATAATTGCCACTGATATTCGTTGGTATAATATAACCCATTGTTTCATTAGCGCCCATGCAATTAGCCACAACGACTGCCGACAATGTCTGACAATGGGTGGCGGTAAAATCATATTCGTTAGCGGGATACACGGACTCAGCGTAGTAGAGTATGGATCGTAAGTGTGAGCAACCAATATCAAAGCAACCAAATTGTATGGGCGCATAGCCGCCCACAAAGAAGTCAGCGTGGCCGAGTGCCTTCGAGGTGCCCAGCACTCCTGGATTCGTATGTATGATGTCGACAAAGACAGCATCGCTGCTTTGCAGACCCGGTAGCACTGGATCTTCATAGAAGCATGGATTGGCCGGATCCAAGCCAGTAATGCGTTTCAGTTGACGCTTTGTCATTTGCTGGTAATAACGCCCAGCGGCACTGGCGATTTGAGCACCCAGGCTGTGGCCAACCAGATGCACCTTGTCAATGTCGTAGACATTTGAAAGCTTTTGCAGGCCAATGGCGACATTACGGCCAATTTCTTCAGTGTTCAATGCAGACCAAGCATAGAATGTATTTATGAAGTTGGCGGCATCAAGCACCTGATATTTTTGCTTTTAGAATTAAATTTTTCAAGCATTTTATTGAAAGTTATTACCACGAAATTTGAGTCATTACGACAGTTGTAAGCCTTGGCCACTTCACTGTAGCTATTGGGTTCAGCATATGAAGTTTTCCACCCGGAAATGTAGAGCACTGTATCCTTGTCGTGATCGAATTCAGCCATGTTCCACAAATACTCAGCCTGCAGCAGTGGCACACTGATATTAATGCAATTCTCACCAATTAATTGAAAATTCATTTGATTAATATCCGGCGTAATACGTGGCCGCACCAGACCAGAGTGTAATATAAAGTAGCCTTAAAGGTATTTATTCCAAATCAATTGTACAATTTGATACACATAGTATAACACTGACTACTTACAAGCTCTAGTTATAATATCAGCAGCAACAAGAAATGGGCCACCAAACACGGTTTGTTGAAGTATATTGATGATAGTGCCAAGATCGTAGTTTTCATTAGTTATGTTATTAGGCTCTGGTACCGTAGTGGCACTTTCTTGAGCTAAGGTAACTTCAATTAGACATTGGTAAAAGCAGCCAAAAATAATGACCAGGCCGAAAATAAAAAATTTCATTTTAAAGAAATCCGAATTGTCTTGAAGTCAATGAGGTACTGAAAGTAGTGTTCCAATCAATACAATAAATACCTCAACGATTTCGACTACACAATATTATATTTATATGTCGGTAATGATATTCAATGTATAAATTGAAAGTGCTGATAGAATACTTAACCAAAATTTATAACTTTCCCATAAGTTAAAAAAGCAATATTTATTCAAGTACTTGTTTTTTTAATTTTTGAAAAGAAAACAATTTACATATGTGGTTTGGCAAAGTATGCAACAATCCACAGAGGGCAGCAATTTCTCTGTGAAAATTCTTATACATAACTTGTAAAGTATTTTTTTTCGTAATGATATTTATTAATGTTGAATGAAGTACATGCCTTTAGGGTATTGTTTATTGTGCATATCATTTTGCGTTCTTGCTGTTGTATATTTATACCCTTCTAGTGTGTCAGCGTATATTAAGTTTGTTTTAGATTCAATCTATGTAGCATCAAGAAGGAGAGGAGTGAGACTCTACATAGCATATATATTCTTTAACAGGGTAACAAAAGAAGTGGATCTAGCCATGTCCGCCAGTCCATCCGTCCATCCGTATGTCTGTCTGTTTTCAAGTATGGTTCTCGGAAATTATACCAGCTAGAGACTTGAAATTTGGAGGATTGATGCGTGGGGTAATGCGCTACTTTAAGTTTGATGTATTTTTTGGCACGCCTACTTCTTTCCGCCCAACCAGCAGGATATAACGTCAACACCGGAACAATGTAGAATCATGAAATATGTCACATTATTGGACCGGTTTTCTAGATATTTTTCACACAATTTAAATGGCGATGCCAATGTACATTTTATTTTATGTTTGGAGGGCATGGCACCCCTAACTGTGTGTAGGGTATCTTATTGTTGGGTACACTTGTCTACACAGTCCTCACTTGTGTTTTTTTTTTTTTTTTGTTAGAAAGCGTCAGAGCTATCGAAATTTGTTTGATGGTAATTTTGATTTACATAAATTACGACCAATACATTGCCATTGTGCAGGTCATGGTCAGGTGTACTTTTTGTTTGGGGCTCGCATCTGTGGTGAAAATTGCTGAGCTTTCATTTGAATTCAAAGCAAGTTTTCGATTTTCGAGGTATTAAACGCGGTCGAGCATAAATCACACGCAAATTACTTTTTATATGCACGCCAAAAACTACACTAAAACCACAAAAAGGCAAATTTCGTTGCCGATGAACAAATATTTTGGTGTGATCGGTTTTGTCCACAGGTGAAGGTTATTATAATATCAATGCTGTTATAAACATTTTGGTACTTGAACACAGTGATCGAAAGTTCTTGTAAATAATATTTTTGTTTTTTTAAACAGTTAAATTAAATTAGTGTCGGATAACGTCCACAATTGATGTTGGGAGGCACAAAACTTTTTTGCATTCCTACCAAAAGGCTCACTTTGGTTCACAATATAATACGAATATATAGTGGAACAGGATCGTGGTAGAGAACAGGGCGGAATTGTGCGCAAAGGACATCCTCAAAGTCCGCATGGTCGGTTGCCTTTGAAGTGATATTTATGAATGGTGCCAACAAACACAGCATCGCTACTTTGCAGACCCGGAATCACTGGATGTTCGTAAAAGCGTGGATCCAAGCCAGTAATGCGGTTCAGTTGACGCTTTGTCTTTTGTTGGTAATAAAGACCAGCGGCAGCGGCGATGTGAGCACTCAGGCTAAGCTATATAGTACAGTATACATTTGAGAGCTTTTGCAGAAAAAAAAATAACTTGAAAAATATTTTATTAAAATATTTACCTTTAATTTTGAGTCATTACGACAATTTAAAACCTTTATTAGATCATAATAATTATTGGGTTGAACATATGAAGTTTTCCGCCCGGATATGAATTTTATTAGGGTTTGTTAAGAAATGACGAAATTAATTAGCAAACTAAAAATAAACAATATCATGCTGAAACATAACTGATTTCTTGTGTAGTCAATGAAGTACTAAATGTAGTCAGTCAATCAATTCAGTAAAGACTTCAACTTCTTCGACTAGCTGAAATTCCATTAATATTCTTAAGTAAAAATTGTTTTTAGAATACTTAATCAATGCTAATATCAAAGAGTCCTGTCACGTTCTCCAATTTATAGAACTTTTTTTACTTTTCTTAGAATCCATTAGAGTTATAGAAACAATTTAAATAACAAATAATATAATACATACATACATAACTTTTGTCGAGGTCATGGTCACGGTGAATGATTTTCAGTAATATTTTGCCACTTTATGACAATCTCCAAAGAAGCAAAAGTAACTAACAAATAATTTGCCATGATGTTGAAATTAGTCGCGTCTTTTAACTTTCGTTGAAGTGAAACTGTCCCAAAATTCGCGACTAAGAGGAAAATCATTCATTTAATGTTGTTGAACTTTGATGTGCATTCAGCACAAGTCACAGCTTTTCGAGGTGAAAGATGCAGTCGAGCATAAATCGCACGCTAATTACCTTTTATATGCACGTACATAGTTGGTACTTTGATAAAATCAGAGCTCCAAAACAACATTAAAAATTATAGTTTTATTTTTATTTCGTTTTGTTTTCACGTAAAATTTTATACAGCCAAATGCTTTATTTAGAAAAAAAGAAAATCAAAACCGAAAATAGTTCAAAGAAGAAAAGGAAACTCTTCATAGAAAAACAATTCAAAGTTTTTACTTTTATTTTACTGAAAAATGCATTAAGTTTAATTTCCATTTGGGGTTTTCGATGCACGCAACCATGCCAAGGTAGCCAGCTGGCTGTCAGTCAGACGAAGCTGCCGGGTGTCAATATTTTTGACGCCTTTGATTAATAGGCAAGCAAACGTCAATTAGCCGTGAGCGACAGAAGCGCATGCAAATGCCAAGAAGAAACTCAAACATGAATTGAGCTTGCTATGAAACGGAAGTGGTGCTACACACACAAAAGCAAACACAGAGAAACACCGCAGAGGTAAAAGCCTATTGTGGTAGTTTGGCTTAAATGTGTCATGTGCGAGAATGGTCAAAGTGAGTGTCGTTTCAATGCATTTTCGCTTAACCTCATCTATGCACCGAAGCGTAATTTGTGCGTTGCTCATTTCATTTATCAAATTAACTTCAATTACAAACATGGGAACAATCACGTTTGCCTGCCAGCTTGGAATGTTGCTAGCTTTTGACTATTTTTCGATTCACAATTTCACTTTTGAATGTATTTTTGCGATTTCCTTTTAGTTATTTATAAATGCATTGCGATTTTTCTGGTAATTAAGTTTGATGTTAAGTATAATTTATATTATTCCTTCTTCATTTCGTATCATAGTCATGGAATTCCTGCATTTTCAATAACAGGTTGCCAAAACTAATTTGTATGATATTTATGTGTTGTGCTTGCACAGTTGACCAAGACAGATTTTCTACAATGCTGACCCTTTAAGCTTTCTTCATATAAGTACAAAACATTATGATAAATGTAGTAAATTCTTAACACTCCCAGCAATGAATGAAAATCAAACCAAAGAAAGCGAAACCTTTGTTGTGTATTTTTTGTTTTATTTTATTTTATTTTCGCCTTTGTGTTTTCTTTTGACTAACAATCTTAAATAAAAGTGAACATAAACCAGCAAAAGTTAACTCAACAAAATTTAAACTAAAGAAAAAATCATGCTTGAGCACGAAACTTACCGGCTTGACCAAAAGTCAAAAAGCGCAAGTTAAAATTGCTGGCTTGAAGCCCGCAGCATCGCACCGCCGTCGTCGTCACAGTAATTTCACACGATGAACTCCACCTGGCTGCGCAGCACAAAGTCAGCGTTAACTGTGCTGGGGCAGCGCTGCCATCATGTCTACTCAGGTTAATGGCGCTTTGTTGTTGTCGCCGTCGACTCATAGGCCGTAATTATATTCTTAAGTGTCACAAATGACAAAATTAATGAAATTACAATGCAGGCCTAACAATGCCAGCACATGAAACAAAACAAAAGTTTCGCCCATTTGATTTGTTAGCTTTTTATGGGCTTTACTTTGCGTTAATTAAGTCGATAAAAATCACTGAAAGTAAGTTGAATGTTATGTGGTAGAATAACATGAAACTCTTTGGTTTGCTTCCTTTTCTCTTTTTGTTTGCTTGTGCTTAATGTGAGAAATTTTAAGTGGAAACTAACTTATATTGTAAAATCAAGAAATTTAAAAAAATGTTGCTAATTTATCAATTTACTACTGAAGCCAAGAACAACAAGACGAGATTGATAAATTGCGGTGAAATGTTTAAGGATACACATGTCAGTTAAATGAATAGCCATTCAGCACCATGTAAACAACTAACTTTGCCCTGAGACAAAAGTGCATGATTGCATTGTTAAATATTTAAGTTAATTTAACCTTCACGCTCTATTAGCCAATACGTGTTTACTCGCATGCGACGATGTTGTTCCAGCCAAACGCTTGATTGCATTTCCAATCACTTAAGCAACACAAACAATGCAGTTGTGCATTGTTATTGTTGATGCTCTTCCTTAGCTTCGTAGGGCTCAAAATTGTGCTCATTGTTATTGATGTTGTTGTGTGTGTGCTGCTAGGATTGTGTAAACTTTTAAAGATGTCCTTAAGTCAGTCGTCGCAGTCATCGTTGGCACTGACAGCCTCTGTGAATGTCTACACAAATACGTTGTTAATGGCAACCTAACGTCATCTTTGTGTATTAGGGTGGATTTGCTCAAGATAGCAAATACCAACAAACATTATTCCTCACCGCACTTCAGTGAAATTTTGTTTTTCTTTTTGCGCGCGCGTTTGCTTACAACGAAAAGTTTTTCACTGATGCTGTATCGATAAGTTGCAGTTGTTGGATTTCCCACTCAATGCCAAACTGTTCACTGAACTTTTCACAACAAATTTTTTGGCTTTTCATTTTTTCCCTTGTCGCTTTTTAATCTTTTGAAACTATGAAACAATTTTTTTTTGTTTTTGTTTAGCTTTGTAAAAGGTTCGATATGCAGCAAGAGCAGCTTCTGTCAAGGCAATGGCAGCGTCAGCCATGTTCTTTTTTTATTTTTTGTTTTTTATCTTTTAAGTTTTCACTTCAACGTGTTCGGGCAGAGAAAGAGATGCTTTCACTTTTCTTGAGCATTTCGTCGTGACACGTTCGCTGTTATTGCCATTTATCATGCGCGTCATTGTAGTGGCAGCTTGTCGAGGTGGTTTCAAATTTTCCAGACGGTCAGACGATGAGCTTAGCTTCGTTGGCTTCGGTTCCTTGACTGCGCATTTGTCAGGTTCAAGGTGCATTGACTTGACGTTTTTCTACTTATTTTATTTTTTGCGGGTGTCATGCAACACGTTTTTTTTCTTTCATGTTTTTGGATGACTTCAAGTTTGAGTAGCTTTTTGTTTTATTCCTTGAAAATAACGTTGCTTTTTTCTAGTCTTGAAGGTATAAATTGGTGTCCTTGAGAGTTGATTTGGTGTTGAACAACAGTTGATATTCTTTTTTGTGTAATTGGATTACTTCAGCTCAAGATAATTTCATTTAATGGCACTGCCTTGTGTTACTTAGGTATAATTATTTGCCTTTTTGTTCTCTTTATTTGCGTTGATAGTCTGTAAGACAAAATAGCCTTTTATATGATTATCTGCTTAGCATAATAATAAAGGTGCCCTTGACTGCGACAGTTACTTTGCACAAAAGCAGCAGCACTGAGAGCATTGAAATGCCAACAAAGAAATTATTATGTATGGAAGAAAGCGGCATTCAACATGTTCGTATCTGTGTATCTCTGTGCCCTGCAACTAAGACTTCGACAGCAGTAACAACAGCAACAGTAACAACAGCAACAACAGCAACTACAGCAACATAAGCAACAAACATCAATTGAAAAGAGTAAAATTGTTGGTTGTTGCATTGCAATGTCATGACAGCGTGACATATGCCCGCAAGACATTACTTACACCGAAAGTGAAAATCTCAAAAGATATTTTCTGCGATATTCACTTAATAATAACGAACAAAGTTCAGAGATACGCTAAGTCGGCCTTCTCTCTTTCTTTGAAAGTATGGCTGTGTACTTGTATCTTTATTATGCGAACGCAAATATCTATGAATTGAATTTATCTTTATGTTGTTGTAGTTTGCCTTACAAAGTTTAAGTACAAGACACTTTCAATAGAAAAGCCGAACAGGAATACATTTTAATACATGCATTGAGAAGCGTGTCGGGCAACGAGCAACGAACAACGAGCAGAGCCAAATTCGTAGTCGACACTGATTGATGAGCGAACAATTTCTCGGTGCCTCCTCTTGTTGCTGCTTGGTTAATAGTCTTAGCTACTATGCATGATAATGATGATGTTGCCTACGAAGATGTTGCACATGTGGTGTTGTTTTTATAATTGAAGCAGTTTCGGTGCACATGAACTTGTGCTCATACAAATATTCAATTATTCATTTGATTGATTGACGTTTAACATTGAATTTTGGCTGCGCTTTTCAACGGTCATCAACATAAGCTTACATTAGTGCCGATTCCACAAGTATTTAAATAGCAAATTTGCCAATTTTGGTTTGTTGGTGAAACTTTCGTAAAAAGCAAAACATATTCATTTAAAAAAAAAGGAGGATTTCTTATTTTCATTCATTTCAAGTGGCAAACAATAAGAGGAAACACCTGTTAAAGTTAGCCAGAAATTGAAGACCCTTTTTTCAAAGCGCCGCAAGCATGAAAATAATTTTCAATAAAGTGAAGATAAGAAAAATGTCAATGATAAAAAAGAGCGTAAGCTCAATGTCAAAGTCATTGTTGATGACATTATGGTGTGTGAGTTGACGCTTTTCTGTTCGTTATTCTTTTCTGGCTTTGGTGTCAGCAACAAATCTTCTTGTTGAACGCCTGCCAAATTGCCTTTTTCGTCCTGCTGCCTGCAAAAAAGCGCTAGTCACTTTTTTCTGCCATTTTGTATTTGTCATTTCTCTTCTTTTTATATTTTTGACACTTGCTCAGATTTCAATTTGTGACGAAAAATTGCGAGTCACAATTCGGGTTAATACATTTGCATTTTGTTTTCATAAATTCAACAAAGAAGTACAAAATAAAATAGGAAATAAAATGGGAAAGAATATTGCTTAGCTTAAAGAGCAATTGATTTTGATTTGCTCAACTGGGACGCTTTGCTTATATCAATGCGCCTTGAGCTGTGGGCTTCTGTTGGGCTTTGGTTTATTTGAAAATTATTTAAATTTATTTTTAGAACTTCAGTCCGTGGGTTTAGTGCTCTGCTCAGGTGTTGTTAGTCTTTATAGAAATTTATATTATAATTTTTAGCATGTTTTATTTTAGGCTGATGAACTTTGATGAACTTGGCTGTGGCTTGTTAATACTTTGGCTCTACTAAGACAAAGCATAAGGCAGCGGTTTACTTTGGCAAATCAAATATTTTCAGGAGTTTTAAGTCCACGAATATTGATGGCAATTGGATTTTCATTTATTTCTAATTTGGCCGTACGAATTCGTGGAGTTAAAAAGTCGGTGAAGAAGAAAACGAAAAACACGCGCGTGACTAGAGGAAAAAGAAGGTAATAAGTTAATAGAGACGTGGAAGCTATTAAGCAAAGCCAAAGCAAATAAATACAAACGAAAATAGAAAACAAGAAAAAAAAATCACCGAAGCAAAATGAAAAACGAAAACGTTGAAGAAAAACGGCGCAGGCAAAAACTATGCTTATAATAAATTCATCAAGCAGCCCCCGCGAAAAAATAAAAGTTAGTCATGATAATCTTGGCCAATCGTTAAAAGGGGAAAGGAGAGTATAGGAGAGTTAGACAGGTGGATGGAAAATAAGACAGACCGACAGACCGACTGACAGACAGATAAATATAGAAATCCTAAGTTGCCAAACGACTCAGTAAGACTTGCGCAGAAGATTTTCTGTTTTCGCTATTTTTCTTTTGATAGTTGCTGATGCTGTTTGTTGTGGTTGGAAATACTTTGATATCACAGCCTGGGTCAAATGTAAACGTAATTGGCCTTGCGCTGCAATTTGATTAAAGGTAGAGAAAAAAATCAACCTGTGTTTGCCACGGCCTCTCATTGTTGAAAGGGGACAATTGTGGTGGCCGTTCAGATGTCAACAAGCGTGCGGCGGTGAAAGTGAAAAGTTTCTGTTGAAAATATTTTAATTTAGTTGTTTTGTTATTTAAAACTTTGTTTTTATACCTGTCGCTGCTTGACTAAGTGTTTGTCGTTACAAACGAATATATTCTTATTGAAGTCTGAAGTCGCAACGAGTTGCAAACAAAGACGAAATAAATCGTTGCTTGGTATGTGCAAGTGAGGTTGTTGTTTCTGTAATTGTTGTTGCTGTTGCAGTGGCTGTTGCAACACACCCGCATTAGTGGAAAGTTTTCTTTTTCTGGAAAAGCAAACATGTTGCCGCAAGCAGATGACATTGCTCGATAAGTCACTCAGTCATGTGATGCTTTAAACGGCAGAGTTCGTCGCTTCAGTCTTTTGCTTAGGCGTGCATTTTGCAATGCAATTTCAGTAAGCAAAATACGTGACGCCTGACTTGCATATGGTGGCATCATTTAGTTTTATATCTGCTTCAATTTTAACAAGTGGGAAACATGAGCACACACGTGTGCAACCAATAATTTTAATTTACACATTTGTTGTTTTGTTTTTTGTATGCCTAATTCGTTGGCGAAAATTAAGGAAAGAAAATGAAAATATATTTTGCGGCTGCCATAAAAATAATTAAATGTAAGCCATGTGAAAGTTTTTTTCAGTGCCGTTGTCGTGTCACAACATAATTTTATTCATAATGCGCGTTTTTAGCTGCAACATGCGAAGCACGCTAGGCACGCAACTTGCAACGTGCCACTTTTATGCCCAAGGCGCGCCAACGACGCGCCCTCACTTCAAAATAGAACAAGCAGATGGTTGTTGTTATCCGTTGGTATATGGCATAAGAGAACTGCAAAGAAAATTTAATAAAACTTTTTCATGTCATAAAAGAAAATAGGAAAGCACCTTGCATTGTTCCGTGCTGTGATGGTTTGATTTGATTGCTGAATGCATAAATGTGCGCACTGCTTTTTTTAACATTTGCTTATTTATTTTTAAGGTAATCACTTTTTTATTTCAAACATAGCGTGCTTGCTGCAGATAAACTTGTAAATCTTGACGATAAAGATGTATAAAGTTATTAATAAAGTTATTAATATATTTTTTTTTCTTTTTATTACTTCTTACTAAAAATATGCACTGCTGAAAATAACTTCATTCAACTTTATTAGTTATTAAATATTTATCAGTTTTTACCAAAAATTTATTATTTTTTTTTTTTTGTATATTTAAAAAAATATGTTTGATCAATTTTACTCCATATTATTTCTTTTCAGGTGAGTAATTTTATCACACGATATTCACTATTGTGTGCCAATTTCTTCTATTTTCTTTTTTTAAGCTGCCTAAAGGTATGCAAGTAATTTCACATTTTTAACGGCCTTTTATCATTTTTACACAGTGTACCTGAAAACTACAAATGGCAAAGAATAATGGAAATGTTAATACGTTTATCAAACGAAAGCTGAACGTCAAAGCAAAAAATAATGTTAAACAGCTCAAAAATTTATTGCGTTCAAAATGAAATAAAAGCTTGAAGAAGAAGAAAGAAAGTGGGTGTTCAAAAGCAAAATAGAAATGAAAATAATTGTTAAATTTTGCTAATTACGAGAAAATCGTTTTTGTGGCTTTAAGCTGTATTAAACAACAACCACAACAACAACAACAATAGTAGAAAGAAAATCATCAATAACATTTTTTGTACCAAATCCGCAGCGAAGCTTGCAAAAAATTGTTTGCAATTGCAATTGTAATTGAAATTGAGTAGAAGCTGTTAGAAAGAGGCTGAGCTGTGATGAGCTGCATTTATCATGCACATTACGCTCTGAATAGCCACATCGCTGATGCGTTGTTACAACAAAAACGATTTATAATTTTGCTGTCGTTTTGTTTTTGTTTCTCAAGACTAAAAACTGAGAATGTGGGTCCACAGCTGTGTGCCAATTGTGACTTAGATAGTGTAGAGTGTATAAATTTGACTGGCTAACTGGCGCAGAAGATCAGTTGCACCAGAAACGC
Organism: Phortica magna; assembly: GCA_037044515.1. Lineage (NCBI taxonomy): Eukaryota > Metazoa > Arthropoda > Insecta > Diptera > Drosophilidae > Phortica > Phortica magna. The sequence continues at coordinate 387,232 of JBAMBP010000822.1, read as the reverse complement.
AGTCAAAGTCGGTGTTGAGATACGGATTGGTGTTGACAGTGAACCAAAAACAACAAGATATTAAATTGATAAAAGAAAAGAGGATTAAAGGATATTGAATACAGAAAGCAATGGATAGACGTCTAAGCCTGTTGGCGGCATTCATTTTGATTGCGCTTTGTGAGTATAAAAGTGCCAGCGTTGAAGCACAGATACAACCGCCAGCAGATGGCGCGGCTCCAAGTCTGGCGGCAACTGTGGCAGGCACAGAAAATGGCAATGGACGGAGTGCAACACTCCTGGATAATGGTCTGACACGGACACTGCAACATATGTACGCACAGTGCGCCGACAGTGAGGACATCTTTTGGTGCTTTAAAGTGCAAGGAGCACGTTTACTTGGACGTGCACTGAAAGTGCAAAATATTAATATTGTTGATGGCGTAGCGCTGATAAAACGTACAGAATACAGCAACAGTAACAGTAATAACAATAACAACAACAACAATAGCAACAATAACAATGAGACACGTACAGGACGTGCCAGTGGTGCAGACATAAATCTAAGCAATCGTGATCTTGAGCATTTGTCCATAAAAAGCTTAGATGCTTTATTATTAGAACGTTTTGTAAATTTCGTGCACAGTCATCAGCTGCAAGTGAATTTGCCACGTTTGCTTATGTTCGGCGATCGCAACAGTCAGGACTTAATACAAACGGTCTTGGCATTCTTCACGCAACAACCACAGCAGCAAACGCAATCATCGCTTGAGGACAATGATGTCGGTACGGGCCGAAAGAAGAAAGGCGACGATAAGAAGTATCTGGGCCCATTTATTGCCGCTGTGCTATTAAAAACAGCTATATTAAAGATGGCCTATCACTCGATTGCCATTGTGGCGGGCAAAGCATTGATTGTTGGCAAAATTGCGCTCATTATAAGCGCAATCATCGGTCTAAAGAAGCTCGTTTCGGGCGATGGCGGCGAGAAGACCACATACGAGATTGTTAAGCATCCACAAGTGCAGCAGAGCCACACCTATTCATCGAGTCACCAGGGCGAGTATGAGAGCGGCGGACATGATGTCGGCTCATATCATCGCAGCATCGATGATGAGATGATGATGCAGGATAAGGCTTATCACGCTTGGGTGCCGACGAAAGTCGCGTAAGCAGTTTGCTTGCTTGAGTGCATGTGTGTGTGCGTGGTGACGCTGAAAGCAAGTGAAAGCAGTAAGCTAACGACACAGACCAACCAACCAACCAACCAAAGAAGGAACTGTTATTTATATTTGTATTTGATTTTCGGGTTTAGTTAAATATTTATGAATTTATGTCTTTTATATTTACAGCATGTTTTCTTGTTGTTGTTGTCTTTGTGTGTGTGTGCGTGTTACATACATATTCGTGAGGCGTTTAGTAGATCATTAAGGTAGTTAAGCGTTTAACAAATTACAACTACACTAAAGTAGCAAAATACATTATAACAATAAAATAAAACTATCTAGAGAAATCCATTCGCTTGTCTACGTCGAAATGTTTCACTACCATAATAATTACTTGTATGTTCTGCTGGACTCGTTGGCGGCAATTCGTCGATCTCATTTGTATGATAGTTACTATTGACTTCGATGTGTTCGGTGTGCGGTGTATAATCATGCGGTAGACTACGATGCCAGCCGCTTTCGTGACTGTGACTGCCGACAATGACGGTGCTGTGCTCAGGACTACCAGTGGTGCCAGTCGAAGCCTTTTTGAGACTGCTCTAAAAGCATAAATATGTATATTAGTCGAAATAAAAAATAATCGCTTGGAATTACTCACCAATAGAGAGACAAGCAATGCAATTTTGGCCATTACGAATGCTGAGCCAGCGATGAGTATGACTTTGCCGAGGAACATTTGAGCGATAGTTGCGATCATGACCATGCCGCCCATCATAGCCATGTGCTTATCTTTGTCTTTCTTCTTGCGGCCTGGATGTAAATAGCAGTTTTTATTTTTCTGTTTTTTCTTCTTAGACTTTTTCTTCTTTTTCTTATCCTTATCCTTATTCTTATCTTTCTTCTTTTTCTTTTTCTTATCTTTGCCTTTCTTCTTTTTCTTTTTCTTCTTTTTCTTATCTTTATCTTTATTTTTGTCTTTCTTTTTCTTTTTCGTCTTCTTCTTTGTTAACTTATCCTTATCCTTATCTTTATCTTTATCCTTATCATTAGTTTGTACATTCGTAAAACTACCAAAGCCTGTTTTAATACTATCGATTTTATCATCTATTAGGCCTGTTATCGCCTCAATCGTACCTTGCTCAAAACCAAAATCACTGAACTCGTCAATGGCATCCGATATGCTTGCCTTCGGCAGTCGCAACCTCAGCGCACGTGATTGTGCCAATTGCAGCAGCTTTGCGCCAATGCTGTCGCCCAACGAACGTTGCTTCATTGTCCGCTCCTCACGCTGCAACTGCTGCTCCTTCTCGAAACTCAATGTGTCGCCCATATGCCATGTAGTATTATCCTTCAGTGCCAAATCCAATGCGTGTTCGAATTGAACGCTCAAACAATGCCAAATTGTATCATTTGCAATTGAGCCGGCGCCATTGCTAAGACATTGCGCCAAGACGCGTCCTATGCCGCGTGCGTTGAACTCGAGTTCACTTTTATGTGGTGGTGGCGCTGCGGCTGCTACTGTCCACACTGGTCGCCATTTAGTCAGCAAAACTAAACATTGCAGGATTAAAACTGTAACTGTGCGATTTATTCGTACTGACAACATCATTGGTTGCATGCCACACGCGTTTCAAACTTAAACTGAAACGTATTGCCTCTTCTTTGCATTATTTATATGGTAGTTGACATCTACTACGACCTTTCCTCATACTCATCTTCTGCTCATACTGACTTCTAGGCTTGTCTCAGTGGGCGGCATAATTATTGACAAATACAACTAGACAAGAATCGTGGCCAAAGCAGCGCCGTTGTTGTTTTTCTGTTACTTTGCTCTCTTCTAGTAATTAACATGCTTGTCAAAGCACAACCGCCAAATGCGTCTTGATAGGAATCTAATCAAAACTTAAAAGTTTGAAACAGTCTTTGCTGCCGTCGGTTAGTCACCGTCCCTTTTTCTCTTACGAGCTGTGGAGCATCTTATCCAATGTCTCACTCTCTCTGTCTGTCGGACTGTCTGTGTGTCTCTTGTTGTTGCCCTCGGTCGACTTGAACATCCATCAGCTGCTCACTGAACCTTGAAAATTTGTTTTTCGTGTGCCATAAAATGACTTTTTGATACAGTTTATGATTCTTTTGCCACTCGTTTACTTTCATTTGTCTTTCTTTTAATGTTGTTTTCCACACAGCACTAAAAGCAGTTCAAGATTTTCGTTTTATGTATGTTATTTAATAAATATTTATTTCTTAAATTTTAAACTCTTAAATCAACAACTTGCCAGCCGTTCAAACTTTCTCCCGTTCTGAATTTATCTGCTTCTCTTGTTTGTTCGTCGTATGCACTTGGGCCCAGTTTAATGGCACCGCCGGCACTATTACGTAATGACCGTTCTTTGGCATCGTTGCTGCGGTCTTGTAATAAAATTGTTCTCTCATAGTCATAAAAGCGATCTGTGGCCGGCGTCGATTTCGGTGCGGGCGTTGCGGGCGTTGAACGTGGCATGGGATATTCAAAGTTCATTTTGCGATCGGAACGTTTGTAGGGTTGCTGCAATGCCTCATCGTGATGCAATTCATCGTAGTTCGTATACACCGTTGTTTTGCCAGGAAAGTGTCCAACTGGTGGCCTAAAGCCGGGCACGCCGCCACCAACGCCACCAAATCCAAAGCTATTGAAACCGCCAGCAGCACCGGCACCACCGCCGAAGCCGAAACTATTCAAGCCGCCACCCAAGCTGCTCAGCGCACCCAAAGCGCCGCCAAAGCCTAAAAAGCTGCTCACATAAATCGCCAATTTGGCAAAGAAAAGCGATTTCTTGAGCAACAGACAAATGCCGGCAAAGAGCAGCGGCACCAACGCAACCAGATTGAATTTCAAGCCGAGTAAAAATGGCAATAAGTATTGTTGGGTCAAGACGCGTGCTGCAGAGATATTGGGTTGGATTAAAGTATGAAGTTATGATTAACAGTAGCGCCGAAATGTATGCTACTGTATGACAAGCTTGTTGGCTATTGGCTACGCACCTGTAGATGGCTCTTCATAGCCAAACTGTCGCTCAGCTACTGAACTGTCCAATACAAATTCCGCTAGGCTATTCGCATCTGCTGTCGGTCCGATTTTGAACATAAGCCCAGGATAAATACGATCCATGTGCCATTCCAAGCTGCGTTGACTGAAAACGGCGCCAGCATTCTCCAAAATGCCACGGAAATCCACTGGGTCTGTGTCTAGCACATTGGCCAGTGAACGACCCGAAAGCTTATCATCCTTGGTCGAGACAAAATCCTCAAGCACGGTGAAATTATCCTGCTCATCGAAACGTTGAATAAAATTTAGCGCTGAGCGTCCAATACATGCGCTCACACTTGGCTGCGGCGCTTGACGTAAGCAGTACTTGAAACTCTTCAGCTCCTGCAAGCCTTCTTGCTTGAGATCATCACACGCTGAAGTTGCGATGTAATATTTTATAATGAGCAGTATTAACCAAGTGCCAAGCACCATTTTTGTCTTTTGTTCAGAAAATGCGTGCGTTGCTGCTGCCCTAATGTGAAAAATGCACTGAAACAGTTGCCAAAAATACGTAAGTCTTTTATAGTCCAACGCTTGGGCACTAACTTTATTATATCATCATCATCAACAACATCAACGTTGGCGGCGAAGAAGAAAAGCTGAAAATAAAAATGCTGAGTAACTTGGTCAAAATCAGCCATGTGCGTAGACCGCAGCCGCCACGACCTGCGCAATTTTCGCAAAAGTGATAAAGTACGCGACTTGAAGTTGTCGTGTAAAAGCCCAGAAAGCAAGACAAGCGGAAGTTGAAATGTGCTGAAATATTCGCTCGTTTGGTTCAAGTAACACACTCCCACGCCGTTGTAGCCCAGACGGTGGGGCCACTCGGCATTGTCATGGTCAGTGCACAATCGGCCGGTTTAGCGGCTTTTCGCCCATATTTTGCACATGTTTCACAAAAAAATGAAAACAAGAAAATATTACATAAACCTGTGCTTATGCACATAATGCTGTCGCTGATAAATTTCCCAGCCGTTAGCCGTTAGCCGCAGCCCCTTCATTTATATAAATTCACAAAAATTATGAAATATTTGACCAGTGTCTGTGTGGTAAAGCTTCACTGTGCTGCAAAGCTGTTGGCTCTGAGCAAATGAGCAGTCATTAATCGTTAAATTTGCGGTACTTAATTTTTGACAAATTTTTATGAATTTATTTGTTTAAACTGAAGTGTTCATTTGTGTGCTTGATTGAGTTAAAAAAAGTTGTGTTTTCTGGCTTGCGTGCGTTGAGTAAAGCATGAACGTGAACTTAAGTTTGCTTTTAGCGAACAGTAAATAAAAACTTGAGCAACACAGAAACAACAATTTTAAAGAAAATGCTTGTTGAAAAAGTTTTTATAAATTACTCAGTTTGCGTCATCAATTTTAAAGTGCAAAGGAATGAAGGTAATTATGACCAAGAAACAAACAACAAACAACAACAACAGCAACAACAAAGTATGTTAAGCATTAAGCGTAAATAACGAAATTACTCAAAGCTTTTTTCTTAGTTTTAATTAAAGAACTTTAAAAATTTTAAGCGAAGACCGTGCAAGTTATGCCCTGAGTAAAGTTAAAAAGAAAAACCAAAGAAAGAAAAAGAAAGTGTAAAAAAGTGTTGTCTATTTTCAGGCGGCTGTCTTATTGACAGCAATGTGGCAAAGTATGTTCGAGCAGATTATTATTTTGTCGCCAGTAAAGTGAAAACTTGGCATTTTGTGGCTTGCCACACAAAAATAACATAGCGGAGATGTGAGAGAGAATTGACGTAACTGAGTTTGCGAGCGCCATTAAGAGAACTTTGCATATTGTGCTAATTTCCCAGCACCCGCCTTTGATACGTGACTCAATTTTCAGGCTCAGGCAAACGCACACTATGAAGGCCATGCTGTAAACTTTAATGGCACTGATAATGACAATCACGAGTTGGGCATGTTTGCTGGTTTGTCTGCTGGCAAATGATAATTTTTTTTTATTTCCTGCCCTTTTTAGTTTTAACTTTTTTTTGTTTGCCTCCCTTTTCTTTTCAAACTGCCATTTAAGTTGGCAAAACTTTTCAGTTTAATAGTGTTGCTTTGTTGCTGTGGCATTTTGAGTGCGTAATGTTAATCCTTTTATGTTAGGCATGTATTGCAGGAGACCCACGGTCCTTGTGTCCTAATTTGGACGCTATTTTTAAATGCAACAAAAAAAAAAATGAATTGTTGGGTCGACTTTTAGTGGCAAATGTTTTAAAAAGGAAATATTTTTTTTAAGTGAATTAATTTTTAATAAAATTGGTAAGCCTTTGATCAAATACATGGCTTGCTTACAGCTAAAAATAAAAAATTCTTTACATTTTTCTGACAACATGTTAAATGAGTAAAAAAATCTTTGACTTTCACCAACAAAGATTATTTTCACAGAAAAACCAAAAATATAAAAATAAATCTGTAAAAATATGACAAAAATGTTTGTTTGTGCAAAATAATGTTTTTTGTCAGTTGAACTTTGACGCAAGCAAGTTAACTATTTTTGTTATGACAGCTGTGAATTTTTGTTGTTATTTTTGTATTCATATCTTTATTTATTTTGCTTGTGCATAAAGCATGTTATTTGGTGTGCTGCCACACCTTCTAATCTCACTGATTATGTCGACTTTTCGCGCACTCTGTATTGCGCCAAAATAATCGATGATGCTGTGAACTCTAATAAACAACTGTTAAAAAAGTTTACAAAAAATGAATAAATAAATAGACGAGAGAAGAGAAAAATGAAAAAATACCGCAGTTGATGTTGTGGAAACTTAAGCTGCTGGCAGAATGGCGTGTGTCATTGACATTGGACATGCTCGAATGCTGCCAGAAATGCATATGAGAAAACAACAACTCACAAATAAATTCACACACACACACACAGACACACACACATACAGCCAACATGTGCAAAGTTCCAACCAAAAAGAAGGTCAACACTGACTGCGACTTCAACAGCAACAGCCACAACAACAATAAAAACAACGGCGACGATTCAACTGAAAAACTTTCATTCGTTTTTGGAGCGACACCGGATGCCAATGAAGACGGAGAAGACGATATCGACGGCGACATGTGCTTGTGAGCATGTGTGCATGTGTGTGTGCGTGTGTGTGTTTGTTTGTGTTCATGTAATGGCAAGTCGATGGCGCAGTGCATTGCAGTGAGCGGTGCTGAGGTGTCCAAGCGTGCCGAAGCCAAAAACAATAAATTAAACAAAAAACAAAAAAGAAACACCGAAAGAAAGAAAAGTGCAAGCTCCCCAAACGGCCACGGCTGAGTGCTACGCATGTGCAATTCTTTTAGTGCGGCAACAACAACAACAACAAGATCAACTCGTTGCAGTGAAAATCTTTCGCTTTGCTGTGATTTTCTATGTCGCATGCAATTGATAGTGTTGACCTCATTTTGATATTGTATGATTTACTAACGAATTTTCTTGCTTGTTGCTGACTGCTGACTCGAGCAGTAACTAGAGATTTATGCTTAAACAAGTGGCTTGGGTAATGGTGCAAGGGGGGAAATCACATGAAAACAAGTGAAAGCATTTCACTTGCTACTGCGGTCGATTTCAATTTCACGTCTTATCGCCGGTCATCTTATTAAAAAGAAAAACACACTCACACACACAAAAAAGTGTCCCCATGAATGGCACACACTGCGTATGCGTGATATACATCAGCGACAATAAATATAATTTTAATAAGTAAGCACATTTTCCAGCCAACCAAAAAAAAGTCCAACTGTGAAAATAAATTTGATTCAAATTAGTCTTTAATTGGTGCATCAATGAAAAAATACAAATAAAAACATTTCTTTATGCTAATTGGCTTATAAAAGTTGTAAGTGGCTATGTTTCTGTGTGTGTGTGTACGTGAATTTTTGCTAAAATGCGTGAGCTTAAGTCTTTATATATATGTATATTTGTCTGTACTGTGTGTGTGTCTGTGTGTGTGCTTGGATTGTTTGTGCTTGTTTATTGACATATAAGTAAATGCAGTTCAGTTTATGTTTTGCAGAAAGTTTTACAATTAAGTAAAGTTTAAGAGTTCGCATAGTTAAAAGTTTTCCTTAAGAAAAATAAAAAAACAACAAATGTGCTAATAAAAAAACATAAATCTTTGTACTTTGCAAGTGAGAAGCAAAAACTAAATAGTTCATACTAAAGTCAGTTAAATGATAATAAAGCTCTGAGTATTTTCAGTATTGAGTCGAGTCTATACAAAGTTTAACAAGAAAACAGTACAAGTAGTTAAATAAGCATAAGAATATTATAAGTTAACAGTCACGCGAATATTGTGAAGATAGCAATAAAGAACATGTGCAATACGAAGCGTTTCAAAAATAATATTTAAGATTTTGATAAAATGGAAACTGTCAGGAACATGTCTATTGAATAAAATTTTGTTTGTTTTCAGTATCTTTATTGCACAACCTTAGCAAAATTGTATTTATTTGTTTTAAAATTAACTTTCTTTGTTTATTGTCAGCTTGTCTTATTTGTTTTGTTTTTTTTTTTAATTTTTTTAAACATTAAAATTCATGGCGCCTTTGCAACTACTTTGACTTTTAGTTAAGCTAAAATTTAAAATTAATAAATAAATAAATAAGCATAATAAATTAATATAAATTAAAGAAGCAGGATGATGAACATGAATTTGTTTGTTTGTTTCTTGGTTGATGTTGATTTGTTGTTGTTTGTTTGTTTGTTTGTTTGTTTAAATATTGCACACGCTTCTATGCGCTTAACGCACATCGTACATCGCTTGTTTTAAGCTAACTTGATTATTGTTTGTACGCTGAGTAGGCAATATTTTGTGCCTCATGCAGCGCGCGACCATAGCTGTGCTCATGCTCATAGTGTGGATGCGCAACCACTTCATAGTTCTCCTTCTTCGACTCCAAAAGTTTCTTAAGGCCAATGATGCCGGAGAGCAGCAGCGCAATTTTGCCAATGACGAGCGCCTTGAAGGAGATCAACGCCAAGAAGCCAATTGCCAAAGGCAACAAAGCGGCCATTTTCAATTTGAATAGCATCAACAATGGCATCAGATACTTCTTCTTTTCCTTCTTCTTGCCGCGTGCTATAGAAACAAAAAAAGATGAAAAAAAAAAAAAAAACGGGTAGTTGCGGATTAAGTAGTTGATTTAAATTCATTGAAATTATGATTAAGTTTTTCATGAAGCCTTAATTAATTAAAGAAAGCCATGTTCAAGTCGCTTGACCAACTAAGCTGAATTTGCTAATTGGTGCAAATGTCGTCTTCTATTTATTGTTATTAATAGCACTGTGTGAAGACAACAAGAGCAACAGCCGCCGCTGAAGAAATCTCATCAGCCTTGCTGGCTTGCTGGCTTGCTCATTCACTCATATGTTGCTACATTTTGTCGTTGTCGTTGTTGTGTATTTGTTTTGTGCACATTAACTGGATCGACAGGATCGACTAGCTTTCTAAATAAAAAAGAAAAACCAAAGACTGTTTAGAAATCGCCAATCGAAGTGTCGTCGCTACATGCTGTCACTGACGCTTGCCGCATGCTGGTCTGTTAGCTGCTGCCACACAACCCTCTCTTTTCGAATCGTATATATCTATAAGACTTAGCGCGCATAGTTGCGATAAATTATAGCGAAATGCATTCATTCACTTATGGTTAGAAAAAAGAAAGTAATGCACCGACTAATTAAAGTCAATTTAAAACAAAGCAAAAGCATTTAAAAGAGAAAAATACAAAAAAAAGTGGAAAATAGAAAACAAAGTTGCTTGCATGTTGCACGTCACTGTTGTTGTTGATGTTGATGTTATTGCTATTTAGACAAAAGGCAAAGGCAAAAGGAGAGGGTGCCGCACAGGGTGGAGGTGGTAGAATATTTAACTCGATTCAAGCATAGACTTGTTAATGCTTCCCGCTCTTTTGTTCTATAAAAAATTAAGTCAAAACTTTTCTTCTCAAATATTCGGGTTCGTCTTTCATGCAAAAAAGAAAACAACAAAAAGTTTTCATTTTCAACTAATTAAAAATAAGAATGTCGCAAAACTTTTAATTGGTCTCATTTTGTTCATGTTAATTTTGCCGGATTTTTTTTTTTTTTTTTTTGTAATGGTATAATTTGTGTTTCAAAGGTGAAAATTTCTTTAATGTTGTCAACTTTTTGTATTTACATATAAATAAGTTGCCAACTACATAACTGTTCTTTTAACTGAATACTTTTTCATTGAATGGAAAAAGTTTCTAATTTTAGGAATTGATTTAACCTTTTAATAGCCAAAGATAAATTAGTCTGTCAGCAATTAGTAAAGAGCTTATGGATGTATAAGGGAGAGGATTAAATGCGTTGCAAAATTAGTTAAAGTAAAACAACAATTCCATATTATTTTAACCAACTCTTCATTGAGCTTGTATGCAATCACCCTGTATTTTAATTCAACGTACGGTGCTCAGAGCATTTCAATTTGTCTGGCTTAGTTTTTTAAGCTACATGCCACACAACTTACTAAGCAGCAGTGGCGTAGCAAAGAAAAGTTACATGCGCTTCATGTATATAAGAAAATATGCAAGAACAACTTGCGGCCTCAAAAACTTGCTGGATTTAATAGCGAAAACAAGATTTGCCATCTTCATTTTGCGCGCCAAAGTTGCAATCTGCTTTAGGCCGCTTAGGTCTGATGCGTTTATCTTTTTGTTTTTTGTTTCTAGTTTTTGTTGTTTTTCATTTCGCGCCATGCCATGCAATAATTGCATTTCTAACCTAATTTCTATAAAGTTGCTGAAAACCAGAACAGAAAAGCATACCGAATGATTGCTTAATCTTTGATCTTAGTTGGAAGAAACACAATTTTGCATTCTTACTTGTTTTCTCTTCGTTTTCGTTTTACTTACATTCCTCCAAAGCGCGTTGCATATCCTGAATTGAGTCTTTGGGCACCTTGAATTGCAGTGTATGCGTGCCAAAGAAACGTGCTACACGTTCAACCAACAGCGAATCAACTTCGTTCTCACGCGCCTCAACATCCTCGGATAGCACAACGTCATTCAAAGAGCGTCCAACTGGAATATCATCGGTCTTGACCAGCGCAATGCCATCGGTGAGTTTCACGTCGCCGTTCTCACTGTCGAAGTAGTGCAGAGCGCGTTCCTGTGAATAAGAGTTGGAATAAGAGTTGGAATTTCAAATGAGTTCAAATTCATTTTAAAGGCGAGTCATGCAAATCTCTTCTTTTGAAGTTTGTAAAAATCTAACAATCAAGTTTTGTAAAGCTTTGATTTAATTAAGTTTAGTTAAGTAAATAGTGATAATCTTAAGACTTTTGTGCTCATCTTACTATCAGACTTATAAACTTTGGTGCTAATTGATTATATCAATTGTCATTTCATACTTCCTTTTTTTTATTGTTTATTCATCAACATTTAAAAACTTTAAGCTTATTGCACTTTAATTAGTTTGCTCAATCCTTTAATATCCTTTATCCGATATTACATTTATTTTCGTTTGGTTTTATTCAGTTGCTTGACACTTGTTCAATGTTGGCTTACCTTCATGCACAAAACCATGGAGCGGTCGCCGCAATCCTTGACCATTTTCAGTGCACTGCTGAGCAAACTGTCTGCCTCGGAGGCAGCAGCAGCCGTCGATGCCACAAGAGCGAATAAACACACAAACTTGAACATGTTGTGAATTGTAAGTGATTTGTTTGTTACTTAAAAGAGAGCACAGCAAATCGAAACGACACAGGTCACAAATTTGTTATCCTTTCTGTGCGCTGCGGCAAGAAGTTTCTTTTTACTTTTATAAGATTTTAAGTTATATGATTTGAAAATATATTTTTTTGTTGCACTTATTTTTCTTCGTTTATAATTCACTTGATTGAGTGCGCTGCGCTCGATTGGATTGTTCGATCTGTCGGTCAGAAGGCAACCGGTAAACTGTGACTAAAAGACGTTCGTGGATCGAGTTTTATTCCCGGCGCACATCAGACTCGCGACTCAAGACAACTTCAGTCGGCAGCGACAACAACGACGACGACGACGATAACAACGACGATGATGATGGCGACACACCTGAGAAAGCTACTCAAGCTATGTGCAACAACAAACTACAACTACAACAGCAACAGCAACAACAACAACAACACAGACAACAACATTGTCGACAAAAACGGCAAATCGACTTTTAACACAGTAGCCGAGCTTAGAATTTAAATAAACAACCTGATGATGTGTTGTTGTTGCTGTTACTGTTGTTGTTGTATAGTCAGTGAGCGTTCGTGCGTGCGTGCGTGCGTGAATGGCAAACGAAGTCAAAGTCAAAGCCGAACTCACTTTGGCTTCTTTGGTTACTTGTTGCTCGTCAGTCGGCATTTGTTGTTGTTGTTGTTTGCTGTTATTGTAGCGTTTTGTTGTTGGTGTTGTTCTTGTTGTTTGCATTGACAATGGTAATAAGCACCGTTTTGTTGTTGCATATTCACACAATTTATTCGAGTACATGCGTGTACTCATCATCTACTATAAAGTAGCACTCTGTGAGCAAATCACACGTACACTGTGAAAAAATTTAATCAGCATATAATTATGAGTGAAATAACAGGATTATTTATTTTATTTTTTAAAAATAGTTAATTAATTGTTGATAATATTCAACTACCTCATAGCATTAAATTGTTAGATAAATCACAAAAACAAAGACTCATGATGTAACGAGATATGTTGAATAATGGTGACAATGACTATTCGTTACATTACTTGACGGTTAACTTCATGAAATTAGCAAAACTTCAAATAATTTTATAAATATGCCTTGGAAATCACATATGTGATTTAATTAATGAATCAATTCAAATGAATGATAACCCCAAATGTTTTTATCTAGAATTTTTTTTTTCAATCTTTTGTCCACAAATTACGTAATGTTTTCTCCTTGAAATTTACACCCCTCCCACTTCTTGGTGGGTTTTGTTGAGTTTTGACTTACCCCGTCTCTCTATCCCACTTGGGATTTTGCTTAAAATCTTGAAATAATCAATCAATTTATGGACTAAAAAGTTGACATGTGATTTTCAATTACCCCCTCCCCCTTGGTGAAATTTGAAGAAGTCCTGTTGAACCCCTTTTTCCAAATTGCATTTCACGTAATTTATATCTATCTATATACATAGCTATTTATTTTTCATAGTGTATATAAAGTTGTGCTCGCTCATTGTTGCTTCAACGCGAACGTGTTTTATGACCAACGACAACAATTTTCTTGCAAAATGTGTCTGTATATGTGTGCGTGACTGTGTGTGTGTGAGTGCTGGCGATCGGTCTGTATATCTGTATTTGTGCACTTACACTAGTTTCAATTGAATGTTTTATTGATTTATTGATCTACTATACTGAATAAATTCTTTCAGCGAACTGACAATTGATGCATTTTTAAAAGCAAAAGAAAAATTATATTTTTTATTCATTTTTTTATTCTGTTTTTTAAGAGCTTCTAAGAAGTCAGTGTGACTTGTTTTTCCTCAACGAAAAAAATCCATGCAATAAAGCTGGACATTTTATGCTTGTGCTTATTCAAGCTTAACATAATTTGCTTTTAACAAATCAGTTTTGAGAAAAATCGGGTTAATTAATTATAAATGAGAAATGCGTCAATGGTTAACTCAATTCAACACCTTAGCGAACGTCAACTTAAGCCAAAGATGCGGCAGAAACACAAACATACACAAAGAAAGAAAACACTTCGAAAAACAACTTAACTTCGAACGCAAAGCCTTCAAATATAATGGGGGAAAAAATGGAAACATAAACGTTGGTTTAGTTGAAATCGCAGACACGTGACTTTAACAGTCTTCGTAACACAAATGATGCATTGACGATCCATGTGTGTTTGTGTAGGATTGGGCAAGACGTGTCATGAGTGGGCGTGGCGCGGTGAGGCGTGTTGAGGCGTGACATGACAGGTCAGACTAACGTGCAATGGATTAACGTCAAATTATTGCTTTACGCTTTAATACCTCCCCATCATCATCGTCATCATAGTAATCATCTTCATAATCATCGGGATCGTCAACAACATCATCATCGTCGTCGTTGTTGTCAGATGCTTGCATTGATTGATGCCCATTAAGAGGATTGTTGCTGGTCGACGGTCCAAGTGTGAAGCACATTGAAAGTGTTCAACTGATAAACGAATGAGCGAATGGATCATCGAGCACAAATGAAAGAAGAAGAAGAAGGCAAGTGTTTGTATCTAAATTAGAGTAAAATAGAAAACTTACTTGTTTATTGCATATAAAAAATTTCACTTTAATTTTGCTTTTTATTTATTTACTATTAACCCACACATTGGCGTTGTCAGATGTCTGGCTATTGGATTGTCTGTCTATCTATCTGTCTGTCCTTTCAACCTGTCTAGTAGGTCACCATTCGTGCATTTAAGCATTGACTAGCTTGTTTATCCGTGTATTACTGAGGCTGCCATCTCAACAACAGCCAAAACAACAACAACATTCTCATCATCACCATCGTCATCATGATCAACATAATCGTCAGTTTCATACGCAAATGCCTTTGCGTACGTCAAATTTTCATTATGTCGCTTTGATACAGAAATTATTTCTTTAATTTTATTACAAAGTTGTCAATGGCATCGCATCGTTTCTCAGCTTGCTTTTGAAAACTGAAGAAAGAAAGCTTTAATATGATTTGCATTTGATTTAAGACAAAAACAAAAAGAAGCCAAAGCACAACAACGACTTAAACGCGATAATCATTTCTCGATTATGTCGACAATGAAATTGTGTTTTAAATGCGCTGCAGAGGCGGCACGTGCAGTACACATTTGATTTGTGCTATCTTTCATTTCTCTTTTTCATTTTATTTTGTATTTTTCTTTTTTTAATAGTCAAATGAAATTGTTATAATTATTACGTTAAACTTTAACTGCAATGAAAGTGAAAACTCATTTTGCTTTAAGTTAATGAGCTAAGCGTAATTTCTTCTTTTTACTCTTAGTATCGAAAGCAATTTCAGTTAAATTTTAAAATTGATTGCAATTAAATTTAATGTCATAATAATGCATAAATTGTTGCTCAGCTTGTGCATGATGATGATAAGCCAATCCAAATAGAAAATATGTATTTTGTGTAAATGTTTGGAAATTATTTACATGACTTTAGTCAATAATTCACCCAAAATTCCTCTGACAATTGCCAAAAAGTTGTTGTTGCTATTTTTATTATATTTCATTTCTGTTGCCGTTGTTGTTGTTGTTGCTGTGGCATTGCCATGTACACAAGCCAAATAAGTTAAATAGCAAAACCACTTTAGTGTATAAATTCAGGCAATAAACACGCCAAGAATGTGTAAACGTAATCACAATAATGGTTTATGTACACACAAATCCACACACACACACACTCACACGCACACGTATCAGCATGTATGCATATATGTGTTTACGAAAACCCCATTAACATATCAAATGAAATGTTAACAAGTCTGCAAAGCCATGGAAATAAAAATTTACACCGTGCAAAATTTTGCTTTAATGAAATATTGAATGTTTGCCAAACTTATTACATTCAAAAGCTTTTAAATTTGTTTCCCCGTGTAAAAATATATTTGATTTTGGTTTTTTTTACATTCACGCCGCAAATCCTGAGATTTATGTAGCCATCACCCTCACATATATATCTTGCCCATTAATGTGCACATCCGTCAGTCAGTCAGCGTCTTTATGCGCCTGTACGCACACAAATTGACACCTTTATTTTTTTCGTTGTTTTTTTATTTTGCCGAAAAGTTTCACTTTCAGTGACACTTTAAGCGTTGATTCCGGTTAAATTTTTGTCTGCTGTTGTTGTTTTTTTCCATATGATTTGCTTCTGTGTGATTACGCGCCCACAGTGCGCATGAGTAATTTTCAATGGGAAGCAAATGAAAGTGTTGTCAAATAAACCTTTGCAACTTGGCTCACTATATTTCTTCTTTTTCGGCGTGACGTCAATGACGAGGAACCGAAACGCCCCTTTTGTCTTTAACGCGGGTTTGCCTTCAATGTTTAATTGCTCTAAATTTCTTAAGTTGTTGTCACCTTTTATTATTTGTGAGAATGTTAAAAATTTCGCCCACCGAACAAAAAATCAGGCAACGCAACAACAAAAAAAGGCTTGACTGTGAACGCGGACGTGATTGCGTTTAAAATTGACGCTCATTACTATTTCGGACAGTGACTCAAAAGTGAAAATGTCAAATTCCTCAATGCGAAAACAACAAATATTTTCGAACGCAATGTAAGCGAAGTCAAAGCAACTCAACTCAACTCGACTCAAGTCAAGTCAACTGAACTCAACGCAAGACATTTAATTCTTCTATTATGAATATTGCAGTTCCATGCTCACTTCACGTGTGATTATTTTCGACATTTTATTTTATTATTATTTCTCGTTTTTTTTTCTTTCTGAGCTTTATGCTCTTTTTGTAGAAAGCGAATTTTATTTTCGGATTTTTAGCACGCACGTAGTTGGAAATTGCTTTGGTAATATCGTAAATTCAGTCAGCGTAGTTGATGTATCGGCGTTTGGCTTAGCTTGGGCGTGTAGACGACATCGATGACAAGCCACTGGGAGAGAGTAGGAGAGAGATATAATAGAAAAGGCCAAAAATGTGTGAAAAACTGTTTTTGTATGGTAAAGCAATAAACGCTTTTTTTTTTATATATTTTTGCTTAAACATTAAAATTACATAAAGATTGATTTTGTGATTATTTGGCTGTGGCTTTACTTTGCGGATAATCGTGTATATAAAGACATTGTCAGATACATATATGTACATGTCTGATCGCCTTATCAAATATGATTATAATTTCTCATTAAATTGACAACTTAATAAGTCAGAGAGTAAGGATGTTATTATTTGTCTAAGAGACTCAATTGCTCCCTGAGGAGTATTTTTCAAGAATCTCGTTTCGATGAATGAATGTAATGCGGAAGAAAAGGAAGGTCTTTGCAATCTAAGACTAATCGTATTATTTCTCGTAAAACTTGTGTTCTGTCAGACGAGCCATCATCTGCCTATGACTATTAAACATCAATGGATAAAATCGTAATGGTCGTCCTGAGCTTTTGTCGATTCCGAAAATTTCAACTTGAGTTTTTCATTAAGATGTCTGATTGTTAGGTTCATTTGGTGGAAAATTATTCCAAAGTACTGATCATCGTTGTGATAATCTGCTTGTGATAATTGACGAACATATTTAATGCACATTCATAGATGGATTTGAAAACCACACAACAGTCAATCCTGCTTGGTATTCCATACAAATTAGGAACCTTCACTATTTTCCATTGCTTGGTAAACTGTCAGTTTAGTTGCACACCTAATTTCAATCAAATTTATGTGTTCATTAACACAATTTGGTGAGCAACAACTGCAACGCTTTGCATTTCCTGTCACTGAGTGTAAATGCAAACACGTATAGAATATTTTCATAAATATATTTGCATATTTTATTATGAATAATGCAGTTTTCATGTATGGCACATTTATCATCACTCAATTTGCTTGCTCTACTGGGAATACATGATAAATAAACGTGCGTAAATTTATTCAAATGCAACAAAACTTGTATGGTAAATACAAACCAATTTTGTTTAGTGAAGTTGTTGTGTTGAGGCGGCTGAAGGAGATGTGAATGCAACTAAACCTAGCGGAGAATTCACACACTTCCCAAGACCGCAAATGCTAAACATTATCTCTAATGCTAAAAAGATACTTATAGCAATGCGTTTTCGCATACATTGTTGCTTTTGTTTATCATCTTGTCTTTGTCAACGTTCAACGTTCATTGTGCTGGTATTGTTGTTGTTGTTGTTGCTGCTGGTATTGTCGTAAATTTAAAGACTGCATTATTTTAGCATTGTTGTCGTCGTTGTTGTTATTTTTATGGTTGCTGTTGTTGTTGTTGTTGTTGACGTTGATGTTGCCAAGACAGTTAATATATATAATTTCCTATTTGGCTCTTCTTTGGCTTTTGTTATTGGTATTGTTGTTGTTGTTGCTGTTGTGGCGCTCAGACAGCAAACACAAAATACTTAAACAAGTTCAAAACCATTTTAAGTATCTTATTATTTATTTTTGTCTACTTCAACATTTTCTATGCGCTTTTCTGACTCACTGTGTTTGTCTGTTTCTGTGTGTATGCGTGTGTGTGTGCGTTAATGTTGTTTTTATGTGAATGTTGCCACCCCAAAGGCGAAAGGTAAATTCCGAGAAAAGTGAGGATGTGCACCATATATTTTGCGTACGTATGTACGTATGTCTGTATACATATACATTTGTATGTATGTACGTGTGTGTATGCTTGAGCAAGTCTGTTCAGCATACATTCGCTTGTAAACGCATTTGTTTGAAGGGAAGTTAACCACACATTTTCGTATGTATTTTTCTGTTTTTATTTTATCAACATTTCAGCGCTAAGAAAGTAAAATTTATTGCGGTTCGTTTTCCGTTTTGTTTAAGTTTTTTTTTCTTTTCCATTCTTACTCTTCACGCTTTGAGAAAGTAAAGTATAAATGAAAAGTTGTCTGTTGGTAGCAATTTTGACATGACTTCTTGTCTATTTAAAAAAAAAATGGTCCTTTTCTTTTCTTGAACGATTTTTTCTATCCATATGTTGTATAACTCGACAAAGTAACTTCAACTTAAGTTGCGCTTTTTTTAATTATTATAAAAATCATATAAAATACTTTAAACATCATGACCATGACCTTTTTAAAAATTGTATGCATTTACTCAAAAAAATGATTTTAATTTTGGTATCTCTCTTGGTTATTGTAGGCAACTCGGTCAAGCGCGTAGGGTATATAATATTCGTGCCAGGCGATGAAGACAAGTTTCTCTTGTTTGCAGACCGTTTTTTGTACATTTCGTGTTAAACAAACTCATTGAGTGTTCACTTCATGAAATTTCCGAAAAAGGCAAACTTAGAACCTTCATGTTAAATTGAAGACGTGGATGAGCTTGTTAAGTCAGCCTTCAGCTTTACTAATTCCTGTTAGGTTTTATGTTTTTGAGTAAAAATATTTTAAGAACACAATTTGTAAAGTCACTTTTCTTCTTTTATTTTCATAAATATGTTTTTAAATAATGCATTAACTTACTTAAAACCTAACACACACATTTAGCTTTTCTTTAAATATTTTTTTTGGTTTTGGTTTTGTTTTACTAAGAAAATTAAACTAGACAATAAATTAGTTCAGACAGAAAATTGTTAATTTTCGTTTCGTTTCGTTTCACTTCATTTTCACACTCCTTTTTTGCTCGGCAAGATTCTCTTTGGTTTGTCTGCCCCTTTGCTTTGCTTCGCTGCGACTATTGGCCATGTCGAATGTGGCTCATGTACTTAAAATGCTCTCAAGTGCTTTGCTTACGACTGTTTTGGCGTGGCGTCCTTATTGGCAGCTGGCTTCCAGCCGCTGTAGGCCAGATCGAAATCACGTCCCCAGCCCGAATGACCGCCCGAGGAGACGACAACTTCGTGTGAGGATTCCTTGCCACCGCCGCCGCCACTCAGCAGTTTCTTAATGCCAATGATCGAGGCGAGCACAAGCGCCAGCTTGGAGACAATCAACGCTTTGCCCGCGAGCATGGCAAGTGCGCCATAAGCGATTGGGACGAAAGTGCCACCGAGCAGTAGTGGAATCATGATGTAAGCGCCATTGCCTTTCTTCTCCTTCTTCTTGCGACTCTCCACCGAATTGCCTGTAAGCGTTTCGTCCGAGCGCAAATCAGGGAATTTAATCTGAGAGCATGAACAAGATAATTTCATTAAAATTTATAGTAAAAACAGGATAAAAAATTCGCGTTTGCTTACTTGTAATGTGTGCTCCTGCAGAAAGTTCGCTAGCCGTTTAAACAACATGCTATTGAGCACCTGTTCTTTGGCATCGGCGGCACGCGGCAGCACAGCCTCAATGTCCTTTTCGCTGATGGGAATTTTCGTCGCTGTTTTGCTATTTTCGCTTTCGGCAACGTTGCTAACAAATTGCAGGCCTTCGATGACCTTAAGTGATTTGGCATGGCGCAACACTTTCTCTAAGCCCGTGAGCAATTTGACCTTCAGGCACACCGACATGTTCTCGCCCATGCATTGCTGATAGATGCGATAGACCAGCGACATATCCTTCCAAATGCCCGCTGTGCTGGCTGCATTCGTGGTGCCACCAACAGCTGGTGCTGCAGGTGCCGCTGCTGCGCTGACTTGTTCCTTGTTGCTCGGCTGACTATTCAAATGCTGTTGATATGGGTTGCTTGTGGCAATACGTGCTGCCACCTCTTGAGTCCAACAGAAGACAATCAGCACAGCTGCCAACTGCAACACGTACTTAATCATGCTGTGCCTGACGTGCTGTTGCCTTTTTACGTTTGTTATTAATCCTTTTTTATATCCTTTAAATGCCACAATATTCAATAATTTCACTCACAATCGTTGTTGGTCTTGCTTTAAATGCCGGCACGTTACAGTTTGCAAATTCAACTGATCTTATTTGATGCCTGACAATGCATTTTATACACCAATGTTGTTTTTTGCATGGCGCCTCATTTCTTTTAATGAAAAATTATTTTTCTCTTACATTTGCAGTTTTCTGTATCTGTATCGTGTTCATATAAATGCACCAGACATATTTCTTTCTTTTACACGTTCGCTCGTTCGTTCGCTCGTGCAGTCATTTGAGCTTTGTTGTTGCTAATTACTTTTAAGTGCATGTCAAGTGCGGTTGTTGAAATTGAAAAATCCTCTGTTTTACTCTAAATATCGCGCCAATTAGCCTGCACGCTTACACTGCAAAAGCCAACAGACCAGAAAATGTGCAAGCATTGTACATTTTGCCACAACGCTGTAACCGCTAAACGCAAATATTTTTCACAGTGTTGTTGCTCAGTTTGCAGGCAACTACTGTTTTTTCTTGTAATCTTAAATGTTTTCTTACTAAAGCAAAAGTTCGTTCTGATCTATTGAGTTTTTGTGTTTCACTTCTTAATTTGGCGTATATTATCAGCCATGCCTCTGTTTACACGCCCCCGAACATAACATTGCAAACAAATATATCGTGATCTTAATCATAATCAGCATCTGAAGAAACATTATTGCGTGCGTGCAGTTCGTTTATAACGATACAGATACGTAAACTTTGTACAAGTGAGGTGTAGAAGTGTAAAGCGGCAAGAGCCGCTCAGATCAGCTCAGCTCATAGCTTTTAAATGTGTGCCAAATACTCTTTGCAAATATTTAGTAGACCGCAAAGAATATTTGCAGATTCACTCATCGTCGTTTATGGCTTCTTTGTTATTTTGATTTATTTATTTGTTTTTTCTTTTACGCTTTCTATATACTTGTACATATGTATGTATGTATGTACATATGTGTCACTTTCCTACTATAAATAATTTGTGAGCTTAAGAATTTGGCATTTTGGAAGTACATACGGTAAGATTTATAAATTGTTAATTTAATGTTGTCATTTGATTTGATATTACTAAGTATTCTTATACTCTTCACGAAGTGAATAGAATTATAACTTTGTCACGAACATTGTAACACCCAGAAGGAGACATTTCCGACTATTCAGTGTGTATATATCCTCTCTCAGTTTTTAAGCTATCCAATTGAATTGAAATTTGCACAAACCATTGGAACCATTGGACTTCTGGAAGTGTTAGCCCCATAAGAAAAAAAGAAGAAAAACTAACCAGATTTAAATCGTTGTATGAACAACTTTTTAAGTTACTTCACAAATTGACTTGAAACTTCATACTTATGTTCATTAGATGGCTTTAAAACTATTTAGATGATATACAGTCTATGTAGATAAAAAGAAATAAGATAAAACATAAAGAGTTTACAATCTTTACAAAAGCATTCTTAGTGGTTTTGCATGTACTTGTCACAAAACGGACAATTAACCAAAATGATGCAATGTATGTTTTTGTATAGGAAGGTAAATCTTCGTTCTACCGAAGAAAAACACAAGTGTTTGCAATTTTTTCTCGTTTCTTTGTGTATCGTTACGGACAACATGCGTTATGCTGACATTTGAAACGTTGAGCTGCAAAAACCGAAGCATACTTTCAGGCTCACATTAGCCAAAGCTCACTGTAATTCAACTGAACGAAAGAGTTAAGACACAAACTTTGTTAACGATCATTTTCTAAGTTTCTTCGTCAAAAGCGAAAAGCCATGACATTCAAATAAATAAAAACATTTTCAAACAGTAATTTTTTAATTTTAAAATCGTTGTACAACTTCAAGTAATATGACAAAAAGAATTCCCAATTTAATTCTTAAAAATATTTTATTATTATTACATTAATTTAAATAATGCAAATATCAACATGACATTACATTTGTATAATTACTTATAAACTTTGCACTTTGCTACACATGAGTGTGCTTACATAACCGCGTTGCATTTAACTCGTAACTGTTAATGTTCACTGTGTCGATGTGTAACTGTTGAAAGAATTATCATGCATGCATTACTGCCAATCAAACAATAATTAATGATTTATTACTTACGCTGCTTGCATACAGAAGTCGTTAAGGAAATCCAATTGAATTGATTTAAATTAAACAAGCAATTTAACGACCATAATCATTTTACACATACTTGTGCTGACGGACGAATATTATAAGTACAAGTGCGCAGATGCATAATAACGCCAACTGTTTGTCTTTCAACAAAGTGCTGAACATTTCATTCGTTTTGTTTTTCTTTTTTACTCGTAATCTTCTTGTTAAATATAAAAAAACAATTAATCATTTGTATGTCCGCCCTTGTGTGTGTGTGTGTGCAATAAGCCGATTAAATATGTAATGATCATGCACAAATGGTAATTTCAACAAAATACAGCAATGATATACGCATAATTGTTGCAGAAACTGAATTGAAGCTTAAATTCAGAAAAAAAAAAATGAAAACAATTGTTAAGATTGTGGGAAAAATCACTGGAGCGTTAAAAGAGGAAAAACCATGAATGAATGAATGAGTGACTTGAATGAAGTATAAATTATGGGCTTATAAATGAAAACGTTTTCATGTTTAATAATTGCTTTAAATATTTAAATGTGAATAATGAAAAATAGACATGAAACATGAAATTAACACTAAAAGGAACACTCACTCTTTGGCGGCGCCAAGATTTAAGCCATTTTTTGTTGTTTTTGTTTGGTTTTTTCTACATCGCGCCTACTCGCTCAATACATGCCACTTGTAGCAATTATTCAAGGTGAAGTTTTTGTGTCAGCAACTCAAATAATTTCATTTACTTTTTGCAGTCAGTGAGCGTGCGAGTGTGTGTTCTGCAAGCAACGTTGTCGGCGTGTGCCAAAGTCTCACGTTTCGCTCAATCAAACAGGTGGCAACTGTGCATGGCGCGCTGTAACGCTGCATTCGTGCCTAATAATGCATGCAGAGCAGTTTTTATTTTGTTTTTGCATTATAGCGTGGCATTGCCTGTGTGCGGCAGGTGTGCGGTTTTGTTGCAGTTTTCTACACTGGCAACACAACAAGACTTATGAATTTTTACAGTCTTCTGCGCTATTTTGCCATTGTTGACTTTGTTCTCCTGACACACTTTTTGTTTGTTAGTGTTGTGTGTGTTTGAGAGTTGAATTAGACAGAAAACTCGTTTTCATTTGATTGCAACGGCAGTTGGCTGGCAATGTCGCCACTCCTGTCAGTTTGCCAGCGCCACGCGCACCGAAAGATTACCTAAATTGGGCGCTGCGCTGAATTGAGCATCAATTGGCAATTGCCGCTGTCGCTGCTAAGATTGCCTTTGGCAGTTGTTTGTGGCTTCGATTCGGCGTTTCATTGTCATTTGTCTGACGTTTTATTGGCTTTAGTAGAGCATGTCTGAAAATTATTTGCTATGATTTGACTTGATTTGTTTGAAATTTTTAAATTTGTACTTTTACTCATTTCACTTAAATCGCGCCTAATTCTGACACACTTTAAAGCACTAAAAAACTTTTATTTGTGCGCTCACTTAACAGAAAAGAAACCCAAAACAAGAACACACCATAAATGCCTATTGTTATCTATTGATTGAAATTAACATAAATTGATCGTCATAAAAAACGACACACATGTGGCACGTTGTTAGCAAAATGACGTGTGATTATGGCCAAGTCATGTTGTCAGCTTGCAGCAAATTTTGTGCTTGTTAATGATGTCGCTTCTTTGACACATTTATTACAAATTTTTTCATTCATACATGTGTTTTTTTCTCCGTTTGGCTGAGTGGCTGTGTGGCTTTTGCAGCTTCTTCTTTTTGCCATTTGGTGTCACATGCTTACTTGCCCACTTCTGACATCAGCATTTTTCTCTTGCTCTCATGTGCTTTTATTTCTCGTTAAACTTCTCCTATGCGCTTATTTTAGTATCATGTGAACACTTAAGTGCTGTTTAAAAGTCTTTTGGCTCTTGAATTTGTGTTATAAAGCAAGATACATCCATTAAAAAATATGTGCCTTAAATGTTACTTGACTGCTTAAATTCGCTTCATTGCTAATCATCATTGTAAAAAACAACGACGCAGAAGTTCTCAAAATGATTTGCCAACAAAAAAAAAATGATAATTGTGTTTTGTTGAACATTTGCGTTGGCATCATTCACACTCACTCGTCACTTCATCATTTTGAGGTTCTTGTACAACATTTCTAGCGTAATTACTTCTTAAAATTTGTTTGTTGTTGTTGGCTTGAAGCAAACCTAACCACTCCTCTTAAGTGAATCACGCAATTGTTACTTTGTTACCTGAGGCTCAGTCAAGTCTAATGTGGCTAAGAGCGAGACAATCGTCGATATTTGAGTACACTTTTTTGCTATCCAAGTTGACCAGGTTTTTTTGTATTCATGTATTTTACAACTATGTTGTTTTCCTAACTTTTGTTGCTTTTGTTGATTTTATATTCGAGTAGTTTCTTAACTGTTTACTTTCACTGTCAGTTTGCTGCGCTGTTGCCGATGTTGTTTTTGTTTTTTTCGTTTTGTTTTCGTCGGAAGTCAACACACAACGAAACCGTTGGCTTCTTAATCATGCCTTTGTTTGCTCGAACTTTTATTGATTGTTGCGCTGTCTCAATGTGGCATCATCATCAGCAAGTTCAAGTCTGTTACACCTGCACGCATTGTTGTTTTCTGCCGGTGTCGAAAGTCTCTGCTAATCACTTTTTGGCCTCAGGTCGTCACCATCTTGGTCGTCTTCAGCAACGTTGGCACCGTCTTTGTTCATTCGCTCGATTCATTAACTTTCGGCAGTTAAGTGCTTACTAACTGGGTCACCAACGGACTGTTGTTTGCTTTTGTTTTGAAAAAGATGAAATATTTTCAACTTCGCTTTTCTGCATTCAAATGACGCGAATTGAGGAATTTAGAGATTTTTGAAATTTTTTACTTCTTACAACTTTCAGACAAAATGACATGTTGGCCGCTTTATGAATAATTAAGCGACATTTCTTTTATTTGTCAAAGCTTTTAAACTATAAAATATTCAGTTTGGTTTTATCTTTGTTGTTGCGTTTGTAGTTGTTGGTTTCTGTTGTTTGGTAGCACATTCGAATGGGCGCCAGCAATGTTACCAATACGTGCAAATGTCAAACGATGTCAGGCAATGTCACTCCATGTTGCGCTGCGTCGCGTTGCCTGGAATTATTCATAAGTCATTTTGCCCAGACTCGAAAAATTGATTTCATATTTTATGCTGTTTTTTTCCCCCATTTTACTTTCACCTGAAATTTAACGAAGTCAAGAAAAAAAGATACAAATCCGCTTTCAATAAAAAGGTGGGAGCAAATAAAAATAAAACAAAGAATCACAACTTGGTTTTTATTTTCAATAAATTATTTTATTTGTATTTTTTCGTTATTATTTTTTTTTTTTTGTGTTTGCAAATTTATTTTCTTCATTTTTTTTAATGAAATGCATGAATGACAGAGAAATGTTTACAAGCTATACAATTTTTATTGTTGTTGTTCTTGTTTTCTCAATTGTTTATCAGTGTGTGTTGAACATTTTATTTATTTTGTTATTGTTTACAGTGATTGAGTCGTTGTCGTCTTTGTCTGTTTTGTGAAAGTAATAACTGATTTGTATTTCTTTATACTTTAGCTTTTGTGCATTTAAATAAATTATTAAAATAGTTAAATTAAGTGAGCTGCCAAAATGGCGTGCAACTTGTTGTCGCATGTAGCAAGTTGGCAGCCCATTTTACATAAAAAAAAAATATTGTTTTGATAACAAAAATGTGTGCAGTATTTCAGAAGGAGACAAGTAAGAGAGAGACAGAGAAAGAGAGAGAGTGGAGAGAAAAACAATGATAGTGACAGTGAGAAAGAGAAAGTGAGAGACATATAGAAAGTAAGAGTACAACAGGGAAGATCAGAGTAGAGCAAGTGATAGAAGTAGATTAAGTTCGAGAAAGAGAAAGTTTTGAAAAGTATATATGAGAAAGTGTTGCATTGTTTTCACAAATGAGCAAGAAATATGTTGTAGAATATTTGAGAGACAAGCGAGGAATTTTATAGAGAAATAGAGAGAGTGAGTGAGAGAGAGAGTTTGAGAGAAGAAGTAGTGTGAATAGAGTACTGATGAAGCTAAAGCGAGTACATAGTCATGTATGTGAAAGCGTGAAAGAGTAAACACACGAAAGTAACTATGGCAAGTTATGGCGTACGATGACCAAAACTATGACTCCTTTCCTTCACAAATGTATGTGACTGAATGAATGAAACTAGTAAGATTAAAAATAAGATGAGAAAGTAAGAGTATGGAAACATAGAGTAAGAGTAAAATAGATGTAAGAAGTGTGAAATAGTGCATTTAGTAAAGCTAGAAGATTTCGAGAGTTGTAAGAGTAATTTAAGACTAGAATTGCATGTGAGAGCAAGTGGCAAAGATACAAATAAGTATAAGAGGCATAGAATTAAAGATTTGTACAATTAACAAGCTTAACGTAAAGCTGTAATGTTTTGGTAAAGCTAGAAGATTGAAAAGAAACCGTGAACATGAATGATAGCGTGTTAAAGAGTGCTTAACAGACAGAAAGAGAAAGAGAAATAGAGACGTTGAGTGAGAAACAGAGTAAGTTGAGAATGTGTGCATGAAAGTAATATTTGTCTGAGAACAGATCGAACAACTGCAAAGAGAAAGAAGAAGAAAAAGTGGCAAAAAGTCACAGTGTGAAATTGTAGTGAAACTCTTATGTGCGTTTATAATTAGAGCTCTGACGAAATCGCACATGATGATAACCGATTCAAGCCATAATACCAAACGGGTTGAGATTACTTCAGATGTGTGCCATCAAATGCCAGTGATTTCGTCAGTTCTGTATGAGTATTTGCAAATTATTTAAGGTACCGACTTTATCTCTTGTTGTAAGATTCTGTTTTTTTTTTTTTTTGATTTTTTTTTTTATACAACTTAAAATAAGAAATTTGTTCGTTTTGCTTTCGTAATCCTAAAGAAGAAATTACAAAATAAAATAATAAATTAATCATTTAGCAGTTATATAAAAGCAAATTGCATAATATAAATGCACGCACACACACAGACATCATTTTCAAGATTACAAACGGTTTTCTTGGCCTGTCTTTGCTTTGCTGAACTTGTCGTTATGCCATTTGGGGGGCTAACGGTAAACGTTCGATGTGATAATGTCTCGTTGATTTTTTGTGATTTTTTTTATGTTGTTTTTTAGCAAAGATAAAATAAATTAAGTAAATTAATTAATAAATAAATTAAAAAATAAAAAGAAGCATAAATAATTATTTTCAAGAGTCTGTTGCATCAACGCCCACTGGCGGCTTTTGATGCTTGTTGTTGTTGCTTAAGTCGTTGTTGGTTTTTCTTTTAATATGTCCTTTTGTCATGTTGTCGCTGATGTCCTGATTGTAGTTACGGTTGTTGTTGTTGTTGTGATCGTTGTTGTTGTCAACGAGTGCAATGTGTTGAATTAGTCGTGTCACAATGTTGGTTGCATTGTCTCCACCATCCTCATCGTCATCATCGCCATCATCATCACCATCAACAACTGCACATGCTACTCATTTGAAGTAACTTAAGCAGTTGGCTTCTGGGCACCGTAAGCCAAATCCTGAGCATCGATGGAACGTCCCCAGCCACCATGGCCCGAACTGCCATACGAGGCAGAAGCGCCGGCATCAGCGCTATAGCCGCTGCCATATGAGTCGTGGCTAACCGAATGGCTGGCACTGTGGTGTGGATGAGCGACCACTTCATAGGTGACATGCTTCTCTTGTGAGAGCAGTTTCTTCAAGCCAATAACAGCGGAGAGCACCAACGCGATCTTACCGATCAACAGAGCCTTACCAGCAATCAGAGCGATAGCGCCCAACAGCAGGGGCAACAGAGCGGCGGCCTTCAGAGCGACAAGTGCCAGAATGGGGCCCAAGATTTTGGCGGCCTTCTTCTTCTTGCCACGGCTTTCCTCAGCATCGTTGGAGCCGAAGAGCGATTCGGAAGCATCTTCGAGAGCACGACCAGTGGAGCTAACAGCTTGCACAATATCGGCGCCCTTCAGTTCAACCTTGATGGTGTGCGAGTTCAAGAAGCTAGATATGCGATTCAAGGCCAACGACTCGAATGACTCATCGCCGGAGATGGAGCGAGCAACCTCCTGTGGCGGTGCGTCGGGTGAACGAACAACAGTGACGCCCTCGGTGAGTGCGAATTGGTCGCGTGCGCCGAGCACCTTGTCGACGAAGTTGAAGAGCTTGTACTTGACGCATGACACGGAATCCTTGCGCAAGCAATCGCTGTAGATGCTATCCACGATATCGTTGTCGCCGCCGACGGCGTTGCGTGCATGACCGCGCGTCTCCTCGGCGGGCAATGCTGCGGACAGCGTCACC
Source organism: Phortica magna (assembly GCA_037044515.1). Lineage (NCBI taxonomy): Eukaryota > Metazoa > Arthropoda > Insecta > Diptera > Drosophilidae > Phortica > Phortica magna. The sequence goes on along the minus strand of JBAMBP010000822.1, from coordinate 358,112 downwards.
AGACACAAGACACCGAAAATAACTTTTTTGTTTGACATTTTGAACACTTTTTGTTTTGGTTTTGTTTTGCTTGTGAAACTTTGTTAAAGTCCTTCAGATAAACTTTGTGTTTTTAGTTTGGTTGATTTGATTTGTCTCTCTTAAATGAGTTTGTTAACACACGAACGCACTTTCTCTTTTTCGTTTGTACTTTAATTCTCGTTTTTTGATTTTATTTTTTTGTTTTGATTTTTTTATTGTTCGACAAACAGTTCGCACCGAGCACAACAACGCTTGTGTCTTTGTTGCTGCTGTGGCTTTGACGAGTAAGGATGAAATGATACAATTTTCCAATGGCCTCGACAATTTATATAGCGTCTGCGCTCTTCTTCTTTCACGGCGTCGCTGCTGCTGCTGCTGCGACAACAACAACAATAACGTCTTTTGCTTCTTCAACTCTTCTGCACAGCCAACGATGGCAGCAAAGAAATAAGCCAAAAGCCAAAGTAACAACAACAAAAGCTACGATACCAACAACAGCCACGAGAAGGCCAAGAGCATTTCCAACGAAAGCATTTCTTTTCTTTTACTGCTGTGCCGCCGCTGTCGTCTTCGTCGCTGCTGTCAGACCAGACCCGAGCAGAGCCGACCAGACAAGCAAGTTTCTCGCTTGAGTCTTTCGTTTGAAGCGCGCTCAGCGCTAACCACGTCGCACGTTGTTAAGTTGTTATTGTTGTTGTTGTTGTTGTTGGTTGCGTAGCATGGCATGGCTTGCTTACTGGATGTTTCGTCGTACCTGTTGTCGTTGTTGTTGCTGCTTAGGCTGCAGTAGCGAGTCAGCAGAACTACAAGCTGACTTCTGCGCGCAAAAGCTTTTTTTTTGCTTAATCTCCATAACACGAGTATATGTATTGTGTGTGAGCGTGTGTGTGTTTGCGTTGCTGCTGGCGCACAAAATGCTTTCGCTTTGTATTCATGGTAAGCAAGCAAAGCAAAATTTGACTTTGGCAGCGCAGCAAGTTCATGTAACATTGTCAAACGCATTCATTCAGTGGCATGCAGCGCAGCAGCGTACGACTCTGCCTGCCGTTATATGTGCGACATGGTAAAAAAAAACAAAAACCAATTTCTAACTGCTACCTGACTCGTCGAAATAATTAAAGGTATTATGGCCTGCAAAGTGTTTTTTTTCTTTTTGGTTGTAAGTGCTCAACAAGTACTTATCAATTAAGAAACATGTGTGTGGGAATTATCTGGCCCAATTTGTTTTTCTACACTTGCCTGTTTTTGGTTTCCCGTAGCCATACAATTTTCTCGCTGTGTACGAGCGCAGCAAAGTAAAAGCATTTTCACATAATCTTGTGCAGTGCTTTTACTTGTTGAACATTTTAGTTTTACCTTCTTTTTCTTTGTTTCTCTTGCTTTTCGGCATTGAAAGTATTTTTTGGCAAAATGTTGCAAAAGAAACTGCATCTCTGACAACGCCTCAAGAGAAATGCTGCAGCGAAAGGGGTTTTGGCCTGCCGTCTTGGTCTGTGGTCTAAAGTCTGTGATCAGTGGCCGTCGTCATCATTATCATTATCATCACCATCATCATCATCCACATCAGCATGAACATGGACAACAACATCATAATTGTCATCATCACTACCGCTGCTTTGTGCCATGGTCAATTGCGCCTGACAAATGAAATGAAATGCTTTGTTTTGTTTGGTTTGCTTTTCTTTCGTTTGCTTTTCTTTTTGGCTTTCATCCGGTTACTTGTTCATTTGTATGCAGAAGTTTTTTTGTCGGTCTCTTCTGGCATTTACACACTCAAAATGCAGGCGGCATCTTTAACGGCGTAAGCCAATTTGTGGTCTCTCTCACAAAGTGCCTGCAATTGTCTTGGCTTCCATGTGCGGTGATGATGAAATTCGTCTTGTTTTATTTATTATTATATATTTGTCTTTAGTAACTTGCAACTTTTTACTGCAACTTTTTTCAATGCTAAGTTAATTCATGACACGCATAAAATAGAAAATCGATTTTTGTGTGTTTTGCAATCATTGTGCGCTTTGAAGCAGAGACTCAAAAACATTGGTTCATCATGGCTTGTAAAGAATTTGAATGTACAGTGGAGTTCCTCATAGCCGAAAACTCACCGACGCTCTGTTTTTGTCTGGTTATGGGTCCGCTTATAGAAGGGTCGATAATTTGTCTTTTTCAAACACATTATTTATTTAATTATTTTCTTTGATGGACACTACTTTTTTTTTTGTTCCATGTTGTTTCTAGTTTATAAAAACACAATTCAGATGCAACTTACTTGAAAAAGTGTATTTCAAAACAGATTTAACAGTTTTAAAGTCGTCTTATCAACAAAATGTATTAAAATGGGATTTAACAATTTTTTTTTAACACAAATACAAGTGGGATTTTTAATTGCATGTTTGGGATTTTTTAATTTGGTCGCTTATTAGAGGTTTTTTGATCAAAATAGTTTGAAACATAGTGTCCATGTCCGGTTGTTAGATAGTCTTGTCATTGGAATGACATTGCTATAGGAAAATTAAGCAAATAGCTGTGGCTACGAAATTTGTCCGGTTACTGTAACTTTCCGGTTATAAGGACTGTCCGTAATGTGAGATTTCACTGTAATTGCATTGACTTACAGTAACAACACGAGAACAGCTGCAACATATTTGTTTTTCCCGCTCACAATGCAGCTACAGTTCGTTGGTTTGGATTGGTTTATCGTGGTAAAATTGGAACGTGTCTCGATTAAGTTTCACATATTGGTCAGCATCGACACGTTGTCAACAACCAACGACAAAATCGTCACCAAAAACATCACGAGTAGCAAAGCTAACTGTACAACTGCCTGTGTGTGTGCGTGTGTGTTGTGGCTTTGTGCATGTTCATTATGTCATGCATTAGAGAACATTCGTGTTGTTTCTCTTAAGGGGCACGCCTGGTGAGACCGCTTAAAAAATGCTGATTTTTAGAATTTATTTATTATTTTTATATTAGGTATTTTTACATATGTAAATTAAAGTAAATTAAAAGTAAAAACTTCAAATAAAAAAAATTGTATTTCCACTGAGTTATCTATCATGGCTCGAAAACAAAAAGTTCCGAGATTGCTAGTGGCTTAAATTCAAAAATAAAAAAAAAAACCTGAAGATATATACTATGCAATGCTCCACGGGTGTGGGCAGAAAATTGAAATTTAAGAAAATTACACAGTTTTGAATAAAAATGTTTAAATTTCATGATTTTTGGCATACCAACATTTCATTTTCCATTGAATTAAAACAACAAAGTTGCTCCATAAGTGAGCCCCTTAAAGTCTTTGGGTTTACACTTTTCAGTTCTTTCAAATGGGCTTGTCTCTTTTTCAAAGTCCTTTAAATGTTGCATGAGCACCAACATATGTTGGTTATTTTTTATTTTTGCTTTTATTTTTTACTTTTGTTTTATTTTTTTTCTTTTTAATAGTTTTAGAGCTTGAATTGGATTGCAATCAAATCTTGCGGCCATCAAATGTTTATTGCCAATTGTTGGATGCCATTGATGAAAGCCTTTTTGTTGTTTTATTTCTGTTTCTGTTGTTTGCTATTGTAAAACTATTTTTAGTAGTTAATTTCATTTGATGTCATTTCACTATTTAAACAAACATTTCAAAGTAAAAGTAAGTTTTTTTTATGTATTTTTATTGTAATTGTAATAAAAATTGGAGATGAGGAAGAAAGAGCAGCAGATCAAAACAGCATTGCACATAATACTAAAAAGAATAATAAAATAATAAAACGATACATAACCTTATTCCTTTATATTGTGAAGTGAAGTCGAGAGTGTTAGAGTCTGTGGCAGATCGAGGAAAAAGATAGAGACTGAAGAGAGGCAAGCCAAGTATATCAAATATTTAAGGTTTTAATTCTCTTTTCAAATCAAAGAAAAAAAGGGAAAGTTACAACGCATTTTTGTCTTCTTTGTCAGACTTATCAAGTATGTTTTTACAGTTGTGCGGTTTTTTTCGGATATTTTGCCTAATAATTTGTATTGATTATGCGACAAACGTGTGAGTTTTTTCAGCTCAGACAAGTTGCCTGCTCGGCAACAAAATCATTTACATAAATTTGTAACCAAAGATAAACTAAAACCGAAAAAAATTTTATAATTTTGTGTATGGTAAAAAATTTCGTATATTTATACCCTGCACACAGAGCGCGTCCGGGTATATCAAATCTGTTTGAGACGAACTAAAGGATATATATTCTTGATCAGGATAACAAGACGAGTTGATATAGCCATGTCTATCCATTCTCACCAATTGTTCTCGGAAACTATAATAGTTAAAGATTTGAATTTTAGATGATAGACTTGAGTGGCCATAAAGTACATAAAGTAAGTTGAATATTTTGACGCGGATACTTCTTCCCCCCTAATCACCACTGGGCAATTTTTAAAAAAGTCATAACAATGGAATCGATATAAACATGACTTTTTAGACTCACTAATGATGGCTCATTTTTCTCCTCCCCTTTATTTCCCTCAAAAAGTTGTTGGCATAAAATTTATGTATACCCAAAACTGTAAAAGAACGTACGAAGCTGAAATTTTGTATGCAAACTTAGTAGACATACCTCTTTAAAACTGCTTACAATAAAATAACATTTATCCTATTTCAAACAACATCAGCAATGCTTTGTAACCTTTGTAAATCAGTACTTTGTAAGTAAGAACTGTTTTTTATTTATATCCACACCACTGTTAGGTATTGGTAACATCAGCACTGAAAGTAAGCCCTGCCTTACCAACCATTTGAACAATAACAGACTGTAAGCTATAAATGCATACATACACATGTATGTGTTTATTTTGTTTTAACATTGGCATTGTTGCTGTCGGCGGCAGTTTGACATGTTATTTACATAGATGTTATTATAAATGTTGATTAAATTTATGTTCACTTTATTTCGTTTGCAAGGCAAAAATTGTTGAGTTTCCTTAATGAATTTACAGTCAATATTGTTGATTGATTCTTAGATATGATGTGTACAGGGTATGACATTGTCGAGTATACTCGACTATACCGACCTTGCTTGTCTTATGTATCTATGTAAGTATCTAATAATAATGCAAAATTGTAGAAAACATGAAGAATTCCCAAAAGCACTCAATGTGCAGTTGTTTGCTTATTGACTTCATCAATTCAATTTTATGTTATTTATTTTTTTTTTTTCTTGTGTGTTGTTAGTCAACTTTCAATCGTGGCGTCATGTGTTCAGTTGAGTTATTGACTATTTGTCAATTGCAAATTGCAAAAAGGTGTTGAAAGTCTTTGTGCAAAATTCAGTAGCTTGTAACTTGAAGTAAAAGTGTGCAAATAGAGTCAAAAATATCAAATGAAAACAAAACAAACAACTAAGCAACGTTGAGCAAAAGAAAACAAAACAAAAATCGATAGTCGTTTTAATGAAAGCGAGAAAAAGCTTAAAAAAGAAAAACAAATCAGATTCAACAAAAAGGAAAGCATATAAAACGATACACGTAAGAAAAGTGTGCAAATGACCTCGTACAGGATATGCATAACTTATGCTGTCATTGACATTTCGAACGGTAACCGTAGTAGCAACAACAACAGCAACAACAACAACAACAGCAGCAACAACTATAAGCCAATGGTGACAGTGTAAGTAACTAACGAAGAGCCGCACAAAGCCAGAGAGTTTGATTATCGGACTGACTGACGGACTGACAGACGATCAAGAGACCAGACGTGGCGCAGTCAGACGGCTTGCCGACCAATCGAGTTGCACTTTTCAAAGCCACAGACTGGCTTAAAAGCCAAGACTCCAAATTTTTGGACATTTACTTTGAAAAGGCTTAATATTCAATCCAATAAAGCCGTTACAGCAACAACAATAACAACAACAAGCTCATAAGCAGCTTAGCCAAACAAGATTTTGCATTCGTAAAAAGCAAAAAAGGAGAAATATGTAAAATAGTGGGCGACATAAACATGAACCTTATTGTTCTTGCAAAGCAATTTTAAGACAAATACACACGAAGAAGAGGTGAATACCGCATACATATGTGTTGACAAAGCTGGAGGCCCCACAAAGGTGACAAAGACTCTAAGAGTGTTGAGCATTCAAAAGAAACTAAATTGAGACTGCAACTCGAAAAAAGTTAATTAAAGTTGGCTAAAAGACTTAAATCAAAGCTAAAAGTAAATGAGATTTTCTTTGAACTACAAGAGGAAGAAGAAGAGAAAGAAGTTCAAAGCATTTGTGGCACATGCGTGCACACACACACATACATACATACATACATATTTAATTATGCGTTTTTCATGCATTTTAAAAGTCAACAAATGAAAAGCAGAAAGAAAGAAGACTCTTCGCCGAAAGTTTTGGCTTAAGAAACGTGTTCGTTTACTTTGCCAAGCAACTTTAATTAAAACAATTTCATTCAAGCATGTATGAGAATGCGCAAAAATAAAAAATACATAAAAATATGTATTTATAATACAATAATAAATAAAGTAATAATTGTGCGGCAAGTTTAATTTTAATGAGCGACGAGTTTATTCTTCTTTCACTTATGAATTTTCGCTTTTGACTTTTAGTTTTAATTTCAATTTGATATTATACACGATAATTTTTATTGCAGACATTGTTGTTGTTGTCGTCGGTTTGATTGTTGCTGTTGCTGTTGTAATATGAATGCATCACATCACACGCTGCGAGGCTGCGAAAAAATCTTGTTACCAGAGCATCGTCAGTCAACTGTGTGCGTGTCGGAGCAAGTGTGTGTGAGTTCGACTTGTCCAAAGTGAAAGCGAATTTCATTTATACGCCAACAAGAGTGCAATACATTGGGGCAAGATGCACGGCTGTTGTTGTTGTTGAAGCTGCTTCTTGTTTGATCTCAAGTTGCCGCACTGCGTGGCACTGCAACACGTTCGCATGTCGTCGCACGAAAATTTGCACACTCAAGCACGCAATGCGTTTGCACCCTACAGTCACGACTGTCGAATGTTGATAAATTTGACATTTAATTAACTCTTCTTTTTATTTTCTGCTTTTTTTTTTGTTTTTCACTCTTTTAATTCGCATACGACAAAATGAGTAAGTGCACTTTCACTCCGGCGAGGTGAGTGCGCGCATCATTTATGCGTTGCATTCTTGAGATAAATTAGTTTTTGTATTGCATGTTTTTGTGTCTTTTTTCGTCTTCTTTTGCCAACAGAGAATTTGGCGGCAATTCACTTTTCGTAACGATAAAGAAACAAAAAACAAAAAAAAAATAATGATAATATGAAGTTCATGTACGAAAGTAACAATATTATAGTGTAAAGAAGTATAAAAAAGAAAGTTCATCTTTAATTTTCCTTTTTTAAAATAGTGTTTTTTTGCTTTTTTTGTGTGCGCTTATTTTTCCCCTCAGGCCGAATGCTCTTTGATTTAACTTCACTTAAGTCTGTCACTTTATGGCACTTGAGCTGCTTTTGTTGAGTTGCTGTTGAATTGTTGTTGTCGTTGTTGTTGTTTGTGACATTACAGAAGATGATGATGATAATAACGTTGGAAATAATGATCTTGACGATGGCGATGATGTTCGTTATGATGACGTTGTGCATGCAACACAAAAGAAGCAATCAAAGAAGAAACATGCAAGTCTCCTGTGTGTGTGTGTGTGTCCCATTGTAAAGCCATCTTTTTGTGAAATATAATATGTCATCTGATAGCTAAATTTGAATTTTATTAAATAGTCATGCCTTTTGTTGGGCGTGCTCAACTCGTTGAGTGCCAAGCCAAGTGCGTTGCGGTGTTTGAATCATTCGTTTTGGCACAACACATAATTGAATGCTATTGTCACCGTGTGTGTATGTGAGTGTGTGCCCTGCATTAACTGTTCACAGACACTGCACTTAATCTAATAAGAGCACCTGGCATATATATTTTCTTTTAAACCCAAACGTGGGAAAAACTGTGCCTTTGTTTTCTAATCTTTACGATTCGTTGTGCATATTCAATGCTATGCTAACTTCGAGATACTTCAATAAACTTGACCCTATTTTAATCAACACAAAAATATTCAAATAAACAACATGACTTCTTGGCTTATGCAACAATCGTAGCGGAAACGACAAGCATACCAAAACAACAACACACGCTACGCCAGGCCGAGTCAAGTTGAGTCAAGTCGAATCAACTCAAGACAAACCACCCAGCGTCAGCAACGAGATCATCATCATCCTCATCACTATCGTTATTATGAGCTTCATCGCCGTTATGATCATCATCAATCTTTCCTGCGATAAGCAACGAACTATGAACAGCGCACACGAAGAACTTTCACTTTCGAAGACTCTGGTTTGTTTTCGCTGCCTTCTTTTCCCATTGATGATAATGATTGGTTTTTTCTTTTTTTCACGTTTTATTAAAATCGTTTAAAAAAAAGCGTTAACCAAATCAGACACACGATAATACAACGCAACACACAAATACAAATTATCTAATATGTTGCTATAAAAAAAAAAAAACAAAAAAATAAAAAACAAAAGTTCATAAATGTTGGTTTAAAACGTGTGAGGACGGCACCGGCAGCCGCAGCCATGTCACTTTGAGGTTGTCGATTATTTTCGAACGGTTGCACATGACTTTGTTCAATTGCTCTTTTTCCTTATCAAAACTATTCTTATGTAATCTCAATTTTGCACGTTTCAGCAAATGCATAAGAGAAGCGATGTTGAAGAAGTGTAATTGAAATGTTTAACAAATTAAACATTAAATAATTAAAACAACACGGCGGTGGTATGCAAATAAATTATGACGATTATAAAAGATGAAATGTGAAAAACGACGACAACAATAACGGGTAACGGTAACGGCCGAGACCATGGCCAAGAGCATAGCCAATTGCATAATCTTATTTTATGTCGTCAGTTGTAAAAAGTCGTTAATTTTTCGCATTAAAAAAGCGTTAAAAGTATAATTTTTGTTTTTTAAATAATTTCGTTTGTTGAAATTTTGCGTGTAAAATTAATTTTATATTTTACTTCACACGCAAACACACTTGATCAAAAAAAAGTATAAAAGAATAAACTGAAAAAAGTGAAAAATTCATGGAACAGGAAAAAATAAATGCACAATAAAACTGCACGGACCACTTTCTTTCGAAAGAGAAAGGGTTTCTTGCTCGATCACACAAGCACTCACACACACTCAAGCACATGCTTACACACAGTTGCACGCACACAACACCATCGAAATTGCCATTTTTATGGTCAAAGCTGTGCAGGTTTTTCTTTTAATGGCGACTGCCCAAGTGCCTTTGCGTCTGTGCATTGCGCTTGACTTCCGTCCGCCCGTCAGCCTCTCTGTCTGTCTGTCTGTCAGTCCGACCATCCATCGGCACCACTAAACACGTGCTTTTATACCGCGCTTTGTAGGACAACGCAATTTGTTGAGCGTGGCTGCTTCCGCTTTGTCAGCATCTGCGGACTTTCTCAGCGTGCGACGTTTTTGCGCTTGCGGCAATGAAGGGCCGACGCATGGGTTGCTGGGCGTTGCCTTTGTATCTGGTCGGCTTTCTGTGTGTGTGTGTGTGTGTGTGTTGGTGTTGCCCTCGTTCAGTAAACAATTTCGATAGCGATTTACAGCATTTTGTGTTCGTTCCGTAATCATTGATGATCATTTGACTTTCGAATAGTTTTGCTTCTACTTTGACTCTCATTGAGCGGCACATGATTAAAGTGAAATTTAGTACCTATTTTTTCCTACTTACATGCATTCTTGTTTTATATCGTCAATGAAATTTCGACGATAACAACGAAAGCTAAAGAAACATAAATAAATAAACTAAACTAACTAAAAACAAAACAACAACAACAACAAAAACTGTTAATTTAATTAACTTAATTAAAAAGGCGCATAACATACCGGTTCGCAATGAAATCAAAATATGCGTACGCGTTTTAAAACTAAAAAGAGGAAAAAACAAAAAAATCAACATGAAAAAGCAAATAAAATGTGGCATGGAAACTTTCTTCTTTTGCTTTCATTGGTATTTCGGTCAAAACATGTAAAAGGAATAAATCGGTCTGTCTGTCGGCTGATTTTGTTCATTTGCTGTCTTAGTCGCTCGCCCGCAGTCATTCACTCATTCACTCACTTGCTCAGCCACTCCATGCCTCTCTACCTGCTCGTTGAAGCGTATGTGCACTAAAATTAAACGCTCAATGAAGTCGACAATTAAAACGGCATTTCCGGTTTTATGTTTTTGCCACTATCGTTGCCACCGCCAGCAGAGCAAAGCAAATGAAAGCTTCTTTCGATTTCATAGAATCTACAATATTACTACAGTTGTTAAACCAAACCAGCAGCTTATTGTGCGGAAAAGTAGAACTTTTTTTATTTGTTATTTTGGTACACTTTGGAATTTCAAATATTAAATTAATTTATCGGCCATTGAATCTAAGCTGTGCTCTTGTTAATAATGCAGCGAAAAGACACACGACGGTATGTCATCGAAGTCCTGTGCAAAGAGTGAGTACGGCCGCAGTGTCTCCTGTACAAAACTAGTGACGTCCTTGCGCATTGCCGGAGCATTATAGACGCCGCCCTTGTTATTCACGTCGAAAAAGTTCTTGAACCAATTGAGAAACTCTAAATTGTCCATGTAGTAACCTTTTACAAGACGCTCCACCGGCACTTCTTTGGCAACGCCATTCTTGCGAAAGACCATTTGCAATACCGAAAAATTGTACAGAAAATCCGCTTCCGTACTTGTAGCAAACTTGACGTCCATCATGTTCAGTGTGCCTGGCATGATGATATCCCAGAGTTGGCAATAGGCGGCACCTGTGCAGAGTTCATCGACACGCATTAAATCGGTCTGGAGCGTTTCATTGACCCACGAGAGCAGAGCGCGCCGATTGATGGGCGTATCTTTGCGACTTTCCTCGACATTGATGACCCTCGTGCTGGTGAATTGGAAGGCAGAGCTATTCATGGCCGTAGGTCTGCTAAGTAACAGCAACAGCTGGTATTGCTATCGCTTTGTGTTGAACGGAAGCATTTCTGTTTTTTACTTTTTTATGTTTTCTATTTTTGACAATTATTTCATATTTTTATTCATTTCGTAAAATAAAATCAGTCAAACAAAAACCCAAATAATAAATAATACTGTTCATAAAAGTGTACTCTGAGTTTCAAGTTGAGTGTCAATGCACGGTAGACTGCACCACATTATGATGATAGTAATGATGATGAAACAAGTATAATGTTGATGATAATGATGAGTTGGTCAGCAAAGCACTTGTTTGCAAAAACAACATTTATTTTTTGGACTTTTTTTTGCAAAAGGAGAAACAAATACATAAAAAACCGAAAATCATAACTTCAGTGAAAGTTGCGACCGTGTGAAATCTGCACAAAATCAGTCTTACGTACTTACCTCACACACTCACACACACACATACACAGAGACAGAGAATGTGCATGGTTGCCTCACTGGAGTTGCACTGCAAATATGAACCAAAACGCAATGCTTGGCTTGTTCAAAACAACAAAACAATCACTTCAGGCTAAGCAGACAAGCGTCAAAGTAAAAAACGCTGGCATTTTTTTATTATTGTTGTATTGCCTTCACGCCATATTTATTAGACGCAGTGGCGTCGCATTTACTATGAGTTCATTGCTTGCGACTTCAGGCGTTTGTTTGTTTATTTGTTTGTTTGTTTGTTTCATTGGCCTTTTGCTGGAATGCCACCAAATGTAATTAATATGCTGCAAATTTTTCCGCAAAAAACACAAAAACAAAATATGAAATTCACTGATTGCGCGCTTTCATATCTTTGTTTATTTTGCCTATGATAAAACTTTCCTTGAATCTGCCATGACCTTTGAACTCAACCAAGCTCAAGCCAACAAGGCATGCTATAAAAAGGAAATTGCCTTTTGGCATTTGCACAAATATCTACGATTGCTTTTACAACATACATTTATGATATCCTGACGTTAATTGCTTACAATACGTGCCATGAACCCATTAAACAATTTGAAACAGGAAAGCTACGCATTTCATTGTGCAGTAATCCTTTAAGCGACAATTAATCACATAAATAAACACAGCAAAAAAACGAAGAAGCATAGGAAACATTTACACACTCAAAGCTTTGGTAAATGACAATTGGAAAATGAAATCTTTGTAATAAATGATTCGAACTTGTGGGTTTTGCGTACGTGTGTGGCAAGAAGAGTCGTTGTTCGTTGCAATTGGTGGTGTGGCGGCTGAGTGGCTGAGGCAGTGGTTTTGGCACGCGCAACCGCAACAATCAATTGACGTACAAGTTGAAGCGTGAATAAAAGGCTGGAAAGAAAAAAACCAACTTGAAGTCAGCAACAGTTCAATGCACAGCAATGAAAAGACAGCAGCGACAGCGACACATTCATTGAAAATTGTTGACAGAAAGCGGCGAAGAAGAAAATTATGTTGATGAAGAAGGCGAAGACGTGCCTCTGCCTCAAGTTGCAGCAGAAGTGAAATTGCAATGAAAGCGATCTTCTTCACTTGTTCGATGTTTGGATGACGATGACGATGACGATGATGAACATGAAGATGATACGCCCACTGTGAAAATTCAAACACGACAACAACATCAACTATTCAAATACTACAACACTCGTCGCGGCTGCTGAAGCAACTTTGGTGGCACGCAAGGTGTCAACCGTCTGTCCATCCGTCCGTCCGTCCGTACGCCTGCCATTAGTGTTGAGTCTATCGAACAAACGTTAAAAGGTTTTTTCTTTATGATTTTTTTTTTGTTGTTTTTGCTTCTCTATTATTTTTATTTAGATATTTCATTTTTGTGGCACTTGGCTTAACTTTTTGACTTGAGCTTTGATTGTGCGTGTCTATTGTAGGCGTTTTGATCTGCTCTGTTGGCGCCTGTTAAGACAATATAGACTTTTTCTTCTTCGTTTACTTGGTTTATTTGGTTTGTTTGCTTGTGCGTTTTGCTCACGTGCCATTCAATCATTTGAGTTTAGTTTGTTTTCCTTTAACATATTTTCATACTCTTCCAAAAAGAGTATATTAGCTTTGTGATGAAGTTTGCAACGCAGAAAAGAGACATCGCCGACTATATAAAGTATATTTATCTTGATGAGCACGACGAGACGAGTTCATAACGCCATGTCTAGGTGTCTGTCTATCTGTTTCAATGTGAACATTGTGAGTTCTCCTCCCAGTTTTTTTTAGGTTAGCAGTTTGAATGTGAAAACCAGCTTGCTCGGATTACTATAGTATATAGATGCCATTGAAACGATTCATTAAAAATGGATCTATTGTTTTTTATTGTTTTTGGAGTTATCGGCTCAATATTTCAACTTATTTGACGTAAACGAAGACTTAGCACAAGAAACATCGAGATCGGACGACTATATCAAATGGCTCCCATAGGAACGATCGGTCAAAAATATGATTTTGGATAGAAAAACCGTTTTGTTCTTAAATATTAACAGATGAAACTTTGCAATTACATTTTTTATTAATTCTTGACTGTGTTCCTAAGTCTTATAAGAACTGTACATAAAAGCGTGGCTTCCCTCGTATAGGGAAAATCTTTAAAATGATTGCATTGCTTTCTTAAAGACAAATTAGAAAATGGGCTAAGCCATTCTTCTCCTCAAAAACGTATTTGATTCTTGTTGGTGAAACAATCAAATGGATTTTACAATAAGAATAATTAGGAAAACGCTTGCAAGAGTATACAAGTTTCGGCAGAGCCAAAAATAGCTGCCTTTCTGTTTTTTTTTTTTTGGTATTTGTTCGAGATAATTTATTTTTGTGTTTTTGTTTTCGAACGCCAAACAAACGTTTAATCGATAACGGGCACATTTCAGACCCAAGCGCAAGGCGATAAAATGCTCGCAAACAAAAGGTCATTTTGCGTGCTGTGAAAACTTAAAATTGACTTTGATTTATATGTTTGACCATCTGTTTTCCGAACAAACAAAAGCAAAAAAACAACTGACCGCAGGCCAAAAACTCATTTGAATGGTAACTCAACAACAAATAAAGCATATAAAACAAGTTCACATATGCCATGTTATGTGCGTACGCTTATGTGTTTGGGTGTGTGTGTATGTGCGCACAAAAAGGCGCTGCTTCCATATTTATAAGTAACTGTAAACCGTCGAGAAAGTGAAATTTTATTTTTATCTCTTCGATATATTTTCTTCTGCCGCCGCCATCTTCATCTGTATCGACGACGCCCTCAGTCCACACGTCTTTCTCAGCTTCATCTGCCCCTGCTGCTTCTTCTTCATCTTCCACTGCATCTTTATCTTTTGCTTCTTCAGACATTTTTTGTATTTTTTTTAATGTGTCCGAAAACATTTACCTGCTCGATTTGTGATTACCAACAGTCATGTATGAAAAAACCAAAAATTAATTCATGTTACTCGGTTCAACCTACATACGCAAGCACACACACACATACACACAGCATCTCTCCGTTTGTGGCATAACATACGGACGGTTTTATGTGTGCGTTTTGTGGCGATACATTGTGGTGTGTTTTCTTTATCAAAAGGCATAAATTGGTTCAAAAACGGATATGGCCAACATTAAAGATACAACAACAAAATGCAAAAGCCAAGCCGACATACGTTGTTCAGAGTCGCTCATGTTGGCATGATGAAGAAAATGATATTTCAAGCAAAATAAATAAAAATAAAGTAAAATAAATCGAAATTGAAACACTTTCTTCTTCACTTGGCAACGTAGCCGTTGCCGCGTCCCTTCCATGCCTTGCCATACTCTCATATCAGCATGATCATGAACGACTTCATCATTTTCCCCAACAACATCAACGTCGTCGTCGACACTGTTGTCGACAACTCAGTCTTAGAAATGTTGTCGGCCATTGAACATTTAATGCGCGTTGTAAAATAACAAAAAAATACCACGCCAGTTGAAAGAAATTCAAATTGAAAAAGCACAAAATGCAGCATCAGCATCGACAGCATCGGCCGCAGCAGCGAAATTGAAACTTGTTTGAAATACGCTCAGACAAGATTGATTTTTATCTAAAAAGCCAAGTCAGTGGACTTTGACCACGACTGGACAAACGAAAGCCATTGACATACACACATTGAATCGAACGAGAGGCGACAAAAAATTTGGTTGAAATTAATTACTTTCAACGAAATGCTATGTCGGCTCTTTTGGACATGGATCTGGGTAATGGGCTTGGTCACAGCTCAGCATCTTTATCCATTGCAACATCAGCGCCAAGAAATTACCGAAATAGAACGGCAAGAGGAAGTGAATTGATTTAATTAATTGATATCGGTTTATTTTTACATTGCAAGCTGGTGGCGAAGATTGTAATGATCGAAGGGAGTAATGTGTGTGAGCATAGAGAGATTGTGATATTTTTTGCTTAAGCTTATGATATGTAAAACTATAAAAGTCTTTCAGTCAACAAACTTCAACTCACAATTGAAAATAACTTTTGTCAAATTGAAGTTCTTATAATAGACCTCAGTATCATGGGAAAGTGATCATTAGACATGTTTGATCTGTCATCACTTTTTAATAAACATTTCTTAAATTCGATTTTCGATTTTTGAAATATTTACGAAGTTATTATGTCTTCGATCCATCAACACACAATAGTGATTTCAAGCAATTTCAAGATTCTTCTTGAAGAGTATAAAAGCTTCAGCAATGGCCGTCTCCATTCAAGCGTCGCATTTCGAATTTTTGAATTTTTGATGTGCGTCGACAAAAGTGAAATGGTCTTGAATGAAATGAACGTTTTGAATTTTATTAATGCTTTTTGAGGTTGAAAATTAACAATTAACATTTTGGGGCGTGTGCATGTTGTTTGTTTGATTAAAGATTTGATGTTGGTTTCGTTGGTTTTCTAATTTCAAATGAATGAAATTTTACAACTCTGCATCTCATTAAAGCAAACAGAAAATAATACGAAGCAAGCCGCAAGTGGCACATAAAATGCCACTCAATGGCATAAAGACAGAAATACAAACAAGAAAAATAAATATCAAAAAACATTTGCCAATTGTGTAAAGCAAAGAAGAATTACTGTCGAAAGTCGAAACATCAAATGCTGAGTGAAATTAAAGACAGACATGAACTTGTAGATAGAAATAATCATAAAAGTGAGAGTTTTTTACGGTGGGGACACACAGCAACTAAAGAACCATAAGACACACCTGAGGCAACCAATAGGCGTGACAACTCTATAATTTCTAACTGGCTTCATGCTTATAAGAGTTTTAACATGACACTAATGATGCCAGAAACGCCTACAAAAGCTATCAAAGCGCAATGCCGACGATGATCAACTCAGCGTCAACGGGTGACTGACTGAATGAGTTGAAAGAGTATCTGCGATTGGAGAGACTGATTAGTTTTTTTTATTACTATTATTATTTTTTTGTTTTTTTGATTGTGTAACCGAAAACTGCTGAACAAAAGAAAAAGAAGCTGCAAAGAAGAGAAGGGAACTGAAATGAATGAATGGAAAGGAAAGGAAAAACGAGCGTGCTGAGTAGAAAATTAACCAGACAGACAGACGGACGGACTGGCAGGCAGGCAGGCATGTAAGCGAATCAGTGGTAAAAGCACAGCTGCGCAGGCAATTAGGTCGAACTCTTTAGTTGAAAGGGAAAGGGTTTCGCTTTCGTTTTCAATTTCTTCTCTTTTTTAATTTTTGTTTTCTTTTTCGCTTTATTTTTTATTGCTTTTTCGTTTTGTTTTGTTTTTTGTTTTTTAAATATAAATAAACTATGCCAGAAAATGTCTCCAAAAGCAAATATGAAATAAACAAAATTTAGATTTTACTTTTGATTGAAGCAGAACTTGATTTAAATTGTCAACGAGCACAAGTGACATACAACACGGCAATTGTTGTCAGTGGCAGGCTTTCTTGCTTAATTGCTTCTATTTAGATTGTATGGCAATTAGGTTGAAGAATTTCTCAGTTAGTGTGCTTAATTTTAGTGCCATGACGTGTCACACTCATCGCTCATCATCAGCGTCACCGTCACCTTCGTCGTCACCGTGAATGACAAGACGACAAGATGCTTGAAGACTGAAACATGCCGTTTTATAAAATGACAAATACTTCAAGTTGGCAACTTTCACACATCTTCATTGGTATCGAATGGTGCTATATGCTATACGAGTGTCTGTGTGAAACGACGATGCGCTGTCATTGTTTTGAATGTCACTTTTACTCTTAAGTTTGTCATCATTAACGTCTTTACAACTACAACAGCCTTGTAGCGTGTTGATGCCGATGATGGTGATGATGAAGACGATGACGATGATGATGTTGTTAATGATGACGGCACTTGTAGCACTTGTAATAGAAACCGTTGAAATACATTTAAAGCTTTTAGCCAAGTCACTTGACGTTTTCACACATTTCAATTATCATGAGAATTAAGGAATTGATACATGTTGAATGAATACAGTTATGTGAAGTGTCTGTGCTTAATGATGGTTCATTGAATTTGGCAGAGTTCATAAAATTTCACAATTTAAATGCTTACACACAAGTTATAAATTTTCATAAGAAATAAACTCAAAACAATTCCAGCAGCATTAAAACATGTTTATGTTTTTTACATATATTTTGCTTTAAATGAATTTCACCATTAATTTTTAATAAAAAATTAAAAAAAAAATTAAATAAAAAAACAAGCAACACTTTCACACATTTCCCACAATTGAATGAAGTTCATGGAAAACAAGCTCCATACAAACAAACACATAGATACATTCATAGACTGCATTTGCCTCACATGTCAGATAGTATGACTAAGCAGCCACCGTCGCCTGTTCTGCCACCATCAAAGCTGTGAAACGTATTTGGCTTATGCACACCGCATTAGCCAAGTTAAAAAGTAAAAAAGTGTTCCAGCAACAACAACAATTTGCTACAGAAATGTGCATTACAACCAAATCCGTAAAGTTCCATTGCCCCCACCCAGTGCAGTGCAGTGCAGTGCAGTGCAATCAGTGCAGCAATAACAGTAAAACAAGTAACGCAAACGAAACGAAATGAAAATATGGTGGAAAGTGTTAAATATCACAAAAGACTCCAAACTTCAACTTCAACTGAGTTGAGTCGAGTCGAGTCGAGTTGTGTTTGAATTGACTAGACTTTACTAAGCACAAGGCGTTTCAACTGCAGTGGCAAGTCAGTTGTGAAGTGAAAATGTTGTAAAACTTCGTTGCACCCCTCATGCCCCTCATGAAAACAACGAAATGCTACCATTGAAAAATGTATGAATGAAATGGAAGCGAACTTATCACTGACATTCGGTCGACTATTGGGCAATAATAACTTTTCAATTCCTACTTTAACTCGGCTGACTAAATGTTTTTTGGAAAATTCAGAATTCCAATTTTTAAATTCTTACTCATGAATGTTTAGAAAATAGCATGAGATTTTTTATCACAACTTGCATGCGATAAATGAGTTCTAATGCAGTCTTGTGTATTTATTTTTAATTTTATAAAAATATTTAATTCTAAAGCGAACCAAAATCTTTAAGGTATTTAATGCACAAATATTGTAAGGTAATGAATGGTTTAAAAAATTTACTTATAAGCGCACTTAAAGCACATGTGAAAAATCTCACATACACCTTGTGAATTTTATTAACTTTTTTATTACATACTTTTAGGCTTGCTTGGGAGTTGAAACAAATTCCCCAAGTATCAAATCATGTTCACGAAAGTCTTGTACACTTTCTTTTTAAACCGGAAATTGAGTTTGACTTAAAAAGCTAAAAGCCAAAAGTATCGCAGTTGGAAATATTTTATAAAATATTTTTAGGCCTAAAAAAAAGTTACTTTTGAATGAAATTTTAAAGCATAACAATCGGAAAAGTTATCATTGAGTTTGTCTTTAATACAGCTTGTGCCAACAAAGCTTACATACCCTACACACATATGGCTGAATAGCTTAGTTTAAAACTTTTGAACAAGTCATATGCAAATATGCTTTACCGCTCTAATGAATTTTTGAATAATTCTTCAATAAAATGCGAAAAGTTATTTCCATTGGCGTTCGCCCACCTAGCCAAGGTTAACGACCTTTCTTCTTATTTACAGATTTTTCCAAATAACTTTCGCTTTCAAGAACATGTGATTGAAATCAAGAAGAAAACAAGTCATACCTTTAGGTCGACAACAATGAGATTTGTGGGTTCAATTGATCTTAAAGTAGCAGAAAATTTAACCAATAGTCACACCTTCAAATGAAGACGGTTAACAATGAATTTCACTTCCAACAAAAAAAAAAATCCTAATAAAATTGGTGCTAAATAAATCAAACAACAAAAGCGTTCAATGCTGGTACATAAAAATAATATGAAGAGAACAAAGATACGAACTTTTTATGTTAACAAAATGGTGAAGTCGAAATGAGCGGAAAAATTTACGAGAGCACAAGCAGCGGCAGCGACAACGGCGGCTCTGGCTTTTGTTAATTGCTGAAATCGCTTAAAGCCGCGCAGCGATGCTGCGTAGACGGCAAAGAAAGTCGACAACAATAACAACAAATACAATAATAATAACAAAAAATCATTTTAATACCAAAAAAGAAAAAATGAGATACAACAAAAGTCATTGGCACACGTAGCAAAGAAGCTTAATGCCCGAGTTGGATGCTGTGTGTATCTGAATGAGGCGCTGAATGAGTCTGTCGGTTCTGCATGTGTGTAACGCCGTATTTTATGTAGTTTTCTTTCTCTGCTTCTTTCTTTTCTCTCTCTCTTTCACTCTCTGCCAGGCAGACACTGTTTGCACGTCAGACAGTTAGGCCAGCAGTTAGGCCAGTAACTAGGTCATACTCATAAGTAAAGCACAACGGCGACATCAAGTGACGCTATGCGTTGCTTCGAGTGTTGCTCGTGGACTGAGTTCGATTAAGTGTTTCTTTTATAAGCGAGTTGAAGGCGCATGCGCCTCACTCATAACTCAACATGCAACGGCAACACTTTTTTAAAGTTATTTGCGTACATGTGTGAGTGTTGTCACTTGGCTAACGTTTGACTTACGCACACTTAGGCCCATCATAACGTTATTAAAATGCAATTACCCCGAGGAGAAGATCCAAGTCGGTTGGCAGCATTTACAGTGGCATAAGGCGCATAAACAGAGGCAAAGTTCGAACAACTTTCTTCAATGAGTCTGCGAATGTGTTTGAGATGCTTTTTCGTTTAAGTTAAAGTTTCTTGTATTGTATTTTGTTTTTGTTTTGGCTTTGTCTGAGTTCAACTTGGCATTTGCAAGAGAGTCAAGTAGCAACGACGAATAATTCATCAGCAACATAATAGCAGCATTTGCAGCAGCACAACAACACAGCAGCAGCCACAGCAACAACAACAACAACAGCAACAACAACAACTCACAGTCAAACAAAACGTGTTAATGTCTTTTCGGTCGCTGTCAATAGACGTCAACAACGACGCACATTAAGATACTTTTACAGCAAACGTTTGAGTATGTTAAGCTATTGACGAACAAAAAGATAAAAAAGAAAGAAGAAGGTTTTTGAAAAAGTGACTGCCATAAAATTATTTGTATTTAGCAGTTTTTCACTTCAGTCCACAGACTCGAGAAACCGTTGTTGGCTGAACTAGTTATTGAACGTTGTTGTTGTTGTTTTTGTTAGATATTCCACAACAACAAAAAGCACATCTCTTTTTATTTTTAATTTTTAGCATATTTTTTTATTACTTATACACAAAAAGTATCTGTTTTTCGAACACGAAAATAAACAAAACACACAAACTTTAAGCAAAAAAAGAAACTTGCAAGAAATCTGTTGGAAAAAAGTGGGTGAAATTTTAAGAAAAGTTGAAGTTTCTGCGGTTTTGATTTGATGTTATGGTTTTTTGTTTGCTTTTTGTTTAAGTTTGCTTAGTTAAATGACAAATTATGTTGTTATCTTTCGGTAATTGTTGTAGCAGAAGAATGAAGTTGCATAAATGAAAGTTTTTGAGAAAAAAATGATATGCGAAGCAGGAAAAGTTTTGTTTTTTTTTGTTAGTTTTGGTTTTTCACTTTTGCGTGGGAGTTGAAAATGTTTTCTTCTGTGATTTTAATGCGCAACTGTCATGTTTTTTGTTCTTTTCTTCGCCAAATTATGACTGATTTGTATGCATGATTTTACTTATTGCAAATTATGCAAATAATGAGACTCATTAACATTTAGTCAAGCATCATGCTTATGATAAGTTAAACGAGGCGTATGAGTAATGCGCCTTGTTTTTTTCCACAAACATTTTGTTTTCGGTGTGTCAATTAATGTCGTGCAAATGTTTTAAAAATATTGTCTGCTCAATGAAGTGTGCTGAAAATGTTGGGCATGTAACAAGAAATGAAGACGGAAGAGCTTCAAAATGACAAGAAGAAGCAAAAGAAGATGGAAGTGTTGGAAAAAATGTGAGAAAATGTGTTAAAAATATTACATTTAATGAACATTAACGGAAATGAGCTGAAAAATTGAGCCGAGCGAAGTAAAGAAAGAAAGTGAGTTGAAAGGAAAAAAATATTTAAGAATAATAAACTGAAATTTATGAAAATGAAAAAGAATGTTGTCGATATGTTTTTTTTTAATAAGTTATTATTTGATTCTTTGATTTTTTTCAGCATTTGATTTTGTATGTTTTTGTTTTTGTTTTTTTCTCGGTAGAGTATGAAATAATAGGAAACATAGTTTTATAGTTAAGAATAGAGGTAGTTGGTAAAGCTTAAAGTGTACAGAACAACAAAAAATAAACAGTATGAAAGAGAGAGATGGCAATAGTATAGTAGAAGACAGTGAGGAAGAGAAGTGATAGTTGAAGTGAGCAGTGAAAAAAAGAGCAGAGAAGTTGATAAGTAGAGAGGGAGTATGAAACAGAGAGAGAGAGAGAGAGAGGGAGATAGTTGTTGATTTAATTTATATGACATAATGCGACTAGTTGCATGCATTTCGTGTGTGCTTGGCCTTCTATGTGCAGTATTTAGAGCCTGTAATTAAACTAATAAATACCTAAACATATGTGTGCCATTGAGAGCGTAAATCAAACATTAAATACATAACAATATTTTGTGTAAATTAAATCCTGTGTAAACAACAACGAAAATATCATAGAAGGAAGGAAAAGTGTCAAAGTATGACAATTTGCATGTGTGTTTGTATAGGCTGAGGTGTTATTGTGTGTGTGTGAGGGTGTGTGTTGTGTGTGTTTTGCTTTCTAGGAAGACATTTTGCAGGCACTTTAATAACATAGATTTTTGTTTCGTTTGTTTGTTGGTTTTCTACTTTTCTCGTTGATGATAAATAAATAAATTAAAATAAATAATTTATAAATATAAATTAAAACGTAGTTTAAGAATGTTGTTCGTTTTGAAAATTTGTGTTTTTCTGTTGATCGTTTTTGTTTGTCAATCAATCAAGTCAATATTAATTGTCGCGCCTTGAGATCACCACCACAGTTGCAAGTGAGTGACCGTGCCAAGGACACAGGACAATGTCATATTACCCTAGAATGCTTGCAGCAGCTTATCGTCTGGCTTGCTTGTAGCCGGAATAAGCAATGGATTGAGCAACTGGGGAGCTGTAAGCGCCATGTGTATCCCAACCGGAGCTACCGCCCGAAGACCAGCCAGGCGAGGATGAAGCACCACCGCCGCCCGATGACCAGCCACCGCTGGAGCTGGAGCTTGAGCCAGCGTTCTTGCCGCCGAAGAGACCACCCAGACCGCCGAGCAGACCACCGCCGCCGGAGCCGCCCAAACGGCTCAAGCCACTTGATGCGCCAGCAGCCAAGGCCAGGAAGAAGGCAATCACAGAGATGACGAGCGCCTTCTTGGCCAAGAAGAGCAGACCGAAGATGGCACCGACAGTCAAGACAGCGATTTTAGCACCGACGCCCAAAAGGATTGGCAAGAATTTCTTGAGGAGCTTCTTCTTGCGTGTACGCGACTCGACGACCAACTCACGGAGATCGGCCTTGATGTCATCGGGGATGGCGCGAGCGACCGAGCGTGCGGCATTGGCGAAGTTGAAGTTCAATGAGCGTTCGGCAAAGAAGTTCTTGGCGTTCTCAACGAAATAGTTGCCCATTTCGGTGGTGCGTGCCTCGACCGAGGGTGCGGCTTCGACGGCAATCGCGTTGTCCAACGACTTGCCCTGACGTCCTTCATTGGCCTTGATCAGTGAGACGCCGCCGAACAGTTCGATTTGTGGATTATCGAAGATATTCTTGGCCTTGCGGAAGAGCTGTTTTGCCCCGCGACAGGTGCAATGCAAAGGCAGTGGACAAGTAAGTGAGTGGGCGTGAGTGCCATGGCGCGGTTAGAAAGAGAGGGAGAGAAAGAGAAAGAGAACAAAGATGCGTTAGTTTAAGGAACATGTTGAATGAAAATGTAATTCAATTTAGTTTTGATTTTGATTTGTGTATCTTTTATGCATTGTTTGTTTGGATTGATTGAAGTGAACGTTTTGTGCAAAAGCGTTTTGTGCGTTATTCTCAAATATTAAATAATTTAATGATAATTTGAATAATTGGCAAATATTTTTAGTTATGTTCGTTGCAAATCATATTCAAGTGCTTCTATTTTGAGTGCCATGTCACATTCTTTGATGTTATGCAAGTGGCGAAAGTATTTCATCATCATTTTGACTTTTCTATTTCTGCTCAGCAATTTGTCACACTTTCACTTTAAGGTCCTTTGTATGATTTACTCTGAGTCACTTTCGTTGCATTGCGCTGCTTGAACTACATATGCTTATTATCTTTTCATAATTATAGCTTTCACTTTCAATGATTTAATTGTTTATCAATTCAATTATTCATTTCATTTTTTTCTTTTTGATAATTGTTCATGTTTCGCTTTCTTTGACACTTTCACTTCAATTAATCCTTTTGTGTTTTTGTTGTTCATTGGTTTTTTGTTTTTGTTTGTTTGTTGCTGTTGTTGTTGTTGTTTAATCCGTACCGTTAGTTGTAGACACGAGATCGAATCAGCTTCCAAGCATTTAGCGAATGCCGTTGGCTGTTCGTTGACGGCAGCGGCGGCAGCAGCGGGCACAGGATCGGCCATGTTGCCGGTTGCCAACAAAAGGACACAAGCAGCTACTACGAAGAATTTCATTTTTGTGCTTTGATTCTTTGACGAATGACTACTTTGTATAATAATAATAGAAAAAAACTTCTTCAACTACGAATAACACCACCGAAATCACTGTGTGTTCATTCGAATGGAACAAGCTGCGGTTTGATAATTTTTCGACGGTGTCAGGCTGTTTTTAAAGAGTTTCCAGCAAACGCTCGCAAATGACAAGAAATTATGTAAAACCCATACACAAACAAACACAAACACACGCGTACATAAACACTGTATTGAGAAGAATGATAATGCGGCAGAAGTCGTTGTTGCTTTTGTGTTGTGCTGCTGCTGCTGCGGCTGCGGCTGCCTACCTCTGTAGGGAGCGAGCTTGTCTTCTTTATTGTTGTTGTTGCTGTCGTTGCTGTTGTATCGAACTCAAAGCCAAGAGCATCATCGAACATGCCCGCACAAAGTCAAGCTCAAAATGAAATGCGCAAGAATGAGAGAGCCAACCTTTAGAAGAAACAACAGCGCACACTCATCATGAGCTTCCGCATGAAACGAACGTACGAACTTTCTGTTGCGTCGTCTTCAGCTTTGGCATTGGCGTTGGCGTTGGCGGCGACTGCGCATTGTTTGTCTTCATAATTACTTCGTTTCAAACCGCTTTAGGTCGCGTACGCAGTCGGCGTCATTATGACCGAAGAAAGTCAAATTGTAAGCAAGCGCGCATATGCGTGCGCTTATGTCTCTGCATGTGTGTGTAAATACGAGAGCGAAATACCTTTAATAAAGCAAAAGAGAGTGTTTGCGTATGAACAATTGCCAAGGTTGTCGCATAATCTCTCTACTGCCCTGAAAATTTCTTTATTACGTTTTCCCTTTTTCGCTGCACGACATGAGCACACAAATTTACTCTCACACGAGCCGAAAAGCTCGTCATAAACGTGCACACGATCATCATGCAACAACAACAACAGCGTCAACGGCAACAACAATAAAGTGCTGCTCTTTCTGCTGCTGCTGCTGCTGCTGTGGTTGGCGCCGTTGTGCTCATCTTCTTAAGTGTTGTTTTTGTTGTCGTTGTTTGTTGCCGTCTCGTCAGTTGCTGCCAAAATTGACGCCGTAGAATTCCGACTCATTTCAGTTTGACTTGGCTTAGTTTCAACGGCAGTCGAGCAACGGTCGCAAGATTACAGCATGCAGGTGCTAAACAGGTGCCGCCTCTTTTGCCACTTGCACTTCGTCAACCGAACTTCTCCTTGCTTTAATTCTTTGTCATTTCCGTTGCTTCAAAAAATGAAAGTTTTTTTTGGTTTTTTATGTTGTTGTCTTGTCGTTTTTGATAGCCTTTGCGTATACGACTATGCTTCATTTTGTTGCCTACACTTAAAAAGTTGTTCGTTTTATGTGCTGGTCTTGTTATTGCTGGTATTATTGTTGTTGTTGTTTTTGAGTGCCTTTTGCCTGCTTTCATTTTCGTGACTTTATGATTCGCCCAAGCCATCAAAAATTTTTGTTAGCTTACTTATTATGTAATACAAGAAATAAGCTGTAATTAAAGCAAAATTGCGTAATGCAATTTACAATGTTGATAATCAAATTGGTTTCGGTATCCTTTTGACATGAATTTCACACCTTGGGATTTTATTTTCTTTTCTTTTACGAACATTTTTCAAAAATGTGGCATGATTTTTCTTATAGAAAAAAGTACCCTAAATAAGCCAAATTATGATGGCATCAACTCCCGATAACAATGAAAGATGATCGCTCGAGCACTTGAAATCTTCTTGCTTTGATTAGCATAAAACAGACTAAGATTCTAGTAAAGGAGCACCAAAATAGACTCAAAACATGTAATCTCAAATATTTGCTCAAGACAGATTTTACAACAACAGTTAATCACTATTGAAACCAAACCAAATTTGTTTTGGGTCCTTTTTGTGTACTTTTTCAAAATCATTTCGAAGGATTAAAAGCTACAAAGATAAAAGATACACAGATGCATTTATTAGAATGTGAGTTTGAGATATTTGTCATATGACAATCTCAATTTGGTTTGCTCTGATTTGTCAATATCATTGCTATTGAAATTGTACTTCAGTAAGCTCATGTGCAATCCAACCACGAAGCAAAGAATATTTGATCTCTCTAAATTCATATTTGTGTTTGTTTTTCTATTTCTATTTCTCCTTTGTTACAAATCAAACAAAATTCACTTGTTTCAAGTTAAAAGAATCCTCAGTGAAGCGAACTAAATCGCACACAAATATGACAAAACGACAGAACAAATAAGTTCAATAAAACCAAATCATATCGAATGAATCAAATGAGTCGAAGCTTGTTTTTTTTCTATTTGAATGTTGCCACACTTGTGACACATTAGCAAACAATTTCAGCAAAAGTGCAAATAACGCTTACCACTCACAAAGCTCAAGTGAAAAGAAAGAGAAATTACAGCAAAACGCAAACAAAAACGGATATAAGCGACGAACGAACACAAACAAATCTGAAAATCACAAAGTCACACGTTCGGATAAAAAATAAAAAAATGGAAAAAACAAAATTGAGCGTTCATAAAGGGGGAAAAAAGCAGCAGCAACAAAATTGACAGCAACAACAGTAACAACAACAACAACATCGAATGACAAACAAAGAAATTCAAGCGGATCTGAGTTTGTCGGACATTTATGAAATTACTACTGACTCAGTCATTTGGGCAAGGTTGAAGAAATTCAGAAATTCAAACTAAACGATTACAAAATTAGTTGGCAAAAACCTTATTTTCTGACAACAATGAAAGTATTTATAGTTAAGTTGAGGTTTGTTGGGTTAAGTGGGTATTCTGGTCTTGAATTACGAAAAATAAATGTTGCACACATTTTTTAAGTCCACCCCTTTAAGGGGTTAGGCCTAGTTAGAATTTTTACAAAGTTAATATTTATTTTTGCATTTTCTGAGGGTATAATATCTTGAAAATATTCTCTGAAAATTTCAAGAGGATCATTCATCATTCATAATGAATGGTACGCCGATAAAGAGTAAAGTCCTTAAACGCGTTTTTTTCCAACTTGAGAATGATTTTAACGATCGGTTTCAATTTTTTTTTTCTTATTTATTCTATCCCTATTTTTTTTATAGCCGAAAATGTGAGTAAAAGTGTGGTAAAACACGTAGTTTTGAGTTTGAGCGTCCGTCGTTTTCTCAAAATTCAAATTCCCTCGTCTAACCGGAGCATTATGGAATTACCTGTCGATGTTTTTTATTTTTTGATTCTGTGACCACTGCAAAACAATTTTTTCATTTGATCCCTACGAGAATTCACCATTGCTAATATTTCAAAGTAAAATTTTTCAGATCTTCTTTAAACATATATATTTCATGTGAAGGAACATTTGGTATTATTTATTTTATTGTGTGGCCAGGAAAGAATCTTAAAGAATAACTTTTTTTTTGCATGTGCCAAGTTGGTCAAATCCCTTAAGAATAAGAGCCTAAAAGGGACCATGGACTTTGAAAAATATTTTTTTTAAATCTCCGCTGTTTTGTAAAGAGATTTGAAGTTGCAGTTGTCCGGACTACAGTGACTTCAGTTATTAGCACTGTTGTCAACATTATAACTCAATGATTCCAACATTTTTTTTAATATTTGGGATTCTTGAAATAGCAATAAAGATTTGTAATAAACTAAGAGTAAAACTGCCTAAAATTTGGGCTTCTAGACCAGCATACCCCCTTAGTTGAGTGCGGCTTTCGGCTTGCAGCACGCGTTTATTTCCTTTGCATGAGCAAACATAATTTAACTATTTGCAAATCATTAAATTTAAGTCAGACCAACAAGTAACAAGTTTCAAAAAGAAAGGAGTTTGTATTGAAAACTTCGCTTTGCCTTCGTTCGGAAACTTTGTGCATTCTGTCAAAAACAATACTTATCAAAAGTTTATCGATGCCAACAGTTACTTTTGTAACGGTTCGCATGTGAGTAACTGTGTGCAGCTTTCTTGTATGCCATGTTATTTCGTAACTACAGAAAGTGGCAGCGAAGCAAGCCAAGTTGTGCTGCGCTGAGATAACGCATTGAAATTTCATTTTTTTCGATTTTCACTTTGTTTGCGTTCGGCGGCGTTGATGCAACAAAATTCAATACATTTTGAGCTCCTTACATCTGCAACGGCATGTGTGTGCGTGTGCGTGTGTGTGCTTGT
Source organism: Phortica magna (assembly GCA_037044515.1). NCBI lineage: Eukaryota > Metazoa > Arthropoda > Insecta > Diptera > Drosophilidae > Phortica > Phortica magna. The sequence goes on along the minus strand of JBAMBP010000822.1, from coordinate 329,781 downwards.
GACAGTGTCACACACGCACACATGCACACATGTGTTGCACGTTCATGAGCATGAAATTAAATGCCGTCACATGAACGAATGTCGTCGGAGATGCTTAAAAATGTTTCTTGACTCGTTGTTTTATGAATGAATTTCGCTGCGTTTTTACGACTTTTTATCATTATTTCGTTTTTCCTTTTCTTTACTCATCTAAAGTAAACACATTGCGAAATTGTAGCTTGTGTCACAGTCGCTGTCGCAGTGGCAATCGCAATCGCAATAACAAAACATCTTGGGAGAAATGCTTAAATCAACAAAATTGCGTGCGCAGTCAGAGTTGCGTCAGTGGTCCAAAAATGAGGTTGCCTCCTTGTTTTTAGCCAAAAAAAAAAAACAACAAAAAAAACACGCAACAGAAAGCAAAAAGAAATGACGCGCCCAATTTGTTGATTTATTGTTGTTGTTTTTGCTTATTTGTTGTTTGTATCTGTGCATCTTCGATTTGCTGCTTTTGGTGAAATGCCGCTGCGTTGCTTTTGTAGTTAATACGATTTTGTTATTGCCGTTGTTGCTGTTGTTGTTGCTGCTGCTGTTGTTGCTATTGTAATGATGATGATGATGATGACAATGAAGTAGTTTAGCGTTATTACATCGTATAACGCATTTCACCGCTTGCAGCATTTTATGATCATTTTTGTCTGTCCCTCTTTCTTTTATAGTTGTTATAGTTGTTTTAGTTTTGTTGCTTTATTGTTGTTGTAATACTTCTTAATAAAAGTTTCTTTGTTGCTGCATCGGCGAATTTACGCTAAACCGGATAAAGTTGTCGGATGTTGCTGCGTTGAGAAAGGAAAACTCGTTTGCAAATTGTGTAATAAATTTATTTGAATTTTTCTTTGTCACCCTCCCCTTTCCGTCAACTTTTCGTTGCGACTGCGACTGCGACTTTGCTCACGAGTACATTTCGTGCAAGTATAACTTGGCTGATCATAGTATCTTATACAAATTGTTTGCGATAGTAAGTAGTTGTAGTTAGTTAAGTTCCTTAAGAGTCCTTCTTAGAGTTATGGGCATGAAATGTTGGTCACACAAAATGGCACTTTTGTACATTAAAACTTCTTGCAGAAGCCTTTGAAATAAACTATTAAAAAAAGGAAAGTTATCTTTTTTTGATGCAAATTAAATTACTTCTAATGATTATTTACGCTCAATAAACACATGAATAAAGTGAAAAAGTTTCTCAACAGTTTTCCCATTCAACATAAGTAAATAAACAAAAACTATCAAAGTCATTTCTCCAACTTCATTGATGAGCCGAAAAAAGTCAAGTCATAATTAAAAAAGTCTGTAAAAAACAACAATCTTTGTTAACCCACACAAAGTGAACTGATTTTTCGGTATTTTGATTTGTTGTTGTTGTCATTTGAGCAAACAAATGTGAAGATATTTTCGCTTTCATTCGAGATGCGACATAAATTTGATTAGCCCAATTGTGTCTGAATGACTTCTGCTTCTTTCTTCGCTGCTTTGACGTCGACGGCCATCCACATGCTCATCACTATCATCGTCATTATCATTATCATTATCATCGTCGTCGTTGTCGTCGTCAACATGATCAACATTTCGTCTTGGTTCGCAATTGTTGTCGGTTCGTTTTTGTCGGGCCTAAAATCTGAACAGCATTTAAAGGTTTTTCTTTCATCTTTCATCTTTCATCGACTTGGTTGGCGGCGAAACGTTGCACGGGCCTCAAAAGGCCAACGGAAAGAAATGAAATAGTTGTGAAAGTTTTGAGTGATTTGCATAAATAGAGGGGAAAACGATTTCCAAATGCGAGAAATCAAATCAAATGTAAAAAATTCGAAAAGCCCAAAATAAGTTTTTAAACATATTCTTTTGTGCAACGTTTCGAAGATGTCAAATGATTTTCTTTTCTTTGTTAATTTTTTTTGTTTATTTTTCCATAAAAAAAAACTGTAAATACTTTTGTCAACTGCACGAGCACGTGTTAAAAGCAATATTCACTTGGGCCGTTAACGGTTTTCATTATTTTTTTGTTGTTTCGTTTCTGTTTTGTGCAATCAACAAATTTGCACAAATTCGGTTTCTGGCCGGGAGCAATTTTACAGATTTTACTTTGCTTGTTGCTTCATGGCTTTGTTTGATTGCTTGCTTGTTTGCTGATTGGCTCATGTTGCTCTTTGGCGTGTCTGTTATTGTTGTTATCATGTTCCTGTTGCTCATGCGGTTTTTTAGTAATATTTTTCCAAGCCATTAACACTTTCAATCGATTATGGCCAGACGTTGTTCCAATGGCTGCACAAGCTTTGCTCTCGGGCCAAATTAAATTGTGGCAATCAATTGAGATTTCTGCTTGTTTTTCGCATATTTTTCAGAGCTTGTTTTGTAAAGAAATCGAAAGTAAATAAAAAGCGGTGAAAGTTCTTTAGAAATCATCTTTCAAGCAACACCAAAACAGAAGCATTTTGATTTAATCATATTTCGTACATAAATTTTGGGCGTCAAATAAATATATGTATTAGTTGCTTGCAATTGACCTTGAACGCTCGAAGATACATAAAGGTATGAATTAATTAAAAAACAAGGAGAAACAAAATACTTCTGTGAATTTGTATCTGTAACTATTTGGTTCTTGTATAATAAATAATCATTTCTTTGAGCAAATGAAACATGCCCGGAGATCTAAAGAATCTAAACAAACACATGTTGCTACAAATTTAAATAAAAAAGAAGCAGCATCGAATTAATAAAAACAAAATAAATTTCACTTTTTGCTATTTGTACCACAAATGCTTAATTGATCTAAACTAATTAAAAACAACAAACAAACCAAAAACAAAGGTAAAAACAACAAGCAATGTAAGAAGAGATGCCCACGCGTCTCAACACGACAAAACGCCAGAGGAAATTTCACAAAACATAAAAATTCTTTATAGCATTTAATACTCTTCTTTTATTTGTCACTGTGTTTTTTTATTATTTTATTTTATATTTTTGTTTTTTTTTTTGTTTGTCTTACTGGCACTTTGATACGAGCAATTTGCATAATAATCGTTGCAGAGTATTAAAAAAAAAAAAACAAAAATAAGGTTTGCATTTCAATGGAAGATGAGAAACTTAATGAATTCATTTCGTAAAAAGAATTTGCGGTATTTGGGTTAAAAATTAATTTACATCTTAAGCAAGCCAGTCAGCCAGCCAGCCAGACAGCCAGCGAAAAAAGCCAATGTCCAACGCTGAGGCGTGAAACGGTGAGGTGTGTGGTCAAAGGCGGAGGTGTACGTGTGTAAGGCACGGCGAGTTGATTTGGGTGCGCTGACTCAAAAACCAACAATAGCCACAATAACAACAACAACAAACAACAACAAATAACAACAAATAGCAGCAAAGAGCTGAGATGAAAAGTGAAATTTGTAGAAGTCAAAAAAAGCAAAACTTTTATCTTATAACGTCGCCTTAATGTTGAATGCCAATGATATCTGTTAGGCTGTGTGACACTTTAGGCCAGGGTCGCTCTTAAATGAATCGAACCAAACAGATTCAAGTTATCAACACACACACATACACATGCGTAAACACTTGGCTGTGTCGCCCATTTTCTAGAAAATCAATATATGAACAAAATAAACCATAAATCAACTAATTTCTTTATGAACTTTCATTTATTCATGTTGTTCATATCAGAAACGATTCTGTTAAAGACACGGACTCAACTCGTTGTTGTTGTTGTAGTAGCTGTTGTTGTTGTTGTTGACTGCTGCCTCATTGACTTGCGATTATGATGAGCAATAAAAATTACAACAGAAAATTTCGAAAATCAATTTATTGTTAATTTTGTTGCTGTTGAACTCTTCAACGTTTCACTTTATTTACTTCTCTTTTGTGCTTTGTTTTATATGAGTATTTTATGAACTTTGTCAAAGACCATCATCATCAAACTGTTCATCAACACTATCATTAAATAGCAACAATAAAATAACAACAAAATCATTAATGATTGTTAAACAAATAACAAAAAAAAAAACAAACATTTTTTTTGGTATTCAAAATAAAAGTTATCATACACGAAAGATCTCATATTATATATGATATTAACTTTGTTATTTTATAAACTTATTTTATAATTTAATTACAGTCAAGCATGACTTTTGTTTTTGTTGTTGTTGTTATTATGGTTTGCCATATTGTTGAATTGACTGTAGTGACCACAAACAACAATAACAACAACAACAGCAACAAGAAAAAAAGTAATGATATTATGTATAAGAAAGAAAAATTAGCGTTGGTCAGCGTTTAAAATTTAAGCTCGTAAAATGCTGTTGAAAAGGGAAAGTTACGAACGCCAGAGAAGTGTAGAGCAGAGCAGAGCAGAGCAAACTTAACCGAAATGCGTTGGAGATGTGTCGAGACGAGTCGAGTCAGTTTAGTGGTAACAAATCGTGGCATGTTCAAGCAAGTTGATGAGGCAAGTAAGAGCCATGCGTCGCAATTAGGCAGTAAGCGGGGCAGAGAGGCAGAGAGGCGAAGATATGTTCAAGCAGGTAGAGCAGGTTTTCTTTACTTTTCAATGGCCAAAAACGCTCTTTGCGTTACATTCAAGGGTTCAATACTGTCGTTGTTGTCGTTGTTGATGTTGTTGGCGCTGAGCTTGTTTCGTTCGTCAAATTGTGTAATAGAACACACATTTGTTTTAATGTAAGTTTTCATATCTGTCAGGCCATTCGGTCGTCCGATCGTCTCAGCCATCTGTCTGTATATGATATTTGTCCGTTGCTTTTTTATGATTTTCCGTCTGTCTTGAATAATGTTGTCATTTATAATATAATGACCCAACATTATGTTATAAGTATTTAGATACATTTGTTTTTTGTTGTTGCTGTTTTCGTTTTTCATTTAGCAGCTTATCTGAGCATTGCCTTGCTTGCATGTTGTTGCCTCTGGTTTCGCTGTTCTAAGCAATGGTTTTTATTTATGCTTTAATAACACGAGCCGAAGCTCAGTTGAAAAATTAGATTAAATCATAATGAGTACCCGGAATCAACATTTGAAATGACGTATAATTTACGCTCGTTTTTCGCAGTAATTTCGTATTGTTGCATCAATTTGGCTCAAGCCGACTTAAGGCTTCAAGTTTAATTTTAGAAATAAAGTTAGAGAAAAGATTTTTCGATTAGCATTTTTCACTTTTCTTGGTTTCATTTTTTTTTGGTTTTTTGTTAAAGAAATTATGCATAGAACCCGTTGTAAATTATACTCAAAAGCAGTGAAAGTTACTTTAATGGAATTATGCAAATTTGAGTTTTTTTTCTCAAATTTTTTCGCTCCCATAGAAAATAAAAGTTTTGATGAAATCTATACTGAAACAAGTGACTATAGAATCGAAATGAAAAGAGGGCAAAGTGTTGTAGAGAGCTAGAGAACAAGTGAAACAGAGGCAAACAGAGAGATAGAGACGTGGTCTGAGCGGACTCAGAAAAATGTTAATGATTGTCAATGGCTAAAGAAATGCTATTTATGATGATGATGATGAAGATGAAGATGATAATGATGATGGCCACAACTACCAACAAAATATGTCGAAACGAATACGTATAACATTTGAACGACAACGTTGCCGACGACAGCGACGGCGACAGCGACGACGATGACGATGACAACGACGAAATCGATGCAAAGATAACGTAAAATTCCTGACAAATTAACGGCAAAGCAAAATGATAAATATGTATGTATGTATATGAAGAGGAAGAGAAAATGCTAACAAGAAGCAGAAACTTTCACCGATTTTGTACCGCAGCAGCAACAGCATCTGAAACAATAACAACAACAACAACAACATCGAATAATGTAGAAATAATAATAACGAAAAATAAGTAATAAATATAAAAAAAAAACATCGATAGATGAACAATATTTAAAGTTGCGTTCACTGCTGAATATGACGACAGCAACTTTGCTGAGACAACTTGATTAAAAGCGACAACAACAACAACACAAGGGTACTGAAAGCATGGACCGACTTGGTTGCACGCACAATGGCAGCTTTGCTCTGAAGCCAAGTCGTTTGTCATACACAATGTCACGTGATTTTTGTAAATTTCTGACCCCAAACCGAAGTCAAAGCCTTCGTTAAAGACTGCAAGAAATGTCATGGCACATTATGATAATGTGGAGAAGCAGACAAATAAATATGCAAATTCATATATATAAAACATCTCTCGACTCAAATGAAACGCCAAGCCAGCATATAAATTTCTATATTGATCAATAAATAAACAAATAAATAAATAAATGAATGAGTGTAAAAGTAAGTAAATATAAGTCAAACAAATTGCACTATGACCTAAGTTTATGTTGATGAACATTTCACGAGTATTTTTCATTAAGCAGCGCATTAAATGGCGCGCTCAGGCCTCGGCCAAGCCGCGTAGACCAGAGGCAACGGATCATAAACTTCACTTTGCGCACTTCGACGACGCCGACGCTTGTGATGATGTCCTTCGGATGTGAGATACGAGATGCTGTGGCTGTTCTCATGTCCGTGTTGTGCCAGCGATTTGAGCCCCACCAGGCCGGCCATCATAAGCGCAGCCATTGCCACGCCCAATGCCTTCAGCGCAAGTGCGCCTATGCCGCCCAGACCCATCACCGCCATCATCTTGCCAAACATCAAGACCATAGCCAGCATGATGCCTTGTCCTTTATCCTTTTTGCGCGCCTCTACATAAGTATATGTGTATGTGGGTGTTTCGTTTGTGTGTGTAAGTGTGTGTGTGCGAAAAGATAGCAAAACAATATGGCATAAGCATTTTACGGTGCATTTGAGCGTAAAGCAAATGATAGTAGTTAAATATTATTACTGAGCGAGAGGAAAGCAAACATGAAACATGCAACACATTTTATAAACACATAAAAATCCAAAACAACAACAAGAACAACAACAGCAACAGCAAGAGCAAGAAGACCAACAACTTTAAGTTCGTTAAGAACTTATTCTAGTCCTCGTTGATGAGCAACTCCCATTGGACAATCTTGTGCGGCGCTCAATTGAAATTGCTTGGACTTCAGTTTGCTAGCGAACATGAAAGCCTCAATTTTGTAGTCCTTTGCAACAAAAGGTAAACGTGCGCCACTTTTGTTATCTAATTTTATGTTGGTAACTATGAAAGCGGCAGCAAAATACTTTAATAACGATAATGTCCTTAATGTTGGCAAAGTCTCAGCATTAATGCACACTTTACTTGCTGTGCACAAGTACCACGTGCCGCTTTAATGAGCCTACAAAAAACGCAAAACGCTCTTTTTTATTTCACACGAAAGAAACAAAACAAAACAATGTGTTTTCCCCCTTAATATTGCGTAAGCAGCCCATTTGTATCAATTGAAACACATTTGCAAAGTCATTAAACCGAACTGAACCGAACCCAACTGAACTGAGCTGAACTGAAAAAAGAGCCAAACAAATAAAATGAAACAAATGAAAACACTCAAAGTAACGAAAACTTTTCAAAACGATACTTCGATAGTAATAATCGTCTGAAAACCGAAGCCGTCATCGGCGCCACCGCCGTAGCGGCAGAGGGAAACACACTCACACACACCTTCAATGCCGGCTGTGGCACTGCCAACTTCAGCGCCGTTCCGCTCCAAATCATGCGCCAAAAAGCGTTCACTTTCATCGGCCAACAAATCTGAAAATTTCAAATTCAATTCATGTGTACGCAAATAGGCGGCAAACAGCGCCAGAAATGACTCGTCGGTGGCGGCCTCGTCGCCGCCGTCGCCAACTGTTTGGCCGTGTGCTGCTGCTGATGATGCTGATGATGCTGCTGCTGTGCCTGCTCCTGTCGACGTCGACGTCGAGGTCGTCGGCAGCGACATTTTATCATTATCCTTGCTGGGCACGATCTCGAGACCGCGTATGAGTACGAGCGGCTTTTCACTTTTATTCAGATTCTTGATAATGTTGCGCATGGCGCGTGTGCCGCGACAATAAATAGAATTATCCAAGGAATTTGATAAACAATCACCGCCGCTGCCATCGTGTGGCAAGGACGCACGAACGCCTTGCGTTTGCAGCAGCGGCAATAAAAGCAACAGCATTGCGACATAAAAAAGGATACGCAAGTAACGCAACATTTTTCCTTATTTTTCCGTTTTATTGTTATTGATTTAACTCAGAACCCAACCGAACCGAACCGAACCGTTTTCGAATACAACAATTTTCAACTAAATGCAATGTCAAATAGCCAAGCATATTTTATACTTAGACAAATCAGACAATTGTAAGTAAAGCGTTGTCATTTCTCATACTTTCCCAAAATCATCCAGGCATCAGCGACTGTCGCATGTGGTGACCGCCAATGTTGGCCGTCTTCCATCGCTCGCTTCAAGTATACCCAGCATATTCAAGCAGACCAGACCGACCACAAGCAAATTGTCACAATTGCTGGCGAAACTGAAACGTAAAATTAAAGCAGCACAAATGAGTTTTCATTCGTGTGTCTGTTGCACGTAATTTTCCTCTTCAGTGGCAGTGGGTTTTTTGTTTCGTTGTTGTTGTTGTTGTTAAAATTCTACGCTCAGTTGGTCACATATTTCATGGCACGGCGTCTTGATTTGGAACGCAAAGTCCGAGTCCAGCTCCCGTTCATTAGACGCCAATTTACGGCCTGCGATTATCATGTACTCATGCGACTCAAAGACAAAAAGAAATTCACAAGACAAGATACTAAAACAAAAGAAAGAAAATTATAAGGTATGTTTCGGCTTGAGTGAAGTTAAATTGCCTTTCATAAAAGACTTAACTAGAGTAGTCTTCGTTCTGACGCTCGAAACTCACACATTACCAGTTGACTGATTGACACATTGACTTATAACTTATTGCCAAGCTTGAAACGTTCACTTAGCCAGGAATCTCAAGACACAAAGAAAACATGTTTAATTTACATTGTAACCAATTTTTGCATAAATCAGCCATAGGGCATTATACAGTTTGAACGCTAGACTGACGTATTTGCCATGTTGTGCTATGCAACATACGCCTATGTAATATTACGTTTATTCGCTTGAGAGCTACCATGCAACATACATTTAGACAGATACACATGTCCAACTTGTAGTATTCGTCTAATTGGGTAGAAGATTAAAAAGACATAAAAGTGCATAGAAATAAAAAATATTTTTTAATATAGAAACTACAGAAATGCTCAGAAATAGTTCTCAAGTTGATCTTGAATTATTCATTTGTTACAAACGCTCTATAAAAATGATAAGACACATTGAATTGTTATTTTTTGTTTATTTCAATTGATTTACGGTACGAGAAACAATAAAAACAATCGAAGCACTTTCAAAGTGTCTCTCATTTGTGGTAATTTCTCCTCCACCCAACAAATCATTAAACTATCGATTTGGCTTGGCATTGATTTGCTGTTAGTTGTTTTAGTTCATACATTTGGGTGCACTCATGCATGGGGGAGGGGGCGCAATTGCAACTAAAACAGCAAATTATTTTCAGCTTGTCTTCATTTGAGTTGAGTTCCGCCCGCAGTATTTCCAACTATGCAAATGTGTGTGTGTGTGTCTAAAGTAACTGTCAAGTATAACTTCATTAAAAAAGTTGGCATTCTTTTCTTTGTTGTTTTTGTTGTTGTTGCTGTTGTTGTTGCTGTTGCTGTTGGCGTTGTTGTCGTTGCTGCTTTTGCACTTTAAGCTTTTAAGCTGTTATTTTTGGACGCATGTGGGTGCAGCTCAACTTGATGTAAAAATGAATTGATGTTGTTTTATTTTCTGGTATGAAACTTTTACAGTTTGCATAAAACTCTTTGGAGCGTAAAAATGTCGAAAATTTCAGAACAAAATGAATAATAGTTTCAGTTTAGTTTTAGACATGAAGTTTTTCGCTCTAGAAAGGCGTGAAGCGAACACAAATATTAAAGTTTTAAAAATAATAAATATATTCTTTGCCAGCAATTCTGCAAACCCCAAAGCTCTGTTATGGCTATAAATTAAAAGAAGATTTGAAACAAAAAAAAAGTTAAAAACAAAAAATCAAGAAGACCCAAAGTAACTGTGCTGCGCTCACATAATTAATCAAATATTAACCACAACGAGTCGAAAAAGTAACGGCAAAGTTATGCAAATGCCTGCGGAAACCCTAAAAAGTCACACGTGCGAGTAAGCGGGACAGAGCGATGCGATGCGATTCGATGAGAAAGATGAGTAAAGGAGATCAACAAAGTAAAACAGAAAACAAAGAAAAGCGAAAGTTTATTATTCTTTACGTTTTATTTATTCAATCTAAACAAATTTTTTCTTCACATTTTTTAATAATATACTCACTTCAAAAAGTGGGAAGAAACAAGAAAAGATCGTTTAATAACAATTTACGTTTAACACGAAAAGTTAAACAAAAGAAGAATTTTATAAGTTACAGTGGACGAGTTGTGAACAACAAATGTGCCAAAGTAGCGCGAAGAAATGTTAAGGCAAACCAAATCGTTGCTTAAAGGTCGTGGGCGTGGCGGTGTTGAACCGAACGAGGGTATCGGTCAGTCGAAGTGCCGACAGTGTTGAAAATTCAGTGATGATGAGATACAAGAAGTTGCAAACAAGAAATAACATTGCTGTCAGTGATGATAATGTTAATGATGATGATGATGGTGTTGGTCAAGAAAAATTATGAGCATGTCGAGATTATATATGTACATATGTGTAAAATGTGCAGGTTGAAAAATGGAACACAAAATGAGTGAGAAAACAAGCAAAGAAACAAAACAAAAAAGTATATAAAATAACATAAAAAAGAAAAGGGTATGAAAAAATTAAAATGAATGTAAATATTGTCGGCTGGGTCCGTTAAGGTGGCCAACGGTGAATCAACGGTAAAGTAATAACAAAAAACCAGAAAAGTAAAAGAGACCAACACAAAAGCAAAAAAAAAAAAAACAAATAACCAACCAAAAAAAAAAAAAGTGTGCATAATTATATTATGGCCGAAACTCTTGTTCCGCTTTTGCTGCAACTTTTAAATACGCTACGTTTTTAAATTAATAACAAGAACATGTTCACAAACCACATTACCAAACTCAAATGCCAAAAAGCGTCGAAAGTGAAGCGGATTTTGTTTTAGGCACAATTATGAGTTAAGTAATTTGACAGCTGCTTAGATAATTAATTTAGCACGCCTCAAAGTTTACCGTATTTTTGTGTTTTTTTTTGTACTTCATTATTAATTGAGCAACATGATAAGCGTTAAATTAAGAATCAATTCAACAACTACAAACAAAACGAACAACAACAACTGTGAAGCTGCGCTGCGTTGGCCAAGCGCTCAGGTGAAGATGGAAAAAACATTAAAAAGGCAAAAAAAAAAGCAGCGTGGCAACAACTTTCACTCTCGACGTATTAATTTCGATTTTTAACATATTACAGAGAACTCACACACACATACACACTGTCTCGAATATGATGCCATTTCTGGAAATTTTTGAAATCTTAAACCAAATATAAAATTTAAACCGAACAAGTTGAAATGGACTGAAATAAACTGCGCTGAGCTGAGCTAAGCTAAGCTGAGCAAAGCTCAACTGTGGCAATCGATTCGAAAGCAATAAAAAGAAAGTATCTGCAGATGGACGAGGAAAAGAAGAAGAAGAACAACAACTGCTGAAATCTTCGTTTCGTTTTAATACGTTTTGTTGCTGCTTCTTCTTCTGCTGCTGCTCTGATTTTCTTGTTATCGCCGTCGTCGTCGTCATCATCATTTGTTTTATGCTTTTGTTGTTGTTGTTGCTGTTAGTGCTGTTGTGTCGTTGTCGCACACACACACACACACACACACACAGCATCTTTGCTTGGTCAGTTAGCGGCAGCAACGTGAATGGCATTAGCAACGTGAGCAATGCCAACAACATCTCGTCTGCATTATTTATGTGGCGTGCCTCGCTCGCTTGCTCGCTCACTCACGACAGCGCCTGCGACGGCCACTGAGTTGCTCACCAGCCGCACTGACTTTTATTTAATTCAATTTCTTTATTATATTGTGAAACATGATTTTGCTTTTATTGTTTAATGGTCGTTTACACTTTGAGTTTTTTTTTCCATTTATTCTTTTTTCAATTTTTAATTATACACAATTTTTAGTTAAATTTTTTTTTTCTATTTTTCGCACTGAATGCCATCGATGAAGTAAACGACTTCAAGCTGCGCGTGTATTGTTACTTTCTTTTGAATCATAAATAAGAAACATACATAAATAAATAACAAATATATATAATAAATAATAAAATGAAACTGCCGATGAATGAAAACTCGATTGAAAGCTTTTATAAGAGAAATATTTCATTTCCAGAACGCATTGTTTAATTTTTTAGCGGAAATATTTTTGTGGTAACATTTTTTGTACTCAAAACCAAATTCAAACTCAATAACGTGTTTGCTTAGGGGAAAGTGAAAAAATAACGAAGTGTTTGTTGGATTTTTTATCAAATAAATTAACAATGCGATTTCGCGACATTTAATTTGTTTAGTTGAAGAGTAACAAGCATCATTAATTTAATTTAGATTTGTTAGTCAAGTCAATGAACTAGTTTTGAAAATTGACTATGACTATAGCTTCGACTATAAAATATTTTTATTTTTATTTCTCGATTTAAATGTTCATTTTCGTAGTCGTAGTTAATCGGTTAGTTAGTCAATGCAAATAGTCAAGTACTTTAAACCCGGATTGAAATACAATTCATGAAATCGAAAAATGCCTATAAAAAAACAGCCTACAAGTATGCAGCAGTTTTTGATTTATTTGCTGTTGCAATTGCTATTGAGGGATTATTTACTAATGCAAACTGCATCGCAGCAAAAAGCCATCGTGCTCATAAATACAATTTAAAACACACATTTGCTCAAGAGTCGTGCAAAACTCGTACAGACATTGTGAAAACTTGCAGATAAATAAAAGTTGCGCTTCCGCAAATAAAATTTGTTTTGTAATCATTGAAAACTTTTGTTTGTTTTAACTTATATTAACTTATAAAAAATTGTTTAACGAAATATAAATATATTTATTAGTAAATATGAATTTTCATTCGAATTACGTTCAAACTGCTTTAGTGAATTAGACCACTATTTTTACTCACGCGCGGAAGTATGCAACAAACTTTCAAAAAACTGCGCCCTCTTATGGCATTTATTGAAACTAAGCTGTATTTATAATTATTTTCCATTCCTCTAATTTTTCAGGTGTGTGTGATCATAATCGCCAGAGGGGTGTAAGGTTGAATCTTTTCCTCGTCGCCCATTTGTATTCAAGAAATTCGGTCGGTTTTAAATGTCAATGTACATTTTTTGATTATGTGTATGCCAGAACAGAGCTGCGTGAATTCCAATAAATTAAAAAATAAAATGTTTCCATATTCAATCAGATGGAAAACAGAAAAAAGTTTAATTGTTCATCGTAAAGTAAAACAGAATTATTGTTAAATTGGTCTCCACTGGCAAATTATACAATTTTATAGATACATACTTTCATAAAATTTACAATTTCTGCGCACTTATGAAACATATCAATAATCTTCGCATTCGATTCGTAGATTATTTAAACAATTAAAATAATAAATTTCAAAATCACCATCAAAATTTCACAAATTAATTAAAGCGAGCTGACAACAATGGCTTTAGCTGCTCTGATGAATTTGCTGAATTCAAAAAAAGGTTTTAATCAAATGTTTGTACATTAACATTAATTATTAGCACATGTATTCTTCATAACAATTAAAGATAAGTGAGAACTTGTCCAAGCCACCTCTAAACTTACGGGCGCTTTCAAAACTATCTAGACCACATTCCTCCCACATGGAGAATCGTAACTGGTTTGTAATTGGGGCGAAAGCGAGCTTGGATGATTTCCTGCACATACCCTTTTAACTCCCCAAGAATTGAATTTTCATCAATTTTATGCATTTAAGTATGCAGAAAGCAATAATAATTATAGAAAGTAAATCTAATCTAACTTAAACAAAGCATTAAAATTCACCAACAGTTGCGATTTAAGTACTTACAATCGAGCATGAAAATGTTATAGAAAAGCAGCAAAATGCTAATTGAAAAGCAATTAAATTATAATAATTTAAACGATTGACTGAGCTCAGGCAATTGAAGATAACAAGTCCAGTAAGAAACGCAAAGACGCGGTACATATGAAAGAAAAACGCAAGAGAAAAACTGTGCCAGTGAAAATGGGAAAATAAAGTTAAATCCAATTATCAATTAACGCTTTTAAAAAATGATAAAGTTAAGTAAATAAATAAAACTTAACAACAAGTTATTAAACGCGCTTGTAAATCATTTTTACAACTTTTTAATAAACTTAATTGTGGCGATGACAGCTTAAAATGCGTTCAACTATTTCGAATATTAAGTATACTCGTACATCTTGTAAGCCCAAAGCCTGAGCATGAATAACTTACGATGAAGCAGAAAGAGTAAGAAACCGACGATGGAAAGTTATATTATAATTAAAAGTTGAGAACAAATGAGTCTTTCAAATTTCTGTGTTAACGATGACACTTGCGTTTTAGCGTCTTTCGTCTTGCGTCTCGGTTCGATTCACTTATTTAACCGCACTGAAACAACAACACACAAATAAAAAAAAAAATTTCTTTGTGCAAAATGCGAAAATTATGTTCGCTTAGCATGCGAAGGCGCATGAAAGCTGAGCTGAGCTAAGTAAATTTTAATTAAATTGCATTTAAGTTTAGTTCAAACAAAGCAAATCTGGCGCAAACAAAAAATGATATTCATAATGAATCCTTTTACTTACTCACTTTCAGCCATCAGACATGCTGCTAATTGGCGTAATGGCGTAACTTTTGTTCTTTCTATTTGGTGGTTTTGTTTGTTTGTTAAACCAAACTTAAATTGCTTTTGAAGTTAGTATACAAACTTGCAAAGTCATTGAACATTTTGCTAAGCATTTGTGGTGTGAATTATTGTGTATAAAAGTGAATGCAAAGGAAAAAGAGTCACAGTCAAAAATTTTAAACGAATGCAACTTATGTACACTAAGAAAACAGGAAAAGAAACTGTAACAAAATGTTTTAAAATTTAATAAATTCTTCCGAAAAATTTGTTAAGCAGTTTGATTCTGATTACAACTTAAAGTAGGAAATTCCAAGAAGAGAACAAAAAAATTAATATTAAATTAAATTTGATAAGGTTTAAGTTATATTAAATTTTGTTTATCTACCAAAAATTTAACTAAAAATATTAATTATGTTTATACTGTTGACTCATGTTCAGGCTTGTCACACCGACAGGTATACAAATCTGGATCCGGTTGCTGAAGGCGTTTGTTATGCTCTACAACGCAAAAAAAAAACGTTGTGAAATAAGTATTCAAACACTCGCTCAGTCAAGGATCATTAAACTCGTGTATATAAGCATGCACACTCACACATACATACATGCATATACCACAATACCCATAAGTATACATGACCAACGCAGACGTTATCACCTTTAATGCAGGCATCTCATATTACATACTCATTTTGACCGTATTTGGCACGCTCGGTTGGTCACTTTCATTTGATGCGCTTTCCTTTCATTCATTCTGTGTGTCTTTTTTCTCCACCTGCACTACCCTCTTTCGACGCATACAAGCAGCATTTGATGTGCGTTGATGTTTGCTTTCTTGCAATAACTTGAGCACAAATCAAAAGAAAAAATAAAACAATCGAAAAGCACTCCATAAGCATCAAATTACGTGGTGAACTGGCAACTTGTCAGGAGTTGGCAACAATGACCGCTAACCAAAGAGAAGAAATAAAGAAGCCACAGCAAGTTCAGTCTAAGTTCGGGCGTGACTGCCATAGGCATGCCACAATAGCCATCATCACTTGCCACTTGTGTTTATCATTGTAATTATGAAGTTGTTACTATAACATTGGGAAAGAAGAAAAACAAAAACAAAAACAAAACAAAATAACAACAGAAAACACGAATAAGAAAAACTAACTTGAAAAAGGCGCATGAAACTGTTGAGCTCCAATTGCCACTTCACAAATTATACACAAATCGCTTGACTGCCTCAACATCTCTCCACTTCTCCTACCGACTCCCTGCCGTTCAGCCCTCTTACGAGCGGCCTTACTGACTAACGCCTCATTTCAACGTTTCAACGTTTTATTGTTTTTCATTCTCACTGTTCAAAACGTGCTGTCCAAAAACAATATGGTTTATCAACGGCACTGCGTTTTGTTAAGTGTTAAAATGTTTTATTGGCTGCCCATATTTGGATGATTATTTTTTATTTATTTATTTTTTTCCTAATCGTTTCTCTTATTATGTTTATTGAAATAAAAATAACCGCTAAGCTTGCGTGTGCCTAAGCATTTAAAATTAAATTTATTTATTTTTTATATATTTTTTTTTCAATTTATTGTTGATGAAAAACGAGAGCTAAACGAGAGATTTTTATTTCACTTTTCTTTCATAGCTCGTGTTTGTTTGTTGCGCGCTGCTTGTTTTGCGCCTCTGTTGGCGCCGACTCCGCCATTTTGCCGCACATAATTATTGTACATTAAAGCAAATTAATGAGCACTAAATAAGCAACGTTTAATGATGTGTGTGTGTGTTGGCGTATGCGTGTGTGTGTGTGTGTGAGTGTCTGCATGTACATTCTTCGATTCAGACTAATTTAATTGCCTTGGTGTTGAATGCCGTCTGGTCGGTCTGAGCGCCCCTGGTCTGGTTCGCTAATTACAATTGCTGCTGACATTGCATACTTTGCGGCGGGCGGTGGGGGTAATGAGCAGTGAATATCGAACAAATGCTGACGAATTATAAAATTTATGCAACCAATTATTTTGATTATCTTTCTTTTTTTGCTTGAATCAATCGAAATGCAGTTGTAGATTAAAATACATGGAAAAAAATAATATTAACAATGAAAACCATTTTTAAATAAATAATCCCAATTTCAATGTTGTCAACTATGTTGTTTGTTCTAATTTATTATCGCCATCGATGCACCCAACAAAATAAGAGTGCAAGGTTGGGTAATGAGATGAGCTCTTAGTATGAAAAATATCCTCGGATCGCTCCAAAACATATTCATTTAAATTTTGTTGGTTTTTTTTTACCATGTAGGCGCAATAAAAAGTATCCAATGCCAAGTTTTCTTAGTTGCAAGTGCGCTGACGTGCAACAAAAGAAATGCGACCGTGTTGCACTCATAATTATTATTGTTGTTGTTGTTGTTGTGGCAGTTGCAGTTGTTGGACGCTGCAGAGCGCGACTGCATGCCAACAATAGCGCGATGAAGCCAACGCAAAAATCATAATATAATAAAATCTGTAACAAAATTGTTTTTAATATAATAAGATTCTGCTTGCGCAGCTGCTGCGGCACAACAATTGTCGGCCACTTGCAGCATCGATCAACGCTTCCAGTGGCTGTGGCAGTAGCAGTGGCAGTGGCAGTGGCAAAGACAATAAAACTGAGTTGCATGGCTCGCCAAGTAATTAGTCGGCATTCAGGCGCGTTGCATTGCACTGCAATATTTCAATCGGTAGCCTTTGAGCAAAGTGAAGACGGGTCAAATTTGTCTCTACTAACACTTTACCGTGTGTGTGTGTATGTTTGTGTATGTAATTTTTCGTGTTGAAAGAAAGTACGCATATCAATGCAAAGGACACACGTCAAACGTGTCCTTAACTTAAGTGCAAACGAAAGCAATCAAGTGTTAATCAACAACACAACACAATACAAGTGACCTGCACGAGCATTGAACGCTTCGATAATGCCAAGAAAAACAACAGTGCTAACATTGCTCTGCGCGTATTTTGTTTGCATGTGTCATCTGCTGGCATTGCACGCCGCTCACGCAGCGATACACGCACGCAGCGGTGTCGCCTTTAATTCCGTGACAAACGACAAATACGCACAGGATCAACCAGCCGTGGCAGCCGCAGCGGCAGCGGCAGCAGCAGCAGCGGCGGTAGTGCAAGCAAACAATGCAGCCGCCACGGAGAATAATGATCTGAGGGACAAACTGTCATGGAAGTGTGCCAACAATGCGAGTTGCCTGTACGGCGTGGCCAATGGCATAATGACATCATACAAACGTGGCGAGACCATCAAGCTGGGTCTCTTTGATTTGATCAAACTGCCGCCGCTGCCTGCGGAGTCCGGTCGCAAGGTGAAGCAGAAGTGGTCGGCAATCACGGGCAGCAGTGGACGTGGCATTGACACGTTCATGGACTTTATTGGCGGCAATGCGATACGCTTTCCCATCGGTCCGATGGTGTTTAGCGTGCAGCGCGCCGAGGATGACGGCGACTACATTGAAGTGGCGCTGCTGAAGAAGGCGATCGCGAGCAGTCAGGGTGAGTGATCGAGTGTAATGGTCAAGGGCTGACATGATGGTGAGGAGGAGGACGAGGACTTAGGCAGTGAGAATTAGGCGATAGTTACTTTCAGCAAGGACGATTTCAAATGCGTATTCGTGACTTCAAAAAGAGATGTATTGAAATGATAATGAATTACTTTAGAGAAGCAAATTCTAAGAACTTTCTTTTTTGTCTCATTAGTGAGATACACACATATGCCGAACGTCTTGGTATCTAAATCATTGCAAATACTTACGGACAAGTTTGTTGCCCTCTTGGTAAATGATAAAAGTCTTCTTAATTAAGTAATTACAGCTAAAGTAAGTAAATGATGCTTTGAACTGACTCATACTCTTATTAGAGTAGCGCAGCAATTAATTCGTTTTATAGTGTTAATGGTCTGCTGGCGCTTTTTCCATCTCAGCCAAATTTGTTGACAAATTAGCTGACGAATGTGCGTCATAGACTGCTCATGCATTAAGCTACGAAGAATGTGTGTATGTGTGGGTTTATTTTTTTGCTTTTGCTTTTTCGGTTTCGTTTACGGTTTGCAATGCCAAGCTTGTACATCAGCCAAAGTGACTCGCACCATGCTAAAAGTAGACATAAAACTCCATTTCGTCATGATTTTGGCAAACAATTTTCACTCAAAGCATGCAACAACAATAACAATAACAACAAATTTCGCTATTAAACAAAATGCGTGTACATCAGTGTGTGTGTGTGTGTGTGTGTATGAAAATGGACGACATTAAAGCGCAATAAGCCAAGTTTAGCTAAATCCACATGACTTGTTTATTTGTACAGTGGATTTCATGCCGGCGACACACAAAAGTGAGTTAAGCAAACTGACATATTTTTAGACGAAATTGCAAACAAAATGTATGCACAGTGAGGACATATTTTGTGTGCAGTTGTTTATAATTTAATTTGGTACGAAAATATTGCGTATTACGCACATTTTCCTACAGTTGAGAATCTACACACATACACATGCCAAAATGTTTATGGGGCTGTCGAGCAAAGCGACGCTGATGTGCGTCTTAGGGGCGTGACGCCGTAGGTGCCTTGGCTGTCTAGGCCATGTTAATTTGGCTGTGGTTGGCAGCTAATGTGTGAATAAATAAAGAAATGTACACAAGTCCCTTGAAGCCAAGAGAAATATGAGTGAGCTTAAAGTCAAAGTGAGGAATGCTTCAATGTATTTTGTTTTTTGGTTTTGTTTTTGTTTTTTAAGATTTATTTGCTTTAAGACGGCAAAATGTACGCAATGTGTAAAAAAAAAAACAACGCCGTAGCAGAAAGAAAATGAGCTGCGAAGGTGTAAAAAAATGTTGTACGATGAGATGGAAAAGTCGGCATTGAACATGAAATGTAACGAAAATGAAAAGGAAGGATATGTTGGCGAAGTGAAGCTATCGACGTATGAAAACCATCAATCATACCAAAATTTATTATACACGCTCAGAAACACTCATCTACACTCATCTACATCAACGTCAACCATACACACACACACACACACACACACACACACACACACACACACACACACACACACACACACACACACACACACACACACACACACACACACACACCTACATTAACAACATATGCCGATATTAGTGAGAATGTTTCTTGCACGCACACACGCACACACACACGCACACACACACTTGACGCCGTGACAAAAAACGTGCGAGTTTTTTCTAATGCCACCCAACATTTTTTCTTGTTTTTTTTTTTCAACACGCACACACGCTTTTTTGACGCAAAATAGGTCGTTTGCAAGGCAACGGCGGCGGTGGACTCTTGGGTGGCGGCGGCGGCGGTTCAGGCAGCGGTGGCGGTCTGCTTGGCGGCGGCGGTGGTGGCGCCGGTTTGCTCGGTGACAGTTCCGGTGGCGGCGGCATACTCGGCCACAGGCGACGCCAGAAGCATCAAGAGCATCAGGACAAAAAGCAGTTTCAAATGTACATACCCATGTACTTGGCAGCCACGACGTTCGGCTGGACCATGGTGGCAGCGAAAGCGGTTGGCCTTTTGACGCTCAAAGCGTTGCTCCTGTCGAAAATCGCCTTTGTCGTCGCGGCAATTGTGCTGGTCAAGAAACTCATGGACAATGCATCCGAGAAGTGAGTGCGTTGCAATGCATGCCAATTGCGACAGTTTCGTATTTTTTTGGTTATTTTTATTGGTTTTTTATACGTCGCCACAGAATGTTGTATCAATACCCAGAGCACACGCCCTACATGATGCCTTACGGTCTGGACTATCCGATGCACGGTGCGGAAATCTCCACGGACATGTATCCGGCTGCATTACATCTCGCGGCAGCGGGTGGTGGCGGCGGCGCTGCCGGTAGTGGCGGGCCGATTGGTTCACATCCTGGTCTGGAAAGCTATGCGTCAGAGAGTCATTTGCATCCGAATTTGGCTGATGTGAATAACAATACGCAAGTGTTGGCCGCCCTCAATGCCGTCGGCTTGGGCCAGAAAGTGAAACGTGAGGACTCATGGATAGCGAAGAGTAAGTTGAGATCAATTGTATATTGTTGTTGAAATTCACAGAACGCCGTTGGCCACGGCCACCACCACGGCGTCGTCAGCGTCCGATGAATAACAATTGGCGTTTCAATAGAATTATGCGTCAGCATAAACGCTCAAAGCGGCCAAAGGGTTTAATGGGTGTTAACTCAGCGGATGGTCGATTTGGTACGACGACGCTGGCGCTTGCCGCTGCAGTGGCCGAGGCGAGTGTAGAGGCCGAGCAGGAAAAGGATGATGATGATGAGGAAAATGATGCGTAGCGCTGCGAGGAATGGTGATGATATTCAGTTGTTGCATGAAATGTGGTGAGAGTTTCATGTCGGTAGTTTTTTTTCTGGTGAAAAAGAAACTTAAATTTTTATTTAAATTATTCTCCCTTCACTTTCGATTGTTTTCTTTAATGGTTTTTTGTTAGTCTTGTTTCAATAGTTTGCCATTCCAGTTGGCTTAGAACTTTTTCTCTGCACTTTGCGGCATACTTTAAAAAGTTGTATTGGCCACTTGAAAGAAAAATCGTTGCATACTTTTAGTATGCACGCAAAAATGCAAATGTTTTTCAGCTGTGTTTTCTTTTGATTTTTCAAGTGTTGTGCTAAAACTTTCATCACGCCGTGTTGAATTGACTTGCTCCATTAGCATTTTTGCTACTTTTTTATTTCTTTTTTAATTTCACTTATTTTTTATAAGAAATATGTCAAGAGTAATGTTGTTCCCCTTAGGTTGTGTGTAATCGAAATGAAAGTTATTTATTAATACATATCATACTAAATTCAATGTTTGCAGCCACGCCCGCACGCAGACCGCTCGTCTATAACTACATGCAGCCGCACATGCCTTACTACCGATCTTAGCGCCCTAACGAACCTTGAAACCGAACTGACTTGAATGCAGCGCACAACGGTTGAGAATTGAGTACGAAAACAAAAGAAATATTTTTAAACAAACTTATATGTATAAATAATTTATATACTTTAACTTTAAGAAGAGCATTCCAAAAAACTGAACAGAGCAAAACTAGTTAATTTATTTACTATCCACACGGGCTTCTTCATTATTTATTTGTTATATTATATTTATTTATTAATGCTTATGTATTTATTTATTTGTTTATCGGTTAATTTAACGAAGCTTAGCGCACACATTTAGTACAGCTTAATATTAATTGAATAGCAAAGAAATGCTACAAAAAATAAAAAAAAAAAAATAACTGAAAACCAAAATTCATGGACAAGGAAAATTAAGAGATTTCTTGTAATCATTTATTTATTACACAAAAATAAATAATAAAAAATTAAAATTATAATTTTAGTTTAATTGTTAGCTAAATAAATAAATATTGTTTTGTTATTAGCTTAAAACAACAACAATAAATACAAAAACCAATTATTCGATGCGACTTTTATATTTATTATTATACATTTACAAATAATAAATAGTTTAATAAATAAATTAACAATAAATATTGGTAACATTTACATTTGTTTAAAACAAAGTGCAGATAAACAAAAAGAACATCATAAAGACTGAGTGAGAAAATGTTAGAAAGAAATATAAACAGCAAAAGTAATAGAAAAAAAAAAAAAGTAGGTAAAATTTTTTAAAAGCTTAAAATAAATTTAAAAATTGATTAAGTTGTGAAAACAGATAAGAACAGTGGCAGAAGTACAGCAGAGACTTGAAGCAACCACGAAACTATCTAGAGCAAACCAACAACATATGTTAAGTGTGGAAGCAAAGTCTGTATAATAGACTACAAATTTTTCGTTTATTGTATTTTTGGTGGCTGCTGCGCCGTGTATGCCATGTCGTGAGCATCTTGTGCCATCAGCTGTGCCGGCACCTCCGCCAAACCCTCAACGAAACCGTCCAAAGCACGCGCCCAACCTGAGTTGTAACTATCGTGATGCGGCACCTCGACAATTGTCTTCTTCTGCGAGAGTAACTTCTTCAGCGCAATAATGACGGCCAAGAGTAATGCAATCTTCGAGACAATCAAAGCCTTTCCCGCTAACAGGAAGAGGCCCTTTAGTATGATGGCGCCCATAATGCCCGTTTTGGCGGCCATCATCATCATCAACGGTCCCATGTTCTTCATTTTGCCGCGACCCTCCTCCAACGCTTCAATCGGACTAACCGAAACGCCAATATTGAGATTACCCTTTGGCTCGCTGCTCACAACGAAATCGGCATTGTCCGTGAATTTATAGCGCAGTGTACGTGAACGTATAAATTTCCACAATTTGTTGGCCACAATCAGACCGAGCGTCTCATCGTCCGAGTCAATAGAACGTGCCAGCAACAAGTCGTCCTCGGGATCATCTGGTATTTCGGCAATGTCCCTGTGAATTGGCATATGTATATCACACACACACACGCACACACAAACACATTTGGGTTAGTTGGAAGTACGCTTTACGTTGTGTTTTTTTGAAATCCTAATCCGCCTACCATCATCTTCTTGCAATCCTAACTCGAGAACTACTTACTCACCTGTTCTGTGTTACTTTGACATTTTCGGTTAATTCAATGCTCGACTTTTTAAATATTCTATTCATGTAGACAATCAATTTGAGCATCATACATGAATGATTGTCCCTTTGGCTGCATTTCGTGTTCAACTTGCGCAGAAAGCCCTCCTCCAATTGATTACGATTTACGGCGGGAATCTGTGCGGTTCAGTAAATACATATAAGAAGCAAAAAAAGGATGAGAATGAGAACATTTTATTAGTCTAACAAAGTCGTTCGCCTTCGTCTTCGCCTCCGACTGAACTGAATTGAACCAAACTGAGCTCAACTCTCATGCATAATAAATTTAACAATAAAGTTTTACTGTGTTTCAGGCAGCGAGGCATGTGCAAACTTTTGCAATTGCCTGCCTGCCGGTCTGCCCGTCAGTCCGCCTGCATGTCCTTGTTATTTCTGTGTCGTTGCTGTAGCTGTAGTAACGCCTGATGGATGATTAAGTGCCACAATTTTTGGGTTCACTTATGTTCCATTTGAATGGTAGGCATGTGTTATTTTATATAGTTTGGCAACCAAAGTGTGCTTTTACCCTTTTATGGACTGTGGCAGCCCACACACACACACACGCACACGCACACATACACGCATATCAGGATGAACCTTTTTCCGGCTTGTTGATGAATTACTACAACTTAGACGCTTGTATGAGACTTTGATAATGGTAATTAATCTTAAGCGTTACTAAAGATGAAATTCCAAAATTAAATAAAATCTCTTTTATATTGCCAATAAAATAGTCATAGTTTTGCAAGCACCAATCGCGTGTAAATTTATGCCTGCCAACTCATATTTTGCGGTATCTTAAAACTTAATTTAAAATTGTTAGTTACTTTAAAAATGGGTGGGTTTGTTAGCAAAGACCTCAAAGAACAAAAAGTCAATTTTTTAGCTTCAGTTTGTTTAGCTAACAAAACTTTTTGAGTTAATCCCAAAGCGCAGAAAGAAAACTCAATTTTTTATTTCCTTGGCCACTCTAGTGTCACACCCACGCACACCTCAAACTAACGAATAGAGTCCAACACACACCCACACACACACAAACACACAACAACTGATATGTTATAGTGTTATTTGAAAGGCATGAGCTTAAAACCGATGCTAGACACACATGCACGCACACACACACACATGGAGAGTTCTGAAATGAAAATGTGTTTTTACCGAATTCTCGTTGGCGCTGATGGCGGGCGTGGCGCGGACCGCGAGGACGAGCGTAAACGCGACTACGCCGAGCACTGTGAACGTTTGCATCCTTATGTAAAAGACTTTAGTCTTGGATTTGGTTCGAATGTGTTTTTGTTTTTGTGTTGTTTTACGTTGTTTTATATTTGTTGGTAGTACAAGTTGTTTTTACGTCAATTGCAAGAAAACACTTTTTTGTTTTTGGTACTTTTGTATGGAATGCAGAAACTTTAACAAGTTACAAAAAAGTTAAATTCTAACGCCGCGTAAATCCAAAAAAATATATGTGTGTCCTGGCAGTCGGGTAATCCTGACGTCGGCAGCAGCTGCACAATATTAACAATAACAACAACGGCAACGGTAACGGCAACGACAACACGTACGAGTTGACTCAACAGAACTAAACTCAACTCGCTAAGTCACAATCACGTCGGCAGCGTGTGATGACATCGTCGTGATATAAGAAAACCTAATGCGAATTTTCCGTCACTGATTTAGATTTTATATGAAACTTCAAGAGACGCCAGCGTTGGCCACGGCAACGGCGCCGGCAACACACGACGGCGACACAGCAACGAAGATCATGCCATGTTGATGATAATGAACGAGCAGAAGAAGAAGTTGGCATTGCATCGGGGCCAGGGGTGGTGTCTAATGTCGCTGCCACTGTCACTGCCACTGCAACTGCGATGTGAAAATCCAGGCAATGCAGCCTTGTTGGCCAAACTGGCTTCGAGAGCGCTTCAAAGTTGATATTGGCCAACTTGGCTTGCTTCGTCTTGCCTTGGAAATCTCGCTTTGTGAAATTATCGTCGTCGTCGTCGCCGTCGTCAGAGTTGTTGCCACAATTTACTCCAAAACAACTAAGCAAAACAAAATAAAAACAACACGAGTTGATCGGCGGGTTTCCACAGCCAATTTTAACAGCGCTGCCTCAGTGCCAGTCTTGGTAGCACAAATCTGGCTTTTCTTTTGGCCTTGTCTATTATCTAGCATATTGGCCGACTTAAAATCGTTGCAAGCCAAAAGACTTTTGAGAACAAGAATGAACATCAAGTAGCAAATGCAAGTGACAACACGAGCAACAACAACAACTCAGCCAAGTTGAAAGTAAGCAACGGAAGCCTCATTCCCAACAACATTCTCAACATGCACTTTGTTGTGCTTGTAGTTGTTGCTCTTATTTTGCTATAATTTTGCAGTTTTCGCATTTGCATTTGCTTTGCTGACAACCAGCCCCACCAGCCAACCAACGTCCGTCCCGCCCTTCCGAAATTCGCGTGTCTGTCCTTCTCTGCACAACATCATTATGTTTATTAACAAAAAGCTTTGCTATTGTTGTTTTTGTTGTTGCGTTGGCATTTTCAATGTCATTCGGAAAACTTTTCCCTTGCGGATTCTTTCACACGAACTATTTTCCGCAGAACGCAATCAAAACAATTCCGCACACAACAAAAACAAAGGACAAACGCGCAAGTCGTTACTGACTGCATTAACTTGGTGGGTCTTACATGTTGTTGTTGTTGCTACTGTTTGCACCTGAAATTAGTTCATGCATTGCGTTGCACACACACTTTTTGCTGTTTAGAAATAATCTAAAAATTGGCATGCAACCAAAGTGAAGCAAAAAGTGCTTTTGTATTTGAAAAATCTGTCAAAAACAGTCGTGCGGAAAGGCAACTCAAGTCAAACGGTTGTGGCGGAGGCACTGCCGGAAAAGTGCGGTTTTTTGCTGCCCCTTATCAAGCCGGTCTTGTTTTACTAATCCGAATGCCGTGGGTTGCATGGCGAACGCTTTCCATTCGCTTAACTTCAATTGAATTAATTTCTTTTCGCATTTGTGCCTTTTGTGTGGGTGGAAAAATTTCACTTTCATGTTTGTTTTGCCAAACACGATGACTATTAGGCAGTTAACACTTGGAAAGCAAAGCAAGCCAAACTTAACCAAAGTATACCCAAAAAGGTCTGGAGCGAGCATGCATACATCTTCACTGACTAACTAATTTACGCCCAAATTGGCTTAAATCGCAGAGCATTACCAAAGTTTCCATATTTGATTTGCCCATTTAAGCTTTAATGAACTCAACTTGACTTAACAGCTCGAAAGGAGAAAAGTTGTTCATGTGTTCATTTTGCAACACGATACGCAAAAATGTGCCACAGCACATGAACAGAAGAAGAAGAAGCAGAAAAACAACCAAAAAGCAACAAAACAAAACTGCTCGAATTTTGCAATGAAACTAGGCTAAAGTCGACAAAGCAAGTCAGCTAGTCAGCAAGAAAGCTGCAAGCCAAAAACAATCTCAAAAGTGTCAGGCAACATTGATAGCTAAAACAGCAACAGCAACAACAACAACAACAATGGCAAGTGCAGCTCATGCATCTATGCGTGTGTGTATGTGTGAATGTACATGTGTGTGTCTAAAAATTGATCAGTTTAACGAAAAAAGTAACAATTTCTTGGAAAACTTTAAAACACCATCAATGCTTCAACGGTAACTTCCCCCAGGCCCCTCCTACATGCGCGCGCCCCTCGCATGCATTAATTTCTCTTGTTCGCAGACGCTTTCTTTTGGAAAATGTGGTCCAGCCAAACGCCTTTTTTCCAGGCTGCTTGTCAGTGTTGCTGTTGCTGTTGCTTGATTGTTGTTTCTTCACTGTTGTTTGCTCTTGATGTTGTTTATTCTATTGACGTTGTTGTTGTTGTTGTTGCTTTTGTCTTTGTTGCTGCTCCTGGTGCCACAGCGTTGATGTGCTTATGAAAACGACCACGGCTTTCATGAAGCCTTTGATAGCCGTTTCAGCACGCGTGCGCTTGAATAACATTGACTTTGTATCAATGCCAAATCTGCTCCCGACAGCCACAAGTAAAACAAAAACAAAAATGAAATAAAAATAAATGAAAAATTTTAATAAAAATCAATGAAAAAAAAGTGTGCTCTTACAATTTACCGTTTATGGTGTTGCAGTCGCTTTGGCCTGCATTGGCGTGATCATTTTCTTTCCCCGAAACTTTAACGCATTTCATTTTCTTCATTACTTTAATTAAAACTTGATTTTACTTCATATATAAACACTATGTTATTTTCGGAATGAAATGAAGAGGAGAAATTTTGAACAATGCTGCAAATTCATTATGAAATTTGTTGGCACATGTTTTGCTTGATTGGCCAATCATTTCAAATTGTATATGATTTTTGCAAGCGTTCAAGGTGAAAGTTCAATAAATCTTGTAGAATTTTCATCAGCAAGAATATTGCATAAATTCCATAAAATCATGCATGTGCATTTGACTTAAGCATCAACTTGACGACACGCAACCTTAAAAGTCATCCTGATTTCGATAAAGAAGATAAATCAAAGTATGTTGGGAAAATACCAATTTGTGGAACGCGAAAATATGATAAATTTATCTTTTATATTTTCAATATTTGCCAAACAATTTTTCCTTTTTGTTGTTTTTGTTACTTATAACGTAATTCTAATATTAAAACATGTCATGCCACTTGACACTCGACTTGACAAGACCGAATTTACGTGACATCACATAATGTGTGAAGGTGGCGGGTGACAGACTCGGATCAACACAAGCCGCAAGCTTTAAGCTGCAAAAAACAACAAATCGATTTAAATTCAGAAAACAGAAATGCATAAAATTTATCATTGAAATAATTTAATCATTTATTTACACAACAAAATTTACTTAGTTCAAAGAATAAATATGCTAATGAAACGAACTTGTTATGAGTAATTTGTGTATCTGTGTGTGTGTGTGTGTGTGTGTGTACGTAGAGTAATATAACATAACAATTACATTAAATAACAAGAAATGGCAGTTATTTAGCTTTCTGCTCGCTTTGTATATCCTTGCCGGTACTTCTGCCATAGTAACCGTTATAAGCAGCTTCATGCGCATCACCGAAACTGACCGAATTCACCGCTTGTCCTTGTTGCTGATAGTTCTTGCTGTAGTAATCGGTGTATGGTTTCGAGAAGGCAGGGTCCTGTCGATAGAATGGACCACCTTGACCACCACCAGCGCCTTCATAATGATCATGGTGATGGTAATAAGTTGCTGCGCCAACACCTTGTGGCGTATACTCTGGGAAGGTGTTCTTGCTGCCGAAAAGACTGGCGATGCCGCCACCGAAACCGCCTGGCCCGCCGCCTTGTGGTCGGCACAACTTGAAGTATGCAAACAGACCGGGCAACACGATGGCAGCCAGACCGAGTATCTTCTTGAGGCCCGCAATGCCGAGTATGAAGGGCAGGAAGAGCAACAATTTCAGCTTGAAGATCTTCAACACAAGCAGCAATGGAATGATGAGCTTCTTCAGCTTCTTGCGTGCTATAATCGAATGGCATTGAGTCAATAAAGAACTTCACTTTAATGTTTTCTGGTTTTCAATACTCACAGAACGAGGAGGCATGTTTGTTCTCAATCACGTCGAGCTCGCTGTCAATGTCATTGCCAATGAAGCGGGCGTCATAGCGACCGGCTTCGGTCAACTCATCGGGCACTTCCACCTCGAGTGCGGTCGATTTAATGAAACTGAAAAATGTGAGCACAAATGTTGTTAAATTTTTAAACAGACATGTTTTTTTTTGTTGTATACAATTTTAATTACACTTGGCACTTTTCTGAACTTCTTCATTCTTTGATAGAACAAAAAGTTTGTTTTTGACGCTTTCGTTTGTTTGCTTCTCTAATGAAGTCTTTCTTCTGCTCTTCTGCTCTCCTACTTATATATTTTTTTGTTTGCCTCCGTTTTGTGCTTCATTATCATTCTTGACAATTTTTGGAAATTATTTAACATTTTAAACGAAGTCAACTTCCGCTTAATTTGCGTGTGGCCGCTTCCACTTCCGGCACGCGTACAAAAGTTTGCCTTTAATTATTTCTACTGCGCACATGAACAATTCATTAAGTTTAAAGCCGCCCAAACATTTACTGCCTTAAATATTTCAGCTCAAACAATTGAAATTTAATAAGTAATTGTAAATGTTTGGCAATGAAATAGTTGTCATTTAATTAATGAGAAATTAGAGCATTGTAAAAGACTTTAAACTTACCGTTCGGCACGGCGCAACGCATATTTCACCAGCTGATCCCAGTCGGTGTCCTCGTTGCGCGGCTCCTCGGAGTACTCGAATGGCTCCTGCAGCAGCGAACGTTGCTGCGTCTCTGGCAGGCGTACAACACGCGCAAAGTCCGATAAACTGTTGAATTGCAAACAAAAACAAAGTTGATAATCGAAACACAAACACAACTTTCACTTGAGCTGACTCACCGATACTGATCTCTGTAGAAGATCTCATCGAACGTGTTCAGCGCCTGTGTCTTAAAGCACTCTGAGAGATCGCCGCCCAGGCAATTGGAGTTCGTGCGTGACAAAAAAGGATCGTTGTCATTGCCCAAGCCGAACAGGCTGAGTATCGAAGAGCGACCACGTTCCTCACCAAAGCCAGCTTGCTGTTGTTGCTGCTGCTGCTGCTGCTGTTGTTGTTGCGGCAGCAATTGTGGCTGTTGTTGTATTTGTTGTATTGGCTGTTGCTGTTGTGGCACGAAAATCTGCTGGACATGTTGACTCTGCTGTGGCAACGTGGATGACTGCTGATCCGGCAACCGTAAGGCTTCACCAGCTACCAGAGTGGGCGTGGCAACGAGGGCCACGAGCGCAAGGGACGCCAACAAAGTGCGCGTATTCAGTTCCATGACTAGAATGATGAAATTCAAATGTGCGTTTAGCGGAAAATGTTTTATCGATTTTTAAATAAATTTAAATTATTTCCTATTATTATTATTGTTTTTTTTTATCACAAGCAAAATTGGCATTAATTTTCTTTTGTCACTTCTACGGCGTCGTTTTCTATGTGCGTACAATTATTCAAGTATTTAATTGATTTACAGCGTCAACACGGCATCAGCATCAGCAACAGCAACAGCAGCAGCTGCTGAGCGATTAGCCAAGCAACGACAACCAGTCAAAGAGACATTTTGATGCCGTTCCACGACGACTGGCAAACCGGTAAAGTTGATGTTTTCACTGCGACGTCTTTCGCTGGCGTGTTTGTCGCTCACACGACACTTACTTTGTCAGTTGAACAGTCGGGCTGTTGGCTGTCGACTCTGCCAAGCCAACAGCCAAGCCATCAGTCAGTCAATCAGTCTCTCAGTCTGTCCGTCAATCATTCAGTTAATCGCTTAGTTCAGCAAATGATTTGCAGCTTCGCTCGGTTACACTCAAAGTGCTGCGCATGTGCGAAACAATTCAAAGAGTCAACTTTGCTGCGTTGTTGTTGTTTCTCGCTTTTGCCTCTGCTTCTGCTGCCTCATCTTCATCGTCTGTTTCATTGTCGACCGCGACTTTATGACTTGTTTACACGTTGCGTATGCGACTCTTTTCACTCTTGATTTGTTGCTAATACGATTGGCTATTAATTCAACTTTAGTTTGAAAAGACAAAAAAAAAAAACGGGAATGTATAAATAAAAACCTCTTCTTGATTGTGCTTTAGTTTTCTGCTCGTATGCTGCGCTCTTTTTGAGCCAATCTCAAGACTGACACACTTTCCTCGGTTGCTGCGAAGCTCAATGCGCAAACTTGACTTCGACTTCGACCGGCGTCAGCAGCAGCAGCAGCAACAACAACAACAACAGCAACTGAAGTAGCAGCAAAGACATTGTCTGCCTCAGCAACAATGCAACCACATGCGTTAGCAATTGCATCAACGGCATTGCGAACCGCAGAGCGCTGTGCCACCACGGGCGCTGCCGACGTCGCCGCTGCACACACAGCAGCAGCAGCAGCACAACAAGTTTGGCTTTTTTGGATTGATGCTCGTTGGCGGCTTTTCGCTTAATAAATACAAAAACAATTTCACCAAATCGTTCGCTTGGTCATGGCCAATCGTCGCTACATAAAGCGCAGACAGAGTCCAGTTATCAAGCAGTGTTGCCTCAAATTTGGCCTCGGCCTGTGGGTTGCCTCATGCGGAACCAAGCATGCCAACTGCGCAGCGGCCGTCGTCGGGAATTTTACAGTTAGACTTGTACAAGTTTACTGCTGACTTTTTGGGGGCACAGAAATGTAGAAGATTTACTTGAAAGTGAAGTAATTGATTTGCTCAGCAGTTAATTTGTGTTATTTATTCTTTGCTCTCTTGTTTTTTGTTTTTTGTTTTGTCTGAAAAAAGTATTCTTTACGTTTGTGAGTTACTTTTACTTTTCTGTACAAAACTTTCAGCACTCAAGGCAAACAGAAATTCAAACTGAAAACTGAAAACTAAAAACTTTGCTTTGCGCAGCTGCCACTCAGCACACTTGAGCGCTTCAACTGCGCAGAGATTTCATGTTCGTCTTACTTTTCTCAGTTGTGTGCTGTGTGCTGTGTGCTTGCGTGTTGACAGCTTATTAAAGTGGCGAAAAAATGTTTCCAGAAATTTTTGGAAAGAAAGTGAAATCATAAGTCGCGAGACATGCAAAGCGGTAGCTAGATAGATAAATAGATATGAAGACAGATACATGGTAACAAAAGATACTCATTATGAACAAATTAATTTTATAAAAATTCAATTATGCAAGTTATTGAAAAATAACAAAATTGTGTAAGCCTCAACTCGATTCAATGAGTCTCAATTTGAGTCCAATGCCGCAAGATGCAACAATGCATGAGCCTAACAAAGGAAAAAACCTCTACCTCAGAGACATGCTTCATCATCTCACTAGTCAGTCAGCCGGAACGCCGACAAAGCGACCGACATCGTTTACAATTGTTACAACAATTTCAACTTTTACTTTCCAATTTTCGAACCGCATGTTGTCTCTTTCTAACGCATCTATGCAGCTGAAGCACAAAATACTTTGAGCAATTGCGACCAAGTTCGTGTTCGTTTGAGGTTTTCTTTATTTCCATTGTTGAGCGTCTGTTTTTACCACAAACAAACTTGGTTTGCACTTAAGTGGCATCCCCGCAAACTCATGTATTCACTTTTATTCTCTTTGCTTTTATTTTCTTTGTTTACCGCCTTTTTGAAAGTCATTCACCTTGAGTGCAATTCGGTCGTTCGGCTTGTTTATAGTCTACGATTTTTAATGGGTTTCATTTGAGTTTGAATGCAAATGTAATCGATAGATAAAAGTTTCATTGCCGGTGTGGCATGACTGAGTCAAATATTTTATGACTTAACCATTTAACTTGAATTCATTAGAATTGCAAAGCGAATTGCGTAAATCAAAGATGTGAAATAACCGCGAATGAAAAGTCACGTTTTAATTAAGTAAATTTATGCGTAATATAAAATGTTCACATTTAAGCTCATTTCTGCCTCAAAGTATGCAACAGTTTAATAATTATAGCGTTAACCTTTCGAAGTTTTAATTTTTTTATAGCAAAGAGAAAGTAAAATGACCCTAAAAGTATGCAATTTATTTCCTGCTGTGTATCTGTCTACCCCAAGTGTATTGCGGCTTATAAAACCAAATAAAGATCGCAAACCATAATAAAAAAACAAAATCAATTTCGATAAGCTTGCTTGTCCGAAGATTCACACTCAAAAGGTTGCAATTTCCAAAGGTTCACAGTTCAACACTTTTCACAATCTATATTTGCACAAAAATCGCATTAAACACGACAATAATAATAATAAAAAAAAAACAGCGGCGCCACGCAAAAGCCTAAAATAAATACAAATATACATTTTTTTATGTCATTTTTATTTGCTCAGACCGGCAAACAGCGAATATACAAAGCAAACATTTTCAAAATCAAATAAATTTCCAAATCAATACACAAAATGGTCAAATAACCGAACGAATAACTGTAACCCAAAAATACATAAAATAAATATTGGTCAACCTTTCCACACTACGCACAACTTGCCATTAATTGGATTTGAGATTTATGATGAAATCTGAGCGTTCACCTGAGTTGTAACTCACAAAGCCACGGACTCAGATACAGACACATACACAGACACACCAACCAACACAGATACAGATACAGCCACTGACGTGACGGTGACATCGACTGCTGCTGTTGTTGGCGTTCGTTGCCTTACTTCGTTTGATTGCTTTTCATGTGGCTGTGATTTTTTATCTCTCTACCTCTCTCTCTCTATCCCTCGTTCACTCAAACTCTCTCAAACAATCTTTCGCTCGCGCTGTTGCCGCTGTGTGCTTTCGTTGTATTGGTGTTTATTGATGCAAATTTCGTATGCGAATTTCGCAGTCATCATGAAGGTCAATGAAATGTTTGGCGTTCGCATAAATTAATTCTTATTTGGTTCATCTTACATAATATGCTAATTGTGGTCGGTTTATTGAATTTGAATGCGTGCAAAATATTGTTAAGTGAATCACGTGTTTGGGCTTAATTTTGGAAATTTTAATTGATAATTAATAATTGTGGCGTTTATTCATAGATTAATCTGCCACAGTCGAGAAGTGTTCCAATCATGGCTTCTTTTTTTTATAAAATAAAAGAGTAAGCAAATCTTTCAAGAAAATTTAAATGTTTTAGAGTTAATAAAAGAAACGAGTTTGAATGCCTTGATGAAGGTTTTGGGAAAACGAAGTCTTAGAGTGACTTAGTAAATCTTAGCTTTTCTTCCTGTAATTGCTTTAATATTTAAGAAAGCTGAACAATCCTGCCCAACTAAATAAACTTGTTATAGTTGATGATTAACCAAAACATTTCACCCGAATTTGCTTGAGAAAGAAACCTTTTGCAATTCGACACCGAATAATGTTAAATAATTGACACTTTACACATTCATGCATCATTATGCATATTGTTGCGCAATCGATTTCGACATAGCAACACGCAACAAAACTTCACTTTCAACTTCATTTCATTTCACTTTGTATTACTTTTGAATGTTATTATTATTATTTGTTTTATTTTTCTTTGTTTACCTTTTTCTGCTGCTTATAAACACTTGAGATTGAATCCTGGCTTGGCGTGTAGGAAAGTACGCGAAATGTAACACTTCACTGCCGCTGTTCACAGTCGAATGTGGTCCAACAGCGCCGACGCAAAATGTTTTATATGAAAATCGAAAATCAAAAAGCAACAAAAACAAACAGCAACGCTAAAGCAAAGAAAACAAAGTGCGCAGAAAACATAAGTTGCCAAAAAAAAGCAACAACAACAAAATAAAAGAAGAAAAAACCCAAACTTAAGTCAAGTCAATTGAGGCAAGTTGATCTTACGCTCACAGTCGATAACGACAATCATGATGATGATAATGACGATGACGATGTCGATGGTGACGCAGGCGTCTGCTCAAAGAGAAGTCGCGTCAACAAGTTCGTGATTGCGGTAGGTTATTGTCCGTCTGTCGGTCTGTCTGTTCAACCGCCTATATAGGTCTGTAAAGGCTTGTTTATAGGTCTGTGTGTCAGCGAGCGCGCGGGTCTCGTGTCCGGCATCAGGCCCAAACACACAATTGCGCCTTCAGAAAACCCCAAAAACATTATACGCAAAGCGAAGCCTTGAAGCGTTTCGATTTGATTTGTTATGATTTTTTATTAAGCAGCCGAAAACACACACACACGCACAAATGCATAATTGAATTTGATTATTGTTGTAATGGTGACTCATTTAAGCAGCGGGAAAACACCAGTAATTTCGTTTGCATGTTCGTTCATTCAGTCGGCCATTCGTTCGCTCATTTGTCTGCGCATTTGTTGGTTGTCTTTCAAGAGCTTTGCTTACGAACTTGTTCATTGCTTATTGTTGTGCATTATGTAATATCGCTGAGACGTTGAACTGTCTTTTTTGTTTTGTTTTGTTTGCTTTTTTTCTTTTCTTGCAAATGTTTGGCAATAAACTCAGCATCGTCGACGCTTGACTTGGCCATGGTTAAATTGCGTTTGTCATCGCCGATGATCATTATGCTGCTGGTAATGATGATGATCATCATCGCGTTTATTTCCCATTAAATGATGTCGAAGTGTTAATAATTTTGTTCGTTTTTGTCGATTTGCTTGGCTGTCAAATCGCTTACAACACCCACACACGAATATAGAGTTGCCTTCCCCTGTTTTTCTTTCCCTGTTAAACCTTCAACAAATTTCATTATTTTGTATTTGACTTTGTGTCATGACAAAATGTTAATAAACTCTCTTTGTGACGATGTCAATATTTCAATACAATTTTCCGGTTTGGCTTTTATAAAATTGAATTAAATCTTGCTGGCCATGCTTGACCGCAAACAAAAAATTATATTACAAAAAAAAAGGAGATATTTGTAAATAAACAAGAAGAGAAAAATAATTAAGCTGCTGAAATGTGAAATGTGCAATGACTTTTTCCGAACATATTTCATTATTTAATTAAATTCTTCATTGCGTGTTGACCTGATTTAATATTTTTTCCATTCAGCATGTTATTCTGTCAGTTGCAGTAAAATTTCATTGTTTTTACTTTCATGTTCGTTTGCATGTTTAAGTTTGGCTGGGTATGTGTGTGTGTGTCTATGGCTGTGTAAAGTGTTGCACACGCTTTTGTTTGTTGCTGCATGTGTGTCTTTTTACAGATACTCGTTTCAATTTTGTTGGAAAATCCCAAAAGTAAGCGTAGCAGTGGAAATTCCGGCATTTTGATTACAGCTGCCCAAGAGACATAAAATGTATCACAAATGAAAAACGCTACGACGAAAATTGAGAAAACGATAGTATAATACATGTACAGCTATTGACAGCTAATTGGAAACAGAAGCTAACGTTTTTCAACATTTTTCCTATAATCATATAATAGAAGGATAACCTTTGTTAAAAACTTCTCGAATCTCAGATTAGACTAGGACAACTAATTGGAAACGTGATCAATTTAAACTAAAAGCTAAACATATTTTTTAAATTATTTGAGGTTTATTGGTTTATGATTGTTAAAAAATTTTTCAACGAAATAATCCATTAATGATCACCTTAAAAGTCGTGACAAGCTAAATTTCTATACTAGCATTGGAAACCTCAATTGCTAAGCTTTGAGACACCAAAACGACATATCAGATGATTGCAACCCATCTAAAATGCTCTAAAACGATGATATATATTTAATAAGCAATTTATAAAAGCAAGACATAAAATAAAATGTTCCATGAAAAAAACAGCAAATCAAGCAATTGAAAACACAGTTAGTCATGTTAAGCTACGTCTCAAATGAATCCTTAAAGAAGTCCTGTAGACTTGTAACGTGAAACAATGCAGCAATATGAGGAAGACAAAGTGAAAAGTGTTTCCAAGTAGCTGTCCACAGCTGTATGCCGCTTGCCTCAAAATTGACCAAGTAAAAATGCACAAAATTTCCGACTGCATAAGTTTAATCAACGTATTTTCTTGATTTTTCTTTCTTTTCTCCTGTGCTGAATTTTATATACATAATTGGCAATGAAAATAAAAACGAATATTGCATTTTGTGTTTAATTAATCATTTTTAAATTAATAAAAATATCAAGTGTATAGTTAAAAAATTCAATATCCTATATTTGTTTTGTTTATTCCTTTTTTATTTTGAACATTTCCGCTCCAATCAATTAATTAAAATGACAGTAAATCATTAAATTGTTTCAAATATTTTTATTGTTGACTAATTGGTTCAATGCATATAACAAACATTAAATAAATAAATAATAATTAATACAATTAATTAAATAATTGCGTTGATTTCTATATTTAAGTGTGACTTAAACATTCGTGGGTTAAACAATAGAATAAATAAATATTATATTTAAACAAAAATAATAAATTTAATTTTCGGTTTAATGACTAATAATAAATAATAAAAAAACATAAGTGTTAATTATGCAAAAAATTTCAATTCAACACACATATTTTGCTAAAAGTAAGAAATTCTATTTACAAATAAGTTAAACTCATCGAAATTAACTATTTTTTTTGTTTGTTTTTTGTTGTCATTAAATCAAGCAACATTCTGTTTATGGCTATAAAAAGTCTAAAACTCAATGAATACAACTAAAGTGCGTCGCTCGAACGTCGAAACTTTGACAATGATTGCGCCGCCCTGCACCGCCCCTGTCACGCCCACGCCTTAGCCAAAAAGCATTACGCCTACGCGAGTTTTCGTGCCTGCACCAGTTTGTTGATATCATTGTATGTGGACAGCATGGCAGGATTCTCAAAGTCCTTGAATTCCTGACATTTAGCAAAGGATTGTTCGCAGTCGATGCCATCTTGGCCGTCTTTGGCCGCGCGCATGTATTTAAAGAAGCGCAAAATGTCGGGATTGTCAGAGGTCGGCTTGCGTAATTCATTCAATTCGCTGTTGAAGTGAAGCAAACAAAAAGCATGAAATTAGGTCACAAAGCACAAACGGACGGAGCCAAGCTCATTTGAATAAACGAGTTTTGCAACGAGTTGCAGTCAAAAAAGCCTTGCCTACTTTTGGGCTGCTTTATGAAATCACCTCGCGCTGACCAACACTTACCGACTCAACTGTGCCGACACAAGATTGCTGTATGGTGCATACTTTGCGGGATTCGCATACATAAGACAAATCAGTTTCTCACGACAATGTTCATTCTCCGAATTAAGCTTGAGTTGCCCAAAGACCGAATCAAGACGCGACAGCAACGGACTGTAGAAGGGATCGTAGTTGGAAAGCAGCAAGGATGTTGCCGGCACCTTTTGGAACGTCTGGAATGTATTCATATTCGCAGGCGAGGCTGGTTTCTTAGCCGTCATGCCGCCGACACCGCCGAGACCACCCGACGAGCCACTGGAAATACCCTGTGAGTTCTTAAATGAAGCGGCGCCAATACTCTGCAATGCACTGAGATAAGTATCTTGCATCATGTGTTGGTGCTGACGATCAAGCGCCATTTGATTGATGGTGGCAGCATTGTAAGGTGTATATTGCGCTTGAGTTTGAGAAGCTAATAAAAAATAAGTGGAAATTGAATCGTTTTTGAAACATATTCACACACTTACCCGCTTGGTTGAAGCTGTCCTTGGCATCGTCTGTGTTCATTGTGAATTTTCCGTCATCATCGAAGCTGAAATTATTGTCTCTGAAATCGAGATCCTGTGGCGAATCCATAGGCCGCACGAACAGCGGCACAGAACCCGCCGAA
The DNA here is from genome assembly GCA_037044515.1 of Phortica magna. Taxonomy (NCBI): domain Eukaryota; kingdom Metazoa; phylum Arthropoda; class Insecta; order Diptera; family Drosophilidae; genus Phortica; species Phortica magna. The sequence goes on along the minus strand of JBAMBP010000822.1, from coordinate 291,034 downwards.
CCTGATGTTATGCCTGTAGGCCATTATGGAAACAGAAGTTTTGTTGTACAGTGTTACAAACATACACACACATACACTCATATGAACACTTACCTTTGCCAATCAGTCGGCTGACTGAGCCAATCAGTGTCGGTAGGAAAAGTGCAAACAGAAGAGACTTCAATACCTGAAATCCCATGTAGATTGGCCACAAAAGCTTCTTTACACCAACACCGAACAGCAGGCGACCACTTTCCATTGCACGTGGCAAATTCACGCTGACATTTGTGTCCGCCAATGCGCGGCGTACATGTCGCTTCAGCTCACTGCCATTGCCGCTTTCATTGGCGTCATCTTCGCCGCCATTATCCGCCCGCTGCTCGATATGCGAGTGATTTTTCTGCAATTCAAGCACCAAGCCCGGCAACGGCTCATATTTACCTTGGCTGAAAAAGTTCTCAACATAGTCAATCAAGAGCTCCTCGAGTCCTTTAAGTTCATTATGCATTGCCGTGCTATCGACATCAGCATTAAGCACAGTTGATTCTTGCTGCGCTGCTGTTCGCAACACGGCCTCATCCATTTCCTTGGGCATCACATCATCGGTCATCTTCACTTTTCGGCCTTGTATCTCATTCAATGGCACACCGACTTTCGCATATTCATGTTCTTTTCGTTTTTCCGTCGATAACGTTTCTTCCGCCATGTTCAACGGCACAGGCCGTGCTGTTGTCTTTCTCAGCACTCCAGCTGGCTTGTTACTGCTCTGCACTTTGCCCTTTGTGTGCTCTAAGTCATTAACATTATTGACATAATCTTTACGCTTGACTGCAACGGCGACGCGCAGGTCGCTCTCCCCATCGAGCGGTTGGAAAACGCGATAATGCCCCGACTTTGTAAAGACATTACGCGATATGAATTCTGGATTTACATCCTTCGGTATAATAGGACGAAAATTGTCATCGTCATTAAGCAAATCGCCGCTCATCGTTGTCAGTGGCAGGCTAAATTGCATCCTAGTGGACGTTGTCGGCGACGCGCTCTTAATGTGTTGCCCGCCCGCTGACGCTGACGCTTTCGTTGTCGTTGTCAATGACACAAGCACCAAAGCGACAAACAATACCATATTTTCAACTCTTAGACAAAATCTTGTATTTCTGTTTTTTCTGTGCATATTTTTGCTATTTATTGTTTGCTCATTGTCGCCATTGTTCTTCGTCGTTGTCCTTGACACTCTTGTCGCCCTCATCATATGACGGTGCGGTTGACTTCTTTGGCTCGTTGTGCCTTTTGTTTGCCAATTATATGCATTAATTTTCATATTTACTGCTTGCATAAATGCATGAGTTGGTTCTTGATTCGTTCGTTCACCGCACTCCTTCACGTGGTTCACCTCAGTTTACTTGTCGTTCATAGCACTCGTGAAAACCAATTTTTACGCTGTAAATACCAAAAAGAAGAATATCAAATAATTTTGCTGTTAACTCATTACTGTTTTTTGTTTCTTTGCACATTAAGTGCGCTTTGCCACGCCCGTGATTCACTCAACCGTCGATTTAATTGCGTCTGCTGAATGAAATGCGCTTACTTTGCATCAGCCTTGAACTTTCGCTGCCATTAAGCGTATTTTGTTAATTCTTGAACATGAACTAACGAAATCAATGCATGCGCGAATTAATTTGAATGTTGCTTCTTTTTACTGAACGTGTAATTTCAAGTATTTTAAAATAAAATCAAATGCTGTACTTAAGCGACATTCATTGTGGCCCAAGTGGCAAGCCGAGCGCGTTACAAGAATATCAGAGCATGAAATTGGAGCAAACAAGCGCTCTGAGCGTTTCTATCTGCATCTGATCTGACCACTTTGCAAACAAATTAAAATATTCTAAAAATGTAGAAAACTGAAAAAGAATGTCTAGCTTCTTCATGCCTAATATTTGATATACTGTACACTTCAACATGCTCTTCTGCTTGTGCATTTCATGATCATTTCTACCACAGGCGTAGGATCTAGTTTTATATGTTTCACTGGATATATTTGAGAGTGAGTTTGCCACAGTCTTTCGAGTCTTATACAACGCTTAACTAATGGTCCGCCGTGGGTCGCCTCTCCTAATAAGTACACAACTCTTTAAGCTTCTAGTCGCAGAGCATTTAAGCAAACCTTCCGAATTGGCATGCAAAGCCGGTATCAAGTATTGTTTTTTATTGACGTAAAATGTTCAGCAGTTGAGCAGTTACCGTCTACTAAAAATAAACTAAACGAACAAGCTGAACGACAAAACAAGGCAATTAAATGAAAGATTCGCGGGAAATGTGCACAACTTAAAAGTAAAATATTCTGCTAATTACATTTACATTTTATTGAATTACTTTGTTAGCCACCTTCCTAATAAAATCGCGTGCCTTTGCCTTTACCTTTGCCTTTGGCCCATGCTGAAAACATAGAAATTTATGCTGCTAATGAGCAAAACACTATCGATGAGTTCAGTTCAGTTCAGTTCAGTTGAGTTAAGTTAAGTTACTTCGTGTGCCAGATAGAAGGATAAACGGTGAGAGTATCTAATGAATCATTCGGGAGTATCGATTACTAGATTACTAGAAGATAAAATCGGCAAAAGTGTGACAGCTAAGGTGCGAAAGAGAAATGTGCGTCCGAGTGAAAGAGCACGCAAGCATGAAGCTTTGAGTATTTTGCAGTTGTTTAGCATTTTAATTAGCTGTCATGAATTATGCGCATTTGTTTATAATTTTGCTCGATTTCTTGGCTTGTCTTTGCCGTGGATAAGTACGTTGCTGCGCCCACCTGCCACTTCTGTGCTCTAACAAACTCAACAAATACAATTGTTGTATTGACGCTTGTAAGTCTTCAAAGCTTCTTTACCTTCCTTTGTTTGCTTTTTTTCTATTTTTTATTGCTTATTATTTATGTATTTTAGCTTCGTTTTGTTTCCTTTGCTTCACTAATATAAAACAATATTTTTATTGTTGGCTTTGGCATTTACCTTCACACTCACACTCATACTCACACTCAGACTCACACTCATACTCACGCTCACACTCAGACTCACATTCAGAAATGAGCAAATCATAGAAACGAAAGTGAAAATGCAATGTAAACTCCTCGCCCACGTGCACACCGTGCGCTCTCTTCTACACATTGAGATGGTGTTGCACGCCAACATCACAAATATTTAATATTTTCTGTGTAAATATAAACAAAATGTTTGCATTTTCACTTCTTTCCACAAAACGTTTTCTTATTTTTATTTTTATTTTTTATTTTATTTATTATTTTTTCTTCTTTGCTTTTTCTTCATGTTCACACACACGAAATAAAAGCAAATAAAAGTGTTGGACGTGCGTTGAGTACTTAATGTAAAAGGTTTGGCCCGACATAAGCGCTTCTGACGATGACAACATCATCATCATCGCCATCATCACAGCCATCATCATCATCACAGCCATCATAGTCATTAACATGCGAAATGATGTAAAGTTTTGTGCCGTGAATATTGCGAATTTTTAAATCATTTAACATATGCCAAGAAAAGATATATACTTTTTTTGCAAGAGAATTTTCGCTGGAAAAGCTGCGGGGTGCGTGGCTGGGCAACAAATTTGCGTGAAACGAAAGTCAAATGTTTTATTTACCATTTTTGCTTGTTTCCAATTTTGGGTTGCTTGGAAATATGTTAATCGTTGGATTAACGTGTGTGGCTTAATATGCCAGCGTGCATAAATTGTGTGCCTGTGTGACAATGATAATGCCAACACTGCAGACATCAAGCCGCGCCCAGAAGTTGTGCTGCGTTGGGTTTGTGGGTTTATTGCATAACTGTTTGGGGCACCAAAGCAACATTAATTTAAACATAACAATGCAGCAAAAATAACCGGAATCGGGCAGCGGTTTTGAGCGGAATTATGTGAAACAAGTTTTAGTTCACCACATAAAACCAGGAATAAAACCAACTGTGCTCATGTCGGAATTCCAATACTCTTTTGTAAGTACATGGCTGGGAAAATATTGTTCATGAATGTTTGTAGTTTGAATTTTGGCTTATTTATGTTTAATAAAATATAAATGTGTGAGTTTATTGATTTATTTAAAATTTTTTTACACGAATGATGAAATTACGACAATTGATGATAAAATATTTCGATGATAAAAGTTACTGAACATCGTTTATTTTGTGGTATTAATGAAGTGTTTCTCATTGATTTGAGTTGTTTCAATTTAAAGTAAAAACTTTAAACTCATGTTTAGTTTAGGAATTAATAGAATGCTAGTGGAAAAAGTTTTACTTTGGTAGGCACTGATTTGCTGATGCTTAATCTGATCTTCTTAAAATTTAACTGTTACACATAACAGGAAATTTGTAACATTATTAATTCTCATGCAAGGCCTTGAATTCTTTTCATTATACGACTTTATTGAAAGCGTAAATAAAGAATGGAAAATGCAAGCGATTCTAAAATGTCTAAATTATCACTGAAGAGAAGACAAGTTGAACAAACACGAAACGGAAATCTTCATGCGTCGTTTAACGGCATCGGCCGACCGACCGACCGACGATGCAACATAACTGTTCAAGAGCATGAACGAATGCCAACACATCTGACAGCGACAGACATGAACTCAGTTTAGCAGCCGACGAGGCAGCACATTAGAACATGACATAACATAACAGTTACTTGTGTGTGCACAGAGCAAGTTTTGTGCTTTGGCTTTAGGCCAATGGCCGAAACTTTTAGTTTAATTGGCGGGAAAGAGAAAGAGAGCGCACAGTGGGGAACACTTAATTGGCAAAATGTGCGATAAAATGTTCAACTTGTTAAGTTCAACTCAAAACTAATGGTTGAACTAATGACTCAAAGTTGTCTGCGTTCTTTTTCCTTTTGATGATTTTTCGTTTTACTTTTTGCCAAAAGTGATTTATTAAATTGTTGCAAATATTTTGGGCGTCAATTGAATTTCGGTCAATAACACAAGCCCCGAACTTTCACGAATATTCACACACAGACAAATGCAGGCATAATATGATACATGCAGTTGGCCTGAACGGCTTTGAAGCCACAAACAAAAATAAAATATTAGCTCGCAAATTAAATTACAAGACAAAAAAACGCATTTAATTTAAGTATTTGGTTTTTGTATCTTTTTCGCAAATGAACACACAAAACCCGAATTGGCAAAAGTGAAATGCAGATTTCGCCAATTAAATTCCAATTAGGGCGCGTCGCGTGGCGGCGATTTGCTCGCGAATGTACGTATTTATGAGCCTGGCTCAGCTCAGCTCAGTCGATGGTTATGGCCAAATGGAATAGTTTGAATGCAACGCATTCGTTCGCATTCGCATTTCGGGGCGGAAATGCTCATACGCCGCGTACGCCGTGCGATTGCCATTCGAATGAAAGTTTCTATTTTGTTTGATATTCGTTTGTGGCTGGTTTTGTTGCTTTGTTTTTTCGGTAAACTGATTTCAGTCATAAAAACGATTACATTTAATTGAAATGACAACAAACAACAAAAATGTGTATAAATCTTGTTAAATTAATTTGTGATGTAATTTGCAATTATGCAATAGAAAATCACTTTTAATGACAGTTAACGCTGCGGTTTAACTCTTCCAAATTAAATTTACTTCGAGTTAATTTGACAGTTGAAATGTTTGTCGAATGCACTGAAAAAAACAAACAGATTTTTAATGCAATTACCGGCAATGAAGGTTGTGAAACTTTACGCTTAATTTAAGTTGTAACGCTTAGTAACGTGAGACAAACAGGCAGACAGACAGAGAGAGAGAGAGAGAGTGAGAGAGACAGTTGGACACAGAGTCACGAAAATAATAATAATAATGAGATGAACAATTTAATTTTCGTTGTGACACATTTGTGAAGTTTGTTTCTTTTGGTTTTTGAGTGCTCTCAAATTGAGTGAAATAAGCTTTTGAAGCAACTAAAATAAACCGAATAAGTAAGTTGTGAAACTCATTTCACTTTTCACCGCACTTCATGTGCATCGCTCAACTCATCCATCGCACGCAGACACTTCAGACATCACTTTGTCACATGAGCATATTATGCCAAGCATGAAATATTTCGTAAGCAGAAGATCTTTATCAAGAGCGATGTGGAGGAGCATCTCTTGGCCCAAAGTCAATAACAAACTAAATGCACTTGATATGCAACGACTACGATTTGTTCACGCAGCACTAATACGCCCAGCAAACCACACAAGCCAAACTTGAGCCACGCTCATGTCGCAACTGCAATGTAATCCCTTCGTTATACAGCGGTTCGATAGCTCAAGTGGTGCAAAAATCGGAGAGCGAAAGAAACAAGTCATATAAAAGTTGTCAAATTTCATTGTGAATTTATTGCGCTTCGACCGAAAGCAAATAAAGGGAAGCAAACAGCGTTGACATTGAATAATGCTCTGCGGTTCGGACGAGGATAATACGACCAAAAAAGCCAAACAAGAAAAGCAACCAACAACAACAACTTAAGCACAATGCAGGAACAAACACACTGAGCACATGTTTGTGAAATTATTCCTGTTTTGTGTCAGTTACAAATGCGTTGTGCTCACGCTCAATGTCAGTTGCAGAAGAAAGAAAGTTGTTGCAACGCCAAGCCAAGCAACACGTTGCGCCCCTCGTCCCAGCGGGCGGCGAACATGCGTTGGCTGAAGCAAATCAAGTGGAACCCGCAACGCATTGAATTGGAGAAACGAGAAGCGAACGGTGCAAAAACAGCGATAAAACGCACACATTTGCCAGCAACTAAGCGTGTACACAGAGCGGTTTGGGCAGCGCTGAGCAATGCAGAGCATCGCAACTGACGGAGCACATTGACGTCAAATGTCTGTGGAAATGTGCGCGAAACCGATGCGAAAGCACAAAATGGCTTAAATGTAATAACGAAGCGAATGAAAACTCACAATGCCACAACAAAAACAAACCACAAAAAATTACTTTTAATATACTTTAATCTTTGAAGCGAAAGATAAAATCTTTCTTTGCCAAAAGATAAAAAGCCGTCAACGAAAGCAAAATGCCAAAATTGAAATATAAAGTCTGCGAATGCGTGTAATGCAATTACGTGAAATGAGTGTTTTTAGAAAAAATATTTTACTCAACTTTTCGTACTTTAAAACCGTCCTGAGCGTTCGTGCGCTTCTAATAATTATACTTTTCAACAGAAGCATAAAACATATAATATTTCAATATTCCTAAGGTTGTTGCTTACTAATACTTGAGTAGCCTAAACGTCTGATTTATCAAGTTGCTATAGAGTTCTTCTCAAAGATCAATAAAGTCACTTTCTGCAAGAAAAGCTTCTAGTTAGCGCATGACAATCTTAATTTATGTTAATCAAAGTGTTCCCGCAGCATTTCCGCTCTTCCAATCAAAACGTTACTTAATACGTTGCAAGACCAATCCAACATACATCAAACATTCCAATCATTCAATCCGGAACTTATAACAGAATTGTGCTGAGCATAAAAATAAATGTACTTCCTCATCTCATATTACTTTGTTGCCATTATTTGCCGTATTTAAAACCGGCATCAATTACTTGCAAGCAAATCTCGCTAATAATTCCAATCATTTTCTCATGCACATGTACAAAGCTCAGCTTTTAATTAACAAACCGTTAAAAGGCGACTTTCGTGCGGTTTCTCGCTTGAATAACAATCTCGGTTTCGGTTTCGATTTCGGTTTTGTCAGACAGTTCTCTTAAGTTCGCAGATGATTGGTTATTAGCGAGAAGAAAAAGCCACAGATGCCAAAACGTTTCAATTTCCGTTGCCAAAGGCAAATCACAACGCACAAAGTTACAACCAAGCAAATCAATGAAGTTATGGCGTTGAAGTCAACACCGTCAACGTCATCGGCATCGTCATCGGCATCGTCATCGTAGTGGCACTCGTATAGACAAAGACAAACTTACCATTCGAAATTTTTGTGTTATTGTTTTTGTTTTCATTTTATTTATTTCTTTGTTGCTGTTTAATTTTTATTTTTGTTTTTGTTGTTTGTCTCTTTGACTTTTAACGTAGGCGCGACGCATGACACATTTTATAACTTACGTTTTATGCACATTAAAAGTTATTTCGGAAGAAATGTGAAGAAAGCGAGATGATACTGTTAAGACGACAAGCCAACAACTATAAAACGATAACAACAGCAACAATCACAGCAACCACAACAAGTAAGATGACGCGGCACGAAGATGACAAAATATGTAACTGAAAAAGCAAAACTCGGATTTTGTTGCTAATTCGAAAAGTTTTGTAATTAAGTGAGAAGGCGTGAGCAGCGCAGAAAATATTTGATTTTCTTATTTACATATATTTTTGTATATATATGTTTTATGTATTTGTATTTGTTTTTATGTGTGTGCGTGCAGCGTGTTGAGGCAGTCTTTCATTATATAATGACAGCTGCGCACTCTGCTTGCATTTGCGTCTGTTTGGCTAAGTATCTATGTATCTCCGTCTGTCTGTCTGTCTGACTGTGCGTTAAAAACACTAAACATACATCAACAAATTTCTACGCGTTTTTCAATAAACCCATTAAAGAAATTTCAAACTTAAATAATTAATTTGTATACACACGCACACACACACACACACACGCACAGCCGCACACGTTGATGGCGCTGCCTAAAATAGATCAGCGAAAACTCACAATTAGTGAATGTTTACTTTAACTGTGGCACAGTGGGCTGCCACACTACTTCTATTTCACTCTCGCTCCCCCTCTCCCCCTCACTCAGTCTACCTCGTGCTGTGAACACTTGTACGTCTACCCGAACAGCTCAAGGCTCAAGGCAACTGACACTTGTTTGAATGAGCAAATTAACGGAGTGCACAAGTTGATATTCACTTGTCACCCCTTGAGATTCTTACCCCTCCTCGGTAATAGTTATTTATATCAAAGACATGGAAATATTAGAGTCCTAAAATAGTATCAAGTATTCTTAAGTCATCGCATTGTTTGCTCAAAACGATGCTAGCTAATTACATGCAACAGCATAACTTTATGGCTTAGTGTTGTTAATAACACTGTCCAGCAGAGTATAACAGCCTACAAGAAGACTGGTACTTGAGTTAGGCGCCAAAATGTAAAAGATCGGATCAGTGTAATCAATATTCAACTTTCTTCTTCTGTACTCTGCTCAATTGTAAAGACTTCATTCAATCGCTCCAGTTTTGCTTGATTGAAAAGCATTTTCACTGCAATTTTTATCGTCTCATAATTGAAATGCCTGAAGCTTTTTGCGCCTTCTTCTATTACACTTGACAATTGATTGGTAAATGTTTTATGTAGACCAGTGTAAATGCTGACTTTGCGCTAAGTACTTTTGTACATTGAACATATTCTACTTTGATTCAAATGTTTGTTTACTTGTTTCTCAAATAAAAACGAAGTAAAAGTCGAAAATAATTATTCTTTTTCCAATTTAGAATGCAAATAATATGAAATAAATAAAATGTAATTACCTTCACTGATTTTTTTCATACAATAAAGAAGATTTATTGCCAATTAATTGAATTGATTTTGGGCAACTTTTCGCTGTCGGCATTTCACTTCATTGCAGCTTAATTTGTTTGTTTGTTTCTGGACTACGCAATTTTATACCGGTTTATGCAAAGAATCACTTTTATCTTTTTCAATTTTGGTTGAAACGGTTTAAATTGTTGTTGTTGGTATTGTTGTTGTTGCGGTGACTGTTGCTGCTGTTGTTGTTGGTCACTTTCGTTTCATTTGTGGCTCCTTTCACTCTTTCTTTATAATCTGAGCGAAATGTAGTCAAACAACTTGTCGAATTGCAATTCTTGTTGAAAATTTGTTGTTGTTGTTGGGCTTGCAGCTGACAACCAAATTGGCGATGACTGCGTTGCAACTTCACAGCAAATCGCGCACTCTGTCACAGCAATTTGCTTTGCTTTTAATAATATATTTTTTCGTTTATTCTCTTAATAATTTCATTTTAACAGAGAACAATTTTTTTTCACTTTAAAATTGCAGTTTTCACAACGCAGACAACAATTTTATTCAATCAAATCACGTTGCAGGCTGCCAAAAAAGAAAACAACAACAATAAAAAACACTATGAAAAACACTTTCAATTATAATGAAGCCTCAGTGAAATTTTGCGGGTGCAACGAACAGCAAATTTACACAAATCTGTAAGTTTTTTTATTAATTGAATTTTTACAAATGTGTTTTTTTTTTGGAATTATTTACTTTTTATTGTTTTGCACTTTGTTAACCAAATATCAAAATACGCTTGTGTGTAATGCACGACAACCGCCAAACAACAACCGACATGCGCAAGACAAGTTTTCGTACTGAGGCAATGCCAAGCAGCGAAAGCCGCGCTCAGCTCAGCTCAGCTCAGCTGCTCGACGTCTCAGCTTCGAGTTGGCTTTTAGTGAAAACCAGACTTAACACTTTTAACGTCAAACGTCACGTCGGGCTTACGTTACGTAGACACGACAATGAGGCAAGTTTAAGAGTAAATTTAAGCCGGCAACTCATGTCGCGTTCTCTCTCTTTTGAGTGCTCTCCAAAAACATTACTTGTTGTCTATCAGTTTGCACTTTTGAGGAAAAAGTGGTGGCAGAAATAATTTGCTTCTGCCGTTGTATGCCACATGACATTGACAACAACAACAGCAACAAGGCTGAAGTGATAAAATGCGTCAAAGTTGGCAAAACTTCGTCTTGAGTCTTTTCAAGCTGAGACCATTTTGCGCAGACATGAACGACATTTTCGCTTGTTAGTTTCTCTTTTGTGCAAAGTTGCTTAGCGTAAAATTAACCGTTAATGAAAAACTTCATGAACTGTGCTTTCTGAGCTACCGCCGCCTCTGTCAGCCAAATAATGTGGATGGCTTCTGCTTCGAACTTGAAATTGCATGGCGGTGCTATATAGAAAATTATATGTATCGTTTTGTACATGCATTATGGGTGTTGATATTGTTGAGCCTGAGTAACGATTGGGAACTGTGCCATGGGTCTAGAGAGAGCGTAGAATCGCATAGAATGTTGACATCTATGTGCTGAAACGTGCCGATTCGCCAAACACTTGACAACTGTCACTCCTGATCATTTGTCAACAACGAGCTGAGCTTTTAAAGTGCCATGCATTAATCAGCAACACGGCAAAAACAAGCCAACAACATCAGCAACAACAACAACAACAAGCCGGGGCAAGCAAAGAAATAAAATCGGATGCGATTATCTCTGTTTATTCGCACCGGCGATGAGTGACAAAACAAAACTAAACAAGGGAAAACCAAAAAAGAAGCTTAATCAACTCGAACATAAAACAACAAACAAATCGATGTTGCACTCATTGCCAGCAGCTCAGTTGCCACCTCCAGGCCGACTCTGCAAACTGTCAATTGATGCGCCGAGCACTCGGTCGCTCGTTGGCAAACTCAATTACATGCTGGCCCACAGTTTTTCATGCCACAATCGAGAGCGGCAAACTGCCATTTTCCGATTTGCTGCTGCAATTTACATTTGTATCTGCAATCTTTCTTCTTGCTTTCCTTTTTGTTTGCCGCATGCCAATGAAAAATAATAAAGCTGAAGCGCGTATCTCAGCTTGGCTGTCAAAGGTCACTCGGGCAGCCAGAGGGACCGACAATCAGACACACAGACAGACAGGCAGGCACTCGCTTAGACCGTGATCGTATTTTGCATCTGTCAACAAAGTCGTTAGTTTTTTTGCATTTTCGGATTTAAAAACAGCAATTTTTTCGATATTGTTTCACAAAAGTGCTTCAATCGATTGGCTTTGTTGAAAAATATTTACAAACTTCAGAAGAACACTTTGCTTTGCATAAGTGAGATACAAGATATCTTTCTACCTTTTAAGTTTAATATTTCAAAAGATGAAAAGCACTCGACAACATAAATTGAGTTGTTGCAAATGCTTGTTTGCATATAAGCTATCAATGCATTTCTGCATCTCAGTTGAATGTAGATACTGTTCATAGTAATAAGTTTACAAACATCAACACTGAAAGTTTGTAGAGTGACATTCCACATTACTATTCATGACGTTAGCTTTCGTGCCAAGTGTGCGTCGTCATAGCAAGACATGCCACTCATCTTCGAATGTAACTTGTCAACACATGTGCTAAAGTCGCCTGACTTTGCATAAGGGACACTTGTCAACATAACGAAGCAAGTGTCAAATTGTCGACACAACATTGGCTTCACTTCCTTTGGCCATATTGAAAGTCCCATATTGACAGACAACAGCATTTGTAGAAATTGTTAGCATTCCTCGTCTTGTAAATCATTAAAAAATGTTAGGCTTTTCCTCATCAAGCCACTTCAAATATTAATTAAATGTGAGAAATAATCTCGAATATAAAATTTATGAATTCCTGATCGCAAAAACGCAAAACTAAAAAGACAGATTACTTAAACTGAAACCAAACCATAAAAGCACTTTTTAAACTCACTTTCTTACAACAAACAAAGAGAAGAAAAAAGGCTGCCATGTGCATTTAATTATAAGTGTGGCAGACCAACTCCAATAAAAACAAATAAATCTAAACCAGTTTTGTCAGATACAAATCAATACCATCATGTCTTCGCATCTTCGTCTGCTCTGCCTTGGCCGTCGTCTTCGCCCTCTGTGCTCTCTCTTTTTGACGCTCTCACACGCTCTACACGCTTTAGCAAGGAAGTGAAACTTTTCCAAGCAGCGGCAGTGCAAAAATGCGCGCTTTTCTTTCAGGCCGTGGCAAATGGTGCACTGTGCAACGCATAAATTGAAGGCATCACGTATCGCTCTACATATGACTTACAATAACCGCTCATGTCTGATTATCACCATCATCATCATCATCATCGTCGTCGTGACGTCGGTTAATGTCACATCAAGATCGCTGTGAGTGCAAGCACATGTGCATGGCCACTCAGGTGGACACAGGCCACCGGCAATGACCATGACCATCGCCCCGACCGCACAAAACTCAATTAAAGCTTGAATGCCGCCCCCAAGCCAATTGAATTGATTATGCATGTGCTCAGAGACAACCTACATATTATAATCATAATAATCATAATAATTACCGATTATGATATGTTTTATTTTGCCTCAAGTCCGGCATGCCTCAACCCCACATGGTGCACAGAAGCTCGCCCAATAGTTTCAAACATGTTGGCTGAAAATATTTCAATTGAATTTTTGGCTGAACAAGTATCAAAATCATTCGAAATATGTTGTTGCATTATAAAATAGCAAATTTTAATTACAAATTAATTTCAATGGTTTTTAATTGTTATGAAAATATAACAAGTTGGCTTTTATAAATGATTGGCTCACTAATTAACATGTTGTGGCGAATAATTTGACAACTGATGGATAAAGCAATTAATATTGCAAGCACTTGACTAATTGAGTATGAAACTAAAACCAGAATTGTTCAAAATGCTTTTCATTATTTTTATTCGTAGAAAACTTTTAATTTCGTTGACCTTTCCGGCAACTTAATTAGCAAACAATGAAGTATTCGTGCATATGAATTATTTATTCTCATTTTCTTTTTTGTTTTTCATTCTTTTCATGTAACATGTTTGAAGTGAACTTTGGTGAGGAAATTTATAAATGTCGAACTTATTATTTTTTAATTGTAAAGAATAAACTTTTCCGCTAATAAAAGTTTTTAACATCAAACATGGAAAACAATCAATAAACTTTTTTCTTTGTGCAATAAAAGCGCGCAATATTGAGGTTATTGGCACATACAATAATGGCGAGTACCAAAAGCACGTACGGCAACGCCATAATCAAAAAACACTTGCACACAAAGTTCAGACAATTGACGACGGGGACGATGACGAGTGCCAGTGCGAGTGCGAGTGCGAGTGCGAGAAACAAAGCCAAGAAATAGAAAAGTAATAACCAGGCAACAATACCAATAACAATAACAATAATAGCCACAAACATTTGACAACAAAATAACGAGTAATAATAAATCAAACAATAAACTGAAATGAAATCAAACTCAACTAAAGAAGAAAGTCGCCGCGTGTGTCGCAGAATGAGTGCTTGGGTGATTGCATGGCTGAGTGATTGAAAGAATTGTGCCCGTGTTGTGCATCGTTCGTTCACAAATAGTTTTCTACACTGACCACAAACCGAAAAAATCAACAAACTGGAAACCAATAATAACCATAAAGCTTTGACAACTTTTGAACAATGACAAAAAAGCAACAAATAAGAAATGGAAGAAAAAACCCGGCATATAAAGCGAACAAAATCACAAAATCACAAGCTGAACAACAAAATTCTCACATACAGAAACCATTCGAGAAAAAATTGAAAACGAAATCTTTTGTCAACACAAGTAAACAAACAAAAAAGTAAAAAATTTGCTTATTAGTTGCTCTTCATTTTTGTAATATTTGGTTTTTTTTCTTTGTGGTTTTTGCTTGTGAAAGTGCGTCGTCATTTGAGCGTGGCACGCACACAGACAAACAAAGTACATATTACATTTTTCACTTCAGGTATTTAGCGTCTATTAGTCAAATTGATCGATTCGACGACCAAGAGCGTCCCAGCCCAGCCCAGACCAGACCAGCACAACAGTTCAAAGAAAGTACTCGATGTATACATGCATACAATATACATGTAATAATCTAAGACAAACAAGATGTTTATCTTTTTTTTGTCTTCATTTACTTAAAAAATTTATTATTGGCAATTACTTTCTTTTTCTTCTTAAAGTTTTGTTTGTCCAGCAACTTTGCATATGACTTTGATGAGGGTCTCATCAAACACAATCGAAAATACGTTCTATATTACGCAAGATATAAAATGCGCACTAGGCAAAACATTAATTTAATTTGCTAATAGAAAAATAAAAAAATAAAAGACGACAAACGTTTGCATAAATCGAAATCAATAATTCAGACGCATTACTTTCTGCATTTTGTCGTATTCAATTTGCCCATCACGTAGCAAGCGAACACAGACAAGCCAAGCCAAGCAAGCAGAGTGCAAATTAAGAGAGTGAAAATCAAAAGACATTACCACATTGAGTCGCAGTAACATATCGTATCTCGCACCGAATTGGCTTCAATGGCTGATCCAAGTCACGTCACTCGAACATTGTTGACCATTGTCGCATAAAGTCGGTTTCTTATACTATTTTCATTCTTGTGTGTGCGAGCATCGCTTTTTACGTCTCTCTCTCTCTTGCTGTTGTAAATATTTGCCAAGTTTATTTGTATCTGTTCATTTTGCTTATTTTTTCTTCGTTTTTTTATCTATCGATTTTAATTTCACTTTTACTCATAAATATGCTAATTTTATGCTCACGCCGAACGATGCGTTGCGCCGAACAAGCTCAGCCGAGGCTCGGCTCAGCTCAGCTCAGCTCTGTTCAAATTGCTTGCCGCTAACTTAAAATGTTAAACAAACTTTGTGCGTAAACTTTGCAATTTCTTGATATTGTTGTTGTTGCTGTTGTTGCTGGCCTTTGGCTAAGTTGTCGATATTCATTCAAGAAATTCATTTCGGCGGTTTTAACTCAATTTAGTCAAATTGTTTGTGTTTTCTTTTGTTGATTTCTACAGTTTTAGAATTAATAATCGAACGATTTGTTAATTTGATTGCATAAGTTGAAGTTAAAGAAAGTATTTTTTTATTTTACTTTGTGTTTTTGTTGAGTTTTCGACTTATTTATTTGTATTTTCATTGTTTGCTTGACAGTTTTTGCACAATTGATGGTGTTACAACATAAGAATTCATTAAACTTTCAATAAGTGCAAAGGGAAAAAAGTCCCAACAACATTAATAATAATGACATGGAAAATGACATGTTGGCCAACAACAACATAATGAAATTGAAAGTAAAGAGAAGGTTTTTTGTCTTATTAGTTACTCTTTCTGTGCTGTGTGTCGTCTGCCTATTAACACCGGGTCAAGTCGAACTTACCATTAAAGACTTTCACAAATGCGTTCGAGCATGGCACGCACATAAAATGAACAGAAATATAAAATCACTTGAGCGCCACTTTAATAGTTATGACCAAAATGTCAAGTGTCGCGGACGAACGCCGTTACACCCATAAAGCAGCGGTCAGACATTAAGGCAGACAGACAGACAGGCGATAAGAAAAACTGAATCTGTCGCGAATGAAGTGCACAAATGAAGTGCAAGTGACAAGAGCATGAATTAATATAAGTATGAACGCATTTATAACTTTTACACTTGTCAGACGATGTGAAGCGCTAAAACAAATCACCACACTTTGTGTGACACAAAATGAACGAAAATAAAACCACAAAGGGAGTAAAATGTCGGCTTTGCTGAAACTTGTATACTCTTGCAAACGTTTCTCAATTATTCTTATTGGAAGATCTTCTTTTATCGTTACTTCCAAAAAGACTCATAAGCGCTTTTGAAGGTTTGGGAGCGTAACCACGCACATTTTCTAACTCTGTCTTAAAGAAATCAATGCAGTCTTATCTCACTACATTTTGTAATCATTTATCTATTTATAAAACTCTGGAATATAATCAAGCATTATAGAAAACATGTAGTTGCAAAATACGGTTGGTTTATATTCAAGAACAAAAAATCCTTAATTTTGACCGATTGTTCTTTATGTTATATTCCCCCAATCTTGACCATTCTTGCACTATATCTTTGTTTACGTTAAAAACATTTTTGTGCAACATACTGAATCGATAACTCCAAAAGCACAAAATTTTTCAAGCGAAATCCTAATTTTTGACCAATCATTATATGGGAGCTATATGCAACAATAGTCTGATCAAGAAAGTACTGAGATTTTCAAATTAAATTATATCGATAAGTTTTAAACTCTAGGTGGTTTATGCACTGCAACAGACAGACGGACAGACGGACGTTGCCTCGTCGTGCTGATCAAGATATATATACTTTAAATAGTCGGAGTTGTCTCCATCTCTGCGTTGCAAACTTCATGACAAAGTTAATATACTCTTTTTTTTGCAAGAGTATAAAAATAATAACAATGAACAAAAAAAAAAATGCGTGACAGCTGCCAAGTCGCGTAATGAAGTGAGCTCACACGGCGTGGGTTTGTGGCTGAACTCTTATTACATTTCGGCTTTCATGGAAACAAACAATTTTAATTGAATAATTTCAAGTCGCCCATAACGCGTGAGAAAATATTCAAAGCTCATACATTTACTTGTGAGTTAATTTATCTGACAGATAGTAACTCCTTTAATGCTTCAAGCTGTTAGTCGGTGAACGTTGGTGACTAATCAATCTAAGCAAACGGTTGACGTCTCATGTGTATGCGCTCACATATGGGTGGATGGCTGTGTGTGTGTGTAAGTGTGGACATGTGTTTGTTGGGTCTCAGCGGATGTGTTAAGCAATTTTGTTGCATGTTTGTCGTAACAATCACGTACGTACACACGCGTATGTTGTCAGGACCGGCAAATTAAATGCCGGTCATTTGTTGAAAAACTTTTCTGTACCCTTCATCGAGAGAGAGAATGAGTGGCAATATAATTTTGCAATGAAGAAAGCTGTTTCATTCAACTATATACGAATCTGATTTCACGCAAAGATGGCAAAGTGTCTTAACACTTATGACGGTTGATATAAGTTCAAGTTGCTTTAGTTTTTTATAAGAGTTTCAATAATAACTTAAACAATGAAGAGAAATAAAACTCCTTACCAACGAGTCTGTCTTTTTATTAGGTCATCTTTTCCACAATACTAAACTAGACTCGGACTCATAATGAATCACGTCGTCTGAACGCTTTAGTTGTCAAAACAAGTTTGGTAAAAGTTATAAAGTTTAGGCGGTCCCTCAGCGTATTGTGGTATGATTAATCAATTGACGCTGAAAATTTGCTGCCTTACTCACATTTCAGTTATTTCATAACTTTAATAACTTTGTTGACTTTAATCTGACCGAGGGAAAAGGCCAAACAGTTAATGAGCCTCAATGAAGTTAGTTACTTGAAGAGTTCTTCTGTCTTGAAATGATGAATGATGTGTGATGTGTGCAGCGTGATGGGCGATGCGTGATGGGCGATATGCGACGTGCTTTGGTTGCTTGCTTCATGAGAAATTGCATTTTAATTGAGTTTGACAAGTTGAATTGTTGTTGTTGTTGTTGTAGTGTCGGTACTGTAAATAACTAAACAAGCCGTCAAACTGAAAGTCAACTTGGACCACACACACAATCTCATACGCACGTATGCCTTTGATAACTCGTTCCGGAAGGTTTCCCAAATTGTGAGAAATTATTTAAGCTTTTACTTTGATTTGTATAATATAAGCAACGCATTAAGAAACAATTTACTGGACTCAAATCATTAATCAGTTCAATTTAAGTAGTCCGTTTATTATGACTACAGTTTTTATTGAGCGGAGAATGAAGAAACTTTAATGTGTATACATGTGTGAGTGTATATACTTTTATTGATGTCGTGAAAACGAATTATTTCTTTTCAAAAGGAACACATAATTCTCTCAAGACAATTTACGACGCCATAAGCACAATTCAAGCGTTTAATACACACACGTGCGCATTGTAAACACACACAAATACACGTCGTGAGTGTATGTATGCGTGCGTCTACACATGTTTGTATTGTAGCCATGCTTTCATGCAAACGAAACGTACGGAAATCCCAAAGAATCCATTAAACAAATCATGTGCACGCCTTGTTAACCTTACGCCGAATTGCTAAGCTTTGCTTTGGCTTTTGCTTTCTGAGCGTTGTGGGATCTTCGAGCAATACCTTTCTTCAAACAACTACAACCCGCCCTTTTGACTTACCACGCCCATTTTGGCCCAGTTGGCTGCAATCAAAATGAATATAACTCCTAAGGTAGACAGGCGAAAAAAAAAAACAAAAAGAAAAACAAAATCAAAATAAAGCTTTGATTTTTATGCATTGTGGTTCCACTAGCAGTAAACACAAACAAAATGAATGACTTGTTGGCACAAGCACACACACACACGCACTTGTACATGCACAAGCACACATTGCAAAGCCAACAAACGTGTCAAGTTAATATTGATATTTTATGTATTTTCCAACTGGAATTCGGCTTTCTCAAGTTTGCAGAATATTTCGTTGCCTTTACTTTGTCTCATAGAATTCTTAGAAAGTTTACAACGAAAACCAATTTTCAAAATTTAGCTTGTCTATATTCATGTATGTTTCGTTAGTTTTTGTATTTTTGAAACTGACATTTTCAAATAATATTTTCAATTGCTTTTTCATATTTTAATTATTCGTTAGTGAGAAAAACCAAAAACTTGCAACATCGTGACTGAAATAAAATTTGCTTTATTACATTTTATGCAAAAAATGAAATAATATAATAATATAAAAACACGTATACGCTCTGGTGTCTCACAGCGAGCCAAGCAGACGAAATGAAACGCACAGCTCAGCATTATCATTAAAAACAAAATAAGTAATCCAGAAACGACGAAAGCAAAAACAATAAAGCGACTAAGAAAAAATGCAAAATCGTTGTCCTTATTAACATGTTCGTCTGTTCGTGTCAGCGTACGTCCACGTGTATTACCACGTGTCTGCTTGTGTATCTGACTACATGTGCATGTAACATACACATGCCGGTTATGCTTGTGTGCATGAGTGTAGCATGTGTCAGTGTGTTTTACATGCATTTACATTTGCTGAGGTACTTTTCCATTAATTTTTTTTAAACATTTTTCTGCGTTTCAATTCGCTTTCACGCTTCTTCCGCTCGACTTAGCCGCACAGCATAGTAATTTTATTTATTCTCGTTCACTCACGTTTTTGTTTCGTTATTCGAGCACAAAGAATGAAAATAAATTGCATTTACCTTCATTATAAGAAATAAAAATGCAAATTTTATTTTTGAAAATAAGTTGTTTTAATATTATAATGATATTCATATATTTAACTGTACTTAGGCATGAAGTTGTTGTATTCATTTAATATTTTTTTGTTTTATTTTTAATTTACACTAATTTTAAGTACACATGCACATAATGTTTTAATACTATTAGTTTTGTTCGTATATAAATTCATAGAAACATGAATTGAATAAATTTGCTGCTTTGCTTCTTTTTAACAAATTACATTACAGGAAAATATACAACATTAATTAAGACTCTTATAACTTTTTTTTATTATTTTACTTTGTACATAATTTTGTTTTTTTTTTGCTTTATCCTCTTACAATCAGCATCGGCAACATTCAGTTTGATTTTAATTAAATTCACATTTATTTCGCTTAATTAAATTGATTTATTTATTTTTTCAAGTATTTAATGTATGTAAATATACCAGAAGCAATGGAAGAAGTAAAGTGCTTATATTTTCCTGGCCAGAAAACTGTTCGGACGAACGCCGGGTGTCGTTAGACATTTTCGAAAAAACAGTTCGCAAGTGCGGAAAATGGCCAAAGTGAAAGAGATTTCGAGCATGCCAGAATTTAATTGATGGGCTCACTCAATTAAATTGTCTCTTATGCGCGCAGAACAAATCAAGATGGTCATTGGGTTTTTTATGTAACATTTCTTATCATTTAATTTCCATTAAAACACATTTTCATTTGATTTATTTACAAATAAAATATTTTCTTAACTTACTTTAAAGGAAACATTTTCATTTTCATGTCTTAAATGAACTTAAAGCTAGAGTTTTGCTTTTATATTTTTTGCACATAACGTTTTGCTTGGCTCAAGGTTGTGCAGAATCACTTGAATATCTACAAGATTTTTGAAGAATTGTTTAGAGATACGCGAATGGACTTAAGTTTGGCTTTGATTTAAAATCAGTTAGTTAGTATTAGTTTTGCGGTTTTCGGCACTGCATTGTTGCAACGCAGGCTTAAACCCAGGTTCAGCTTCGATTCGGTCTGCAAATGTGAAAAATGTTTAAGGTGCTTTAAGTATTTAGAAACATGTTGTGCAATAATTTCAATTGATTCTATAAAATCTCTAATCAAACCAACCAAACCAAATGACTACTTGAACTTGAACAGTATTTGTGGATGAGACACACAGTGATTGCAAAATAATGACTGAATATTTATGAAGCTATTTTTGATGACATGATTTATTGTAATTTTATTGATTATATTTGTACATAAGTATGTATGTACCTATGTATGTATGTAAGTATGTATATACAAGCAGCTGGCGAGCATTCGTTCGCGCTGCTTTCCGACAACTACGAGTAGAAGAGTGACATGGAAGCGTGTGTTGCTATTGTCTGTTTTAGCAGTGACACAACTGTACTTGACATGCACTTAATTCGTTTTATAACAGCCTAAAATATTTGTTTGTTCTAAGAAATACTTATAGTTTATATACAAATCTTTCTAAATTCTAATTACAAATTTACATATCATACACATATTTTGCAATTATTTGAAACATGCTACAAGAAATGACTAGTTTAACTAAACTTAAAAACATTTCATTGAATTTATGTAACTACAAAAACAAAGAACGTCATTGAAAAGAATGTTGAAGATTTACCGCGGCATTAGCGTCGTGACCTCAGTCGGCATTGGATTCTCGGTGAGCGCCACCGATTCGGTAACGGCGCTGCGCAGACCGTAGATATTATTGCCAGCCATGCTGCAACCAGTCATGAAGTCCGTATCATTGATGCCATTACCGCCGGTACAGCTGTTCGCCTCACCACCGTCACCGTTGCCGGCCCCACCACCCGCGCCACCACCGCCCGCACCACCCGCGCCACCACCGCCGCTTGCTAGCAACTTGAGATCGCCCTTGGTGTTGTCAGCGTGTTTGCGACGTCGACGCGATTGCACGCTGCTGCCTGTCGTGTGACCATTAAGAGCAACATTAGTGGTTTGTTTGAACCGGCATAATAATTCTTGAAATTCTTTACGGAAATTATCATTGAGCCATCCATAGAGCAGCGGATTCGAGCAGGCCGAGCTCATGCCAATCATATGACAGATCGCATATGTCACAATCATGCTTTGCGTCACAGCTGAGCGCTTCATGTCCGCATACAAATTGAAGAAGTTCAATGGTAGCCACGATACGCCAAAAATGATGGCAATGCTGATTAGCAGACAGTTGGTGCGTTTCATGCGCCGGCCACGCTCTGCCTTGCGCTGCGATGAGGCCTGCACGGTGACGACGGTGATGCGATTCTTTAGCTTGTTGTAAATGCCAAAATATGCGCCCGACACAATCAGTATGGGCACCAGGTATTGCACGCACAGCGAGAATATCGAATAATAGAAACGGCCGTGATTCAGTGGCCAGTCCTCGATGCAGAATGAGACGCCATTAATGCCGAGCGCTTGCAGGACTTGCGGTATATCGGCGTGTATGAGACGCTTGAAGATGAACATCGGTGAGGCGAGCAGCAGCGCAAGCAGCCAAATGCCGGCCAGAATCGACACGGCGCCCACAAACTGCAAGCTGTCGCGTGTAGGGTATACAATCACCTGTGAGCAACGAAAGAGAAGCGCCTTGTCAACGTCAATTTATTCAAATGAAAACAAAAACAACAACAACAAAGGCAAAAATTATTGCCGTCGTTGTCATCATCAACATCGACATCAACATCGACATCAACATCGACATCAACCTAGTCCTAGTCCTAGTCAACGCCCACACAACAACTCACTTTGCTTTACGGCCAACTGCCAACTGCCATGCCCACTACTCTGCCCTTTTTGCAATGCAGTTCCCTGGTGTGCTTCCAACGTAAAATGAAATAATTTCTATGCAAATATGCGCACAAATTGGTGCCTGCAAACTTGTTACATTATTTATTCATGCGCATCATCAGCGAATGCCTTCGTTTGTCAACTTTAATGGGCAGCAACGAGATTCACTGTGTGTATGTATGCATGCGTCGAAGCTTCCAAGTATGCGTGTACAGCACTTGTTTGTACCTTCGCTACAGCTAGCCCAGTTCAAATCGCCAGTTATCGCACTCTAATCAGCTCTCCAATGGATACACACGCCACTGCATAATGACGAAGCGCACACACCATCACAAGCTCACACACACACCCAACACTCACATAGTCTCAATACCGCTTTTGATCGCCTAAACTGTTTCATTACGCAAGTCAGCTTTGCCTTCCGATTCTTGTTCTGCCATATGGCACATTAAATGACATTAGTCGTGTTAACAACATGTTCACATGTGATTCGATTCCTTTCCGTGCCTTTGACAATTTACAACTGTCAATAAGTTTTGTTTACAACCAACAAAATCTGTCTACTGTTTTAAAGCGAATGCTAATGTGATTGCGTGCAAAACAAGTGCTTTTCACTGAACATTTGATGGTTTTATCTTTCATCGTTTTTCTGATGGAAGTTGCAGTGTTTCAATTCTTGAATGTTCTATTTCACTGACTTATCAACTTTGTGCCCAACCCATAAAATTATTTATGCATAATCAGACAAAAGTTGACGAATAACATTTGAGTGACTTAATTCACAAGCCAAACCAAACTACAACTCAATTTAAACTGTTTTAAAATTGTTCCAAAGTAAATATTGAATTACGTTATTGCTGAACATATAATCAGAATTTGATTTCAAGCCATGATGACATGTTGATCGCATGTCGTTCACTAAATTTAATTACATGGCAAGTAAGTGATTATAGTTGCACTGTCACTCAACGCCCATAAAATATTCATATGCAGAAGGCACAGAACGACGAGTCTATCGATTGCTGCGTCACTTATGCGTATGCGTATGCGTATGCACTCACCTGATATCTGTCAAATGCAATTGCCGTTATGGAAATCGTCGACACGAATATGCTGAGCGCCTGCAGCATGGCAATCATTTTGCAGAGCACCGCACAAGAGCCGAAAGGCCAGAACTTTGAAAGGATTTCCATTAATGTCAGTGGCATTGTGACCAAACACAAAAGCAGATCTGCAATGGCAAAAGTAAAAACCGAAAAAAATCAATTATGAATAATTCCGAAGAAGAGAAATAGTGTTTTCATGCTGGCTTTTTCATAGCCCTTCGCATTGTCTTTGTTCATTCCTTAAACCTTTTTTTCAACTCACCTGAAATGGCCAAATTCAGTATGAAGAGGTTACGTGCTGTGCGCATGATAGGCTTGCGCACGACCGCGACGACGACCAGCACATTGCCCAGAGCGCCAAAGACAATGAGCACGCTGTACATGGCTATGAGTATGTGATACCAAGGGCTGTCGATGCTGCGATTTCGCGTGAAACGCTCTATTAAAACGGGATCCAATGTCGGACGGCCGGTGTCGTTCGGGCTAGAAGTGCCATTCGCCGTTAGATTCTCAAGACGTGTGTTCGCCTCCAAGTAGTCCATGGTATCAATGGATGTGCTGCTGCCCAAGCCGCTGGCAACGTAGCCATTGCCGAACTCCATCGAGTTGCTACCGGCGACGGCTGCGGCGAGGGCGCCGGTGGCGGTCAGACCCAGCGCCAGATCAGTGTGGTTCATGTCAATTATCTGTAAGCGATACATGGCAATAAATTAGTTCGATGCGAAAAGGAAAACAAATAAAAACACAAATACAAATAAGTATAAATAAATAAATCGCCTGCCGTGCACTTAAATGCCGCCAGTTAGCAGCAACGGCCACAAAACGGCATAAAAAACAACAAGAAATCAAATAAATAAATAAAAATAAATAAAATAAAAACACTTGAGTTTATTTGCTCAACAAATGTCTGCATCAATCAAAATGAATACTTGATGGTTGCGCAAATAACATTTATTTTTATCAATGAATTTTCGGTTTCGACAGCTTTCTTTTTGTTCGTGCATTCCTTGTTTCATTTTTCATATGCCTCGCTCAGTCATTTGTCAGTTATTTGCATGGCCTTGATATGTTGACGTATCCTTGACAGTTAAACAGGAACAAAACTGTAGATTTTGTAGTTATTCGTTGTTCAAATTTTGTTGACAGTATGAAATCGCATGAATTCACTTACGATGCGTGCTTGCATACTTGCATGACACACTAAATTGAACTTTTGTCTTCTCGTTCCTACGCCAACAGAAATCAACAAATCAAGTTGTAATCAACGCTCTCGGTCAGAGCGTTTATTTATATGTATGTTGTAACAGGAATCAAATAACGAGAAGTACATAAATTGATGATTTCCAAGAAAAACGATAGCCAACTTATGATGTTTTCAATAAAATCGATCTTGTTTTATTTCCTTCTGTAATGTAATCTCTCCCAAATGGCTATCAATGATTTTTATTATTATTATTATAGTTATTCAATAGCCTTCGAATTGTTTTGTTCAAATTGAGATTTGACGTAAGCACAAAGCAAGTAAATGGGGCAGTGGAAATGAGTCAGGGGCGCTGACCCATTGGCAAAGAGAGCGTAACACATGATGACTCATGACTCATGAATGTTTCTTATGGCGAAAGTCATGTTCTTTTGTAATAAATGATTTTGTTGCCAAGGTTTGACAAAGAATTTACCAACATTAATTATGTATGTCAAATAAATTGACGGAAGATGTCAGAAATTGTATTTTTTAAATTTTGTTTCTTAAATTCTCGAAGGGCAAACTAAAAACTAATTTTTGCATAAGAAGCATTATAACATTTCAACTCATTAGCCTTGCAATGCCAACATAAAAGCAGCAAATTGAAAAATCGATGCTTTTACGATAAATTACAAATTACGCACATCAAGGATTCTCACACACACACATACACACACACACCACAAGCATATACAGTTGCGGACTAAAGTCTACATACGACCCCTTTTTTTGCAATTTAACCAGTCCTATAGCTTTTACAGGAAAAGTAATGATGCAGCCTTGTTTTAAATTAAATTATAAGATAAAAACAAAAAAATCTTTTTTATTCAACATTAACTTTCGAAGTTATTAACAAAAAACTGGAAAAAGGCACTGACAAAAGTGAACATACGCTTCGTTGGCCAACTGTTTCTGCTATTCCTTTGAAGTTAGATCTAACTGTAAAGTAAAGTTTTTTTTTCGTTTTATGCTGTACTTGATATTTGGCTTTAGTTTTATTGTATTTCATTATTTGAAAAACGCTACATTCGCGAAAATGTCTCCTCGAAAGGAAATTCCTGTGGCTGTGCGAAAATTAGTTGTAAAACACAGAAAAGATAATAAAACATTCGGCGAAATTGCTAAATTGTTAAATTTAAGCAAAGCGACGGTGCAAACCATTTATAAAAACGTTGACAAATCGAGCTCATTCGAAAGTAAGCCGCGCAGTGGACGTCCAAAGAAACTTACCCGTAGGGACATTTCCTTCATCCGCAATGAAGTAAGCCAAAACCCCAGGGTACATGCTACTAACTTGGCCCAGAAGCTAGCTGAACGATCCAAAATTGTTGTGCACCCACGCACAATAACAAGGACTCTTAACATTGAAGGATTCCATAGCAGAACTCCTCGCAAGAAGCCCCTCATAAGCGAGAAAAACCGTGCACTTCGTTTGGAGTTCGCAAAAAAGCATCTAAACAAAGATATGGAGTTCTGGAAAAAGGTGTTATTTACGGATGAGTCCAAGTATAACATATTTGGATACGATGGGAAAGCTAAAGTTTGGAGAAAACCCAACACTGCTATGGATCCTAAGCACCTAATTCCGACCGTAAAACATGGCGGAGGGAATGTCATGGTTTGGGGAGCAGTTGCAGCGTCGGGAGTAGGTAATTTGGTCTTCATTGAGGGAAACATGGATCGCTTCCAATATAAGACCATATTGGAAAGCAATTTACAGGCATCCGTGGACAAATTATGCCTTGGCCCGAGCTGGATCTTCCAGCAAGATAATGATCCTAAGCACACAGCGAAGATAGTGAAGGATTGGCTGCTGTTTTCTGCTCCACGGCAATTATGTTCGCCACTGCAAAGTCTGGACTTGAATATAATAGAGCACGTTTGGGAAATTTTGGAACGGAAAATTCGAAAACACCGAATAAGTAAAGCTCCAATGCTACGAGAGATGCTTCAAGAAGAGTGGCAAAAAATAACAGAAGCAGAGCTGGAAAATTTGGTGTTTTCAATGCCCAGACGCTTGCAAGTAGTGATCGATGCCGGTGGTGGCCCAACTAAATACTAACTTTGTAAAATATTTAAATATCACTTCATAGAAGCTCTAAGTAACGAAACGTATGTTCACTTTTGTCAGTGCCTTTTTTCAGTTTTTTGTTTATAACTTCGAAAGTTAATGTTGAATAAAAAAGATTTTTTTGTTTTTATCTTATAATTTAATTTAAAACAAGGCTGCATCATTACTTTTCCTGTAAAAGCTATAGGACTGGTTAAATTGCAAAAAAAGGGGTCGTATGTAGACTTTAGTCCGCCACTGTATAAACAGCACACACAGTCGCCTCCGCCTCAAGCTTTCGAGTAAATGCAACCCGAAGGCAATGTAATAAAATTTTATATTAGAATATGTGTACATGTGCGAGTGTGCGAGTGTGTGTGTGTGTGTGTGTGTGCCAATGTGTTTGCCAAATATTTGTAATAAAGTTGCAGTAATAAAAAAAAGTATTGTCGTCATTGAAGCCATTGTCAGCTTTGCTGTCTTTCAAACGTATTGTTTGATTTTCATCGAAATGTGTTGCATTAAATATGCATGTGTATGGGTGTCAGCAGTGTGCATGCGAGACGTGGCAGTGACAAAAGTTGTCATGGTGAAGTTCATTTTGAAAAAAGGAACAAATATTTTAAAGAATTGAAGTGTGCTTTTGCACACATTTGACGAACATTTATCTTGCATAAAAAACGAAGGTGTCAATTAAAGGCAAATTGTCTATAATGTGTTCCCATGGCGCCGCATTTGCATTTTACCTTTGTGTATAAGGATTTACCACAAACTCAGAACACATCTGAGCTTCACACAAAATACTTTTATTATTTTTAACTTTTGTTTTACATATTTTGGCTTAACTCGCATTGAAACAAAAATAGCAACAAAAATAGCAACAACCAACAACCGAAATTATGGTCTTAGCACGTCTGAGCTCTGCTTCTATGATATTTCATTTGGCATGTCCTTGATGCGCACAAAGCTCTGCTGCACATAATTGAATGTCCTTAACTTAATACAGTATGATTTGGTGTCTGCTTAAGTCCGTGGTGACAAAATCTCTCTGCTAAAAATAAATGCTTCAAATAAGCTTAATAAAATGAGGAAATATTGAAAAGTAACCAAGAGCAAAGCACTCACACAAAATGTAATTAGGAAATTGTCTCATTAAAAGACAAAAATAAAACAAAACACGGAATACGGAATACGGAAGACAATGACGAGAAATTTTTAAGGAGTTGAAAGACTTAAAGAGTTGAGCAAATATTTCAAGCACAAGTCCTTTCAACAATGATAAATTGTAGCAAATAATTCTGACTCTGAGCGATGGCAAAACCGACTTCAAGCCCGAAGGCAATTGTTCTTTACACAAGTTGCTTGAGTTGTTGCTTGCAAGTTTAATTAAAATTTTTGTTGCCAAATGTCTTTTTCTTTAATGTTCCATAACTACAGTCAAATTAATAAGTGCAGCGAAATGAGTAATTCTAGGAAATATTTTTGCTGAATTTAATTTAAAAAGTCAGTCATAAATGCAACGCACAAATGGCAAACAACGCAACAGAGAAACCCTAAGAAAAACAACTGTCACGGAAGTTGGCCTCAAGTGTAACGACGTTGAACAAGAACATTTTTCATTAAGGTTGTACAAATTTCCTTTGAAGTGTCAAGTCAATATGTCCTTTGAACATTGTGCGATTTGTTGTTATTACGTATTTTCTTACCAGAACGTTTGTAAAGTCCATCGCACTTGAAATATTTCCTCCTTTCGTTTTGCGGTTATGGGAAGCCGTGACCAATCATCGACCGAATCGAAGGCCTTCAATCTCATACTTTGTTCGCTCTGAAATCTACTGTTGTGACTGTTGGTGTCGTGTTCAATGAAAACAACCAAAAGTCATAGCGAATTTGACGCCAAAGCATTCAATAAGCCAACGAAGCGAAGTTTTAATAATGTTTGCCAAAAAATAAGAAAATCGCCCAAAAGAAATAAAATTTCTTTGGCTTTAATTTGATGGTAGAATAAAGTCAAATGTTGCTCCAATTTAACAGCGATTGATTGGAAGTTGCTACACAAGAGAAATAAACTTGCTTCGATATCGTGCATTCACCTTATCGGCAGCCAACAGAAGTTTCGCTTGGCCCCTGCTGACACACACGAGTATCGAACGGAACGAATGTCCAAATGGCGACTCAAACATGTTGCTCAGTGTGTTGAAATAAATAAATAAATAACAGTTTGCTGACTTTGTTCAATTCGGTTGGAGCTTTCATAACTAATGCCATTGATCATTAGAAATACGCTTCATTTGCGAAGTATTTTTCTACGTGAATGAAATTACGAGCACTCAACCAAAGAAACATATTTTATTCATTCCTTAGTTCAGCTAAAAATAAACTAAATGCTAAAAATAGTTTTTTAAATAAAAAAAAAAATTTTTAATTACAAAAGATACACAAAGGAATTCTCATCATCATCAACAACATTTCTAGGACGCATGAGGAAAAACGCCCCTTAAATGAATTCAAATTTTAAAATTGATTGTGTAATCACTCAAGAATAAAATTTGCTGAGCGAACCATATGCTTGAAAGAAGCTATTTATACATGCTTGTATTTGTATTTATATACATTCGCATACACACATGTATTTGATTAGTATTTTTTGCAACACAACTGTTTGTATACAATTCGATTTGTGTCGACGCAGACAATAGAGTAAATTGCGCCTTTAAAGTCACGGCTGCTGACGGCATCAACCGCCATGGCAACAATCAACATACGCGTACATAAAGGTCAGGCTCAATTTCATCATGTCTGCTGCTTCCGTTTGTTTACGTCAACACTTGGGCGCCCAGAAGTAGGCTTCAACAAACAAAAAAAGATAAATAAATAAAAAAACGAATTGAACTCTCAATTGAGCAAACACGAATGAACAGTAAAGATATTCGTGTGTCAGTCAGCAAGTCAGTTGACGCGCGTGTCGTCAAAGTCGTCGCCTTCGCGACATCGAATACGCTTCTCAGACACAATCAAAGTCACACGCGCCCACGAAACTGAGCGCTGGCTTCTGTGTATGCGTGTGTGTGTGTGTGTATGTGTGTGAGTACTTTGATAAAGCATTAAATTTTATTGTGCTGAGTAAGCATTTGTGTATCGATTGCACTTTCAAAAAAAGGTCCCATTGACATTGAGCTTCCTTCCTAAATTGAGCGCTCTTTTTCTGCTCTTCTACTATCTTTTTTTTGCTGACACATTTATTGCACTTTTCTAGCGCAAGAATATTTTTAATGCTTCCACTTCAAATACGATTGAAGTGGCCGTTCTTTTTCAATACTCATGCTGATGTTGCAACAATTAAAAGTTTAAGCATTTCACTTTCCCTCTCACACTCACACACACACACACACACACAGCAAAGTTGTGTCACATAAAACTTAACAGAGCAAAACTAATTTCACAGTTTTAAACTTCAACAACATGTTCACATCACCACAACTCAATTTGCGTCGACCATCGTTTGCCTAAAGTGTATGTAACCCCAGCCCAAAACGGGGCATAGGAAATCGGGAATTCGGCCAAAAACTGTAACAGTTGCACTTAATGGCTGAAAGCCAATTTTTTTGTTGTTGGGCAACTTTTGTCATTTCGACAAACCACAAAATAAAACAATAAATATTACTTTTTTCTCAAAACTTTTGTAACTTTGAATGCCACAAATTTACATTTGATTTGAATAGCAACACACACACACACACCTACAATGTAAAGGGAATGGCATTCGATACAACAACAAATATTACAAAATGCCACAAAGTGTTTTCTAATCGAGCAACAATGCGCAAAAATGGACAAATTCCAAAGTTGTCCAAATTTATTACATCAAATATTTTGCCTTATTTTAGATAACGTTGCCCCTTGCCCCTCATTATCACCCACTGTGCTTAGATTAGTTTCGCACTGAATTGTGCTGCCAAATAAATCGGTTAACGCTAAGGGCATTGCGTGCCTAACGAATGTTTCGCAAATCATTTCAACACAGACAAGTTTTTTATATTTTCACTGCTTGAAGCAATTGAAGTGATTGCTTTGCCAAGGAGAAGAAAGAAAAAACGGAACAAAAATGTTGACAGGTTTGCGTGTTCATAAGCAGAAATTTTCATATTTCGTAACCGTCCTTGATATCTTTTGAGACTTTTTCCACACGCCGCCTTTGGCTAAGCTCACTCACTCACACGCACACACACACACACACTCAATCACTGTGCTCCTCTCATCACTCGTGAGCTACGTTGTCCATAAATAACATTTGGTATATTATGTGCAACACTAAAATATTTGATATTCGCCCAAGCATGTCTCACCAAGCAATACACTAATCTATTCTCACGGGTCTTTATGCCACCATGTCCAGCCTCACGCCACAATGGCGCGCAATAACATTCAAAATGCTTAGTTGAGCTGGCCTGAGCCTGATTTATGTCTTGTCCACCAACGTCAACCAATAATTCTTTTGCTTCCTCTGCTTCCTCTCCTGCCTACTACTCTTTTTACACAACTCTGTTGCATTAATTTCGCGCAATAATTCACGTCTAATTGCGCAAATATTTTGGATGACGGGCAAATATTTCTATTAGGCGGCGAACATGTTGTTGTTGTTGTTGTCGTTGAAACTTAATCCTTTCTTTTTGCCTGACTGACTGTCGTTTATTTTTGCATTAATTGGTCGTCAGTCATTCTTGTGTGTAACATGTTGTTTTTTTTTTCCTTTTTGTGTTGCCATGACAAGTTGACAAAAACAATAATGACCAACAAATTAGTTTTAATTTATTAGCGCATATAAATTTATGCTTATGCTAACAAAACAGTCTTATCATTTGTCAATTCCAACTCATTTGCGAACAAACTAATTATTGTAAAAGTCAGGAGCAAAAATTTTATGGACTCTGAAAATTATTGAGGAAAAGGAAAAAGAGCTTTTAAATGAAGATGGCCAACAATGTTAGAATGACTTTTATTTGAATTGCTTATGTATTAAAAATTCGGTATGAAATGAGTAAGCTTTTGTAACTCTTCGTGTCTGACAATTATTATCACATTCCATTCGTGAGCGACTCAAGTTGCATTTCGTGTTACATAACTCAAAATCTAAAATCAAATGAAACGAAAATCATAAAAATTATTTTGTTAAATTTTCTTATCTACAACAGCTCGAAGTAATGCACAATAAAACTAGACTCATTTGCCTGAGGCACGTACATTCAATTCGCTTAAAAACTAATTACAACAAACGAAAGCCAAAAATCCATTAAAAACTTACCATATTGTTATGAGAAGAGCACGTTGCCGCTCCGCTCCGCTCAGTGAAGCTCGTTAAATTTTTAACGTTGCACTTAAATACGCCGAGCACAAAAAGCCAACAACAACAAAAAAGGAAACCACAGCAACCAATTTGATGTTAATGATAATTAAGAAACCTCTGCGTATGAGAATATTTGCCTATAGGAACTTGGCTGCCTTGCTGTCTTTTTGTTTGTCGGCAAACCACAAATTTTCATCTGTTGTTTTTGTTTGTGCAGCCGTTGTCGCTGTTGTTGTTGTTGTTGTTGTTTTATCAGCTAATAAGGACAATCGGTATTATTTGTCACGGCGCTCACGTCGTTTGGGGACCACAGTGCGTATGCGCGACATTGAAACTCACTTTGGGATAATGGCAACGTGTTTCGAACTGCGAAGAAAATCCTGCACTAAAAATCATACACTTTTATTAGCACACACACACACAAACACAAACACATGCACAGACATAAACCAAAACGAAAATACATTAGTCTTGATCACAGGCGGACGCCTTAAATGAAATTCAGCCAAAAATTACAATTTGTGTTTCTGTTTTTATTATTTTTGCTCTTTTACTTTGTTTGTGTCATTTTCTTGTTTTTTGCTAAATTTATTCGTTAGCCACGAAGGCAAACTTTGCAACACGACAAACTCAAATATCTGACAGTACATTTCATTCGTGTTGCCGATGTTTTGCTTTTTGTAACATTGAAAGTTTCAAATACGAAGTTATGTTGAAAATGTTGTCAAACTTTTGTTACGCAACAGAAAAAGATAACAAAAGCGAGACCAAAAAAAGTAAAGTAAAATTTTCGTAACACTTTTCCTTGCTGTATAATGAAAATAGTTAACAAAGACAAGTGAGTAAATAAATTTACAAAGTTTTCGGCTCGCATTGCGTATACGCAATTTTTGTGAACGTAAAATGGCCCCGGGTTATAATCCACCGAAGGGGTTTTTCCAGCTTATAAAGTGTATTTAACTTTTGAGCAATATAATTATTTTGTTGATTTACTTGAGCACAAATAACACTTCATGCTGAGCACGCGTGCATTTCTTCTCTGTGTGGGTCTGTGCCTGTGCCTGTGTATGTGTGTGTGTGAGTAACTATTTCATTTTCTCATTATGTTTGTAGCAGCTGTGCCGCACATCAAATTATATTATGTATGTGACTGGAAGGCCGAGACATACACACATGTGCACTGCAAAAATGAAGTAAAATGAAGTAGAGATGTACAAATAAATTCCACTTAACAGAGGAAACAGCGTTTTTTTACGACTGAGCACGACTTATGACGCGCATAAATCTGTAGTAAAAATTTAAGCGCTCATTCCTCACATACGATTAATTAAAGTTAACATAATTCTTATCATCAAACATTTTATTTCCTTCATGTTAAGCTCTTTTATATGATCTGATTAAGTGCAAATACTCGAATTAATTGAAATGTTACTACAAATGGCAGAAGTTGCAATAAAAAGAAATATATTGTCGTCAAGTTGCAATGAGTATTGCAAGATGATTATAATCATTACTTAATTCATGCTGACTGCTGTTGTATTGCTGAAGTTTTCTGCTGAAGATTTTTAAGAACTTACAACATTTTTGTTTAAACAAATCCAAAAAGAAATGAACAATTATTGCCCGTTTTGACAAATGTACTTCTATTTGAAAAACTCAAAACGAGAATCATCGATTTATTGGTTCAATGCTCCAAAAGCAAAAAAAAAAAAAAAAAAAATTCAATGCGCTCATTTTTCTGCTTATTCAAGTCGTTAATGAATTCAATTGATTGCTTATTATTGGATTTCGTTTTCAAAAATTGACTGCTTGTTTTCGAATGTTCATCGCCCATTGAACAAAAGAATTTCTCGTCAGATGCGTTTTTTAAATCACTTCACACTTTGAGGCAATAAAATTAACGCTTCAATAAAAACAAGAAACACTTTTTTGATTTAACTTTAAGATGAGTTTTGTTGGTTTTATAAATTTTGCTTTTTTTTTTTTGTGCAAATTGAATTATGGCATTTCCTTTAATAAAGATCACACTTCACATGAAAATTGAATTTTATTTAAGGCTTTTTGTTTTTCTTTTCATTTTGATTTTCACACATCATTTTTGTGGCAAATTCAATTGTCCGTTTGGATAAGTCAGCAGGAAAGCGTCTATAAAAAGTAAGAATTATCTTATTTCTTTCTTTTTTTCGTGTTTCTCCGGTTCGACGAACAAATAACATACGGCAACTTCCGGCGGTTTAATGTGCGTCTTCCGTAAAATTCATGAAATAATTTTCCGGTCACTTTTGCGTGTGTTCATTATAATTACTGATATTTTTATTTAATTTTTCTTTAAACGATAATTATTTTTATTCATATTTTTTATTTAATTAACAATTTTTTTTTAATTATTAATTTTTTTTTTTTTATTTAATTTGTTTTTAATTTTTTTTTTTGTATTCAATTACGATAATTTTTGTACATCTTCTTAATATTTTTTTTTTGTTATTTATTTTATTAATTAATTTTTTTACCTTTATTTTTTTTTTAGATAACTTTTTATTACATTTTTTCATGAAAACTATTGAGGGTTGCGCCACTTGATCTATCTGACATACCATACGCGAGCACAGCCGGCGACCATCTGTTGGCTTTAATGTTCCCGTCTTAAACTTTTATAGATGCGTTCGCATTCGTCGACGCATTCGCTGTCGCATTACTTTCACAACTGCCAGACTGTCAGAAAGTAAACGAACGCAGTCCGCAGCGCTGCTCGGATCAGCTTCAGTTCCTGCTACGAGGCTTCTTGTTGTTGTCC
Organism: Phortica magna; assembly: GCA_037044515.1. Classification (NCBI taxonomy): domain Eukaryota; kingdom Metazoa; phylum Arthropoda; class Insecta; order Diptera; family Drosophilidae; genus Phortica; species Phortica magna. Next base: position 255,799 of record JBAMBP010000822.1, on the reverse strand, counting down.
TCCTCGTTGGCACAAATATTTTCGGCGTATTCGACACGATTTCTCCGTGCCGTGTTGCGTTCTGAGTTGCGTACGCGTTACTACTGAATTCATTGACCATGTGTCGAAGCACTTCATTGCGACGTTATTTTTGCCGCAAATATCTTAACGCTTTGCCATTGTTTGTATTTACGCCGACAAACAGCTGTTCAACACACGAAACACGAATCACAGAGAGCTTTCTTATCAGCTAAGGGTTGTTTCGTGAGCTTTCACATTTGCCGGCAACAGTGGATCAATATGACGGAATTTCCATCATTTTCTTACTGAAACTTGCTACATTTTCCTTCTTCTCTGTTTCATCAGTTTGCGATAAGCACAAAACATACAAGCATTTGCAATTGAGTTAGTTCCGAGAATAAGCTCTTTGCGCTACTAGATTAGTTTTAACGCTCAAATACATGGCTTTGTTTTGGGAATTCCGAAGCAGTGTAAAATGGATTATGCATTCTGAGAATTTCAGTAACATGTGGAAACAATTTCCTCACTAACAAAACAAATTCACAGCTCTATTTACTGATAAGTTTTTTTTTCTTCATGTCTGTTTCGGCATGTTACAAAATGCGTCTAAATGATGCAATTTGCGAAAAAATTACATGCACGAAATTAGTTTTGTGGTTATAAGGTTTCCGATTCTTTTCCTCGGTTTCAATAAACAATTGAAACTTTAAATGTTTTGCCTTCTTAATAGTTGTCGCATGCAATGTTTATTGAAAATTGTGACTTGTTTTTCTATGACTCTTTGATGCGTCTGAGGCTGTACTTTGCATATTAAATCGTCATCCAACAGACAGCCAAATAAACTTTTGTGCTGTTATACCGACAGTAAAAATGCAAACAAAATTGTTATTATTTCAGCAGCAGCAACAAAGCTTATCTGTCAATGTCCCATAAAAGTTATTGAAATGCGTGCAACTCAATTCAATGTTCGATTCGTTTTCGTTTGTTTGTTCTTGTCACCACTAATTCCTTTTATCGTTGTGACAACAACAAGCGCCAAACCGAGCGGCCCAAATATTTGTTAAACAATATGTCGAATAAAGCCAACAACATGTTTTTTCGCTCTTGTATTTATTTTTTCGTTTTCCTTGCCATAGCAAACATTTCAACTGTAAGCGCATTTAAGAGGCTTAGTGCGCATTCACTTTAATTATGTGTCAGATACTTGCGTCGAATCCAACGAATACAACAGAAGCAAAGATACGTCGTGACAATAAATTCAATTTGCATAGCAGAACATAAACCGATAAAAGTTGCTTTCATTTGAGCACCTTCTCTTTCCCTTGCTCTCTTTGTCGCTCTCTCTCGGATAAGCCCGTAAAGTCGGCAAATATGCAGAACTGATAACGAATTCTCAGAAAAATAATTTTCCAGAAGCAGATTTAGGTAAATTATATATTTCAGATGCATAATCAAGTATAAAAATGATTTTCTCATGATAGTTTGTGTGTGTGTGTGTGTGTGTGCCTTTGCCGTTAATGCAAATTACCATTTCGCATTAATAACGTAAATTGTTATGTAAACTCGACGCTGTCATAAGACAAATACAAATATTTGCCACAATAAAATAATGCAAAAAAGAAGATATAAAATGAAAACAATAGAACAACAAGCCAAAAGTTGTCTGCCAAATAAACAATTTCAAATGCCCAACAGCGATAAAACCGCACAAGCAACGCAGAGCGTATACGCAATGCCTTTAGTAAGAAAGCACGAAATATTACGCATACGAAGCATTGAACAATGAAGTAAATGTTATTGCGTATAAGCTCTGCATCATCGGCAACATCTGCCAAGGTTTTTGTTCGCTGTATGTGTAATTGTTTCATTTATCTACGACACTTAAAATTTTGCGGCAAACGAGATAGAAATCATAGAAAAACTAAAACCCATCAAATTAGTGAACGAGACAAACAACAACAAAACCAAAACAAAGCCAAAGTGAACTAAAGTGAATCGGCGCAGATACAAGTACTTTACATACATATGTCGAACACAAAAGCAAACATTTGCGCGCTGCTCTCGAAATGTAAGCGATAAGCGCAGATGTGCAAATGTGCGCTTTCGCCGTTGTCTGACACGAAAGCATTTGCGATAAATACTGCGCTGCATTAAATATAATTTATTATGATGTTCATACTCGCATGTATATATTTTATAAAAAAATATTAATAAATTAATTAAAAAGTATATAAATAAATTTCACTAGTTTGACGGCACTTGGACGGACAGTCATATTGATTGAATAAACAAAGAAATGCTAGTCACTGGAAGTTGACTCAGTGTTGCTGTTGTTGTTGTTATTGTTGTTGTGTGTGAAATTACTGAGGTCACTCCTACTTGATGCGCTTGCTTATCGTATCCAAATAGTTATGTCCATGATAGGCTTTGCTTGTGGCCCAGTCTTTGCTGTAGCTGTTGGCGCTGATTTCGTGCGGACCGCCGGAGGAGCTGCCAGAGCCGTAGTAAGGCACACCACCCGAAAAGCTGCTGCCCACAAATTGCGAGTAATCTATAAGATAAATTGATTTCATTAATTCTTCTGCTATCCTGTTTTCGACTAAGGCCAGACATGGCCTGCCTCACCCGTCGGATCCGAGTCGTAGACATGCGAGTGTGTTTGCACCAAGTGCGGATGAATTTTGCAAAGCGTCTTGTATTTGAGATAATGTATTAGCCAACCGACGCCGCCAACCAACAGCACGTTAAAGCCCCAGACGCCCAGCAGCAGCGTGACAAGTGTCATCTTCAGATGTGCTATCTTCATGAGTATGATGAGCGGCAGAATGACGAGCCACTTGCGCCTCTTGCGCTCGTGTCGGTTACGTGCCTCTAAAGCAGCCGCAACGGCAAATGGCAAACGACAAGACATTAAAAAGTCATAAAGCAGCGCTTTGCGTACCCCTCACTCACCCACATCAGACACAATGTGCACGCCCGTTTCACTCGACAGCGCCAACTGCAAGCCATGGTTGCGGCCGAACGTCTCAGCGGCGCGTTTCAGGAACTTCACAATGTGCGTCAGTTCATTGTCACCTGTGTGTGTGCGTGTGTGTGTGTGTGTGTAGAAGAAGAATCACTGAAATCAAATTGTTTTGCCTCAACTTATACAGCAACTTGAGCTGACTTAAAGTATTTGCGAGTCGACTTACCTTCTGCATTGTGCAAACTTAAGCTTAAAACTTATTTTGGGCAAACTGCAACAAATAAACTCAAAGACAATAACAAATAACAAGAAGCTTATGCGCTCGGCAAAAGGCTTATCTTGTGCTAATTGCAAATGCTGTGGCCTCAGTGGACTTAAATCGTTACAACTCAGATGCTTTGCCTCACTGGGTTAGCCTTGTAGGAGCAGTGATTGTGCCGAAGCAATGAGGCAAGTGCACAATTTTGCAGCAAGTTTCACATTAAGTACACCAATCAACCAAGCAACTCATCAATGATGACGGAAGGCGTGTGGCAATTTAGCACAGTGAATATTGCAGCGAGTTGGCGTTGAGCCTAAGCTGCGCTAAGCCGAAAGCAATTTGCTAAACGAGGCCTCGCTCAGATTCGTTTAATAAATTGTCTCCTTCAACGTAAATCGGCGCCACTAATAATTGCCATCAAAGCGTAACAAACAGAAACAACTCTTTTAACGTCATGTAAAGAAGAAAACGCACCTGCAAGACTCTTGGCATCGTTGAAGACTTCAATGTTGTCGGCCGGCTCACCCAACTGTATGAGTCGCACACGTCGCTCCCTTGCCGCCGAGGCACCCACGACGTTTTCATTCAACTCGCGACCATATTCGTTGGGAAAGTAGCCGAGTCCGTTGGTGGCCAATTTCCAGATGAGCTTCGATGCTTTATACTTGACACAGGAGACGAGACTTCGTGTCTCGAAGCATTGCTTCTGATTGCGCGCGATGTACTCATCTGTGTGCGAGACAAGCGACGACGAACGTGCGCGAGCGTGGGCGTGAGCATGGGCGTGGGCGTGAGCGTGAGAACGCAGTTTGGCCTCGAGTGTTGTTTCCTTCATGCCACGTGCTGTTGAGTTTGTATCCATGACGTTATTCGAATCGATCTGAGCATTTGTTGTCGCGTTACTGGCGTTCGTGAGCGCAGCACAAATCTCCAACAACAACAACAGCGAGAGTAACAACAAAGGCTGCAATGCCAACCAAGTGCCGCCATTGCCATTGCCGTGCCACGTACGTAAATGAGTCATGGCATAAAAGTAAGCTGATTAATGGCGAGGAGGACACGTGCGCGCCACCGGCGAAGATAAGTAAAATGCACTTAGAAAAACACTGGCAAGCAAAGCGAAAACAAAGGCACACGACTCACACAGAAACACGAGTTTACACTTTGAACACACACGAGCACACGAGCGACAACGCTGGCGAAGACAATGAAGTAGACCAACTTGCAGCTGGCAACGCGTGTTGCAAATGGCAACAGAAGACGCTGTGCAACTCCTTTTATCACAATGAGCCAGCAGCAACAACTGCAACAACAACAACAACATCGGCTGAGGCAGAGGCTGAGCTGAGCATTTTAATGAGTCAGTGTGTGAGTGAGTGAGGCGATTGCACCGGAATCGTTATTCCTGTCACTGCGCTGCCGCCACGACATTTTATCTTTCTGGGTCACTGTAGTTTCAGCGAAGACAAAGCCAAGCGAGTTGGAGCAGCTAACAAGAAACTAGCGAGCAACAAATTGAATCATGTTGCTGCGTCTGCGGTTCATATACGCGATGATTGGCATTGCTATGATTATCATCATCAACATCATCATCATCATTATCATCATTATCACTACCATTGTGATCAGCAGCAATAACAGCGTAATAAAACCTCTGGTTGTGAGCAAGTCAAGCGCCACATGTTGTATGTGCGACACACTGCAGGCTCTGGCAGCGTTGACGGCTGAAAGCGAAACGACGGCGACCGCAACCAAGCAATTGAACCAACGAATGCTCGAACGAAAGTGAATCTATCAGATGCGATTTAAATTGCCATAAACACGCGTTCAACAATTGTTTGAGCCAAACCGGTGCAGCGCCAAGTGTGTGGGGCGGGGTGCGGCGCGCGGCAGTGTCAATGCCAGCGGCAGCAAATAATAATCACGGTGGCGCCTCGGATCAAATCGAACTTCTTCTTTCACTGCAACGACGTGAGTGGCAACGTTCGCTTTGCTAATGACATCAATCAGAATAAGTGCGAACGATTTTAAACATATATTTTGTTGCTTTTCGTTATTGTTGTTTGTATCTTGTGAGCCTCAATTGCAATCTGCATATTTTCTTTGAGTTAATGCACGTTTTGAAAATTGGCTCCTTGTGTTTTATTAATAATTGTTGTTGTTGCTGCTATTGTGGTCGTTGCAACTGTTGGTGTTGCTGTCGCTGCTCTTGTTGTCTCGCTCGCTTAATTACAAAACAGCAAATGCGAAAGTGTTGTTGTTGTTCGTTGTATGTTGCATTGACGCTGTGCTTAGTGAAAGTATCTCATGCTACTTCTTTCTTGTTTTTATTTTCTTCTTCCTTTCTTAATTAGTATTTTGTGTGTGTGTGTGTGTGTGTGTGTGTGTGTGTGTGAGTTTTTTGCGGCATTTTCAACTGAGTTTAATTACAAGCATTGAAGTCATCAGAGTGACAGGACGTGCGTACTAAATTGATGGACATTATTGAGGCACCTCATGCCTTTTAACAAGTTACTACGAAATTGCCACTTCGCGCATAGCACGTCGCTCATACGGCCTGTTGCCTATTCGAATTACACATTCAAAATATTAAAATAATTCCGAAACAAATAACTTCAAGACTTTCAATTCTCAGTTGCCAATCAAACGACTTTCACCAATTGTCTTTTGTCAACCAGATCAATAAATGCATCGCTGCGAACGAAAACAATATTTGAAATATAATAAAAAATCAGATCAGCCAAGAAAAAACGGCAACAAGAGTAAAAAACACACATAAAGAAAGTCAAAGTGACACTTGAATTAAATCACAATGCTCACGCACAAGAAAAACAAAGACAAAAAGTAAGAAAACTAAAAGCAAAGTCAAAAACAAAAACAACAAGCGGCATATATAATGATTTCAGCTTTGTAGATGTTCTAATGCTTCATTGCTCACACACACACACACACACACACAACACATGTACGCTGCATGTCAATAATTGCAATGCGCAACAATAACACTGCAAATAAGCGCTGAGGGGCAAGGATAATGACAGACGCGATTGAGATTCAACTGCAAATTGATGTGGCACTCGCTGCACAAAGTCAATGCTAATGACCACACGCTGAAATAACATTTTATTAATGTAAGCAATAAGCGGGAAAGAGAGAGTGTTAGAGCGAAAAAGAAGCGTTATTTTTACATGCAATTTACCAAAAGAAAACTTTGGGCCAATTTGTGTCCAATTAAAATCGTTGCTATTTCAAACTCAATTATTCTCAGATTGGCGCCATATATTTTCACTATAATTATAACATTGGACTTGAGATTTTGACTAATTTAAAATTCGATTCGTTGTACGAATAAGAAAGCTGTAAATTGTTTCTAACTCAAAGAAAATATTATATATTATTTATTTTTGAAGTAATATTGGAAACATTTCCTTTGTTCAAATAAAAGTCTACTTAATAACAAATAAGGTATTAATTTTTCTTCATTTATGAAATTGATGAAGTTTAATAAATTCGTTCATAAATGCAAATTTGTTTTAAATTTAAATAAATAAAAAAAAATGCTCAGCAGCTGCGATTATTGAGCATTTTATGACCGCCTGCGTTTCGTCGACCTTCAGTATCACTTGCGCCATCTACTGTCGTTATTGTGTGTGCATAAAACACAGTTGTGTTATGTATCAATCATAGACATATTCTGAAGACGAAATGGCTGTATTCAGCCATATCATGGTTATAAATAAATGGAGCTAGAAAAAAAATTGCGCTGCAAACTTCAATTGTGTGCTGAATTCTATCAGAGGCGAAGAGATATCAAATGGTGTATGTTCGTCTGAAACGCATGATGCCAAGAGTCAGTACACCTGCAAAACTCTAGTTTCATGGCATGTGCTCGCCACAAATGGCATGTGCCTGTGTCATACCGTCAGTCGGACGGCTGCAGAATAGATCAGGATATACTTCGACGTATGTTCTCTGTAATTGCCATGTGTCGCTGAAGCGGTTCAATCGAAAATTCTTGATTTCAGAGTATTTGCAGATTTTAGAACATCGTATAAAAAGCTGAGTGAGTAGAGTCGTTGCGTTGTAAATATATTAGTTGACTTTTTATCTTTTGAAATGTTAATACTTTAGCAGACCCGCCGTTTAAACACTTAAAGATTATTGATGCCAATTTAGCTATTCATATCGCCTATGCTACCTAACACGTAACCAACACTTGCGGCATTATTTACAAATCATTAAAGTAGACGTTATAATTAAAATTGCTGAAAAGATTCTCAAAAATGGCCAAAACTGTAGTTATCAGCTATGAGACCTTTTTAGTGGCTGTCGAGTCTGAAAAATGGTCAATTTGGCAGCCCTGGCCTTCGAGTATCATATCAACAATGTTCGCTGGTGCTCGCTTAGAAAGCCCGAGTATTTGCGAACAAACTAAAGGCACCCAAATAATATTTGCCAGGCGCGCATGAATTCAAGCAAGACGCAGCTGTTCGTCTTTGTTCTTAAGCAAAACGCGCACGACACACAACTACGATTTTGAAGAAAAAACGTATGTTGCTAGGAGATCTGTGCAGACATAAGACTACTTTTGGTTTTAGTTGAAGATTTAATTTATTTTTTTGTGTAAATTAAATATATTTATTTATTAACAAACTTCTCTTCTACATATATTAAATAAAAAAGAGTAGCAAATGGAAGAAACTATGCCTGGAAGCCTTCCTCATGTTTTATTGTGTCATAACACTTAAATCAAATTACATTTTAGTATTAGATCAATTTTAATTATTTTCAAATTATTTGGAACAAAATAGTAGAAGAAATATTGCACTTTTTTATTTATGGACAATCAAATTAGTCTAACTAATTGCGACCACCAGTTCGTTCATTCGTTCATTCATTGATGCAATTTCAGTTTAATTTATAACGACCGTCCACAAAGCAAGCACAAGACAAGCTATTGTGTTCAATACTCAGGCGCTCAGAAACTAAAGCAGCGTTGCTGCTATATGGAAACTTGTGCAGGATAAATATGAATTTTAACTTCACTTAAAACTCAGGGAGTCATAATAACGCATACGACATTATACTTGCACAATGAATGAGCCAATCGCACACCACATGAGATGTCAGTATTTATTAAGCAGCATATACTTCGCCTGCTTGCCCTACCGTTCCGCTTGGGCAAAATTTCCTAGCAACATTTCGTTCCTTTCATTCCCATTTGTTCCGAATTCACTGTAGTTCAAAGAGTCATTTTACAGAGTGTTTCTGCCGTATGTGTTCGTTTAAACATGCAAAACTTGAGATAACATAATATCGAGAAAGTTTTTGTTTTCTGTAAAAATTAAATTCCATTTGCCGCCGTCCACTAGATGGCCAATTTGGTTGTGGTATTCGATATTAACCTTAGGTAATACAGTGTATTAGTAAGCACTGCTTACTATACTATACTATAGTATACTATAGCGCTGCTTCTTAAGCTGCTTTAATTTCTTCGAAAATGATAATTGTTTGCCATTTACGATTCTGGCCTTTGTTAGCGTCGATTATTGACATGCTCACAGTTTTAAAGGCATCTTTATATCAAAAACTCAATGACTCTAAAACCTCTGGTGACTGAACTAAAACTACAATGACCTTAAAACTGTAGGATTTATAACAAAAAATTTTACATTCTTTATATAAACTTTTTCAGATGCAAATTCTGGTTAAATAAACTAAAACTTAGCATGAAACTTAATTCAAACAACGTTATTCAAAATAACATGTTTTCGAAACAATAAACATAAAGTTAAACTTGCAGTGAAGCAAAAAGAGTTGCGCCATCGAAAAAAGCAATGACCCAGTAAGAAGTATTGTTTAATTCGTAATTATAATTGTTTGTTAAAAAAATATATGATTGTTTTTAGTTTCATGTCAGTCTAATAACCCTTAAGTCAACAAAAAAGCAAGTACTGCATGGTCTCTTTTGCCGTGTCAAAATCGGTGACTTGAATCCGGCTAATATTTTAAAGTGATATGGCAGTGTGACAAACAATCTTATACATATGAAATTGTACTCCTACGACAGCATGGTCATGGTACAACTGTTGTCGTAAGGAACGTAGGATTATTTTCTTTACATTTGGAAATCCGGCACAATCTGAAATTTTTCCTTAACAGAACGTTTCTATCCCAAATTCTTTATCAAGTTTCATGCTATAAAGATCCAATGCTATATTCAAAATTAAATTTAATAGAAGATTTTATGTTCGGCCTATAATAGGGAAGATATCAGCATGTAGAAGGCACACAAAGTCGGTCGGTTACGCCTCCTGACTATTACTTCTACGACTCTCACTCAACCGCAATCTTTTCAAGGAACCAATGAAGCTTCTTCTATCTTAATTACGATTCAATGCACATTCACACACACACACACACACACACACACACAAATACGTTTGAGCAGCAGCAAAGTGTTGGAAAAGATGTGAAGAGAGGAAGAGTAGAAGATGACGAGTTTTTGCGTGTCTTGTCCTTTTGCTAACTTTTCAATTCCTAATTATAATTAGTGAATCGCTTGTGTTCATAAATATTAAAAAGGGTCCTGCCACTTACAGGAGCAGAAGCTGAAGCCGAAGCAACAACAACAACAACAACAAAGCACGCACTTCTTGCTACTTTCTTGTTTTTGCCTTTTGTTGTTGCTGTTGTTGTTTCCTTCGTGTCCGCCAGCAGCAACAGCAACAACAGCAACAACAACAGCAACAACAACAACAGCAACAACAACGGTAACAATGAACGACATTGCATGAATAATTAACTCAAATGTCGCTCAGCTTCAGCGACGAACCAAGTCGCACGTCGCTACTCCTCCTCCTCCTCGTCCTCGTCGACGACACCGTTGTCTTCTTCGTCTGCTCCCTCGCCCACCTCTCCTTGCCTGGCTTGACACCCACTTGCGCCGCCATTTTGTTTTGTGCTTACGCGTTTCAGCCTTTTTGTTATTTTATTTTCATGTTTTTTTTTGTTATGTAAAAACATCTTTTTCGAAAGCGAAACATGACAGAAATGTTTATGAAAGTGTTGTATCTTCTTTTCGTCGTTTCGTTTCTTTTCTTTACAATCTTTTTGTTTGCTTCATTCATTCTTTTTTTTTTTGTTTTCTGCATTTTTAATGTAATTTGTGCGATTTTGCCAGCGAAAGTTAATTAAAAGTTACTTTCTGTGTTGCAAAACATTTTAAAGTTGTTTCACGTAAAAAGAAGAAGACGAGGACGAAGAAGAAGAAGAAGAAGAAGACAACTGCATGTGTCTGCCATTACATTTTGATTTGTTCTAAAGAATTGTGTGCTGCGCTTGATTAAAGTTGCCACACCGATGCTGTGCCCGCCACCGCCCCCACCCCGACCACGCCCAGTCCCGTTATGCGCCTAGCTTAGTTTAAAGGTCTTGCTTCGTGCACGTTTCCGTTCTGACTTTGGCGTGCGTGACTTTTGTGTGTTATCGCTCCTTGCTCTCGCAGAGACTGTTTGTATGCTCAGCGCAGAAAGCAAAAACAAACAAATACAATTTTCGGTCACAAATTTCCCTTTTCCCGTTCTCGTTTCTTTTTTTGTTAGAAATTTGAATATTCATGCATTTGTTATCCGCGAGCACTCATTTTCGTCATGCTCAAGCTGCCGTGACGCTTGTCTTACAACGCTCCTTGCTTCCTCGACTTGCTTGCAAGATATCCTGCCCGCTTTCATGCTCTTCTGCCGTTGTCAACTCAACCTTCACTTATTTAAATTGTAATTATTCCACTCGGACACACTGACATCGATTCCGATTCCGATTCCGACTTCGATTTCGCTTTCTTTTCGATTGGTTTGCCTCTCACGCCATGTCTCCCTTTGCCGCGTGGTCTCTCAGTAATCTCGGTCTCTTTGCGCGCATTAGTTCCTCAACAAATCAGCTACGTAATGATGCTGCACATCGCGCAATTTGCTCAACGTCACGCTTCAATTTCGCTTCAAAATTGAAAGAAAATTTGAATGCGACAAACAGAGGACTCGCTTGAATGTGTTCCCGTTCCGGTTCCGGTTCCGGTTACGGTTTAAACTTGAGTTACACATAACTCATATGAGTGTATGGAGCGTGTTAATTTTGTTGTTGTGCACGCTTCTTTCACTTGGCTTAGGCGACGCGAGCGTGAAATTGAGCCAACCGATGATGAGTTGGTGAGCAATGCGTGGAAGATTTGCTCGGAGTTGTTGCCCAACAAAAGTTACTCAATGATCGCTAAGCTAAGGTTGACCAATGATTTTTCGACGCAAATGATTTAATTGCAGCAAACGAGTCAATTAGCGTGTCTCGCCTGTTGGATTGAAGTGTTCCGTCCGTCCACAAATCCGTGAGCCAAATGACTGCAAGGCATCAAAATGTGTAATGACGTCTCGCAACACTGGCACAGCGCACTCACTCACTCACTCACTCACTCACTCACTTACCCACTCACTCACTCAGTCATTTGGGCTAATCCCGTGCGACAGCGACACCAGCCCGGGTAGCAATGAACCAAGCCATAAGTCAAACCAACTTGAAGTGCAGATGCAACGCAGGCCGACTGCAACGACGCGCCGCCACTTTGAATAATATAAATTTGGCCTTTTTCTTTTTCGGTTTGTACTTTGAGTTCCTTCTTTTTTAGGAAGCGCTACTTTTAGTTTTCGTAGGGATTAAAGAGCTTAAGTTCCACCCATGCACAGAACTAAAAACAAAGAGCACACCAGATATAAAATATTAAGCGAGGGTGTGTGTGTGTGTGTGTGTGTGAAGGAGAGAGGGCGCGTGAGGCACTGCCTGAGTGCATGTCGGGCATCGCGTGTATTATTGGAACTGGTTCTTGCACACACATGTTGTTGTTGTTGTTGTTGTTGTTGTTGCTGCTCGTGTATCTCATGCTGGAGTTGCGTCTTCCAGCGCGATCGGCGCCCCACACCCGCCAGCAGCCCAACATGTCTCGGGCATTTCGAGAATCGTGACTGTTTCATATCGTCGCCTGAGCGTTTTCACACACACACACACACATGCATGCATGCATACATACAGACATGTGGCAAGTCGAAAGCGCACAAACCTGGAAATGTTTCACTACCAACATGGCCGGGATTAAGTCGTCTTAAGTCGGCTGCAGTTGAGTTTTATTTTTATTTCAGTTGAGCATGTTTGTAGTTTATTTTCCCTGCGCATGAGTTTTCAGCGTGCATAGTTCATAATTTGCTTTTGACTTATTTTTGCTCGCTCGTGAAAGTCTTCATTCGAAATTAACGAATTTTCAAACCGAATTAATGTTCATTTTCCAATTTCATTTGTCCTTTTTAAGAAATGCTCAGCAAAGTTGAGCTCGCAATCGCCTTGTTTTGCTCGGTGTGTGAAAATGAAATTCACAGCCTCGAAAATCATTACATTTACATACAATTTAGTCGACACATGACGCAAGTAGCTTCATTTGCTACAACATATTTCAGTGCTGGCATGCCAACGAACCGCCCGCGCCCTCCTGCACCGCCCCGCAGTCGACATGGAACTGGGCCGCGTCAAGTCGAGCAAAGGCAAACGACAACAAGCGCTGCCATGCCTTGCCGAGCCGAGCTGAGCTGAGCAGGGCTGGGCTGTGGGGAAGCCAGTTAAGGGCAATATCCATAAAACGCGCAGATAACCATAAGTTCTCTTTAAGTCTTTGTATGTATTGGTGTCACACTTTCTGTCTGTCTGTGCGTGTGCGTGTGCGTGTGTGTGCGTGTGCGTGTAAATGGCCAAAGTGCGTTCCTAGAGCGCACTCGTGGGGTGATTGCAGTGGGGCGCGCTGGGTGTAATGTGTGTGTAATGTGTGTGTGCCTCATCTACATAACAATAAAATAAGAATACGAAATAAGTTAAGCGTTAACCTAATTTTATATACATTTAATTTTATTTAATTTCAAGACATAAAACACAAAACCAAAGCAATTCGGTTTAAGTTGGCAAAATGAAAATGGCTGACAGTTCATGGGCATGAAAAAACCGAACTTGTGCTTAAAACCAAGTTTCGTTTCAAGACGAAAACAAATTCAATACCTTCGAAGTTGTTCAGCAAATATTTCAAATCACTTTTCACATTTACACATCATAGACAAAGTCATAAAAAACTGATTTCGAGTGATTTGTTGTGTAAGCACGAAGATTTCCCAAGTGCTGCTGCAACTGAACTAACGCCGTAAGTTGAGGAGGCGTGGCACAAACGAACGAGTTTGTATCTCTTTTTATTTTGTTTACCATATTCCTTCTTTTTGGTTTTTCTTTTCATTTTGAAAGTGCGCTCACATATTTCATAACTTTTATAAGCTGCCAAGATAAATGACTACCAAATCCGAAAACACACACAAATCGAAAGTTCTACAACACAAAAACAATGAAATAAGTGTCTGCAGAAAGGGGGCGGGAGTGTTTGAGGGGGAGCTTGAAAACGAAATGCAATAAAGTGGCGAAAAAGTGCAGACTATCGGAAGTCGCGATACCCTTTCCCGACATCTGCCTTCATCCATTCATATTCTGCTCAAATCGAAATGACAAAGTTATACATTTTTAGATCTGAGGATGGGATTGTTATGTGCTCTCCAGATTGTAAGAAAGAAATCATATCGAATTGATTCAAACAGTTTCTTTCTAAGCTTGCTTCATGGCCAATTCGCTCTGTCGTGCCAAAAAGCCTTCTCGCCTCAATGTAAGGCACAATGAAGGACGAAGCGCGGAGAAGCCAATTTAATAGCAATTTTGAATAACTCGACTTGAGAAAAATTTCCACAGCTCGAAACCGTTTTTGGAACGTTCCTCTGAGCCTTTTTGCTATCATATATTTTTTTGTTTTATTTGTGATTTTTTGTTTTTATGGGACTTTGAACAAGATTTATTCGGCAAATGTGTTAACTTGTACATCATTTGATGGAGTTACACACAGAGGCAAAGCAAATAAGCCACAACAGTTATGAAAAAGAGAAAAGACAGAAAACAATATGAACAACGCCTTTGAGCTTGTTTACATGAGGCGGCCAGCAAAACTTTTGGCCAAAAAGTTTTCTCATCGTTTATTTTGTTAGTTTTTTGTTTGTACATTTTGGTTTATTTATGATCATTGGATTTTTGAGTTATTTGATTTGTTGCTAAGCAAAGAACAAATGAGGAGCACGGAACGTGCCTCTTTTTAAGCACGAGCGGTGGAACAGTGCTCTGGAAAGGACTCAAGCTCATTTTACAGACTGCAATGCTGAGCAAATGCAAAGCTGCCAATTTATAAGCAAAGTCAAAGCGAAATCAGCGCACACGAGTCCAATGCGTGCAGTGCAATATGCTGACCACTTTAGCCGCTTTTGAAACGTGTGCCACAAAGAAAAGGTAACAGCTCACGACTAAGTCGCTGGGATCTGATGAATTTGCATCTAAATCGAATTCACTTTTTGTATCTTTTGAAAGCACAAAAGAACATCAGAATAAAAAGAAGAACAAGTTGGAATGCAAAAGCGTCTTCGGTGGCTACTTGGCCGAGCAAGGGTCAAGCGGCAGCGGCAGCGACGTCGACGTCGACATCGGCGCAGATTTACATAATAAACTCATGCAAAATGGCAATGGGAATTGCTCATGCTGACTTTTTTATTCTAGAAAAGCTCAACGAAATTTACTTCGATTTGGTCGCTGCTTATTTGAGTCGCTTATATGCATAAAACGCAATTTTATGGGATTTCATTTTATAATTTGCGATTTTATTAAAAGTCTTATTGGCATGTCTCTGTATTTGTTTGCATTTGCCGACTTGCCTCACCAAACCGTACACTGAGGCAAGTTTAACATTTAAATTTTCATTAGGCATGTTGCAAACGCATAAATATACCAAGGGTGCAATACTCTGCATCAGCATTGTCAGCTCCTTCTATTCAATCCTCAGGCACAAAAGCTACGAAGCGCACCAACACACACACAGACAGATGTATCAAAATGTATGTCCTTTGCACAAAGCCTTTTTTTGTGAGATTTCATGCCGAAAAACATGAGTTGCAAAATAAATTTATATTATGTTCATAAATTCATAGAGCACAGAGTAACAGCGGCAACACCACCACCACAACAATAACAACAACAGCAACGCTGAGTCCTTCCGGTATCCTTTGGCCAACACTCGAGTGGACGCCGCCCACACCTTCTGCCCGGGCGCGGGGCACGGCGAACTCAGCCCAACTACGTGCGACTTGAGCCTTTTGTGCACACTCGGACGTGCCTTTTGTTTGCTGTCAGCTTGCTGCCTGTTATTGCCGCAGGCTTCTTCTGCTGCCAGTGCTGTACAATTTTTTGTTTGTGCCATTTTGAAATGCAAATTTCAACGTACATGGCCGCATTGTTGTACTCGCTGTTCTCGTCCTGATGCTCAATGTCGTCAACACTTGCATAACCAAACCAAACCAAGCCAAACGAGACCAAAAATAACAGCCAATCAAGTGTGTGCCTGTCCCATGGCCCATGTCCCTCCTGCCTCCGCCCTCCACTCTCCGCCATCCATAGCCATGGGCATAGCATGTCGCACTCGAAATCCTTTCCATACGCAACGAGACCATGATAGGCTCGCTCGCATCGCTTCGCTTGTGCGTGTGTGTGTGTGTGTCCAACGTAGTTGATATTCTGTGTAAACCGTACTTGCATGCCTCATGCCTCATCGCCTCATCGCTTGCCGCACAACTCATGCTCCTTCGTCCAAAATATAATGTATTGTACTGTTTGTGCTAAAAGCCACTCACACACACACACACACACACACACACACACACACACACACAGATGGATGGAGGACAAAAAAGTGTTGTTGCAAAAACCAAAAATGAACAAGTGTCGACATGTTCGTTCACTGCAGTGGCCACTTTGACTGCCGTCCAGCACCGCCGCTTGCCCGCGCCCCTCGCCACGTTCGACTCTTGTTTTGCTGCCACAGCCAACAGCGGCGGCAGCGGCAGGGGCAGTGGCAACAACAGCAGCGACAACATTTATAAATTATGCTGGCCATGTAAACTGCCATTTTGAATATGAAATTTGATGTTTTTTTAAGCCTGTTTGTGATGCATTTTTTGTTCCCCTCTCCCTCCCAACTTCTACACAGTTCCTGCAGCCGTTGCTTTACTCTCTATTGACTTATGGAGCATTTAATGTTGCCACAAATTTCTATGCGCTCAGATTTATGCATGTGCTCATATATTAATTGAACTGCAAATTCTTTTCTGTCTTCTTCTAATTTTAGTGAATTTAGCAAACAATGAGTTAATGATGATGTCCTTCAATCTGTTGGTGTTTGAGTCATGCATTGCAGCCGGGCACTGCATTAGTTTTCATTACGGTTCGGCTTCAATCTTCGTTGCATGTCTTAGGAGCGGCACCGATAACTAATGAAGTTATTAAGTTTGCTTGCTGCTTTTAATAATGTTGATATAAATGACGATGAGAGGCGCGGTTTTAATTGAAATTAATGGAGAAGTATTTTCGATTCGCCTTTTTCAACTTTACTATCTTTTGGATAAGACCTTAACCCACCCCAACCGACTGACTGCCGTGCTCAACGATTGAATTTGAAACATTATAGGTAAACAATTTAGGCAAATATTAACGTCATTTCTTTGCTATTCCATTGCCCTTCTTTGAGCGCGAGCAGCATGAAGCATTACCTTTTGGTTAAGGGTGACTAACAAAGCTTACAACAAACTAACAAGGCAAACAAGCACATGACTCATTGAATGAATGTTTGAAACTGTTTATCAATTTACAACACACTCGCAAATATATAAGTAACTATTTTGACGTATGTGTGCTTTTATGACTAATTCTTAATTACTTCAAGTGAAAATCACGGAGAAAAGAACCGCGACGAACACAACACAAATCCAAGTGAGTCAAGTCAAGTCAAGTCGAGTCGAATTGCGTTTAGTTTGTTAGTTCGCAAAGAGTGCTTTTTGGCACACACACAGGAAAAAGGTCAAAAAATCAATCGTCCACGCAACTAATTCATTTAAATCTAACAAAATCTAAGAAAATCCCTGGCAACGACCTTCGGGATTTTGAGATTTTACGAATGTCAACCAACGAAGCAACTCGGAGCAACCAACAAAGCCATGCCATGCCAGGCAGCCGGCCAGCCAGGCAGCCAGGCAGTCAGTCAGTCAGCCAGCCACGAACAAACCAACCAGCCAAGCAACTAACCTAAGCTAGTGAGAGTAAATGAGCAAATGAGAGCACGAGCGGGGCGGAGAGTGAGAGCAAGAGCGCTATGGCAAAGGCGAAGGAGAAGGCGAAGGCGAAGGCAAACTCGTATGCAGAAGAAGAAAAGAGCAAAGAAAGAAAATGAACGCAAAGCTTTGGCGTTGTTGTTGTTGTTGTTGTTGTTGTTGTTGCCTCTGTTGCGGCTGGTGGCATTGCTTGCTGCCTTTTTGGTAAAATAGTTGGCAACACCACATTAAACAATGGCGGCTCATGTGATGCGAGCTTGTGTTGTGTGCGTGCCGTGTGTGTGCCTGCGTGTGTGTGTGTGTGTGTGTGCGTGTAAGCAGCAAAGAACTTTGGCAATTTGAAGCTAATATGTTGACAATATCCAATGGCGACGACGACAGCAACGCAGAGAAGAGCAAAGCAGAGCAAAGCAAAGCAGCTCCATCTACGTGCGGTTAAGTCACTCTTGATCCCTTCATATTGAAGGTTGTCGGAAGTAAAAAACAAAAACAAAAACGAAAACAAAAAAACCTGTACTCGCTTCACTCACACCATTTGGCCGTTTTTCTCATCTTCAGCATGCTTTTAATAACAAATTTGTACATTTGTATATTTGTGCGTGTGAGCAACTCATAAAAAGTGGATTTCAATGCTTAACTTTTATAAAAATGCTCGCCTTCTTTTTCTTTTTACATCACAAACGCACACACACACACACACACACACACACACAACCTGAGCTGACAATTTCAATTCAGATTGACGACCGCCCTTCCAAACACACCCCCGCTTGGGAGCCAACCAACCCATCATCCAATCAGCCAATAAGTTGTTGACAACATTTTTTCGCAATTTTTCGTTGCATTTTTTACATTTTTAATAAATAAAATTCAATTTCGTTTGCTTTCGCTTGAGCAATAACGAAACCAAATCCCCTGCACAAACGTCAGCAATCAAAACAGATTAAAATATGATTTGACAGCAACAAAAGTATTGAATGTACATGAAAATGCATGCATGAATGGTTGCATGCAATGAGATACTTCAGCGAAAATATTTTATCTGACGGCATCATCGACGCCGAGTCGAAAACTTTGCCTCAACGTCAGCAAATGATTTCAATTTGCAGCAAAATAAATACATTTACATATGTATAAACATACACACATACACACATACATACATACACACATATATGTATGTGTCTATGTATATTTGTGAATTTTATTTATTTTGTCTTGTTGCTTTTCATATTTTAATAGACGCGTTTACACACATACATACACACACATGCAGTTATGTAACTGCATTGTCAAACAGCTGCAATTGTATCTGACGCTGAATGATATCTGTGAAAAGCTTTTATAGCTCGCTTTTGCAGTTGTCGTTGGTGCTATCAAAAAGAAATGCGTATTAAATATTGAAATCAATTTTTGTGGAAACTGTGTTTGTTTTTGTTTTGTTTCACCATTTTTTACTTATCACCTTGTGCAATTGTATGTTATTTCTAGCACACTCACGATTAGAAACGCGTTGATAAGTCCAAACTCAAATCGAATAATTTGCGGTAATTCAGAGTAATTAACGCTTAATGAGCACAAGTCCAATCGGCAATGGCAAAGGCAGCGGCATCGGCAGCGGCTTCGGCAGCGGCAGCAAATTCGATTCGCTTTATTAGATTGTTGCGAAACCAAAAGCAGATTTCACCCAATTAGAGACCAGCAAAGCTAATCTCAAAATGGCGTCAGCAATTATTAAATTATTGTATTCGTGGCTTTGTGTTTGTCCCAAAGTGAATTTGCCTAACGAACATGCATTTTTTGTGACTCATTTGGGAGAAGTTTAAAAGCATCTGTAGAAGACAATACTAAATCAGGAGCTTCTTTTATAATGGTACACCTTTCAATAAGGTATACCCTAAAATAACATTTCCAAAATATAATGAAACGTTCAATTAAAAACTGAAAAGAGTCAAAACAAATACGAATTGCTTCTCAGGAAAGAAATATGAACTTCGTTGATAATTAAACGTACGAATTCAAATTGACAAAAAGGTCTGGCAACTTAAAGAATCGCTACACTCCGCGCTGAAGCCAACACGCTCACGGCTCACGGCTCACACCCGAAGTGGCACATGTGGCTTTCGGCGCTGTGCTTATCAAAGTAGCAAAGATTTATGTTAATTATTCTATGCTCAAATGTATTTGTTTGCGTGCAGACACACACACACACACACACACACAGACGGCGACAAACTGGTTAATGGAGTAGTATGTGCAATGGCGCAAATGCCTAAATTCTCATTAGTCGCATTAGTTGCCGTTGTCGTTGCCGTTGCCGTTGCCGTTGTCGATGGCGCTTCCACTGCCATTGCCAATGCAAATGTGCTCACGCCGTTGGTCGATTGCAGGTGTGCGTTAAATCGCGCCAAAACCGCGTCTAAATTCAATAATAATAATTGATTGCTTATTACAACAACAGCAAAACTAAACTCACATATGTTGTCATACACATACACACACACACACATACATGCACACAAACATGCATTTGAATAGCAAATGTGTGCATTCTCTGTGCTAATATTTGCGCATTAGTTACCTGGTTTGGGCAGTCTTATTTGCCTAAGTCCCTTTGTAAATGCCACACACACACACACACACACACACACACACACACACACACACATGCACACGCACTTCCATACGATTGCATATGCTACATGAGGCAATTATAATTTGTTTCTCTGTTGCCTCCCCCGTCCGCCCGCTCCGCACACTCCACACAGAACGAGTGCAATTGCACCTTCTGCTGATTTACATGAAAATTTAATGCTTTCATTTCGGTCGAAATTTTTAATTATTAACTTTATAATTATGCAAAATCACGAATTACATTAAAATCACTTTGATATTCTGATTTGGAGTTACACGCATTTGTGTGCATATTCTTATTGGATTTTATTATTAGTAACACATTTAGCATAACATATGCCATATTTACAAATGCATTAAAACTCGCAATTTCAGTTTCAATTTGAATTATTGCTAATTAATTTGAAAAACAAATTCTGTTTGTCACAGCGGCGAGC
The DNA here is from genome assembly GCA_037044515.1 of Phortica magna. Taxonomy (NCBI): domain Eukaryota; kingdom Metazoa; phylum Arthropoda; class Insecta; order Diptera; family Drosophilidae; genus Phortica; species Phortica magna. The sequence continues at coordinate 235,240 of JBAMBP010000822.1, read as the reverse complement.
ATTGAGACATTGCGGTTGCTTAGCTCCCTCACAAAAACATTCCATATACTTATAACACATCTACCCATAAACGTCTTTGGTGTGCTGGCAAATCGGAAGAACACAAATTTTAGTATTGCAATTCATATGAAAAGTTACAAATCCAACATCTGCGAATAAAATCATGTTCAAAACATTTCTTACTTCCGATTTATAATTAAGGTATCAATTTGGCGTTTCATTTGACAAAATTAGTCGCAGTTTAGAACAAGAGTGTGAGTTGTGTTCAACTTTGGCGAAATGTCGGTACCCTTCAAGTATTACTCTCAAGGATATTGACAACAAAACGAAAACGTTTGCAAGAGTATATTAATTTCGGCATAGCCAAAAATAGCTCCCTTACTGTTTTTTTTTCCTGAAGGGCGATAAAATTTTGTTGGGATCTGATAAAAAATATTGAACATAGGTTGGCTTGCAAACCAGGTTAGAGTAATCTAAATTATTTTTGCTATTTAATGATTTAAAACAAGGTCATTGGAATGGAGACTTCTAAGTCGTCTTTGGATCGTTGATCTGGTCAGTCAACTTACAAGTTGGCTTGGATGTGAGTGGAGCCGATTGTTATCTCTGCTGCTGTGGAAATTAAGTTCCTCTTGGATCGTAGAAATCTTGTGATCGATGTGTTTTTAATATATTTATTTAGTGAAAGAGAAGTTGTTTATTTCATTCGTTTTTTTTATGTTCGCTAATATTTAATAAATGTTTTGAAAAAGCGATGATAGTTGTATGGTTTTGTGTGTAAGCTGTCGTTTTGAAACTAAAACAGTTTCATCATCTTTTGTTTGCAAGTCTCCCAATAACCTTTTTAGATTATTTTCTACTTTATATGAATAAAAATCAAATCTTTAAAGGTTTTCTAAACTAATCTTATCTCGTCCAGATGGTCAAGAATACCCTACATGTATAATGTATACTTCTATAGTAATAATTCATGGAGAGTTATATAATTATGTTATACGCTTTTGCAAAGGTCAAAAACTTCTAAATTTTCTGCTGCAAAGTAAATTCAAGCAATGAGCCCATGTTTTGTTTTTGATTCTTTTGTTTTATAATGTAATTGATAAGGGCATTGTGGTTGGAAAACAATACAACGTAAGTTGTGCTCTAGGTTAGCAAAACTCGGCGCGAGCCTGCCTCAGCCGCGACAGAGCTTCAAAGCAAAACAAATCGCCGGTCTGTTCGAGATACGACGTTGACGTATAAGACCTCCGGGCGCTTATCAGCAAGTTGGAAATTCCAAGTCTTTAGTCACAGCATTACAGTTATAAATAAAACAATGTGGCTTGATAAGTCTTGACTCTTAAAACGATACAACGCACTTGATTTCAGTTTAGTTTTCACTTTTAACGCGACAAGTTCACATTCTCATCAAACAGCGGTCAAACTAAAGTTTTGTATTTGCTTTTAATTAACGAAAATGAATTTAATATTGTTCACGCTCATCGTGGCAATGATGTTCCTCTTCTTGTCGAGTGTGCATGCATTTCCACGAGGATGGCGATGGGAATCTGAATATCCACGCATACGCGATAATAGAGAACCCAAAGAACCGACTTGCAAAGATGGCGAAGAATATAATACGGAGTACAAAAAGTGCTTTCCACCTGGAATATGTAAGGAGCGGGAGAATCTAATACAACGTATTGGCTATTCCATTGGCGAGGGCGCGCGCTGCAAGGATTCATATGCAATGTTCTGGATCGGACTTGCTTGGGGCTGGATTACGGCACTGCTTTCATTCGTTGTTGGCGTATGCTTAATGCGATCCCGGGAGCGTGAAATGTACTCTCGCATACCGCCGCGTGTCTATATACCGTGTGAGCATCTGATGAACGCACGTTTCAAAGTGCGTCCCAATGCGGTTATTCCGAATTTGCATGAGGAGCGCAAAAAGAAATTGGCAGCAGAGGCGGCATTGGCAAACAAGGAGCGCGCTTTAGTGCCGTACACGCCGCCGCCGATTGTTTTTGAAGGCAAGGAGGATGAACACAGCGGAGCATGTTTCGCTGGCAGTCAGCGGGACGGAATAGCGGAATGCTGGAAAGACGAGTGCATTAAAAAAGCCAGAGCACAAAGGCTTTAAATAAGGTGTACAGTAAACAGATACACATCACTTTCCTGTGGAGAAATCCAAGATTAAAGTAACTTTGACACAATTAATCATCTAATAACGAAACATTTTTTATAAGATTTTTTTTGTAACAAACTTTTGGCGCACCGAAAAACCAAATCCAGTTCAGAAGCAAATAAATAAAAGTTTGATTTTTGTGGCAATCAAAAAACAAAAAAAGTTTGCTTTTTCACACAAATTCAACGAAAGAAATTTCAATACAAATTCAAATGCTTGTGCAATGTCTGCTGCCGATGCTGCCCGTGCTGCATACCATGTTCAACGACGGCTCAAATAAAGTGAACTGCAACAAGAAACGGAAGTCCGATGGCTACGACGCCGTGCTCAAGGGCAACAAGTCGGTGAGTGCCTCGCCCTGCCCCATCGGCTGTGTCCAGCTGATCAACGGCAGCTGCGTGCCGGAACTCTGCTTGGAGGGCACCTGGCTCGGCTGGCTGGAGCAGCTGGAGCGGCAGGTGACCGCGTCCTGCTACTACCACCGGACCCTGCTCACCATAGGCCTTGCGATATTCATTTTCATGATTGCGCTGATCCTGTGGCATTTGGTCAGCGCGTTCAGGCAGGAAGTGCGCAGTACAAATCGCTATCGACGATTTCGCACGCGGAACAACACCAATGCGAGTTTTGCCTGAGCCTGAGGCTGAGCCTGAGCCTGGCTAGAGTGCAAGTGTGCAAGGAGAAGTGCGAATAAGCTGCGATGAGTCAGAAAAGTCGACTTGATAGGAAAATCCTTGCCTTATGTCAATAAAATATGCAAAAAACGTTTGTAGCTTCTCTCATTCACACGAATATTGTATTTGCTTTTGTTGTTGCTTTATTTGTATTAAAAATTGTAAAATATTCCTTTTCAACCGTTTGCATTTGTTTGTCTTTTGCCGCGATTTGATTGAAATCCTTTTGCAAAGCTGCACTCAGGCGAAAAAGAACGAAAATCACGCGACAAAAATATTCATAACGAATGCGTTTAGTCATGCAGCAACTACAAATGCAAAATAAATTCGTCAAAATTGACGCGAAGGTAAAACGATAAACTAAACTTTGCACAAGTGCGCTGCAAAGCGAGTTTCATATTTCATGCGCTACACAATAAAAGCAGCCCCATGCTTTCCTGAGCGCATTTGCTTCAATTAACAAGAGTTCTTGCGCGTATTCATGTTTATTTAAAATTGCATGTGAAGCTTTTTAACTATGAAAAATATAATCGCGAAATGAATTTTGCCAGAGAGATGGTTTCACGCCTCAGCTCGGCCACAACCTAAAATTCAATGCGAAGTGCATCCGTTCTACATCAAAGCCGAAATTCCGATTTCTTATTCTTTTATTTCGTTTTCTTTTCTACCGTTTGATTTTTTCTTTATTTTTTAGTTCTAAATGCGAAATCGATTGGAAAACAATTTCCAATTTTTAAAGAATTATCGCCGCCATATTCGCGCATGCTGAACTAAATCACACATAAGCAACCTCCAAAGCTGCGCAGATACACTAAAAGTGACACTCAACACACACACACACACACACAGACACACGAACACGCACTTAACGATAGTAGCGCACACACACATAGAAACTTAGCGTTTCCATTTCCATTTCCTTTCTGCTTTCTTTTATTCTTGCTTACATTCATTCACATCACAGCAACCGCAAAAGTAAAATTAAAAGCAAGTAGCAAAAGCAAAGAATGTATCTGCGTATCTTGTCACATATGCGTGCTTGTGTATTGCGTACTCTTTTGCTCCGCCATTTTATCATGACATAACGGGTTATTGTACTTTTGACTTTGAGAGTTGAGTGCGTCAATGTGTGTGCGACTGTCGCAAATCGCTTTGACTTACTCGCAGTCCTTCACTGCTCTCCTCACTCCTTCCGGACACTTCATTTTTTGTTGTACATTTGCTGTTCTTTGGTGTTTTGTGTCTGCTTCAGCGCCATGCGTTTTTCTCACACGTTCGCTTTTCTTCTACTGCCGCGTTAGGAGTATTTTCTAATCAAGTTGGCACTTTTAACTATGTCGGCAGCCATGATTTCGATTTCGCTTTGACTTTGGCTTTGTCTTTTGGGCACAACGGCGGCGACGGCGGCGACGGCGGCGACGGCGGCTACGAGCTCAAGAAAAAAGGTGCCAAATTGTAATTTACATGGATTTCGTTGAGATACCTAAAGAATTGAATTGGAAGCCAGCGCAAAGCTACCGCTAATGTATTGTAGATTATGTTAAATCCGTATTTTTATCCTGCCTAAAGACACTCACATGATTGCGTATTCGCAGTGTGCTTGTTTGCGTGTGTGTGCGCGAGTGTGTGTGCGTGTGTGTTTTAGTGCGTGTGCATACATGCGTTTGCATGTGTGAAGGTTGAGCGTGTGCGCTTGTTAACATTAATGTGCGAATCTGCGCGAGAGCTGTGAAGTTTAGTTTGAGAGGTCTGTGCTTTTCATATTGCAGTGATATTTGAAGTAGAACAAGTTGTTGTCGGACAGAGAAGTACAACTCATGCAAAATAGTGTTGGAAACTTTTTTCTCCTAAAAGGGTTGTCAATACTGCTGATTACCGAAATTGGAATGTGAGTTAATTCCCCATGGATTGGTCAGCGACATCTCTCTAATAAGCACGATCAATACTCCGGTGTACAATTAAATCGCTATATAAAGAAATAGATACATATATAGAAGCATTAGCGATTAACTTTTCTTTGAAATCAACATTTTGCATGTTCGCAACATATTTCAATCGGCAGTGAAAAGATATTTGTATAAAGATTGCCAATGAAAACAAATGGAAATATGAAAGTCAAGAAATCGCATATTGCAAAGGAAATCTCATCTTGTGAATGGGTAACTTTGCGAATAAAAGAACATACTCGCAATATTGTTCTGGCAAAAGAACGCAAACAAACAAACAAAACGAATCGAATCGAACCGAAGAAAAGAACAACAAAGCAGGAGGGGCGTGGAGGGCGTGGAGGGCGGTCAATACACTGCTTTGTTACAGTACACACAAAAGTATCTTGATGGAACCACAGAAGCACACACACACACAGACACAATCACACACGCTCCCAGTGCTAAATGCGATTTTCATTTTGTAAGCCCGAACGAAAAAACCCATAATGTACGTACAATGAGCACAACGAGCACAAATAATGGGTAACAAAAGGTTACCTAAACGAACCGAACACAAAAAAACCGAGCGAAAAAACTTGTATCCAAACAGGGCGTCATGAAAGTGAAGGGGGCGTGTAACGAACGAGCGAGCGCACACAGGGACGGATCGGGCTAAGAAGCGGGCAGACGGGGGCAGATGAAACTCGCCGTTGTCGGTGGGAGAAACGTGACATATTTTATTTGCACAATGACACAAACAGAGACACACACACACACACACACACGTACCCGCTCACGCACAAACGAGTACGGCACTACTTTTGTGCTGGCACACTTACACACAGATATATTCGCACACAACGCAAAGAATACAAGATACAAAAGCAGACGCTGAAGGCGGAAGCATGCTTGGGCCGAGAGAAGGGACAAGAGCAGCCGGCAAAGGATGTGGAAGTAAAATAAGTGCAAAGGATAATGCGAATTGAAATGACAAAACCCAAAATAATCATTGCGAACTGGTGTGCAATGTACTCGTTGGCTTAGTGGGTGTGTTTTGCTCGTTGGGCATGGGCAGGGGCAGGGGCATGGATATCTGACATGTTGTTGTTTGTATCTGTGCGAGTAAGTGTTCGTAGATTTGTGCTTGCATACTTCTTGGGGTTGCTACTTGCTTGCCGAGGCGCTCGCCAACAAAACAGGTTCATTGCCAATGCAAACTTTATTTTGTGTTGTTTTTTTCCCCCTTTAATAAAAGTATTTTTTAATTTTTTAGATTTATTTTTATAGATTGTTTTTTTCGAGTAAAATGTAAAGTTTTTCAAATGCATTGTTGCTTTTCTGAGACTTCTATGAAATGTTTGCCTTTTAAGTAATTAAAATTTCTACTTTTCCAATTGGACGTTTCACTTGCTTCTTACTTTCTTCCTATGTCTCTTTCCACCTCCCGCTCTCTTCTGTTCCATAAGTCGATCCTTATACTCTACTTAACTTGTTCTCTAAGTCGCATGCGACATGACAAAATTGTCAAATTTTATTTGCGCAAACATTTTTATTGCAATTTCTTTATTTGCCTTCTGTTTTGCTGGCAAGCCAAGGCTCGTAAAATATTTTTATGCGTTTTTTATTTACCGCCAGAGTTTATATAATTCGTCGCACACCGCATGGCCCCCCCAATTGCCCTGTCATGCATATATGACCTCAATATTGGTCGACGTTTTGTCCAGGTTCGTTTGGTTTTAGACATCGTAACATGGTTTTAATGGACGCCATTTTATTTGATACACATGCACACACACACATACAGACACAAACACATACAGACACACACATACAATATTATAAGAAAAGAGCGGTCGCGACTGTTTGAGTGGCTTGTCGGTGAGCGGGCGGATGAGGCAAGTGTGGCCAACCAACACGAAAGAAAACCCATTAAAAAGCCATAAGCAGAGTGTGTAACCTTAGAATGCAGCTCGCATTATTCACAGCGCAAGGAAGAAACCGCGCGAAAGTGCGAGAGAGAGGGAGAGAGAGAGGAGGAGATAGTGAGCCTGGAGAAATCATTGTCTTGATGCTTCTTTGTATGACTTCGTCCTTGCCTTGGTTGTCTGCTTGTTTGGTTGTTGTTTCGCTTTTGTTAATACAATATTAGAATTTTTGCTTCGTTGTTCGTTGTTGTGTTTTTGGTCGTAAACTTTTTCCGTTTGATTACAGTTTTCGTTTTTGTTTTTGTTCTTGTTTTGGTTTTTATGATTTTTAGGTCAAAATTTGCCATCATAAAAATGCCTCACAAAATGGTGTCGCTCTCTCATTCGTCCGTTCGATCCTTGTTGGCCGCTCGCGCCTTGTTTTATGTCTGCAGTATTCACATTTGAGGCTATAAAAAGGACATGTGCGCTCTTTGCTTATTGTCTTCGCCGTTAAATGCGCATTTGTTGACGCTTTTATTTCTTTAATATTGAGTCTGGCCTTATTTTCGGTTGGCCTAATAAGTAATAAATTCATTTATTGTCTATTTTATGTACGAATAATTCAGGTTTTGTGGTCTCCTCATTTAATTGTTGATGGTCGTTAAAATATAAAATTTCATAATTTTAATGAAAATTGGATGAATAAGTCATGACTTATTTTCAGTTTTTTATTGAATTTTCGATTATTTCTTTCAAAAGATTTCATGTATATAAATTCAATTTAATTTTTTTCCAACTTTCCATAAATGCAATTTTTGAAATTTTTAAAGCAATTTCGAATTTTCTGTCTTTTATTCTTAGATGAAATTTTATATTCATGGATTTATAATAAATATACAGGCCAAAAAGTATATAGAAAGACTACAAAATCAACCAAATAATTTGGCCAGGCGGCTGGAAAGAAGACGCAAAGTGGGAGACATTATAGCGGCAAGACGGCTGAAACGACCGCATCCAGTTGATCTACATATATAATAAATCCTTTTAACTTTTTAATTTTGTTTTGTTTATTTTTTTTTTTTTGATTAATTCACACTTAATTTTATTACATTTAAGTTGTTTTGTTATTTATTTGTAAATAGTTTAATTTAAGTTGCTTGTTATAACAGAAAAACCAGTAAGGGAGCTATATTCGGCTATGCCGAAACTTATATACTCTTGCGAACGTTTTCACAATTATTCTTATTAGGAAATCCGTTTATAATTTCCCAATAAGAATCATATACGTAGCCACACTCATTTTCTAATTTGTCGTAAAGAAGGCATTGTAGTCAAACTTCACTACATTTTTCAATTTTATATCTCGTCTGTTTACAGAGAAGTCCCATTTTTAAGTTTTTAGTTGTATGGGCGGTACCACGCCCTTATGTCCGATTTTTATAAAATTCTGGATTTTAGTGAGGCATTAATAAAGACACGTAATAGCAAATTTTGGTTTGCTTATATCCAAGAACAAAAAAGTTTTTCTAACAAAAACTGTATTTTAAACCGATCGTTCCTATGGGAGCTATATGCTATAGTAGCCTGTTCTTGACTATTTTTGCACGGTATCTTTGTTTATATCAAGAAAGTTTTTGTGCAAAATATTGAGTCGATAACTCCAAAAACCAGCTTTTTTTCAAGCTAAAACATCATTTTTGAACGATCGTTCTTATGGGAGCTATATGCTATAGTTATCCGATCAAACTGATTTTTACATACCAACTACCTGCAAGGAGAGAATTTTCGGCGTTTAAATTTTTTTGCTAACTTTAAAACTATGGGTGGAAATCGCATTGAAACAGACAGACAGACAGACGGACATCGTTATTTGAACTCGTCTCGTCATGCTGATCAAGATTTATATACTTTATATAGTCGGAGATGTCTCCTTCTCTGCGTTGCAAACTTCACGACAAAGTTAATATACTCTTTTTACAAGAGTATAAAAAATGAAAATATTAAGAATAAAAAATCATGGACTTAAATGATGTTATATGGTTTCGCCATGTCCAAAATTGAAAAAACCTAACGTAAAGATAATTTCTGAGACGGATCGTACCTTATCGCTTGCGAATTCATCTTAGCTGTTTGAATCTGCAATACTATTTGAAGTCAACCATTGCAATACATACCTTAGTTTTTACAATTATATAACTCACGATCAGTCGTTTATAATACTACCAATCTCGTTTGTATTAAGGCTTAATATATTTTAACTGGTGTTCTATAATCATACATGAGTACATGAGAACAGCATAACCCATCCATACATCAAACATCAATTCAAATATACAGAAATTGCATGAAGAAGGGGTGAAATGAGCGATGAGAAAACAGACTTCATCATGAATATGTATGAGCGCCTAAGAATGGGTGTGGCGCAAACAGGTTCAAAGGCAAGGCAAGTCAAGTCAATGCAGAGGAAGACGAACACGCAGCAAATGAAACATGTTGGCAAGACAGGCAAAAAGCAACCGACAAGCAACAAACTGACTGACATCTGAAATGAACGGCAAAGGCAAATTGTATCTCTGTATAGTTGTATCGGTGTATGAGTGTGTGTGTGTGTGTCTGTAGAGATAAGAGGCAGGCACAAGATTTATTGCCAACGCAATGAGTTAAGAAAGACAAGTACCTAAGCGAGTGAACACGGAAAGGAGATGGTCGCGAAGAACAGAACAAAGGAAATACATAAGAAAAATAAGCACAAATAAGAAACAAGGACAAGGACAAGACGCATAATAATAATGATGAAGATGAAGCGCACTGACAAAGCAAATGATGGGGAATGATAGCTCAACTTCTCGCAACCCGCAACCCCCGCCATCGCTGGCACTTTTGCTTGCCAGTCACTAAGGAAAACGGGCGTTGCTTCCAAGCGCACGAGGCATGGGTTGCCTTTCGTTTCGTTGCGTACAACTACAAGATGGCAGCCGGTTAAGTCAAGCAAAGGCAAAGACGTAATGTCTAATGTGTCTGTGTGTGTTTGTGTGTGTGTGCTAAATTCTATCTTGAAACGCTTGTTGACGTCTTCTTCTTCCTCTTCTTGCGCTGCCACTGACGCCTCGTGCGTTTGGCATATTGCTGATTTAATTGAGGCTCATATATTTTCAGTGCGTCTTGCTTGAAGTTGCTTTTTTCGTATCTTTTCTCTCGTTTTGTTTGCTGGTGAGCATGATTAACAATAATTAGACTTGGCATTAATTACGCCAAAAAGTTAATTACATGCAATGAAGTCTAATTTTATGTGTCTGCATGTGTGTGTGCGCCTGGTTATATATTATATATAATAGTTGATGTGAGGCTACTTGGCTTAGCTTGATAAATTTGCCGTAAAAGCACATTTTCTTTCTTTAAACATTTTCTTTCAAGCGCAAAGATGTCACCTGCGCCTTGGCCATGCCCAACAAGTCATGACTACAACTTAATTGCCAATTTGGCATTGTGACCTCCCTTCAACTGGCCAAAGCACACACACATACACACACAAACACACCCTCGACACTGACACCGCAGCAAATCAAAGTTAAACAAAAGTAAATTGCAAAACATAAACATTTACGCAGTTTGACTTCTTGGAAAGGGCAGCACTCAATGAATGGGGGGCACAAGGTTCATTGCCTGCCTCTTGGCCACCCAGTCGCACACAGTTAGATACACACACAAATGTATCTATGCAATGACTAATAAAGCGCTTAAACAGCGGGCGCAGAACTTATTAACCCTTTTTGACTTCAAGCCAAATAGCAAACGCGCAGCATTACAAAGACATTTGCCTCTGCTACTGCTCGCCCCCGCCGCGCACAACGCAATAAAATCAATCTTATTAAAACATTCAGAGGCGAGGACAACGAACACGACTTCGACGACGACGAAGGAAAATGAAGCGGAATAAATCAAAGTAACGCCGTCGAAGTCGGCATTCGACGAATACATTTAGTTGTATCTTTTAACCGTGCCGCACTTGCCCCCGCCACCCGCACCGCTTCCAACCCGGCCTACAGTCATCAGCGACATTGCCACCGCAAAGCTAAATACCGCTTAGCGCAGCAGGACAGCAGGACAGCAGGACAGCAGCGGCAGCGGCGACGGCGACGGCGGCGCTGAAATGAGGGCAGCCGCGCTCACCCTTCGCTTTATTGGCAATTTGATGGCAAAGTGAGCAGCAAAGCGACGTGCAACACTCAAATCACACACACACACACATACATGCACACACACACGCATAGCAACCACCGAAGCAATACGAAGTCGCTTCATTTCATTCTGACAATACAATTACCAAATGCTTTGCATAGGCAAAGTAGGCCGACTAGGCATAGGCATAGGCAGCGAGCAGCGAGGAGAGATTGCGGCAGGGAGCGAGCGCGCGGCTGAGGGTGTCGGTGGCAAACAGCAGCATGTCCTTTTATTATTATTTTTATAGATTTTTATTGTGCGGTGATTTTCTACAACGTCACAAACAGTATTCTTTCTGTCGGTCTGTCCGTCTGTCAGTTTGTCTAGTTGCCTGCCTGAAGAAGCATCCAATGAGCCGAAGAACATGTGGCCAAAGTCATTATGTTGCGGCGGGTGCGACGTTGCCAGTTGCCGCTGCGCTGAGCAGAACCGAACAGAGCTGAACTGTCACTTGCCCTTCGCCTTCGCCTTCGGTCTTCTTGGCCCATTCCGCCCATTCGACCGTGGGGTGCATATAAATTCGACATAATTTCATTGTAATGAATAAATTGATGGATGGATTTTTGCACCAGTTTCATGAATAAATGCGAACTGTTTTAACGAAATGAGCGAAGGCAAATGTGTGTGTTCTTGTGAGGAAAAAGGGAAAATCACGGCGCCTTCCTTCCTTCCTTCCTTCCTGTTGTAATTTAAACACTTTCGCCAAAATGTAATTGACTGCTTTCACTCGCCCGCCCACCAACACCTTCATGCATGTTCATGTGCCTTGGCTCGGCATAAATTACATTTTGATTTTGATTTTAATTTCACATTTTCGAAATGTCATTTATTATCTTGGCCATTGTGGTTGCTATTGTTGTTGTTGTTGCTGTTGTTGTTGCTGTTGTTGTTGCTGTTGTTGTTGCTGTTGTTGTTGCTGTTGCTATTGTTGTTGTTGTTGCTGTTGAATTATTGAAAATATTTTACCTTCCATTTTTTTGTTTTTCGTTATCATTTTTAGTCATTTTTTTGTTTTTTTTTTCAGCGGAATTTGATTTAAAGTCTTAAAGTTGATATATTTTCCAAATTATTTTATGTGTTATGCAAATGAAATTAGAGCTTTAAATGTGCGCAAGCGGAAAATTGTGATTTAAAATACAACTGTGCAGAATTTTTGCAATCAAAGTTATTTAAATTGGCACATTTATCTATTTTTAGTTCAAGTTTGGTTTGACTTCTCCGAACAAAATTGGCTTATTAGCGATCAATTTTTGATGATGAAAAGCGTTGGCCATTGAGCCTTTCTAAAGAAGCCTCGAAGTGTGTGACTGCACTCCTAAGTTTTGAGTTTCAGGCTTTTGCGTAATGAACTGACAAAACCAAGTAAAAGTCACCATTTTCAATTATTTTTTTTGTCATAATTTTTATTGTTCTTTTTTGATTCAATTTCTATAACTAATAATATGTTTACAATTATTTACTTTTCTCATCGAAATATTTTCGTTTTCCTTCACTCGCCCACACAATCGTTTTGTGCAAAACTTGTTCACATCTTCTAACTCTGTCGATTCTGCTTGCTTCTTTTATATCTTTTATAAATTTATCTTTTCACGTAATTTTTGTTTTTTTTTTTGTTTTGCTTGTGATTTATACGACTAGACAACTGCTTAAAAACTGCGTTCGTGATATAATGTTTTTTTGTTTGATTTTTGTTTTTGTTTATAATTACATTAATTACGCAATAGAATTTTATGCTTCATTAGTTTATTAATTAAGTTTAAGTTTAAAATTAAAAAAACGGCTCATGAAAAAATACAATAAATAAGTTACAAAAACGAAGGTTAAGTTCCACTATGGTAGAGGGTGATTTATCTTTTGTTTTTGTTTTTTGTTTTGCTTTTTGCTATTTGATATTTTAACTTTGAATATGTTTTAACTTTGCTCTTTTGGAGTTTTCACTTTGCGACACAATATTGAGACATGGTTTTTTGTTTTTCTTTTTGTTTGTTTTTAAATTAATTATTATTTAATTAATTGTTTATGCATTTTTCTTTTTTATATTTTGATTACTTAATTAGCTTAATTAGCAATTATTTTTATTACTTTTTTTCGTTAATATTTACAAAAACACTTAAATAATTTTTTTCAGTGTTTGAAAATCTGAAAATGCAAACTTGAAACTCAACAAAAATGTAATTCGCGACATAAAATTGAATCTGCAAATATTTTTTTTGTTTTTGCTGTTTTTTGCTTGTAAAATTAATTTTAACTAATGCGAATACAAATTTTACAAAATGCATTTAAAATTAATTATTGTTCTTTATTGAATTTTAGAAATACAAATTTTTCATGTCAAATTAATGAAATTTTGCTTAGACTAAAATTTTACGCTGATTAGTTTTGCTTAGGGTTTTTTTTTGTTTCTCATTTACAATAACAAATCGATGCCTTTAAATAGTTGGTTTTGTTTTTGTTTAAGTTTTTTGTTTATGCAATTTGCTTAAATGCTTACATGCTAAAACGAAACACCGGAAACGGAAACGGAAACAGAAAGGGAAGTGGCAGCGGCACGCCACGTGCTTAGTCAATGACATCTTCGTCCATGTCGTCGCCGGTGTCGTTGTTGCCGCCATTGGCGCTGCCCATCAAACCGCTCGAGCCGCCGCCGCCCCCGTTGCCCACCTCCGACTGTTGCTGTTGCTGTTGTTGCTGCTGCTGCTGCTGATGATGACTGAGCGGTGATTTGTTGTTGCTGCTGTGACTGCTGTGGCCGGCGACATCGACCACATTGCCGCTCAGCTCATTGTGGTGATCGAGCAGCAAGTTGTTGTTATGCAACAGGCTGTTGTTGTTGTGCTGCAAGCCGCCGCCGCCGATGCCGCCGCCGTTGTTGCCCACGAGACTGCCGCCAGTCGTAAAGTGGTTTAAGTGGTGCTGATGCTGATTGAGCAACGCACCGAGCGCGTTTTCTCAGACAACATCTGTGACGCCCGTGTACTGACATGCCGAGAGACCAGCCGAGTTGGAGCGTGACACCGGCGACGGCGCCGAATAGGGGCTACTGAAGCCGGTCGTGTGCTGCTTCGCCTTCAGGCGCAGCGTGGCAATGCTCGAGGACATGCTCGAAGCCGTCATGCACGGCTCGGCGGCGGCACGATACATCTGGTACGGGTTGGCGGGTGTCGTGTACGGGCACGGCGCGCCGCCCACATTCGCCGAATTTGTGAGTGTCGAGCCCATGGAGCCCGGCAGCATTGAGTTGTTCATGCTGACCGCGACGCTGCTCGCGCTCGTATTGAAGCAATTCACCGAGTTCTGGTGATGGTTGGTGGTCACCATCGAGCCGAGTGGGTTGACGGGCCAGGGGAAAGGTTTCGTGCCGAGCGGGGAGGGTACTTTTGTCCAATTGTTGTAGGGATATGAGGTGTAGAGCGACTCATCGGCGAACGGTTGCATGAACTGTGAGCCGAAGCCGGACTTGAAGTCCGCGGCGGCAACGGCGGCGTTCATGGCATTGCGCTCACGCTTACGCCACTTGGCACGACGGTTCTTGAACCAAACCTGCAAATAACCAAAAAGAAAATACAAAAAATTAGTTTCGCTTGGGTTGCTTAAAGACAAGAATGTTTTATTGACTTGCGAAGTATAAAAAATTACAAAAATTTATGTATAACACAACTGCCACCATCTTGGAGCTCTCACCTCTTTCGCAGCAACAGCAATAGCAACGGCAACGGCAGCAAAAAGACGCCCCCAAGTCTGCGAAAATGGCGTGCGCAGGAGTACGCATGTGCAGTAATTATAAATACAAATACACATAAATACTTTGCTGTCGCTGTTGCTTTTGCTGCTTTTTTAATGGAGAGCTTTGTATAAATAAACTCCACTCGAAGCTACCCCCGAAAGTATGCAGCACAAAAGCACGAAAGCACGAAAACAAGAAACACGCCACCATTGTAACAACAACGAAAACAAAGAACATGCAGAAGAGCAAGAAGCGCAAGAAGAAAACGAAGGAAGGCGAATAAAATGTAACGTAAAATAAATCAAAATTATTCTGCAAACAAAAAAAAAAAAGCAAAGCAAAAAATGGGCAGACAACAAAACGAAATGAATGTGCGTATGACAAAAAAGGGGGCGCATTCAAGTAGATAAGAAAAACCGAACAGAAAACAACAACAGAGACAACAGAGCGTTGGCAGGAGACACCAACAAAATGGCAACTTTGTAATTTATTGCTTGGAGTTGGCGCTGAGCTAAATGATAAAGCGTATGCCACCAACAACACCCACACAGACACACAGGCACACGCACACACCTACAGCTTACATTAGCATGATTATATATTCGTCTGTGTGCCACTGTGTCTGTGTGTGTGTGTGTGTGTGTGTGCTTGGCATTTTAATGTGCTCTCAGTGCCTTAGGTCTGCGACAGTTGGCAAGTCGAGTGTTTACTTTAAATATATAGATTTTTCCCCATTTTTTGTGGTATTTTTGCCACTCTATTAAAGTTTTCGCTAATAACTTCGTTTGCCCTCAAATTAATCCATTAATCAACAAGCAAAACAAGAAGTTCACACAGTTTCCTCGGCAAAGGCGTTTAATTAGCAAATCAAATGTGCACACAAGTCAAATGTTGGCCATAAAATTACGATTTCACGCTGACGCGTGTTAAAATTACAGCTTACAGCAGTGATCCCCCCTCAATCACTGCAGTTGCCAATATTGTCGTAGTTGTTGTCACACGTGGGGTTGAAATTTATTGCCTTAGTTTTAGGTTGACTACTGTAAAGTGACGCAACGGCAGAGCAAAACGTGCGCACGCGACTTGCTCATATGCAAAAACAAAGAAAGAAGCCAACAAGAAGAAAGCAAATGAAAATCAGACAATTTGAAAACGCATCTTGTTTGTTTTGTGGGAATGCATTGGCCGAACAAGTGGTGAAAGTGGAAGTGGAAAATAGATGAGTTTCTACAAGCAGAAAAATGCTTTAATCAAATTAGACACGTCAGTTAATTGAAATCGCATGAGCAACGTATGAGCAATCGTGACTTCTCGCGCCGTGACGACTCGTGTCGTCGCCGTGAAATTGGGTGTTGAAACTAAGCTAATTGAGTTGTCAACGGTGTGGCACAATTGAGCGAAAGAACTAACAGTTTCACGTGGGAAAAAGACGTCGGTGAAAGTTGCATGAAAATGTAATTTCAAAGACTAAGGAAAAGGAACTTTATTTCATACGTTTTAACGCCTTCAATCAAAATTAAAACTTTCACAAGCACATTCGCCATTAAATCCCTCATCAAAGTGTCAATTTGCCAAGGTACATCGCTCTCCAATATTTCTCCTTTTTTATTTGCGTCAGCTTGACGACATGCGCTCATCAGCAGCGACCAGCATCGACCATCATCACCGATAGTATCTTCATCATCAGCGCCATGCCAAACTAACGTCATCGATCTCGTCAACTGTCATTTTCACGTATCATTTAACAACTTACGAAGATAGCGAAATAAAAACTAAAAAAATATAAAAACTCTAGCAAAAAATGGAAACGTTGCATGATTGGAAATTGATGTGAGTGCAGGAAAAAAGAAAAAAATAATATCAGCAACGTTTCCAACACTCAACGCGCAAAGCATTCAACTTCATAGAGCAACGAACGGATGTGCCAGCGCAAGGACATGCCGGGCGAGAAGTGCTGCTGCTCCTGCTGCTGTAGCCGGTGTTGCCGACTCAAGCAGAAAATTCTAATTGGTTTTGATGAAAGCAATGATGACACTTTCTTTTATTTTCGTACATTTTTTGCTGAGCAAAACGGTTTTGACTCGTGCTGTCCTCAGAATGCTTGGCTACCCTTCGTTGGCTGGCATTTACAACGCTTCATCAGGTAACCAAAATGTGCGGCGTTAAAAAAGCAAAAACAGAAAAACTCCCCGTGAAGAATATTCAAAAATTATGGCGTGCTGCTGCCTTCCAAAGGACGTAGCAAAACAAAGCAGGACGTGGCGAGTTGAAGCAGCATTTTTATATGTTCCCTTTATTCTATTCGAGTTTGCGTTGCAGATTTGATTGATTGCTGCAAATTGTCGTTAAATAGCATTTTTTTATGCTCTGTCGCTTTTTGTAGATATGATGGACAGTCTTTTCATGCTCATCGTTCTTCTTCTTCGTTATGCTGCTAATGAAGTTAATATTGATTAAAAGATGCTGATCCTCGAGCACTTCAATAGTTAAAACAAACAATGACGAGTATTTCTCTTTTTTCGATTTGTTGTGATGAATTATTGTCAACTGGAAGTGAATGAGTTGTATTTGATGCCTCCATGGGTGGCAATTTTGCTCTGCTGAAAGAGTCTTCAAAGTGTTTTCAAATCGTTGCTCACACACAAATGTAAGCTTCTGTCTGCCAACAGCAAATGGACTTTCAATTATCCTTTTTTCACGTCGGTCAGCAAATGCCTTTGTGGCGATTTTATTGTCCCATAAGCCATTTTGTTGTGCAACAGTTTCAAAGCAAAAACGAGGAAAACAGAAAGCAGTAAAACAGATTTTAATAGCTTTTCTATACACAAATGGCGCATTTCCACTCAATTGGCAACACCTGACATGCTTACTGCAAAGCAACATCGGCAGCAACAACAACAACAACAACAACAACCAACACTTTTTTATGCACTCACTGGGACTGCTCTTACGAGCTGCGCAGTCAACAAGCAAATGTTTTTATGAGGCAAATCGACAACACATTTGTAGAACGTTTCGAGTCAATTAACTACCAACGTTTGTTTTAGTAAATTTGAGAAGTTCTTCTTTTTTCTGTTTGTTCTTTTTGTTATACAAAAGCGAACGACATATTTCAATAATTGCCTACAAATGTAAATCCCAGCTTAGCGGCGCCCCTCAACATTCACAACAGCCAACTGACTTCAATGTCAATCTATTCATGCCCTTTTTATGCTTCGTGTTCAGTTGGGTTTCCCTTGTCTCTGCTCAGCGCTCCCTTTGCCGTGATGCGTTGAGTTAATCCTTTTGTATATTTGATAAATTTTATTACCGCTATTATTGCAGTCAAACTGTGCAGTGACAGCAGCGACGGCGGCGACGTCAACCCTCCCCGCAATGCAATCATTAATTTTCGTGCGGTTTCTAATTCATTAAATTTCGCACTCTCGACTCCTCTGCTCGGCGCTGCTCGGCTCAGCTCGGCACGTCTCAGCGTCTATGACTGTTGACAAATTACCCTGCATTGTTTTGCATTTTATGCTCGGTATATGCGCTTTAATGTGATTGCTTAGCTACTGCCACACACACACACACACACATGCACAACCAAACAGTCAAAGTTACAGCCAACGACGAGAGCAACAACAAAAGGGGCGATACTTTTGCAGATCAGAGCCATCGCACGAAGAATAATGACAACATAAAACAAACTGTAACAATATTTTATACGAAACGTTGAGAAATGCTCGGGAAGAAGGAAAATATGTTTTCATTTTTCCATTTTGCGCGGAGCACATGTTTAAATTGACATAATTTCGCATCATTTTCGGTGCGGTTTCGATTATCATCAGGGTTGGTTTTGCCGCAGGAGCCACGAGCCACTGCCACTGCCACTTGCCACTTGTCAGTACATTAGCCGATACTAATTTCTTCATAGATGTTATCAAGTGTAATGCGTTTAATGCTGTTTCTCTTTCTCTTTAAAATGTTAGCATATGCGTAGATACAAATTGTTTGAGGCTGTTTGACTGCTGCAGAAATTTGCATAACAGTCGAAGTGAAAGGCATAAAGAACACATTTGTCAGCGCTTTGTTGGCACAGATGTTTTTTATTTGTGCGCTAATTGTAATTTCATGACAATCAAAGTGTCAAATTTGATAAATAAAAAGAAAATAAATACCCTGAGGTATCTTTAACTCTGAGTAAGCCGTGTGTGCACACAGTGCGTATGCGCAATCTGACGCTTCGAGATCTGGCACTTTCGCACGTGAAGAGCTTTCACGTGATTTTAGCTGCGACTGTTAATGATCAAAGGCAACTTCATTATCATTGTAATCACAATCATTATGAATGGCAATCGATCGTTGCGGCTCATTATCGCTGACATGATCGATCATTGCACATTCACTTTGTTCTGCTTTATTTGTCTTCTCTTCTGTTGTCTTGTACATTTTGCCTCCGATGGACTGACGGACTGACTCAGTGACTGACTGAGTGACTGAATAAGTGACTGAGTGACTGAGTGACTGAGTGAGTGACTGTCTCTTTGACTATTTATCTAATAGTTTTTCTTGTCTGTCGCTTCTTGATCGACTGTCGTTCCGTCTGTCTGTCTGTCTGTCTATCTGTGCCACTCACTATCACTGCCGCTCGCGCTCTTCTCTAGCTTGTCCGGCTTGTCGTTTGTTTGTCTCTGCTGCCGCCTGCCAAAGCAAATATCTCAGGTTCAGCCAGAACACATGTGAGTATTTTGTATTTGCCGCGTGGCGCCACTTCTGTCACTCATGTTTGTGCAACTATTACATGAGCTATTACAAGCATAACAATTATGCGATACAGTAGCTATTTATAAGATATTGCATTAAGTTGAGCTAACAGAAGACATTCGATAACTATTTTTATGGCCTTGTTTGCATTGGCTTTCTTTAATGTTATTTTGTGTGTGTGCGTGTGTGTGTGTGTGTGTGTGTGTGGTTGTGTATCTTTGAAATTGTTTCTTTAGTGCTATTTGCACTTTTTGAAACTGAGCAGAAGAAGCAGAAAAAATGAAAATGCCATGGCACATATTCAAGCCTTCCTGCAACGCGAAACTCGCGCAGCAATACGAAAGAAGAAGAGAAATACGATTGCAAGTAAAATGGCGGATATAAGCTAACGCTAAAATATGAGTGCACATGCCACTGCTGTACTTTACGACACCAGCACACACCCCCGCCCTAATCCGATGCAGCTCCCGCGCAGTTGGCCCCTGGGCGCCAATTTAGCGCAAAACCCGCAAGCGAGCGTCGAAAAAAGCGCTGCCAATACTTTTGCCATGGTGGCATGGAATTTATGTCAGCTTTACACAAACACACACACACACACGCACACATACACAAGTGCCACCAAATTGGTAAGCCAACCGCAACGTGAACAACAGCAACAACAGCGCACTCAATTCTTGCCACCGCGACAGCAACAACAACAGCAACAACAGCAGCGGCTCAACCACTGCAGTGTGATTCGACTTGCAACGATTCAATGTTGGATGCAACAGCATTGCGGTTGGCAACTCTGGCAAACAGAGCTGACAAAAATACAATAAATTTTGGCGTTCAGCGCACAATACATGAAAGCCGCCAGCAACTCCACCGCTCCACCGCTCCATCGCTCCAGCCAGCGGCAAAAAGGTCAAAGGAGTGCCAACGAAAGCATCTCCCCCCGGATCCGGTCGAGAGCTAAGCCATTTGAAAATCATGCCATGGATTGTGTGCTCCAATGGAATGGGAAATGCGCATGGCATATTTACGAGTTGCCAACCTCGTTTGTTGTGCTTATTCTCCCTCTCTTTCACTCTCCCACTCACTCACTCACTGCCTGAGTCGCTCTAGGTTGCAGCAGACGACATGAGGCATGAGCATTACTATTGTTTGTTTTTATATATATATAAGTATATATATGTGCGTGTGTGTGTGTATTTGCATTTGATCCTCTGTGTTCAACTGTGTGTGTGTGCTTGTGTGTGTGGTCAACTGGAAATTATTGCGGTCAATGTTCGTCGCGTTTTGCGGCTCATCTTTGCTTAAATGTGGTTGGCAATAATTTTAGTTGTTTGTTTTGTTTTTTTTTTTTGTTTTTATTTGTTTATTTGTGCGGTAATTGACAAATAAAAACAAATAATAAGTTCAAGAATACACTGAAAAAATTAACAATTTAATAAACTCTTTCGTTTTTGTTTGGCAATCGAAGTGCTCTTGAAATATAAATCAGCATCAATAAATGCATCATTTTAAAGGTCCTTCAGCAATTCTATTCGACAATTCAGTTCTAAATTTCCACAAATAAGAAGTCATTAGTAAACATATTCAAATGAGCTTCGCCAATTTCTCACTCAACCATAACATCTTCTCCGTCTTCCCTTCACCACTTTGACAACACTTTGTGACACAACCGAAATGTTCACGCTCATCAATCACCATTAAATCTGTGACCATATGCACTCCTCTGCTCTTGCTCTTAGCTTAGCTTAGCCTTACTTAGCTAGTTACTCACCCTGACTCTAGCCTCTGTCAGATTTGTCCACATGGCGATCTCCTCGCGCGTCGACATGTCCGGATACCGATTACGGCTGAATGTGTGCTCCAGCTCCTGCAGTTGCTGGGACGTGAAATGTGTACGTTGACGACGTTGACGTTTGTTTTTCTTATCGTTCTTCGGCTCATCAGCGGTGGTTGTCATCGGTTCGTCATGACCGGAATTTGATATGTTCTCCGTTTTGATTGTGGTCGTCTCATTCACGTTGCGGTTACCTGGCAAAGAGAAGCGAATTAGTCTCGAGCAATGACTAAACAACATGTAATTTGTTTGTAAGCGCAATTTTATCTAAACACATTTTACAATTGATAAACAAAGATAAACTAACAGACGGACGGACAGACAGACAGACGGCCTGCAGTCAGGCCGGCATAGAGACAATCAGCTGAGCGGCATATCTGTCGCGCAAATATTGTGCGTCTCCGCTTACTTGCTTAGTGGCTACTGAAGTGATTACAAATACTTTCACGCGTTCTGCCGATTGCCTTCTTTTCTACCACTCACACTATTGACAATTGGCTTTTTATCGCTGACGATGTTGACGACCACGGCGCCTTCCTCGTCGCAGCAAAACACATGCGTGCGTGCGTGCATTAATTTAAATTTTCTTTACATTCGATTAACCCCCCGTAAATTGAGCGTGTATAACTGTTCAACTACACATTTAATGCGCTGCTGCTATCGAAGCGCCATCGTTACTAATTGGCGACAACCTTCATACATACGCACTTTAATTGGGAATGCATCAAACACTTTTGCCGCCGACGACTAGCCGAGTTGTCCTCATACATGGTACCACACTGTTGCCCCCACGCTGCCGTCCCCTCGAAAAGGTGGCGTTGGCAGCTAACAGATTTACAAGCCGTTAATGTGTGTTCGAAATGTCATCGATCATGGCGGCGCGCTTTTTTCTGCCCAACTTTAAGCAAATAAACTAAATTAGTTCCATTTGAAATATTATCGCGTCGTCACGTCGTCGCAAATCAAAGCTCATCGTCATCGTCATCGCTGCATCGAAATGCCGACAAAGGTATGCGTAGCGCACACACACACACACACGCACACACACACACGCACTGAGTCGCTCATTCATTCGCTGTGATTTGATTTCCGTTTCGATACTCACACGCATTCAAGTGCGAAGCTTTTTCAAGTCAAGAAGAACTGTTGTTGCTTCTATTATTTATTTATTTATTTGTTTTTGTTTTTGGTTTTGACTGCGACTTGCCTAACCAAATTGTTATAAATAATGTGCTTTATCTAAATGAAATTATTTGATAAAGAGGTGCTATGCACAGATTGGTGCGTGGAAGTGTATGAATTTTTCAGTCTTCTGGCTTGTTGTAGCTGCCGCCAATAGCCGACGCCATTGACTTTGAAAGTCGTGCAAATGCCGTCGGCACTTGATTTGACGGAAGCAGACTTTCGTTCACTTTCCTTCATTTAAATACAGAAAAGGCTTTAGTTGGAATGCAGAAAACTAAGACGGTCAACAACAACTGCAAATATTTCAAAAGTGAACTTCTTCAAATGAGGTTTTTTTTGTCTTACTTGAACAACACTAAATTAGCCTCGCAAAGTATTTACCACTTGCATTCTATGTTGCCACAATAGGTCACTCACTGTTGGCGCCGTGAAGTGCCGCTTATCCGTCAATAATCTAATCGTAGCACTTATTCCGGTCTCAGCTATTAAAATAATCTCAAGTATATTTCTCGAAATAACACATTTACTACAATTTAGTTGAGTTATTAGTCTGTTCTTTGAGTGGCAGCCCTACGATAAGACAAATATGTCAAGCGCTCAATTACCCAAAAGCCGTGTTGTTAAGTTGCACTTTGACGCGTTTCTAACCCTTTAAGATAAATCGGCGCGGCTCTTATTACTCACCATCTTTTCGATCACGACTTCGATTAGACGACGATATGCTCGCTGTGGTCTGAAAGTTATTCAGATGTGTTGAGCTATCCAGACTATTTGCTACAGCGGTCATGGAACTATGACTATCACGAAAATCACCAGTTTCGGCCCAAACTGAAAAGAACAAACCAGAATAGAGAAAAAAGTACGCAAACAAAATTAATGTATTTGGTAAAAGCTTATATGAAATTCAGAAAATAAAATAAGACAAAAACAACTTAAATATTATGAAAAAAAAAGAAGCAACTGTTGTAATGCACAAATGCCCCTTGCCAGTTGATAATGGCGAACGTCTTGGCTCGGCGCTGCTTCACTCTTTTACAGCCGGCAAAGATAAAGACGAAGTTCGCTGACTCAAATCGACTCGAGAGCTTCTTAAAACGCCATAAAAATGGCGCATAAAAGGATTTATAGCGTTTAAGCTGCTGCCGCTGCTGCTGCCTCCGTGTCTACTGCTGTTCAATGGGCTTTCGGTTAGCGCCATTAGCTGGCAACTCTGGTTCTGAGTGTGCCGCGAGTAGTTTTTAACGGTGCTTGCAGCCATTAAAAAGCAACAACAGCAACAATAACCACGACTCTAGGCCTTTCGCTTAATTATGATTTGTGCTCGTAGCTTTTAATGCATTACATGGCCTTCTGCTACAATCTATTAATAAATTGCGAGTTAATTAAATGTTTTAATTTTAGTCCGCCGACTTGGAAGTGAACAAGCGCAGCGAAACAATTCTCCGAGTGTTTGAATAATTCGCCTTAAATGAGGCATTTTAAAGTCATTTGTTTGGCTTAATTACCAACGTCACGTTTAATTTCATTTTAATTATTACTTTGCCACAGATTTATTTCATTCCCGAATTGACATGTTCGTCGTAATGTTCAATACACATAAATTGCCTATTGTCGCAGTCCGGTGTCCGGGCGTCTGGGCGCAGTCCGGAAGACGGCCAAGTGCGTGCATATGTTGAAATGTCGCACAACACTTCTCACCGTCGTTGCTCATCTGCCTTGCCTTTCGATACGAAATGCTTTAATTTATTGCATTTTCACATGTTGTCAGTTTTTTCTGTGGTTTGGAAAATCTTTGTGCACGGCAACGAGAAAATTCGGTGTGAAATTGGTTTGCGCCCTACAAGTTCGGCCCTGTGTTGCGGCATTTAGTGTCATTAGTGTCAGTTTGGCATGTGTCATAAAAACTAACCGCATTCCGCGCTCTCAACTCGCGTCTCAAGTACTTCAACCTAATTGTTTTTGAGCGTTTTACAAGTGGGTGCCCAATTGGTGTGTCTCGCAGGTTTCCTTCCTGACTGCTCGAGTAGTTCATTTTTGGTGTAATTTATGCCGTTGACAACATGAGCACATGTCTTTTCACACAAGAGAAAAAAGTGGCAGGAAACTCCATAAAACGAAAGTATTTTCGGGGAAAATGTGTGCGTGTAAATGACACCGCCACTCTTTTTAGGGGGTCACTATATGTGATTGTTTATTGGGAAAACGGGGCATGCAACGTTGGCGCATTTCCCAATTTTTCGCCATCTCAATAAAATATTTATTGCAATTTTCGATACAGAAACATTTTATCACTCATGCAGCACACCATCATCATCATCTTCGTCTTCATCATCAACGGCCACCACCAAACGTCGCGTCTTCGCTGTCGTCCATACAATTAACCTGAATACCAAATCATGGCCTATTTCACACAAAGCACACATCAATAAAACAAAGAAACAGCAAGACAGCCAAGTCGGTTCTACACGATTGCAAACGGCAACTGTCGACAGTAAAAATACTTTGGGAGACAACTAAAAAACACGGAAAAAATCACGTACCAAACAAATTTTTCTTCAATATTTCACTTTTTTTTCGCTTTTTGTTGTTGTTGTTGTCTTTAGTCGCCGCTAATTTTTCGAAACCGTTTCCTTTTTTGTGTCTGTGTTTTTTAGAGCTGAACGACACGGCACATGGAAAAGAGGAAACGATCCGTTTTCCCCGAGCAGGTCAAAATTGTTGCATGTCAAAAGTTTTTCTTCAGCATTTCTATGCCATGCTTTCTCACACACACACACACACACACACATGAGTGTATCTGAGAGTGACATTTCTTGTTGTTATTATTGCTGTTGTGGCTGTTGTTATTGTCGTCGTGGATGTTGCTGTTGTTGTTGTTGTAAGCACAGTTGTGCCGTGCACATTTCACTGTCCAAATGTGACAAGTTTCAAGGTTTGTTTCCAATGCTTCTGTGTTTTTGCAGTGGCAAGTGTCAATTGGCGCTGTGACAGCATTCGGAGGCGTTGCTTTGGCCATGTCAGCTGACAACATTTGACAACAAGTGTCAAGTTTGAATTGAGCGTATTAGAAGCAGCAAAATGACAATTTTCTGCTTTGTATTTAAGTAGAGGAGCTTAAGTGGAAATTTTCCTTTGGCTTGGTGAAAGTGATGACTGTGATGTCTGTGATGTTGCAAAAAAAAAACCAGAATATAAAATAAAATGGCAGCCAAATGCGTCTTAAATGGCTTAGCAAATATGATGCTTAAACCACATGAGAGTGATTTATGCCAAAAAGCAAGCAAATCAAGCCCCGAAACATGCACGCCCGAATGACAATCTTCGACAAAGAAAATCAAAAGTCAAAAGCAAACAAATATGCATTCAATAAGCCCTGCCCGCCCCTTGCCTGCTGCACACCCCTCAGGCAAACGAAAACAAAAAATTGGGAAAGAATAAAGAAGCAAAACTATTAATCATGACGTTTTGTCAAAACAAAAAAGAAATATATGCTCAACCTTTGGCCAAACATCAGAAGTGAAAATGCAGAAAAATTTGTTATAAATTTCTGTTTGTGCAATGATTTTGATTTTTATATTGTACGTAGCAAAGATACACAAGTAAGGACCACAAAGGCCCATTTGTCGCATTCATTCATAAAAATTGCCACAAAAACGTTGAAACACGACACATGAGCGAAACGTAGGCAAAGGTGCGAGCGAGATAGCACTATAAGCAGGCCTGCCCGAAAGAGAGAGATGCAGGGAGAGTAAGGTTTGAAAAAAAGGCTGTGTGCAATAAATTACGGCAATGCGCTACTGTCAGGACACGTCAGCCAGCAGCCACAATGTGTAAACAAACAGTGACAAAACAAAGGGACTAAAGGACAGACAATTGGAAAAGCAAGCAAACGCCCTGCGCCACAGCGAGTGTCCTTTGACAGATGCTCACCTCGCAACGACACAACAGTTTTGAAAGGATGCTCATGCTAGCAACGGGAAGAGAAGGCGAGGCAAGCCAAGACAGAAAATAAAATCCAACAAACGATTAATGTGACAGTTGTTTGGACTAGCAAAGACAGACCCAAAGGCCGACCAACCGTCGGACAGACAGACAGACAAACAAACAAACAGTTGAGCGCAAAGTTTCATAGGTGTTGCCCTCAATGATGGTGCAAAAATCTCAAAGCAAAAAATGTAGTGGAAATGCATGGAGAGGACCAGAGTCTGCCCAAAAGGACACGCCAACTCTGTGGCGCACATAAAAATAGTTTGTCTACTTTGACAAGTATTTTATTTGCTCGCACGAAACTTTCTGCAAATCGAAGTAGGGAGAAGACTTTTCTGCGGTTTCCTTTTCGAGTGCGTCAAGGGGTTAAATGTCTTTATTGGTTGCCATTGTCACTGGTGAAAATTCGTTTCTAATTTCACACTACATTTGCTTGGAATTGGTCGAATGTGTGTGCATTTCTTTTGGCAAATGTTTCAAATTACTTTTTTTTTAAATCGAAATTTGCGGTTGTCTCAACAACGACAACAACGACAACAACACTTAACCCTTTCATTGCGTTTGACTTTGCGACTTCGCTCGATTATTACTATTCGAAAATTATGCGCATATGTTCGCCCTTTTGTTCATTCGCTCAGCATCAGAGTCAATGTTCTTTAAATTGCTTTCAACAATTTGCACTCATTCATTGTCGCAACGAATGAAATTACAAGCGCGCTCGGAAGTATGCTATATAAATTTGCTATATGTTACTAAGCACACATTGACAATTTTGCTTATGAGCAACAAAGTTAATCCTAAACGGCACTTGGACGCATTCAAACGCACAGCAAAAGTAGAATTAGTTTGGTCAAAATGAACAAAACAATGAGAGTGCAGGACGATTGCTACGAAAAGTCAACACACTATGGCAATATAATGAGCTTGAACGCAGCTGTAAAAGTATATGCCATTTGGCAAATACATGATGATAGTCAAGAAGTCAGACAGACAGAGGCAAGGAGCAAAGCAGAAAAGCACACACTTTGAAACACGGCAAAAGTAGAAACGTATGACAAAACAGAAGAAAAGAAAAGAAAAGAAAAGAAAAGAAAAGAAGAGAAGAAAAAAGTCAAGCCAAACCGAGCAAATTCAAACTCATTAGTTTTGCGATAAGCGCCTGCCAGCTGAGCAGGACATCGAGGCAAAGCACTAAGCAAGTGACTTGTAAGAAAAAAAAACAAGAAACATAGCAGAAAAAGGGAAGCAGCAAGGCCACTGGCAAGATGTCTTTGGCTTTCCTTTGTTACCGCTCCCAATCACATACGCCAACACCCCCGCAACTGCTCCAGCTCAGATCAGCTCAGCTCATTCGTTCGTTTGCTCAACCAGTTTTAGTAATTTTCTACTGTCAGCTCTCATTTTGGCGCTGTCGTTTTTGTTGATGATGATGATGATGATGATGACGTACACCGGCAAACTTGAAACCAAAACCCCAACCAGCTGACCAAAGAATGTCCACTTGCTTTGGCCGCCGTGGCCGGCGTCGTTGTCGTTGTCGCCGTCGCTGTCTATGCTACACTTCACTTCCATTCCCTGCTCGGTCAGTGATATCGCTTCAAGTTGTACGAGTTTTGTTGCCAAAGATAATCTCTAATGCGACATTTTTACGAAAATTGCACGTTAAGGATAATGAGAAAAAAGACGAAATGGCAGCACGGCAGCACAGCAGTAGAGATGGACAGATGGAAAGATAGAGTAAAGGCAGTGAAGTGAAAGCACTGTGCGTGGGTGCGAAGGGAGAGGCGAGTAGACAGGGTGCAGAAGGTCGTCTGGCAGTGGCTAAAACTTTTTGTGGCAACTGTAATTGCATGCGACGTGCCGAGATGAGTTGAGGCAAGTCAAAGAAGACCAAGCGAGAAGGCGTCAAGCTGCGACTGAGGCAGACGCTGCGACAACAACAACAACAGAAAAGAAAACGGCGACAGAGGCTGCTCGACTATAATGACATTATAATTTATAAATGAAATCAGTGCTTGCGCCCACACACACACACACAGACACACATACAGCCACCTATACACATGTGCTGCCTTCAGTTTGATGTACGAGCGTGTGCGTGCAAGATGTACGACATGGCTTTGACTTCTATCTGCCCTCGCAACTCAACGTGGCCCCTCTCCATTACTTTGACTTTTGTGCGGCAAAGCTCAAGCGATGATAATCATTTGTTGGTTGAAGATTGGCTTTCAGTTTGGCTTGTCGTTCGACCGACCATAAAATTGATGGCCTGCGTCGATGCAATTGCATTGTTTACCACGCCCACCGACATTTACGTTTTGTTGTTGTTGTTTTAACTTTTATCACAGCTTGTCTGTAATTGTATTTCATTGCAAATAAGATATATTGTTGCAATTTTCTAGAGATTTTCTACTATTCATATTGCCTGGCAACAAATCAAGTCATGCCAAAATGGTCGCTTAAAGTTGCTTTTTAGATTAATAAATAAAACTATTAAATCTTTAAAAAAAAATCTATAAAGTTTGTAAATTGTAAAATGTGGAAATATCTAAAATTATGAATATCTTTAAAAGCAGCACACGTTGAATTTAAAACAGCCTCACAGCAAATGCCTCAAGATTTCCGTTTTCCGGCGCAGAAACACTTGAAAAAACACGCATTTATTATAAACCAAGCTTCTTTACACGCACACGCACACACACACACACACACACACACACGCCAACCTACATACACACATACATGCACACGCAACCATTTTTTCCACTTTCCCGACAATTCTCCTTCATTTTGTGGCTGTGGCTGTGTCTGTGGCAAAGTCTTCGTAGGACAGCCAATTTTGTGCTGCCAGACACTTTGGCGCTTCTGTTGGCGCAATCCTGGCTACGTGAGTGCTTTTAATAAGCCTCATAATTCTTGGCGAAATCGCTTTACAATGCACTATGCCACACAGCCATATCGATTTTCCTCTATCTTCAGTTTGGCGCTCTCACGGGTCCGCCAGCCTCTTTGTCTGACTGTCTGTCTGTCTGTCTGCCTGTAAATTTGTCCGCCTGATTGCCTTCTTGGAACACTCAAATATTTAAGTGTCTCGTTCTCTAATCTTGCGTCGCAGAGTTTGTTGCACGTGCCATTAACACTTTGTTGTGCTTGGCAAATACAACAAGGAATTGCTTGATAAGCGATCTCATAATTTCCAAAGATTTCGAGCTCTTGTTTTTTGTCAACTCACTGTTTGCCATGAACTTCTGCTTGACTATTTCATAACTTTATCAAAGGAGAACATCATTTCGGCGATTCTAATAACATTTATCACGACCATATCTTCTATTTGTCGAACAAGATCATAACAAAGTAAAACAAAACAATCGTAAAAAGCGTACCAGAACACAGAACACAGAACACAGAAAACAAACCAGCCGAATTGAAATCATTTGTTTGCATTTACGGCGTTGCTGCTTGGTAGAAAGTACATGTATCTACGAGAGCAGCATCTTATTTGCTCTCAGGTTGATACGATTGTTGTTATTGGCTCTTGTTGTGTTTTGTCTTAGGCAAACAAGCACAGACACTGTTTGAGCGCAGATAAGCCGTGGCGCATTGTCATCCTCAGATACATTCGACAAGCCAACGCGTCTTCATAGCTGCGCGCGCAGCACACCAAAGGCGCGCAGTTCATGAGCGTTTCTTCAAGGCTAATTGTTGCTACTTTCACTCGAATGTGCATTGTAAAAAGCTTACGTCTTGACTTGCCTTGGTTCATTATCACTTTGAATTTCATCACTTTTACAGCATTTTGTGCCATTTATATTAGGGAAACTTTTCGCCAAGAAGCAGCAGCGATTTATGTTTATTCAAATGACAGTAAAACAATAAGCAAAATAATGAAACTAAGCGTTTTTACAACAAAACGACAGACGACAGATTTTTTATACTTTATGAATGACAGAACTGTAAAAACAATAATATTTATATGCACAAATATGAATAAAAACGCACAAAAAATTTATAAATTTGATGTCATTAAACTTGTCGGCGTTGCGCAGCTGCTGACAACATAATTCAAACAAAAATACATGCCGCCGTCGGAGCGCCTGGGAAGGGAGGGCAGACTAGAGCGCACGAACGAAAGAGTTGCATTTATTTGGATGCTGGAGCGCATTAAACTGTATTAACTTCTGTTTTTTATTGTTATTAATATTGTTGTTGCACAGGCTTAAAAATACGTGCATAAAAAATAATAAAAATACCGAAAAAACTTTAAATGAAACGACAAACGTGAACTTGAAAGGATTTTGTTGTATTAAAAACACACACGCACGAAAGCAATAAAATGCATTAAAAACAGGAAAAACAGAAAAAGTCAAACAGAAAACTAAACACATAAAATTTCAAACGACATCGAAAAACAACAAAATCCAATAATGAACCTCAATAAAATATAAATCGCTGAAAACATATTAAAAATGGCGCACGTGGTGGGCGGAAGTGAGGAAGTGAGGTGAGGAGCTGCCGAAATTCTGACCATTAAAATGCCAATAATTGAAAATCCAAATGCATATAAGGAAAATGGCAATGCAATCGAATGGGAACACGTTGCGTTCTCGTTATTTAAGCAGAGCCAACGACATGTGCAACAAGAGCAGCAGCATCAACAACAACGATGACTACGACGACGACGACAACAGCGACATGAACATGAACAATGGCAACAACAACAACAACAATAACAAAAGCAATAACAACAAGAGACGTCAGTGGCGAAAATGGAATTTGTTGTTAGCAACATATTTGCGCACCTGCAACACCTTCACGAGAGGCCAATGGGCGAAGGAGATAGAGCGGAGCACATGGACGTGAGAGCGAGAACCGAGAACAACAAACACTTTGCAAACAAAATCAACACGTAAGCACGCACGCATAGAGCCGTGCCAGGATAGCAAAGGACATTCGTACACAAATCTGCTGTCGCTAATGTCCTTTGCATGCAATTTGTTTACCGCGCGGCGCCGCTGGCTCGCCAACAGGCCACATGCCACATGCTCATGTGTTGCAGCAGCATTTACATGCGACTTGTCAAAGGCCAACTGCAAACAAATAATTTTATTTCGTTTGTTTGTTGTTTGGGTTTTTTTTTTTGTGCTGTGTTGATTTTTCTGTGGCAAAATGCGCACAATTTTTGTGTTAAATTGTTTTTCTACGCAAATAAATTTTGCTTGCGGTGTTGGCCAACTCGCAGACAGAGACATCACCATGCGCCGTCGCCGCCGCCTTCTGATGCAAAATATTTTCGTTAAATTGTTTTCGCCACAGAGTTTTGTTGTCTGTAACAGTTTAATGCAAACAGTGCAAAGTTGGTTGCACTCCTCTGAACTTGGCAGCTCATAAGCATGTCGAGTCGAGTCGAGAGCATCTCTGATGTCGTAAGGATGGAGAAGTCGGAAACGCATATTTCGGTTGGGAGAGCAACTAGACACTTTATTGCAACAAGGCGGCGTGAATCTACAATATGCAATTTCGGTCTAGACCAGTGAGGATTCACAACGTATTTAAAAGTTTTCATTCTGTGATCCGAAAGAAAACCTTTATCAATTCTCACGTATTCAAGACTTTCTTATTTCTTTTGATTAAATTTTTGCTTGTAACGAAACGTTTGGCCAATTGAGAGTTTCTTTCAATAGTAAGTGTGACCTCCCTATACCTCCACTGCTTGGTTCAGCTACCCATGCCACGCACTTGCACGCTTCCTCTCTTTACACCAAACAAACATATTCTATTTTTGTGTATCATAATTACAACGATTATCCGCTCATTTTCCCATTGGATTGCAACAAAATCAACTCCCAGAACAATTACCTAAGCAGAACAACAAACACTTGACTTAACTTGACTCTTTCCCAGCTGAACATATCAAATTTCATCCAACGGCAACAACACACACACACACACACACACAGGCACACAGGCACGCACTTGACATCACTTGGCATGCACTGAAAAAGCGCTGGAATATCCGATGGCAATCGACTGATACGCCGACCACCCTTACAAACGGCCTATGGCAGAGCGTTGGAACACAGAAAAACGACCAAGAGTCGAAAGTAAGGGAACTGGAGCGTAAGCGCCCAGCAGTGTTGCAGCACTGCGGCGCTGTGGCAGTAACAGCATCGGCAGCAGCATCAGCAACGGCATCAGCAACGGCATCAAAAGGCTCTGCGCCAGAAGGGTGCTCAATTAGCCGGAACACAGAATGGAACAAAGTGAATTTTGTCACTGGGTGTGTCTGTGTGTGTGCTTGAGTTTGTCGCTAATGATTACACAATGATTATGTTTGAATGCGTGTAAGTGAGCATGTGTAAGTGTCACAATGCTGGCAGATTGAATGGATTTGAATCGCTGTGTGTGTTTGTGTATATAACGACAAGTGTTTTGTTCTTTTTTATTGTTGTTTTGTATTTTGTGACGCGCAAATTTTCACACTCGGCAACGTCATCAACTTTATCATCATCGTCACCATCATCATCATCGTTGCCTTCATTATTGGCATTGGCATGATGTATTTGAATATTATTTGGCAAATTATTGCTGACATTGTACACAAACAAAGGCAATCGCAAAGCGTGAAAGATCGCTGCCACTAAGTGTAACTGATGAATATTGAAATGTCGACAGCTGTCGTTGACAGTTTCGTAGTTGGCGTGCCTTGCATGAATAATAGACAAACCCGACGTTATGAAGGCACAACCGAAGACGTCGAAGAATGAGAATGTAGACACTTGTTGCGAGCAAATTTCGAAGGTAATAAAAATTAGTTAGGAACACAATGATTTACTTGAATAAACTTTCGGTGAGTTCATAAAAACAACCATAAACGATCGAAATGTGTGGCTGACTAATTGAGCTTTTATAGCAAATATCGCATCCCAAAAAAGAACAACAAAAAACAGCCCCGAGGAATGAGGCGTCGCGTTGACAGCGCACGTGAATTATGGCCTCATTAATTACTTGTAAATTTGTAAGATGTCAGAATGCGTCGGAGCAAAAAAGAAGGCAACCGCGCTGAAGACTTTCTATAATTTCACTTAAACTTTCGGTTTTCGTGATAAATACTTAAATAAATTGGCCGCAAAATCGCTTTGCCCCCTAACCGAATTCGAATTCGAACAGACAAAAACAACAACAAATACAAATATAAATACATGTATAAGAAGCAAGAAAAGAATTTCACATGGAGAATACTTACTTCTGAGCTTCTCGAGCGGTTCATGCTTGGGCGTGTGCGGTGGCACGACGGCATGATGCGGATGCTGCGGATAGCCGCTGACGAGATCCTGACCCGCAGCGGCAGCGGAGTGGTGCAAATGGCTCAAACTACTGATGGGCATTAGACTCGAAATGGCGGGTGAGATGCTGACCGACGCCGAGCTGGAATCATGCAGCGAATGATGATTGTGTAAGTGATCGGTGCTGCTGCCACCGCCGCCGCCGTTGACTGTGCCCGAGCTGCCAGTGCTGCCGCTGCTCAAAGCTGTGCTTGTTGTGGTCGCGCTCTCAGCCGAACCCGCCGAACCAGCGCCGTTGGCAGCGCCGGCATTGACGAGATCCTGCAGACATAAGCCATTCGACTCGGCCGACATTGCCTCCAGGCCGTTCAGAGATGTAGCCGAGCTGGTGACGACACCTAAGCCGCCAATGCCACCGCCAAGGCCGGCGCCACTATTGCCCACGCCACCGACACCGCCGCCCCCACCGCAGCCGCCAGCGGCGGCCCGGTCCATGCCTAGGTATGTGGGGAAAATGGTGGAGAAGCTTTGGGCCACGGCAGCCTGATGCGGCTGGTGTG
This sequence comes from Phortica magna, assembly GCA_037044515.1. Lineage (NCBI taxonomy): Eukaryota > Metazoa > Arthropoda > Insecta > Diptera > Drosophilidae > Phortica > Phortica magna. Next base: position 201,030 of record JBAMBP010000822.1, on the reverse strand, counting down.
GATGGTGTACGGCCGGATGGTGATGCAGCGCGGACTGTTGATGCGGCGTGTGCGGATGAAGCGGCGGCAGGTGATGATCTCTGCCGGTGAACTTCGTCGTGACGACGTCCTTAAAATGTTGCAGGAATGTCGTCGTCGTCTTGAGGCCGGTATCGTATAACGTTGGCGAAATAATGTTTACGGCCGCTACGGATTCCTGCTGCTGCTGCGAATTCAAATCGATCTGCGCGTCGACTGAAGACGTCGGCGCGGTCGTATTTCTGTGGATCGAAAAAACACATATATATTTCCATGACATTAACGAAAAAACTAAAATGCAAGAATGAAGGAAGAGCAAAGAAAATTAATTTATTACAATAAGTTAGTCGCTTTTATCTCATTTCGGTTTGCTTAACACAAACAAACGCAGCTTAACCCAAACACCAGCCAACTTAACACCACAGACGACAATGGGTTAACGTTGTTGTAGTGGTTACTGTTGTTGCTAATGATGTTGATGTTGATGATGATGATGATGTTGATGCTCACTCACCGCGGCGTTCCCAACACCACACCAATAGCCACTGATAACCACAACAACAAGCGACTTCAAGCGACTTCCAGCGACGCTACGACATTTCTCGCCATGCGTTCAAGCACAACTGCCATAAAAGCCCCCAACCGCTGCCGCCGCCGCCACCGCCGCTCTTCTTCGCCATATCACTTTTGATAAGAAATGCAGATAGCTACAGCAGCGCCTTCTCTACACCATAAGTTCTGCTCTTATCTATGTAAAAATATTTACACATCGCAAACGCTCGCGCAGCTTATCTACGCTAAAAAGTTACTACCTGATCTGCCGCCCATACCCACACCACGCCGCTGTCAGCAACAACTGCTGTGAAATTTGCGTACAACACTTCAGTAACTTTAGACCAAAAAAACTCTCAGGCAAACCGAGTTTTTTGGCGGCTCTAATGTCTAAGTTCAAGTCAATTTGTTAAAAATAAATTGTGTCAGTGTCGTTGGCGTTGGCGTTGGCGTGTTGCTTATTTTCTATCGGTAGCCTAAAAATAGTCATAAAATATCATAAATCAATTAGTTTCCATTGGGCTACCCCGATTCTGACTAGAAATTCGCTTGCGTCGCGTTCCGGTTGACGGCTCGAATGTTGCCATTTCGCGCGATTTTGCCGTCAATGCGACGATACTCGAAACCAAACCAAACACACTTCATTGTCGCAATAATAAAAAAAAACTATATCTAATCTTTCGATGATCATAAAATAAAAATGAAAATAATAAAAAACTCAAATTGAATAGTTGTAAAAAAAATTCATAAATTATAAAGCAAGTATCGTACGGACGAACAGAAATTATTGTCAGTAAGTTGGTTGTATCATAAATTCTCTTGCTGACGAAAACCCAAGGGAAAAAACTCAGATTTCGAAGAAAAATCACTTCTAGTGAACTTTACTATAATTTTGGTTTGTTTTTATATTTAGAATAATTGCTGATAATTCTTTTTAAATAGAACCTAACACCATTTGTATAAACTTAAAGTCCGTCGGTGCTTTTCTATTTATCATTTTATTTCATACTTCACGCTTAGAACAAACTAGTTTCATTAAATATTTGCCTGCAAAAGTGTTCATTAAACAAAATCAAAACAAAACAGAACAAGTAGTTTTCACTTTCATTTCCATTGCTTTCAAGAACACGTAAGCCCTCGGACACCTGTTCCACTGCGGTGGCGCACGGTAATCAAATCAAATTGAAAATTTACACTTGAAAATCCCGCTTGATCTCGTTTTGATCCCGAGTGGATTACTGCGGCTACAATATTAAATCGTTTTGTGGTTCAACGTATTATTTTAATAACAATCATAAACATTATTTAGCCTTCCGACTAGATTTATTTATTCTTGACTTTTTTTCATCATTTTGATTTAATTTTTTTTTGTATAATTTCATTTTTTCTGCTCCTCAATGCGCGCGCATTTTTCTGTGTGTTTATTGTGTTGACTACTAAACGAGTTGAGCATTCCTGCTCTGCTCTGAATTATAGTTTAGCGGCTTTTCGTTACATTTTTATTATATGATTAAAAATTGTTTGCTATGCCGCAATGCATATAAATTATTTCGCTTGAATTTCTTTTTATATTATTAAACATTCCTTTGCTGTTTCCAACCCTTCGCTTCTTTTTTTGTCGCGCGCATAGAAAGACGAAAAATAAAGTCTTGAGTTTTGCATATATCTTTACTGCGATTTCAGGCATCTTGTGTGATGTTTTTGATAATGATGACTGTGATTTCGGCTGCCATTTGATTGTGCAATCTCGCACTTTTATCTTGATCTGATGAAGCCTCATCAGCTTTTTGGTGCGCCCTAAGCAAACATTAAGGTGCCAAGATTTCTATGTTGTCTTTATTTAATTTCATTTTATTTAAATTTAGAGTTCGCTGCTCACATATTTTTGCTTCGCTTTCATTTTCTTGTGTGGGTTTTTTTCCATTGTTTAAAAATTAATACAACGTGTGTATTTGTTCTTTTTTGTTAATTTTTTATTTTGTTTGCTAAAAATAATTGAAATAAAATGGTTGCTTCTGCTACTCGTGCGCGACTTAAGTGACGTCAATGCGCGCAATTGTTCTTGAGATCTTCACCGTGCCTTTTTTTGTCTGTTTTGTTCAACTCTCTCGACAAATAAACTTAAATATACATTGTGAAGACACAAGTAGGAGGAAACTGACTGATTGTATTTTGTTATTACTATCGATCATTATTGCAATGAAGCTTTTATTGTCTTAGACGTCCACTTTTGAATAGCTTGTTGAGTAATCTTATGTGAAATTATCACAACCAAGGAATATGAAAACTTTGCGACTCAATGAAGTACTAAGAATGAATAATTTAACAATTGGCTAGAATCTGTCGTGATTTAAGAAACATCGTGCACTATTTTACCGTCGGTTAAACTTATTTGGCCGTCGCCCTTTTTTCACATTGGACACTTCAATTTCTGTATCTTTACACAATACTTTAAAGCAAACTTAGATTCCCTCCTCAACACTTTTTTGTTTCCAGCTTTCCATCATGGTTTCAAAAACAACAGTCTGAAAGGCTTAATGCTACATAAAATATACGTCTAACGTATCCGTTAACTTCTTCGTCGTCTTCTTCTTCATATTAAAAGTTCACTTACTCATAACACTCCTTATAACACTACATGTCAAAAACTCACCTAAAGTAATACAGGATTTAATCCACTTGTATGTCCAACATGAATCACGACAATCAAGTCGTAATCACAATAATAATGATGGTGCTGATGACCAAAGAATGATCCGACAAAACTTGAATTAGTGACGGTCAAAGTGCGACGGCTGAAGTCGTAATAAATCTCCTTCGTTTGATATTTGCTTAGCTGCGGTCCAAAATTTCGAACACAAAAGTTGATCCTCCGTTGTACACTTTGTGATAAATCAAATCACTGTGATGAAATGTTGTTAATTTGAATGCGTAGGTCGATCGGCGCCAATAAATCTCAAATTTTGAGAATAATGCGGTACGCTTCGTCGCTTTTTGTAATAATATTTTTATAGTTTGGAACACAAAAACTTTATGTTTTTCAATTCAACGTTATTTTCACGACTATTAGTCACAAAGCTCAAATAAAAATCACAGCGATTATGTTAGTGATTAATTTTAAGTAACTCATGAACGCGTTTTTAATGCCTTTTTGTTGCTGTTGGCTCTTTTTTATGTTGTTTGTGTTTTGTTTTTTCTTTTTTATTTTCTTTTATTGCTCACTTTTTTGTTCAATTTGATGGTTTTATTTGGCAAACACTGATGGCGCACAAATGGGCAAACGAATCTCTCTAAATCCGCGACGGCTTTAGTGTTTTAATAATTTAATCCAGGGCGTAATTAGGGTAAATATGAAGCCAAGTCAGTCAGTCGGTCTGTTGGTTGGTTGGTTGGTTGGTCGGTCGACCAGTTGGCATAGAGTTGAACTCTTACTATTGCTCAATGCTGACGCTGATGCTTTAACAAGCACGGGTCTATTGACGTGTGATACGGAAACAAAAACGAAAACGCGTCTGCACCCGTAACAGGACGTATCTGAATTGAATTCGAATTGAAATGCAAAAGTATCTGCTGCGAGTGATGATGTTTCTACTGCGGTCGGTTGATACAAGAACGAAACGAGTGCGCGTCGTGGCAGGAGACACAAGCAACGAGTACAAGTTGTTCCACCGGAAAAAAGTCAGAACCGTGCAACATGCGATGAGGGATAACTCCTCAGTTCAGTTTATGCAGAAGTGCTCACGCATACACGCATACAAGCAAACAAACGCAAACACTTTTCACGCGTAACGGTACAAAGTAGTGCAGCGAACGTACTAACGAGCAAAGCGTAGAATCGAATCGAATAGAATCGAGCGTGCAAACGAGCACGAGTACGCAGCCTCAACGGTAAACGACTGAATAACGGAATTTGGTTTTTCCAACGCGCGCGCTGCTCAAGCACAACAAACGACAAACAACGAAGACACTACAACGAAAACTGATAGCGACATGCGGCAACGGCAACGGCACCCCAACTCACTTACCAGCCCAGGCCAGTCCAATAGAGCACCACTCAGCCCGGCGCTCACCCCTTGGCACATACAACTGCTGTTGTTGCTGCTCTGATAAGAATTATACGCTGGCACTCCGATGACTCTTCTGCGTGTATGTGTGCGTGAGTGTGAGTGTGAGTGAGTGCAATGCAAGCTGTGTGAAAGTAACGAGAGAAAGCAACGAGTAGCGCTCCATGTGTGAGAGTGTGAGCGAGACGGTAGACACGCCACTCGTTTGCGCTGAGACCACACCCTCAAAGACAAACGACATGTTTTCTTTTTATCACAATGACAAGAGCGTGTGAGAAAGTGTGAATGCGTGCGTGCATGTAAGAAGAGTACAGCAGATTGGCCTGCGTCGTTCGCTCTCTACCTTCTGCTTGCACACTTGTTTTCTGTTTGCAATGCGCCATTCTGTGCCTGTGCCTGTGTCGCGTGTGGTGTTTGTGTATTTGTATATTGTATCTATGCTTCACTCGACAACTGAATTCGACTCGATACTCGGCTTCAGCAGCTTCCTTTTTGTGTGAAGTTGTCTTTTGCCGTCGCTTCGTCGCACCGCACCGCAGCGCACATTTTCAATCACATCTCGCTCTCTCACTCTCACACACACGCACACACACACACACACACACACACATACACACTGTGTATCTCTCATTTGCTCGGCATGTTCTGTTCATTATTTGGCGTTTGTTAGTGATTCTTTTGAGGGTTTGATTTGTTTTCTGCCACTGTAAGTTCGTTCATACGTCCGTTTGTTTGTTGTCTTTTCTCCACCCGCTCTCATTTCTTGCTTCTTCTTATTTCCATCATTTTTTCCCACCCTCACCAATTTGATTGTGCTTCTGGCCTTTTTTTCTTGCTGCTTCTGCTTCTGCTTATGCTTCCTCTTCCTCTTCATCTGCCTTGTGCTTTGTACGTGCTGCTTTTGAATGTTTTACCAGTGTTGCCTTTCTGCTGCGCTTTCCCTTTGAATCGTTTTGAATCCGTTCGTGTTCATAATAATAAGGCTACTTCTTCGAGGGCTGCCATTTTACTGGGTGTCAAGGGCGTTTCTTTATCCCATTATTCTCTGTTATTTGCCGCCTCATTTTTGTTGTTCACTTTTTTTTTGTTGCTGTTGCTATTGTTGTTGTTGTTGGCTTTGAAGTTTTTTTTGGGATCTCGAGTACGTACACTGGCAACGTTTACTTTATTCGCTTGCCACTCTCTCGATTGCGTACAAATAAATAAATAACTGTTATTTTTTTGACGTATCTTTTTTGCCTTTTTGCTAACTTCAGAACATTTTCCTTGGCATCATCTCCTTTCCTCACTTAGTACAACTTGATGCTACTAAAATTTATTAAAATTCACAACAGCTTTTCAGGAGTCTATAACTTTTTCGTTCATGTTCTTTATTTTTATTTATTCCAACATTTTGTTTTTATAGCTTCTTGAGTGAGGGTTAATGAAATGCACATGCTATTTTTAGTTAAGTCATCACAAACAAAAACTAGTTGGATTGGACATTTGCTTTAATTTTGCATTTTTGAACACAACATTTTGAAATACGAATAAAACTAGATTTTAAATACATATAAATACTTGTTTAAAGTGTAAATTTAAGCATTAAGTGTTTTGAGTTAATAGAAGTTGTAGATTCCAGGCTAATATAATAGCAATTCCGAAATCTCCCATCACTGTATAGATCTCACTTGCAACCTATTGATTTTTATACCTGATCATTACGTTTCTCAAGGAACTCTTTACTCTTTGAAAATTTAAACAAAAAACTTAACAAGAGAATTTTACAAAGTATTCATTACATAATTATTTCAGTAGTTTATGCAAGTCGCATAATATTTGAGCTTCACTGTTCCATATATTTTGACAGCTGATAGTAGAAAATTATCGTTTCATGCAAAAATATGTTTGTGTCTACAAAATAGTACACAAAATAGTTAACATTTGAAGTGCCGCCATGAAAAACCAACACTTCTTTTCTCCACTTAACGCACAAAGTGATCGATAGTGTACTTTTTAATATGAACACGTTACTTCTTTCCCATTTAGTTACTTACTAAGAACCTTTGCTTGCGGCAAAATGGCTTTGAAGTGAACTAACTCATTGTTACACAAAACAAAACAGCAAAACTTCAAACACAAAACCAAAACCAAAACCAAAGTCTTAAGTCTTGATAAGCACAATTACAATTTAGACCAAAGTACCGCCACTTACGCTGTAGACCACTTCTGACACGCAGTCTCGGGCGATATCATTTCTAGTGCCCACTTTCGAAATGCTTTGCAGACTTACATAAAAGTGGTTGGCCACTACATGTAATAACTTGTTAGTCAGTCTACGGGATGCTCGAATTTCATTTGATTTTCACTTATCACCATAATCATTCAATCACTTATTCGAAAGTTTGTGTATGTTGTAGCGAACATCTGTTGTAATTGCACCACCCAGCACTGACACACTGTCGCACTGTCACACTGCTGTCACTGGGGCTCACTGTGCGCAATTACAGTGGCGCCAACGTGAATGGCAAATTATGGTAACATTATGTTGGTGCAGAGCCTTAGGTAATGTGGCTGCTTCTCTAGGAAGCACACAAAAGGGTGTCGAGAAGCTGTTCCTGCAGCTTTTTACGACTGTTGCCATAATGACAATGATGATGATGATGATGATAATGATGGGAATGGTAATGGTTAAGTTGGTGTTGGTGATGTTTATTATGATGTTGCTATTTGTGGCATATGATATGAAATTGGAAAAGCTGTGAAAGGGTTGCGAGTCTCAAAAGGCCAATAATATGCGGACTTTATTGCGGTGTGTGTGTGTGTATGTAATTTACCCGCACTTTTGATGACTTGGCTCTTTTTATAGTATTATTATTTCTTTGTCTTTTTTTGTCGTTTCGATTGGATGAGTACATTTGCCAATTCGAGTGCGCTGATTTGTCTTTCCGCTTGAGGTGACATACAAGTTTTCGATTGGACTTTTGACTCGAGTGTTCGACTCGATTTGCGTTATCTGCTAATTGAGGCGCAAAAAAAAGAACACTAAAACCAAAAAAGAAAATGGCGTTACCTGCCTACTCCGCCTAAGCCTTCTGTTGTCTCTTTTCTTTCTGTATGTTTTTTTTGTGTCTTTTTATGGAGTGTGGTGCCCCCCCTTCGTTTACTGAAAGTGTGTAAGCAATAAAATTTCGTAATTTACGCACTTCCTTACGACAGAGACACAAAATAAAAACGATATGTCATCGAACAATTGCTTTGCATGCTATTTTAAGGCACACAAACAAATGTCAAGTACACACGTAAAGACACATAAGCACACAAACGCACACGCACGCACACACAGGCACACACACAGGCACCTTAGAGACAGGCACTAACGCACACGGCGTGAACACATCCTTTGATACCTAAGCACGATGGCACCTAATGCCCAACATTGCCAAAGTCGCACGTACGAAGGCGAGCAAACTCATATGCAAAGCATTTCGAATGCTAAAAGTATCGCATGAAATTATCTCGGCAACTGCCGCACCCACACCCCACACCCCACACACAACTGGCTCGCTGTCGTCTGTAAGACAGTATGCAACATTTGCCAGCGCACAAAGTTCAGGCGGCAGCGCCAAAGTTCAGCAAAAGCAGCCTCGGATGCTGCTTCCATCGCAACTAATCCGCCTAATCCCGAAACATGACGAAATGAAATACGATGTCGCCGTTGTGAACCGCCGGGCAGACTCTGTCTCTGTCTCCGTCTCCGTGCCTTGTCGACTCCAAAAACTGCTTCAAAATGTCTACGCTGCTGGCGTGCGTGCCTGCTTGCGTGAGCGGCTGCCAGCCTGCCAGTCTGCTTGTCTGCCCGCCAGTCCGCTTATAAAGATATTTTTGGCATATGCATGCGGCCTGAAACTAATTTTGTGCATCTGTTTAACAATCTTGCTTCGTTCTCTGAGGCAGTCATCGTCGTCGTCGTCGTCATCGTAAAATTATTTCAAGCAATTCAACTCTTTTTTTTCGTTTTCTTTCATTTTGAAAACTGTTGGCTTAAAGCATTCATGAGCTTCTTTGGTGCTCGATGTCCCACGCTTTGATTGCTCTCAATGTCTGTCAATCTTGCAACGCTGCTTGCTCACTCTCGCTGTCCCTGTTGCTGCTTACACAACTTGAGCTGTTTTCGTTTCGTATCCTGGCATCGAAGTCAATTTTCAGGATTTGCTGGCGGCTTTAGTTGCATGCCATACATTCTTTAGCGGAAATCTCTATGAAAACCACTTCCCAAAAGAGAGTCAATAAACTACAAACCGACACACACACACATGTACACGTGGTAACAGACACACGCACACCCACGCTCGTATATGAAAACAAACATTTTCGGATGATAGCTTTGTGTGCGTGTTCGTCCTTGTTGACATTGTTTGTGTCCTGCTTCTGTGTTTTGTGTTAAGTAGGATGAAGCAAAACGAAATCGTGAAAAAGAAATGGCAACCATTTTGAGAAAGAGTTAAAGCTATGCCTGCCTGACAAGAAGCACTACCCAAATGCTCAAAGCTAAGATGTTCTGTAGGTGCAAATATCTTGTTTGTGAAACAACTTTCATAGAAAAAAGGTTGCCAATCCAAAAACCCATCAAAACTCTCAAAACCTTCATTTCAACTGTAAATAAATAATTTCCTTATGTTTTTGGTTTCTTGAATTTGACTTAATTCTGATAATTTGAATGAATAAACTGCTGTAAAAAGCAACTTCTCCGTCCATTGAACGCCTTTAAATAACTTAAACTCAATCAGACAACTAATTAATAAATTATAACAAGCCAAAAAGAAGATGACCAAAAAAAGTCTAAACGAACACAGACACCAATAAGAACAAAAAAGAAACTAGACACAAAGGACACACACACACACACACGCAAATTCTTACACACCAACAAAACCAACGAGCGCCAAAGCTAGAAAAGTGAGGAAAAGAATCAGAGACGACTAGCGTTCGAATGAGCGAGCGAGTGGCGAGCAAAAGGAAACTTCACAATATCGATTTAAATTAATTTTTGTTAGAGGATGCTCAAGCGAAAATCCTCCATTACCGTAAAGTACTTGTAACAAAGTCGTTCGTGTCATGATGTCGCATACGAAGTGAGCGCCGGACGCGTCGAATGTGCAATGCGGTAAGGACAGGACAAAAGGCAATGAGTTGGTGGGAAAAAAAGGCAACAAGGCTGGCGACCGCTACTGACGCTACTGCCGCACCTCACCGCCGCTTCAACAAATGCAAACGGGCAAAAAAACGGCATTGCGGGCCAAACAAATTAAGCGACATCGAATCGATTGTGGTATCACAACTGGCCAGGACACCAACACACACACACACACACACACACACACGCTAGCACGCACACACATGCATATGCCAAAATCATGATATGCCACGCATCGAATTCGAATTTTTGCGCCGTGCGGTCGATCTTGGCCAAAAGTTACATCGAATTATACGCGGCACGTGGTGTATGTGTGTGTGTGTGTGAGTGTATGTGTAACTATCTGCTTATATAAATATATGTGTGCACGTATGAAATTGCCTGCGACAGGGGCAGAGGCAACAGGAAAATGCGCGCACGACAAGTTCATCATTTTTATTTTACTCCCTTAAAAAATATAAACCAAAAAAAATACAACAAACAAACACCAAAACCAACAACAAAAAACAAAACCAGAATATCAAAAATTCTTTTTCACACGCACACATCTCACATGCTCCGCTTTGTGTCTCTCATCATTTATCACCCTTTGCACGTTCATTTCACTCGCTGCTCGCTGATTCGCTGGACGCATTTTACTCGCTGGGTTTTCGGCCACGCCTGCCATGCTTGTGCTCTGCATTATTGATGGGTGTGCCTTACGGCTGTTGTAGTTTGGTCGTGCGCAAACTTGGCGACGGCAAATCTTTCCCCTTCTTGCAGCGGTTTCATGCGCGTTTCTGTATGCCTTTTCACACCAGGATATCTTGCAATATTAGTTTCAAAAGTATCTGTGTATGTGTTTAAGATTTCCCCTTTATGTAAATATGTGTCACTCGCTCTTGGGACGTTTATATAAATGTCCCAAATTGTGCTTTTCTCTTAGCAGCTGATTTTGTTTTGTTGAAACTGTTGCCGTATGCGACACATTCACGGATACTAAACTAATTTTAAGCACTAACAGATGGCACTGTGGTCTTCAAAATACGAGAACAAAAAACAGTAATGAATTGTAGTCGAGAGTACACGACTTCAGAATACCCTGTACCTACAATTTGTGTCACCATTATCGAAACCGATTTATTTTCCATTGAATATCATACATACCAATTTTTACTCTTCTCGATCAAAGTGGCCACGCTTATTTTGTGATTGAATCTCATTATACTCCATCACAATAGCATACATGCAAAGTTTCATTCATGTAGGTTTTATGGTTCCAGAGATAAAAGCGTTTTTACTATATTTTCTATTGATTCTTGTTGCGGTACGGTCAGCTATATACACTCCAAATTTGATGACCTTATCTCAAAAGACAACTGAGAATATCCGACTTTTGTAATTTTTTACCCGAGGTGTCTTCAGTTATTTGTCCTTCACCCGTAAAGTAAGGCCCGTAGGGGCAAAACAAAATAAACTTGAACTGCTTAATGAATAACCGAATCGACCTGTGATTTTTGTTCTAAATTTACTTCTCTTTCGATACTAATCAAAAATATACATACTTTATAGGGTCTGCCACATCTTCATTTAGGTGTTACATACATTTTCGATGCGCAAAAACTAATATACCCTTGCATCATAAGTTACGGGGCAAAACTGCTGCAATTAAAGGCTGTGAAAATCCATGGCTTATTTAGACTCAAATCTTAATAGGAATAGGAATCTTAAATTAGTCGGGGCGAAAAATAAATCTCAGAATTTTAAATTTGGCTAAAATTAGTTTTATTGACCTAAAGACATCTCATATCTTGCTTAAAACTTAGATATTTGTGTATCTTGGTTTTTTTTGGAAACCTAATGCTTATCATAAGTACATAATTTAACTGGAGACGATTGTAAAGTCTAAATTTTCTAAATTTCATCGCACTTTAATATAAAATTACAATTTTTTACCTAATTTCAAAAAAAGTACTAAAAACTTGAAAAAATCCTTGGACCCAAAACATCTCTAATCAGAATTATTAACACACTTACCACTCATACTCCAAACATCATATCTGAATTAATTTTTTTTCTTATTCTTCCAATACATATTTCCGATTTTATTATTTTCCATACCTATTGTTGTTTTGTTTGCTTTTGTTGTTGTTCTTAATGGCTCATTTGTAAGGTAACAACAGCAAAAACAATAACAACAACAATAGCTTACGCACAATATCATTGCACATAATTATTGAATAAATCAAAGCAGTAGCGACAAATATGAAACCGAAATCGAAATCGAAACCGACACAAATACAAATACAAACGACCAATAAAAAAAATCCTTATCATGAACCAAAATGATGAGACAAACAGAAGCACTAACAATGACAAACAAACCGGCAAATGGACAGCAGACGGCCAGACATATACGCCATAACTAATACACGTGTGCATTGTCGTTTTAGTGCGAGCGGCGTTGTGGGTGGGAGGGTCGAGGGGTATTAGGGTGTTAGGAGGAAGAGAATGACTAAAAGCACCGGCAAGTCGGTGAACGAATGAATAAGCGAATGAGCGAACCAACAAACCAACGAACGAACGCATGAACGTATGAACAAATGAACGAGTGAACGAGAGCTTGTGGCCAAAAATGTAATCCATCAATTTTCGAACAAGCGAAAAAGTACCCACATAAAAGGCGCCGCCTCTAATGTCGAAAAGTTTGATTTTCGGCTTTTTATACAGATGGATTAAAATCGGGATTACAATATCAAAAAATGTTTACTTATGATTTATAGTTCGGACAACAACAAACGAAAGCGAAATGAACAGGAAAAAAAACCGAAAATCATTCTCAACTTCATGAGTCTCTACAGTGCCGACCCTTCCCTTGCGCGTTCCCATACATATGCGCTGGCGATGAGTTGGTTGGCTTCGCTGCACACGAACCATTCACATTGCCTGACGATGACGATGACGAGGACTTTGACTATGAATATGAATATGAATATGAATGAATATATTTTATTCTATTTATAGAGTCGGTTATGTTTTCCAACGTTTTCAATTTTGGCAGTCACCTAAAGTAGGTGTTGTCGGCGTCGCTTGTTCTCATTCGTTTGATGGACATGAACCGCCATGAGCCCTTCACCACATACCATATTGTCGCATAATGCTCGAAGCGTGTTCAAGGCATTATTTGGCTGAGGGGCCTAAGTCCATTGTGGGCTTTTTTCAGATCAAAGCGCATTTTGGCGTGAATCTTGCGCACTTTGAAATGATAGCGACACAAGGTGTCAATTTTTTTCGAATGTTGCCTTTGATGACGTTGATGTATGAAATTAAGCAAAACGATATTTGTAAAACCAAATGAAGCCATCGGTAAGTTTGTATGATTCGTCATTGTTTCGTTCATTGCCTTCTATAATTAGACAAATACAATAATATTTTGAAAGCTGTTTAAGGTAAGCGACTCACTTTCTCATGGAGATTAAATTATTATTATTTCTTATTTTGTTTAGTCCATGTATATATGTATATTTTGGCTTAAGAGTGATAAGTCGCTTAAGTAAAGACAACTGTTTTCTTGTCTTATTGCGTGGGTTTTACAACATTTCTGGTCTGAAGTAGTTCTAATAAATTAGTGCGATGATTGATATTGGCCGTAAAACAAGTGTAAATACGATGAAATTTTTATTAAGCATCGTGAGATCGTTTAAGGTTGAGGGGTTTGTAAGTTTTCTTACATACTAGTTATGAGAATACAAAATCAAGAAGGGGAGAATGTTTTTCAGTAGTTATTTAACCCTTTGTCCCTCACAAATTTTCTTATAAGCAACATAAAACACGGTTTCGATAGATATGATGTTAGGACTAAGCAATGAGATTATTCAGGTTTTGTTTGTACTACAAATTGAATCTTGATAATGAAAACGCTAAGATATTCACATACTTCACAATATATTTCAAAGCGTTTGGAGATTTCAGTGCATACAAAATTTACTCACTGAACTGTGACATAAAAATGAATAAACGACTTATTTTCGCCTCCACTTGTTTTAATGTTTTAATTCCAAGAATTGCTATCACCCAAACAACAAAACTTTTTGTTTAAAATCAAATATTGCGAAATATATGAAATTTACTTTTTGCCAAGAAAGTTGAGTTTATAAGACAACTGAAAATTAAAAGAAGCAAATTTACGAACACTCACGCACGCACTCACGAATGAACGCATGGTTGTATGCATGCTAACTCGCACTCGCACTCACATGAGCAAGTATCTACATTGATAACGTAGAATGAACAACGAGTGCTCAATGCAGATAAGATGAGAGTTGAAATGATTTACAACATTTGCCAACAAACATGCTCGTAACAAAATGCCATAAACATGAAAAGTTTACCTCGATGAAAGCAATGCCAAGGCAACTGCCTGAAGGCGTGCTGAGTGCGCCCCTCGAGTAGCACGCAAATGCTGTAGAAGAACAAGAGCAGCTTGAATGTCATTTAACAATCAAAAAAATGAATGTTATTTTTATATTTTTCAATTCAAATTATGTATAAATGAAAAACGGGCGCAAAGATGAGTGTTATTTTTTGTTTTTGTGTCTGTTGTTGTTATTATTGTATTTGTTTTTGTTTCTGTTTTTGTTGGTATTGCGTGGTGCGTGGTGCGTGGTGCGTGAGAAATCCTTGACACGCGCACTCGAAATGCAAACGCTGAACGCAAAATAAATAATTTCAATTTAAATTCCTCGCCTCAGCGTGTGCAAATTGAAAAAGACAAAAAAGCAATTGCAAAACGGGAAAATATGAAAAGCTCCCGACTTCTAAACATAATTTTTCTTTGTTTTGCTTTCAAATGTGATTTCGTGACGCGTGCAACTTTTTTGATTGATTTACTTTCAGCTTCTTACATTTCGCTTCTTTTTTTATGTACAAATATATTTCCATTCATACATGCATACATACATATGCACATTTTCATTAAATTTTGTTCTAAGTATTTTGTTTCGTGGGAAATTGCGATTAGCTGACCATATAAACCATCGTAAAATTGCAAGCCGTGCCCGCGCGCGCGTCGAACTTTGACTAATTTCGCAATTAAACGCTTAACTTTACGGCCGCACCTAAGCCGCTAACTGACTACCAAATTGGCTACTGTTGCGCCACGGCGACTGACTGCAAACTGCCAACAAACCGGGCCAATTGGAAATGCTGCCGTGCATGCCAGCGCATGTTGTCTGCTATCAGCGACAATTCTTCTGCTTCTGCTTCTGCGATTGTTTTTGTTTTGTTTTATTTTATTTTTTTTTAATGCTTGCCTGTCAATTTCTCTGCGAAATTTATTAGTTTATTTGCGTCAGTTGGCAATTCATTTCATTATTTACATTGTGCTTTGTTGTAGCTCTTGACGTTGTTGTTGTCATTGTGATTGTTGTTGTTGTTGTGGCTGTTGTTGTAGTTGTTATTTTTCACTTTGGAGTTTCCTTTTGTCCTAAGCTGAAATCCCACGTCTGATTCTATTGTTGACTGGCATTGCACTTTGGCGACGAATGTTTGCCCACGGAAAATATCATAAAAACAAAACAATAACAAAAAATGAAACTATCTGTTTGCACCGTCGCTGCTATCACAAAAGCCATAAAAAATGTAGAGAAAATATTGCAACTGTGCGCTTGAAATGCACTTCGTAGTTAATGTTTGATATTAAATTTATTGCGCCTTCAGCGTCACTTCTATGCGATTGTTGCACTGGAAGCGTCCTTCACTTTCGGCGTCTCCATCGGCATCGCCATTGAAATCGGAGCGTCAGGCGCCCACATCACAAATCATTTTTTTGTCTGATAACAACATCAGCTGCTTCTGCTTGTGATTCTGCTGCTGTCACTGTCACTGTCCATCACTCAATACAGCTCAGTCATCAACAATATCATCAGTGTTAAAGCCACTTGTTGTAATTTTTTACACTTATACCGATCCATACGAACATATATAATATATAGAATGTATATTGTACGCCATTTCATAACTGTGACTGAGTCACTGACTTTCATTTCACACCACCGACTCTTTAGTCACCTCGCCGTACCACACATTGTCATATGACATTTCACTGATCATTTGTTGGCATAATTTTGACAGTCTTTTGTCATTTTATTGGCAGGTCTTAAATCTGTATGTATTCTATAGTTTTTATTATTGATTTATTTTTTTCTGCTTAAGTTCTTTCATACTATAAATTTGCAAAACAAATGCGTAGTTTTCATTATAAATGTGAACAGTTCTATAAATGAACAACTTATGTTGTCTGTTCGTCGAGCAAAGTTTGATCGCCAGGTCAAATTTCATGACAGAATGTTTGATCTTCGGGAAAATTGGAAAGGTTCTTTATCTTTCTATAGGTTCTTTCTACATCAATTAATGTTTACGGCTCGATTTATTATTAATATATTATTCGGCTTATCTTTTAAAACATTTCTGTTTCTAACTATTTTGACTTGTATATCAAAGGACCTTTGTATGCAGATCTGTTTTATATTCTTACAGTTTATACCTCGAACATGCTAAATAAACACCGTTTAAAGTTTGTTCAACGATTTCCTTACCATTAAGGAAGGCAAAGAGCTTTCCTTTAAAGCATCCCTGTTAAACCGCAGTTACTTGCCTGACATGCCTGGTTCTTTCATTCCCATAGACAACAACCAATCATTATTTTTTCCTGTGTCTTCTTTCCGTTGTAAGTGGCAAGAAAATGAAGCAACAAAATTCAACACGAGCAGCCGCAGATTAAGAACCTTTTAAGGGGATTAATGATTTTAATTTTTTCTTGTGCTTTTTCACCGTATTTTTTCCGGCCATACATAACGACATCAACTGATGCCAAGCACGACCGCACGCCGCACGCCTCCCGCCCATTGTCATTCGTGCTTACTGCAGCCACTTTGCTTGTTTGCTTCTCAGACGTGCGTTCGTGCATTTCACTGTTTGCCTTGTCATTCATTTATTCGCATTGCAAGCGAAAAACGGAAGAAAAAAATAATTACTGCAAGGATGCTTGTCCGTTAAGGTAATGGACAGCAGCCAGTCACTCGAAGGCACTGATTGGTTCCAACGGGCACAGCGAGCGACACGGCCAGAAGTGTGGAGCATTGATTGCTCAACGCAGTTGTTTGCGTTGCGCATTAAGCTAATTATGGTCAAATATAAAGCGAAACGAAATGAAACACATGCTAAGGACATGCTAAAAGGAGCCATGTTGCATGGTGTGCCAACAAAGAGGGCGCGAAAGTGCCGAGCGGAAGGAAGTGAGGTTGTGTCGAATACCAACACTTTTGCAACGTTGATTGTTTTTCAATTTTCTGCATTATTAATTTCATTTCTATGCTTCCCTAATTCTGATGGCATAATTTCGTTGCGAGGCCGTTGGCTGCCACCAGAGTCACGTGACAAAACAGGCAAGTGTAACGCATTGAGCCATGCGACACTCACACCCAAATTGAGCGAACGACACGTGTCCTTGTGTCCTTGTTGCTGCTGTGCCGCAAGAAGTGGGCACACTAGACTCAATTCATCTCTATGCTTCTGCAAATATTTATATATTTCAGTTAGATCGGATGTTGTACTTTATATGTCTAGCTGTTGTTACTGCTGCTGCTGCTGCTGCTGCTCCCACCCATCACGCCCAAATCAATTTCGTCCAAACTCGTTTCATTGCCCTTCAACGTTTGCCATTCACGTTTCATCGCAAACGAATTTGACATTCTCCTTTGTGAATTTTGTTTTGAGGTCACGTGTCGTTTCGCGCCTTTTTCGTTTACGTTGCTAATCTATCAAAAATGCTGGCAGCAAAACCGAAATTGTTGCCGTTAACCGCTTCCTGACCTGTTTGTTTGCATCGCGCGCTACAAATTTGTATGTGGATTTTGACACCAGCAAACATTAAAGTCATACACTTCGAAGTGCACAACAAAAAGAATTATACAAAAAAACAACCGAAAAGAAAACTTCAAACAGGAATTTTAAGCATTTTCCCACTGACGTCAATCAAATTCTCGCATCGGGGTTGATTTGTATCTAAGCATGCGACGGTGTGGAAAATATTAACGTTAACGTTAACTTCGTTTGCGCATGTAAACTGTTCTAATCAGATTTCCGTCTTCCGAAAACAAACCAACAATGCGGAGTGTGGCCTTGCTTGTGGGGTGGGTCGGCGTGAGTATTGTTGTTGTCTTCGCTGTTGTATCCTTTTGTGGAACTGTTACCATAATTACTGAAGTGTTTGTCCAACGACGTGTGCGCAACAAACACTCAAGGGAAATGTATCGCAAAATCTGAATAGGTATTAGATAAGAAAAACATATGGATTATGGCTAATTGAGTAAAGCTGGGATAACGCTATAATTTGAAGTGATGAAGTCTTTTTAAAGAAGTAAAAAATATATCTTATTTAAAATGTTTCGAAATATGTTATTTTTTTAAGTTTAAATTGATGTTTTGGTTTTTCATTTGTTTAAACGAATATTACAAAATATATTTTAAGTTCGTGCATAATTAACGGATTACACATAAGCTCTCAGGACGAATAATACTTTTTCCTTAACAACTTCTTTTAATTTCACTATTAATGAATTCTTTAACTTATTTCACATCTCATTAGTAACATTTAAGTTCTCTTATTAATTCTTTTCTTCTTTCCTTATCGCATTTGTACATTTTAATTAATGCTCACCGCTATTTAATTCATCAAAAATTTAGAATTTTAAACCAAATGAATTAGTTTTAAATCATGTTCCGCCCACCACAGTAATATACAAAACAAAAAAAATAATGCTTTCGTCAGCAAATTTAAATTCATAGCAATTTTGACTGCATCAGCGTTGGACGGGGGCTAATAAAGCCCGTGAGCTTAAATATTTTCGCAAATGAATTAGGTGAAAAAATGCTACTTAAGCGCAAAGCAAACAAATAAAAAACTCAGCCATCTATCGTTTGATCGATTGAATTTAAAGTCATGCAATAAACTAACTAAAATAATTATTAACATCATAAATTCATAAACTAATAACAAAAATGAAAAAATTCAGAATAAACAACAAGAAAAAAGTGACCACGAACAAAATATACAAGTGGGAAACTAGTGCAATCGAAACCATATTACGTATACGCACGATAAACGAGTTGATTGGCTGACTGCTCATAAGTGCACGTTCGTGTCGATGAGTTCGTCATTGCATTGTATATGGCCAGACTTTGCAAGTTGTTCAGGGTCATTACGTGCACTTCAGTGCAATAGAACACACAAAACATGCACACTCAAACTCAGGCAAAGACGTACAGATATTTCCTCAATTTGAACTATCTCGGAATCGTCAAAAACTACAAAATATAATTTTAATAATAAATTGAGTTCAATTTTTTTTCTGTTTTGTGGAATTACTTTTTAAGCCCTTTTTGCGTTTGCTTGGATTTGAATTGCATTTAGCAAGATTTCGCCTTTCTAATTGATTGCCTCTGATGACTCTTGTGTCCAACAGGGCCGGTGCCTGTCTATATGATATGTGTGTAGGTAAATATCGAGCATTCATAGCGTTGTGTATCCACATTAGATACAAATACATATCGTCTGTTTGTAATGCACGACTTTTATTTGCGCATTACAATTTATAAGCACTTAAGTTGGTTTTAAGCTCTGGCGCCGCCGCTCAGCCCATTCGGAATCAACGCATTTTGTGCAAAAAGCAGCAATGAAAAAAAAACAATATACATATAAGAAAAAAACATTGCTGGAAAATATGTTTCCAATCGCATGGCAGGCGCTCGCAAAAAGCCTCGCGGCGCCAGTCAATGTTTAATTTGCCATTTTAATCGAAAAGCCGTATGACATACAAGCAATCAGCCAGCGACCCAATCGGAATTGAGGGCGTTGTGATTGAAAACGTAAATAAAAATTTGGTTAAAGAAAATAATTAATAAGTTTAATCAAAGAAGTATTGAAGTAACACTGCGCCATCTGACGGCTAAATCGGCGAAGCTACTGATTAGTGCGAGAGCTTCTTAAGTCTCGAAATAAACATCGAAACTATCTTTGCAACATTTATTCTATCGAACATTTGTACAACCTGTGATGTACCTTTTATTTCATCTCAAGAATACCTTGTACATTTTCATTTATCTTACTTGTATGGATAATTAACCAATTACATGATCTTCAAATGTATTGAATACTTCAGATATTAGACCTTATTTGCAAACAGATAAAATTTAATTAAGACTTAAAACAAAATTTTATTTGTATTGTATTGAATTGAATTCTAACTTTATTTGCGAAAATATTCAATAAGATTGAATAAACTTATTAGAAAATATTTTAATCTCAATATAAAAACTACTTTCCTACAATTAACAGCAATCTTAAGCAATTACACAGAAAGAATTTTTCACTTAAAACATCATTTGATGAGATTGAAGTTGAACAAACTTGCCTTGAACTAAACGTGGTTTAAATTTAAACTTAAATCGAGCTATTTACACATTAAATACTTTGGATAAAACGCAATATAAATAAAGCGAGTAAGTAAACCTAAAAATGCTATGCATATAATTTTAGCCTTATGAGGAGGCAGCTAGAGGCCTCAACTTCACTTCAGCTTTCCCGATTTTTCATTCACCGCGGTCAACGCTTATTCGCGTTTTGTGATCTTAACACGTAAGCCATCCTTAGGACGTAAAATAAGTTCGCCGAGTAGTGTCAGATCCTCACGACGATCGACGGCCTCAATTTTATATTTTCGCAGCACAGTCGAAATGACAGCCTTCTCCTCGAGTATGGCGAACTTTTGACCAATGCAATTACGTGGACCAGCGCTGAAGGGTATATAGGCAAACGGATGGCGACCCGCACAATTCTCAGGCAAAAAGTTGTCCGGATTGAACTGTTCCGGCTTGGGGAAGACTTTGGGATTGCGATGCAATACGTATGTCATGATGATGGCCTGTGTTCCGGCTGGCACAAGTTTACCACCTATACGTAAGATGAAGGATAGCAAAAGTTAACGACATGTTTTGAGTGGTTAAACAAAAAGTAAAATACCGATTTCAACATCCTCGCCAACCATTCGCGCCATCATAGGCACACTGGGGAACAAACGCAAAGCATCTTTGATGCAACACTCCAAATAACGCATATCCATCAAATTCTTCATGGTCGCAGGTGTTTCCTTATCATCGCCAAAGATCGCATCTAATTCCTCGAAGACGCGCTCTTGATACTCTGGATGTGAGCCGAGCAAGAAAAGTGTCCATGAGATCGCTGCCGATGTTGTGTCATGACCCTCGAACATAAATGTGTCAACCTCTTCGCGTATATCCTCATTCGATAGAACAGTGCCATCCTTGGAGGCATCAATTAAAAGATCAAGGAAAGCCAAACGCTTCTTCTTGCCAAGATCATCATAGGCGTCGGGTTCGTTGTTGTTGTTATTATTGTTGTTATTCATGGCCAACTCAGCTTTGCGTTCGCGTATCACCATGTTGGAGAAACCGTGCAGGGTGCCAATGTAGCTTTCATGTAGTTTATAGTCCTCGGTTAAACGGAAAATTGTATCATTCTGAAGCCAAATTTTCGACTGACGACTTTGAACAATCGAACCGATGCTGTGGGTAAATATAGCAGATGAGTAAGGTTTTCGAAAAAGTATAAAGTGTTTTCAAGGTCTGAGTGTGTGTGTGTGTGTGTGTGGTATGTGTGTGTCAGTGTATCCTTTGACTTGAATCATTGCCATTATGTTGCTCCTTCTGCTGTTGTGCGCTTATCAGTTGTTATACATTTTCATTTGCTGCTCTACTGACATCTTAATCTCGCATATTTCGCGCATGAAAGCACACGCACAGCCAGCCAGGCTTGCAGGCTTGCAGGCAGCCAAGCAGCCAAGCCCCAGCCACAAACCCTGAATCCCAACCCCAACTAACTCTAGTGCACACAATCAACACTTGACAGCTTTCGATATTAAATTTCTGCTACACTGACAACTTATTTTGCACTGAATTCAATTCACTACAGTTCAGTTTCACTCCAGTCGTTCAGTTCAACCTCATGCTGCCGCTTCAACCACTCAATGTTGCTCACTCACCCGTACACCGCCTTCACATATTCCGATTCGCTGTTGCTTTGCGCATAGATGCGTCGACCCATGGCAGTTTCTGCAAGCATATTCATTTAATGAAACTCAATTTGAAAACATTAAATTTCACTCTTCACTCACCACACACAATATCCAACGTGCAGAGCGTCACATATGGAAACACATTGAACTCATCCTTGCCGACTTCGCACTCCAATTTCCGTGCCAATACAACGCTCTGCTCATTGAAGACATCAATAAAGTCATCCAAGATCTTAAAATGGAAGGCGGGTGTCAAAATCTGCAATGAGGGTAATTATTGAAGTTCATTAAAAGATTTCGGTTGAAAAGTAAAAGTTTACCTTTCTGCGTGAATGCCATTTCCGGTCAAAACTCGTAAGTAGTCCGGTACCGAGCCAAGGGCGCAGATAATCATAGTCATGACTTTTATTTACATACTTTTGACTGTTTAGTATGGGCTGCAAAAAACCAAGTGAGTGTGTGTGTGTGCATGTGTTAATTTGCATAACCTATTAGTCATTTGGTTGTTACTTAAGTCAACTTACCTCCACAGTCTCCGGCTCGAAGAGCAAGACATACGGACTCGGCCCCTGCCAGACACGATTAAGACCTATGCGCGTGCCCCAGAGCTTTTGCATGCCGGTTACACGATTAAATAATTCTAAAATGATTAATAAGAATTATTATCAAATAAATATTTACGAAAACGATATGCAAATAAGCAAACTTGACTTAATCAGCCTCTTTGGCCGATTAGATCTAATGTAAAACAAACAAAAGTATTCGTTGAAAGATTTGGAATTTAAGATGAAGCCGCAGCTTCACACACAACATGTTCAACCCTCTAAGCGACAATAAAAAATATTTTACAACATTATAATTAATTTTAAGCAAAATAAACTCGCCAAACAACCTTAGGATTTTACAAACATATTTTTTCCTTCAAATTAAGCAAAAAAAATACCAAAAAAAAAAATAAAAAACCGTAAATAAATTATTTGCAATTATTGCAGCACCTTTTTACTCTGAACAGCCGCCTTTCTTTAATTATTGTAAAAAATAGTGTACATTTGTTGTCACCTTTGTTAACAAATAAGTATAAAAACAAAAATGTTAATTGAACGCCGGCCAACAATACATGAATGAATCTTAAAAAAAATATACGATTTGACCGATTTTGTATACGAATTTTTTTATATTTTTGCTTGTTTGTTTACTTTCGGACGTTTCAAGTTGCTGTTCGTCAACGGCATCTTCAAGCTGAGCGCTGAGCACTTCCGATGAAGCCAAGCGTCATCACAAACTATTTTCGCTCTTGCTTCATGTCTTTCGTCTTTCTGTTGTCATTTATTTCTTTCATTTCTTTCACTACTTTGCTTCAATTTTCAGCTATTACATAAAATCATTGTTAAGTAGATACATATACATGTGAGCGCAGGTACAAGATACAAACAAACATATGTGAACATGTGTTTCTATTAATTTTGTTGTTGCTGTTTATACCCTGTACATACTGTACCAGGGTATATTGTGTTTGTTTGGCCGAAATGTATGTAACGCAGAGAAGGAGGGGAGGGGGACCCTATAAAGTATATATATTCTTGATCAGGACGACAAGACAAATTGATTAAGCCATGTCCGTCCGTCTGTCCGTCCGTCCGTCTGTCCGTCCGTCCGTCCGTCCGTCCTCACCAATGGTTCTCGGAAACTACAAAAGATAGAGACTTGAAATTTGGAGGATAGACTCGTGATGCTCGGCAGCAGATCAAGTTTGAACGGTTTTGAGCCACGCCCACTCCTTCCCGCCCAACCAGCTACGCCCACTTTTTGGAAAGGCTATAACTTGAACACCAGAAACGCTAGAACTATGAAAGTTGGTATGTCGACTAAGTATGTAAAGACCTATAAAACTGCATACCCCAATTTTCCCCCCAACCCTTCATTACCCCTCAAAAAGTGTTTTTTTGTAAATTACTGTATCTTCAAAACTATAAAAGATACGGACCTGAAATTTTGTATGTAGACTCAGTAAATACATGTCCTTAAAACTGCATACCAGAAAATACCCATTTGTATTTTTGACTACCCCTCAAAGACCACCAAACTTACATTTTTTGTAAATTTCACTTTTTTTTTACAAAAATTTGTATATCTCCACAACTATAACAGATACGAAATTGAAACTTTGTATGCAGACTTCATAGATGTATGTCTTTAAAACTGCATACCCCAATTTTCCCCCCAACCTTTCATTACCCCTCAAAAATTGTTTTTTTGTAAATTACTGTATCTTCAAAACTATAAAAGATACGGACCTGAAATTTTGTATGTAGACTCAGTAAATACATGTCCTTAAAACTGCATACCAGAAAATACCCATTTGTATTTTTGACTACCCCTCAAAGACCACCAAACTTACATTTTTTGTAAATTTCACTTTTTTTTTACAAAAATTTGTATATCTCCACAACTATAACAGATACGAACCTAAAACTTTGTATGCAGATTAAAGAAATGTATGTCTTTAAAACTGCATACTAACTTTTTCCCCCTTACCCTTTATTACCCCTCAAATAGTGTTTGCATGTCAAAGCCTACATCTCCGAAATTGTTGAAGGTACGGACCTGAAATTTTGTTCGTAGACAAAGTATATATAACTTCTTAAGACTGCATACCAGAAAATACCACTTTGTATTTTGACTACCTATTAGAGGTCGGCAAACTTAAATTTTGGATAAATTCCAGTTTATTTTTATTAAAATATGTATATATCCACAACTATGAAATATACATGTCTGAAATTTTGTATGCAGATTCAGTTAATATACGTCCTTTAAACTGCATACCGAAAAACACCCCTTTATTTCATGGCTTCCCCCTCAGAGATCAACAAACTCGAATTTTTCGAAAATTCCTCACTTTTGACTGATTTTTTATATTTGGAACACCATTTAAATGGGTGAGGGTATGTGCAGGGTATTATATGGTTGAGTATACTCAACTATACCGCCCTTACTAGTTTTTTTTTGTGGCTTTGTGAGAAATACGCCACCGAAATTCATTGGGCTCGAGTTCATTTTGTGTTACTTTAGTGAGTGTCGCGTTATCTTTTTAATTAAGGCGCTGACGCAGCATTTGAAGCGTGCATTTTTAAGGGGCACAGGTGAGCCATAAGCTTGCCCCCCCACACTTAGTGTAGTCTGTAAGCTTGGTTGCCGAATTACGCGCTGTGAAACGTGATTTTGCGCATGTGTGACAAATATGTGTTAAAAAAAGAGAGAGAAGCTGATATTATGCCACCTGAACGAGTCAGCGTCGGTGTGAGAAGAAGCTACTACACAAGAGTTTTATAACAGTAACATAAAAATTAACACAATACGCGCTTGTAATGACCTTGATTGTGTTGGTTATTGTAATTATTATTGCTTGTTTTTTGTTTTGTTTTTGTTTTCTAACATAAAATTTTGATGCCCAATTGAAGTCGTAACAAGCTCAAGTTGAATTTGATGGAAAGAATTGTTGAAAATCTTGACCTTACACAATTGGTTGAATATAATCAGTTAATAATGAGTGCGTTGCTTTAATCAGAACTGTTTTCAATTAATAAAGTGCAGATTATTTATTATACTCTCTCCGTAAAATTATAATAGTACTATAACTTGGTCCAAAAGCTTGTAACACCTAGAAGGAGACGAGGCTGACCACTTTAAGTGTATTTGTTTTTAATCAGCTCGCCAAGACGAGTTTATCTAGCCTGTGTCTGTGTATAAACAATCTCGTCAAATTTTGCTGGGAGTAATCGTTTTTCACAATAATTAATATCTGAAAATGGTTCTAAACCAAAAAATTCAAAATGTTCAGTCTCATGTTATATTACTTAGTATTTACTTTTTCAGAGTAAAAGCTGAAATTCAAGTTCCAAAATCTTGCATTACACTTTATTGAAATAATTAAAATTAAAATAATGAGTTCAATATAAAATTCGAACTCATTTGACATTAAAAATATTCAATCTCATCTCGAGCCTTTTCCTATTACACCTTTAATTTACTTGCACGTTTGTGTGACACAAAAAAGCTGTGACATTTTTGCACCAATTCTCTTAATTAGCAATCAAAATAAAGATAACAACAACAAATTAGTAATAACAAATACAGTTCGATTAACGAACTCGTAAATGATATTTTAAATAATCACTGCCAAAATCTCATTTAAAAGTTGATCCGAGCGAGCGAGAGAAGCCGAAAGCGCGAATACAATGTTGCCAATGCCAACAACCGAAATTGCAACGCGGTCTTTGACAACTTGAATGCCAGTGCAGGCGTGCGCGAAGTAAGCTAAGAAAAAATCCGGCTTGAAAATGTTCTCAACACAAATCTGCGATGGCCTTGAAGCCGGTATCAGACACCCAAAATGGCCATAGGCAAGTGCGAAGAGGCGAAGGTGTTGCAACGCCGCCTTCAAACCACCAAACTAAAAATTGTTTTCTCGTTTTATTTTTCTTAATTCACTGGCAGCAACATTGGCATTTACGCTTGAAAGACAACCTTGATGCTACAGTCAAAAGAACTTTGAAGAATCCCCCCGTCTTCAATGACAACTTCTGCCGCATCATTTGTTTAAACAATTTTATGTTGCCACTTGAAAATTATTTGCGAAAAGAACATGTCGACAAGACGATTCTTATTATTGCAGCAGGAACGTTACATAGATTTGGCTTGCCTAGATCTTTTGTACACTTACAAAAAATATTTTAATATGTATTCACACTTTGTGTGTGTGTGTCGTTGCTCATTTGAGTAAATTAATACTTATAATGTTTTTATCGTTTGGTTCTTTTTTGTTGTGAATGGAACGAACAAGTTTTCGGCTCTTAGCTTCTCACGTTCAAATAAAGCTTTTGCCATTGATTGTTGCCACGTTCCTTGATTGCCTTGAATTCGCGTTGATTCAAACAAAAAATATTCTTACAACGAAGTTGAATGCAGAATTTACACATTTGTATTTGAATATATGTATTGATAGTCTTAGAGTTTTCTTATGGATTTCTTTAACATATTTCAAGAAGAATTTCGATCCGTTCGATTGTTGCTGGTAAGAAATCAGATCTTTCATAAGAATGGATTATCCGTCTTACTCAAGTATTCAATCTCAACCAAATGTAAAAGAGTTTTTAACTCGAATTTGAAATCAATCATTCTTCACACCAAGTGAATTCTAGACTTAGGAAAACAAAAATATTTTGTATTGACATTCATAATCTCAAATCGATGGTTACGAGAAGACGTCGAGACAAGAAGCACGCAAATCAAGTTCATAAACATATCCGACCATGAAATTATGAGACACCATGCCGGACGCGTTTACCGCTAGTTTGACCCTTGCGAATATCTATTAAATAAAACATTTTTATCGGCGTATATTACAACATTTGAATACGAAATTGATGCAAAATGATGCAAAAGCTTTGTTTGACTTTAATCAAACAAAACCTGAATTGGCAAGCCTCGCCAACTTCATTCAAGTTTTAAACTTACAAAATATCAGCGAACCGCCAAAAAAAATTGTTGAGCAAAATTCAAAGACCCAAAAGTGATGCTAAGACAGATGCCAACATCTTGAGATGGTTGAGAAGGAAATACTTTGAAAACACTCTGCCTTCAGTGAACAACTATTAACAAAGAAGAACTTCCTCATTCTTAGAAGAGCCAAAGAATAATTTTCTGAAGTATTTCGTGATAAACTCATAAAAAAATCTCTGCCATTATGATACTTCACGACCACTTTATCTTGATACTTTTATTATCTATCAAACTGAGTTAATTCAAAACATTGTAAATTACAACATAACAAATGAAGAACAAGTTTTAAGAAACGGAACTGAAAACAAAACCCAAAAACTCTAACATTTGTTGCTATCTTTATCTCATTCTAAGAACTTACCATGTTCATTTCCTACATGCTTGATTGAAACACTCGTTGGTCTTAGCTTGTTTTGTGTCCGATTCGCATCATTAACGGCCAGTTAAGCCAGGCCAGACAAAGACCAGCAGCATTAACGAAAATGCAACACTTCCGAATACAAAAAAGAATAACAGACTTGTTTACGCTTATTTCCGCATTCAAATTTATTTAAAATTCAATCGTTCATAAGAAAGAAATATATAATAATAATAACAATGAACTTCATCTTTGAGCGCTGCGAGTCTCTCAATTGGACCCTCATTAATTAGCTTTTTGAGTATACAAACGCTGATCCGCATAATTATTGATTTGATTTTTTTCTCTTGCTTGTCTTGTTTTTGGGTTTTTGTAGTTTTTTAGCGATTATTAAACAAAAAGCGAAACGAGTTAAACCGTACTGAACTGCTTCATGATAGGTTAAAACAACTAAATCTGTTATCTTAGCCAATTTGTTCACGGTTTTTTGTTTTCGATGCCTTTGGTGCTCTTCAACAATTTAAATGTCAAGATTAAGGTCTTTTAGGTATTGTTTTCTTTGACATCGTTCAATATTTCTTTCGTTCTTTTATTATTTATCAAAAAGCTCTATTTTGGGATTCGTATTCTTTTTTATGTTGCCTCAAGACTTTTGCCATCACTGAAATTGTTATCCAAATAGTGAAAGTATTTTTATTTGAGTTTAAGTTGTATTTAAGTTCACGCAATCAAACTAAGACGCATAATTTGTGTAACTTAGTTCGTACCATGATGGTTTTTTGGCGAAATGTTTTTTCACTTTTTCGGTAACGCCTTATTTTTTTACCCAAGTTGTGTAATGAATCAAAACTCTTTTATGTATCTTTTGGTCAATCACAATCAGATCGTAGTAAGGAAAGAGTTGAATGCACAGCGGCCGCTTATATTCTTCCAATGTCTTTCAGCGCTACAAGCAACATATGACAGTATAACTTTAACCCTCTGCGAATACTAGACTACCGTTTGTGATATGGAGCCCTTTGGAACATAGGGTTAATTAATATTTCTCGCGTTGAAATTGGCTGCAAAGATGTTGATGAATTTAGACACTCTTCCTCATTTGCTTATATATAAATAAGATTTGTCATATGAAACAGACTACAACTTGACGGTAATCTATGAAGATCACAAACGGGTTTTTAATTTTTGACTAATTTGTAAAAAATTTTGATACAATTTACTTAAAGTGCGCAATGTTTTCTTTGATTTTTTAATTTTGACATTTCAATTTTTACTAAAATCCAAATGATGTAAACAATTTAATTTAATTTGTACTCAACAACTTTGAACATGTTTCAAGCAATAAAAATGTTGTATTTTTTTTTTAAATTTTTATTATGAAAAAAGTTTTGTAAAATTTTGAGCTATTAAAAATAAATTTATGGTTTTATTCATGCATTTTATGGTCAACTTGTATCTTTCGGGGATTGTTAAATACAGAATTAAAGTTGACAAGTGTTAATTAATGAGTCAAGTCAATCGCTAAATTTGTTGTTTACTGAACAATGAAATTCAATTAGAAACTGCAAGCACTTAAGACGTTCGAATTGCGTTATTAAACACTTAAACAAAGAAAGAAATTCACCGAAGACAAAACAGAAATGTTAAGATTTCAACAATTTGTTGATTCTAAATTTCAAAATCAAATAAATCAAGTAATTATCACATTTCTCAGTTCAGAGTTTCAGGTTCAATAAAAATTAGGCAAACACTGAGAATTAAACTGAATTTCAGAATGTAAGATCTAATTGCACATGCAAATGTCAGAAACCCGATGAATCACCTATGCAGGCATAGTTCATTAACATTGAAAGTGAAATTCTGATGTCGAAACTAAGCAAAAAAAAAAAAAAGTTTACTCAATGAGAATTATATTTGTAGTTACACATGTTAATGCTAAGCAATGCAAATACTTCCGATTTGTGTTCAAATTTGCTTTGGACTAACATGGCTACGCCGCGCACAAATTAACACTTTCAGAGGCTCAGTTTTGGAAGCTATCAAATTTACTATTTTGGCATTTGAGCGTCAAATCAGAGTAAAAACGCGCTTTATTTACTAACAATATTTGACGATACGATCAATTTCAGCTCAAAAATCAAAATCATGGCCAAACACTATTTGACGTAGAAAATTCAGAAGTTCATTTGAAAAACTCACCGTCGTGATCGACATTCATTTCGATTGCATTGCCCAGGAAAGGCATCGCTGCGGGTCCTGGTATCTTCTCGATCAGCTTGACCATGCGCGAACGACGCTTATTGTAGACAACAAAGAACATTGTAATAGCAGCGAGCAGGAATATTGTGATTGGCGAATAGCCCGAAATTAATTTGACGGTTTTCGTGAGCAAAATGCTCTCCGACATGAGCGACGTGAACACTTTCGAGGACATTTTCGGTGTGTCTTATTTTGTTTATTATTTAATTTTAGATTTTAAATTTTCGTGCACTTCGCCAAATTTTTTTTTAAAAACATTAAGAAAAAATTCCAAAAATAATGTTGTCCTACTTTTGCACTTTATCCTTTAAAACCGAAATAATTTGTTGCAAATATCTCACAAGTACACACGTACATATACACGCACGTTAGCCTGCTTCCGTTTCCGTTCAATTAGAATAAATGTGAGCGAATTCAAAGCTTGGCTTTCATTTCACGGGCTCCGAAACCAACGAACTCCGGCACAGACGCTGGTCGAATGTCAACTAACAGAAATCCCGAGATTGTATAAAAATTTAAAAGAAGTGCTAAAATTTTTCGTTTGTTTCGTTTTGATTTTTTTCTTTTTTCATTTTATTTCGAAGCGCTCGGCAGCTGCGCAGTCGGCGCTACCGAGCGATCGTGAGCCGGTCTCAATTGCCAAGCTGAGCGTCGCTCGATGCGCTGAGCTTGACGAAAAATACAAAAATTACGCGCCGTTCAGTTAGTACGAATTTTTGATACACTACAATTGTTATTTTCCTTAATTGTTGCGGCTGCTTAAAAGTTTGGATGGAAAGGTACAAAGCTTGGGTACATTGGCTACATTGACTCACTTTAAAAGAAGATTATACAGTACAAATTGAATAATATTTAAATGCAGCCAAAGCAAATCCAAAACTCTAAAATAGTAGTAGGAAAATGCTACTATTTTTTTAAGTTTCGCATACAGTAGCAGGTCGAAATGAGTCTGCAATTTGGTTTAATGTTTTTTGTTCCTTCCTTTTTTTTTCTGTCTTTTTCTTAATGTCATGTTAGCTTTGTAGGTCTCCGGCGCATGCCAGTTGTATATCATATGTGACGGTTTGCCGCGCGTCGACTGCCCTTGTGACTCGCAACAAACTGACGCGAGTTACTCAGCACGCTGCACTTTTCATTCAAGGCGTTCAATATTTGCCACATTTATCGCTATGCAAATCATTTGCCTTAACTTCATCGACATTCATAATTTCAACAGTTCACTACGTCAATTTGATTTCATAGCTAAATTAATAAACCATAAGCAACAAACCGAGTTTAGTCGCATTTTATTTTTTTTAACTGAGCGTGGCCTTTACCAACAATTAACAAAGCTAGAGGATATGAATTTTTTATTTCTGTTTTTAGTATATCTATCTTTTGATTCTTTATGTACCAAACGTGCAAACGGCATGAGCCGAACGGTTCTATTGAGTCATATTAACCCAAAAACAAGTATCAAATAAAAATATCAGCAATTAAATGAACTGAATGTAAAGCTTTAACGCATGTATGTTTTGTTGTTTTTTCGTGTGCAAAGTACAGAAGTTTTGCTTAGAAATTTGAATTGTTGAGTACAGATTAAATAGAATCGCAATTTTCATTGACGCTAAACTAACATTTATTAATTAACAGTTTAAACTTATTAAAGACAGATTATGCCGAACCCAGAAATTTTCTCCAATGAAATTAAACTTGAAATAAATTCCACTTCAGATGAGTAGTAAGCAAACTGAGAATGTACGAGACTCAATACCGTTACTAACACGTACGCCAAAATCAAGTTCAAAAAATTACAGCAACAACAAAACATAAACAAAAAAGTATACAATTTTAAAGTACCCGTTTTCCGAGACATTTGAAATTAGAACAAGTCGAAAATGTTCACGGTCAAGGACATTGAAAATTATTTACCAGAATCGAATCAATAGAATTTAATTTGTTTATTGTCTGACCGGTTCTAACAGACAAAAAAATGTATGTATATATAAAATATATTAAAATTCGTTGTTTTTATTTTGTTGTTTTATTCCTTTGTGGTAAACGCAAGTCTGGCAATTAATAACATTTTGAAATCAAGATTTTTTTTCGTTAAAAACGAATAACATTAAAAGAACGCTCGCCTCGAGGCGCAACAAGTTTAGATAATACCTATATATACTTGTATTAAAAAAAATAAACAACAACAAATACATGTATTTCAATGAATTTGTTTTTGTGTATCTTGAAAATAAGCATGCGTCAGTTCTTATACCAATAAACAAATAGAACCTGCTCTTGAAAGTCGTAAAAGCAGACGAAGAAGAACCTTCGTTAAGCCTTTTGAAATGAGTTGAGTTGAGTTGAGTTGAGTTGGCAGCCAAAAGTAACTCGTTTAAATTAATAATGAGGCATGTATATAATGTTGTATGTGGCAAAAGTAAAGTCATGAATATTTTATAAGATTGCATAACTTTAAAGCACAAACTTTATACAAATAGAAGCAAGTATCTGAGACATAATTTACACGATTAGAATCTGTTGTAAGGAACGACAGTCGAATGTGAGTAAAAAACAAGTTTTACTCATTGGTTTTTGGCTAAAATCTCAGACAAACATCGAGTGTGCTAAGGAATTCAATACGCATTAACATGAAAATGTAACACGTTCTTAGCGAACACGACTCTGATCGATATTAGATCATACTCACATTGTTGTAAAACAATCACAAGCGTCACTCAGAATAAAGTTCCGCTTAAATTCATCTTAATTACTTTTTAACACTTTCATTTGTCTTAAAAGGCGCTAATCGTGCTTATTACTTGACTGGTCTGCGGTCTGGCCCAGCGTAATTATTAAATCACGCCTAGAACCAGACAGAAGCAGAAGGAAAATAACAAAAACAAAAACTGAAAGAAGTCAAGGAAGTTGAGAACTATAAAAAAAAAGGAAATTAAAATAAAATAAATAAAACTAAAAGAAAATAACACGAAATAATAAAAACCAAAAAATACTTCTTTATTACTAACGAATTAAACGCTTAACACGAAAAATTTGCTTGTCATTCTTCAGTACTTCCCACTTTAGATCTTTGTCTTGTTTATGATGTACTCAGTATATAAATGTATAAAGTGTTGTTTTGTTCAGTAGATGAATTCATCATAATGCAACAATTAACAGAAGAATAATTGCGAGCGCGAGTCTTGTACGCGCAGAGTCTCTGAAATCTGTTCAAAATAATCGCAAAAAAAACTACGCGGCTCTTGTCTAATGAGATATGACGTATCTGTCGAATTGTAAACTCTTGTCTACGTGATGTTGATCACTGGACCATGATATGTTGGCATACATATTGACGACGCTTTAATATTATTAAAATATGTTTACTTCTATGATGGGCTTGTTTGCCTTACAAGTATTTGTGTGAACATAAAAATGTATTGCAATTTGCTGCAACTACGCATTGTGCAAGGGAATGAGAAAAGGTTCTATAAAAGAAGATTAGCCAGCATAACAGATCATAGCATGAGAACATAACCTTGGCCATAATATGTTCTCTTGATGTTGCCTTCAATCGACGAATCAATGTTGTCTTTAATAAAGGAAAACATGTAATGAAATTATTCGACATTTTATTATTCTTCTGTTTGGCATAATTTGTATCAAAGTCAACGACGTGACACTGAACTTGAATGTTAAATCAAACAGAATCAATCTTTTGCATAACTCCGAAGCGAACGAAGCAGTTCAATGGGTCAGTGCAAGCGGCGTAGCTCGATTCGTTGCCGGTTCGAGGGAGGTCGACCGCTGGTGCTCTTCTTCGCTGATCTTCTGCTTCTGCTTGAACAAACATACACACACAGCATGAACGGTAGAAGCCTTCAGCTTTTAACTGTATCTTATGCGATTTTGTGGTTGTTGTTGTTGATTTTTTTGTTATCGATTAACACGCATTTCGTTTTGATTTCTTGTTCGTCTTTTGTTTTGGCGCACAACGTGGAAGTATTTTTCTTAGACGAATTTATTAACTTTAGTTTTTGTTTTTGTTATTTTTTGTTCGGTTCGCAGCCGATGTTGAATTTTATTGCCACCGCGATAAATGATAAAGGTCAAGTTCATTTCCGCATCGATATGAAATTTGTTAGCGGTTGTTGTTGTAGTTGTAGCAGTTGTTATTGTAATTGTCTTCTGTGTCACATAGAATGCTATAAAAAACAAAAGATTTAAGCGACAAACTTTTTTTTTGAATTTTTTTCAATTTTATGAGAGCATTAATTTGGCAATTGTACAAATTAGATTTGATGAAATGTGGAAACGGATGTTGCACACAATTTTAGAAAGCATTAATTGCGGGTCTCTGAAAGACTTGCAAGCGACAAACGACTTCAAATTTCAACTCATTACGCAGACAATTATACAAATTATATTTTATGCGTGCAGTGTATCTTAAAGATATGAGTTATGCCATTTGCGTCACGAAGGCCTCGCCGCAAAAGAAAATAAGCCGCCATGTGAATGAGTTTCTTTTGGTCTTCAGACGTCATTTATGCGTTTTTAATTTGAACATAAGTTGGGCGCGCACATAAAGGTTAGGAAAACTACAACTAAATGTTTGGAAAACTTAAGCAAATTGCGCAATTTATTATGAACTTGAAACAGTTTTTGGCCGCGCAGACACTCTAAAACAATTCACTTTTAATGTTTGTCTCACAGTCCGTCCGCAGTCTCAGCATCAGCATCAGCTTCAGCTGCCAACTCACACAATTTGGCTTCAGTCAATGTCAACGTCAGCAACAAACATAGAGTTGGCGAAAATACAACACTACAGCACAAAAAGTCGTTATTTGCTCAAATTGATTTGGCTATCATTATAGCGCCGCTGCAATGGCCAAAGTTGCTATTAAATTTGTTAAAGAACTAAATACCAAACTGCAAAAATCGCGTTTCAGGTTTCCTTCTAAAGCCA
Source organism: Phortica magna (assembly GCA_037044515.1). Taxonomy (NCBI): domain Eukaryota; kingdom Metazoa; phylum Arthropoda; class Insecta; order Diptera; family Drosophilidae; genus Phortica; species Phortica magna. The sequence continues at coordinate 165,968 of JBAMBP010000822.1, read as the reverse complement.
TAAAAGCGCAAAACGAGCGATTGACTTCACTTGACTTGAATTGGCTTAGCTTGTGGTAATGCGGAGCGGTGGGGTGTGGGGCGTGGCATAATACTTGCTGCTTTTCGTTTTGGTGCGCTTCGTCTAATGTTGGCTTTTACATATTGACTCGAACCGGGGCGTTTGCATGATTCTATGATTGACTGCTGGCTTCGAAATGCGATCGATCGAACTTGGCAAACTGAGCAAACGCCGTGACCTCAACTCTTGATCGTCAGTCAATGTTCTACAAATGCATTGTTTGTCGCTTTTTTGGTTGCTAAGCGTTGTGGTTAAGAGTCATTTCAGCATATGTGGAAAGTAAACCGAAAAGTAGGGTATCGCTTTGCATATATCTTTATGCAAAATATGCAGCCATCTGCAAAAGCACTTGTTTAGACAGCAAGTGCCGCAACGTATCAATAGAGTTATCTGTCTGTATATTCACTCAGCTGTTTGACATTGAACTTTCAAGTTATTAGAAGTTTAATTTTGTAGTTTTGTCCACGGCTTCAGCTCTTCAGAATGTGCTTATACAATAGAATAACAAAACAAAAGCTACCGCGACCTCAATTTTTTGTAATTTGAATGTTATTAGAGTTTTAAGCTTAACTCTACGAAAACGTAACTTCCTCAATTAAAATTACATACTCTACCAAAGAATCTTTAAAAAATACTGAAATTTCGTTGGCTACATTACATTGCCTCCATTTAAAAAATCATTTTTTGATAAGCTTTTGCATTCATAATTATTTTCGATTTAACGAAACGATAAGTTTACAAAGACAACAAACAATTAAATTGCATTTTCTCAAGCTGATGAAAACTTAAAATGAGCTTCTCAAACAGATAATACAAAAACAACAACATTTAAACAAACAATTACTTCAATCTCACAACGAACGCGCATCAATCAAGCATTTTTTGTTGATGTTTTTTTTTTTCGTTTTTATATCGGTTTTGCTTTGGACAATAAATTTAGAATTTTCATGTTGTGCCATTAAGTGCGGCTTGCAGTATATGAAACCAATGATTTTATGCATTTTTTTATGACAACGTCTCTAAATTGATTGCGCAAAAAGCGTTTCTTAATAAAAGCGAGAGTTCAAGGACAAATTCGTTAGGTTCTTGACACAATTTCTGACTTTGACAGCTGCAATTAGTTGCACAAAAGTTGAAATATGTGTTCAATATGCTTAACCGTTGTACACGCCCACGCTAAAAAAAAAAAAAAAACAGAAAATGAAACGAGTAAGGGCGGCTTAGTCGGTAAAATGTATTGCTCATTGTAATTTAAGAAGGAAAACAAAACAAGCGAACATAAATGTCAATTAACCATGTTAACGGCATGTCAAACTGCCGCCGAAAGAAACATTGGCAATGTTAACTCAATATGAACACATATGATTTCGTAGCTAACACCTTTTGTTACTTTTCAAAATCTTTGGTAAGGCAGGGCTTACAGTGCTGTCAGTATAAACAAAAGCAGTGCTTACTTACAAAGTACTGCTTTCCTTACAAAGCATTGCTGCTACTGTATGAATTATGATAAAGTAGTGTTTAAAGCGTAAAATTTGTATTCTGTATTTAGTGGTAAGTAGTTTGAAGAGTCATTTTTACAGCTCCGTTTACAGTTTAGGAGATATATCAATTTTAAGAAAACATATTTTTGAAGGGGAAAACGCAAAAAAAATGTATGCAGATTTGTAGAGCTTTAGCTAGTCTACATAGTAATTTTAATGTCTCTATAGCTTGACATTTTTAAAAAATTGGTGGCGCAGGTTGGCCATCAAACTTGAAGTAGCGTATGACCACATGAGTTTATCTTCCAAATTTCATGTCTATAGCTCTAGTCTGTAGTTATTACGGACGGATAGATATGGCCATATCAAATCGTCTTATTATCCTAATCAGGAATATTTGTGTTTTTCTCTCCTCCTTCTAGGTTACACACATTTCATGTCAAACAATCAATCAAATCAATCAATCGGGGTTTAAAAAAAGAAAAGTTTAAAAACGTTTCCGTTTCGTATTAGATTCCAATATCTTTGTTTGTGTTGCAAGCAGCTTTGTGTAAGGAAAGAAGAATCAATATTGCGTTTGATATACGTCAGCTTTATGTAAGCAAGCAATCATGTATATTGCGTTGTGGACTTTTCAGCTTAATGCACTTGATAAGGAAGAGTTGCGTTTCGGCGGAAATTTGAATTTCTTTCAATAGAAATTGGTCTTAAAACGATATGCATTTTTTCAGTGCAGCCTCTTCAGATATTTTCCACATATAACTGCCCCTTTTTCAGTATACGATTTTACAAAAATTTTTCAATTTCGGAAATCTTTGCATTTTCCCTTTTGTCAAATTTGGTATGCAAATGAAATTTTGTCAGCCAAGCGCAAAAGTGGTAAAATTATCTAAATTTGTCTAAAAAAGTGGCAGCACTTGGAATGGGATGAATCTGTTTCAGGAACGATGAGAAATTGGTGTTTTCAATTGTTCTGTTAAACACTAATTTTTACCAACATCTACGACTAGTTGTAGTCACCAATGACTTAGCGTATGTCAACGTTGAATATTACGTAAACGTAAGTCTTTTCAGAAATCGTAAAATAAGGCCATTCCCAAAATCACCAAATGGGGCAGAAACAATAATTGAAATTTCATTCCGCTTTCAACTGTTGTTCTATTCGTATCTTTGGGGTAGAGTTCATGAAAATTATTACTTTAAACATATTGCTTGACCAAAATTGTTAATAAGTATTTTTGTAGTGCAATAATAAAATAAAAGTGTTTAACAAGTAAAAAGTGTAAATACAGAATGCGTTATTTGAACATTGGCCTCTGTGCCATTTTTGCGCTCATCGTATGCGGTAAGTAATATTTTTGTGAAAATTTTTTTGCGTCTTTGTTTCTATTTCCTCATGTGTTATTTGTATAAGAAACTAATATTTGCACTCAATTTCTACTTGATTTTTTTGTTCTATTATGAACTCACAGTGAGTGCTACGCCGCTCAGTGGCAGCCAACATTTATTCGGCGCAAAACAGTGCACCTGGGGACCGAGTTACTGGTGCAGCAACCTCAGGTGAGTTATGGCCACGAATGAAAATATTACCACAACCCACACACACTCACTCAATCCCCACAACCGCTCATCATAGCTTGCACAAAAAACGCAATAAGCAAAAAGTAAAATGATAAAAATTGCTTTGTCACTCGTGACATGCGTGCTAGAGTATTTGTGAATGTGCAAATCGAGTAAGTAAAAAAAAATCGCTTCAATGCAAAACAAATTTTCTCGAAAAATACAAACGTATTTATCGTATCTGTACTGCCGGAACAGTCTTAAAAGCAGTGCAGTTGTCGCCATTGAACCCTCTAGAAGTCATAGACTCAAAAGTATCTGCGTCAAAATTGCCACAATGGCATTCCCTTAACCCATTCTTTGTTATTGTTTTTGTGTTTTAGCAGTCTTTGTGTTTAGCAGCTTAAAAAATGTTCTTTATTATGATTAATAATAATTTGCTGGCACGGAAAATATAAGAAATATGATAAGAAATCACTTGATAATTGCGTTGCTCATAACATGTTCTAATTCCCCCCTCACAGTCGCATACACTTTACAGTTTATTCTCTGCTCTATTTTGCAGTTTGGCACTTAATTGTGCTCAAAGCTGATAACCTCTTCGCGTATTGGTTTTGTTTTTTATTTACAGTTTTAGTTTGTTATTATTGCTATTGTAGTTGCGACCATTTTCTTTTTGTTAGTCATTCGCTTTTGCCATATTATTCGCCCTTTTTGCATATGTACATTTACGTATTTCTCAACAGCGTTTTAAACTTATTTTGAATAATTAAATTAACGCAGCTTTTTAGCTCCAGCTAACTTTTTTGCATTCGGTATGACTAATTTCAAATATCATCTTTGTGTAGTTTTTGCTTCGTTTGTGTATGATTTGTGACAGCGACGAGCTCTCATGAGGGCGTGTCAGCGAGGCGGTTTGTTGTTGCATTCACTTACTTGTTGTTTGTCACAATTGCAGATTAGTTATTTTCTTGTGCATTTGTTGATCGCATTTTTGTTGCGTGCATTTTTGAATTACTCATTAATGTGGAAAAAAACAACCATTTTTTTCGCCATTTTGCTTTTGCTTTTACAGCTGTTTTAGCGCATTTAGTCATATACTTTTGAACGATAAGCAACTGAATCAAGTGACATTCAATACCATACGTTAAGACGTATGCCATAAAAGACGGGAATAAAGGCAACAAAGTAAACAACTGCTCTGATCCAGACTTCTACATTACAAAAAAAATAAATAAATAAAATCCAAGAATTTATCTTTTCAATAACAAGTTGGTATTTATACAACATTACATTTCTATCGTTATTCCTTGAAATTATCGGGCATTGTTGGCTTACCAACCGATATTACTCACATATGCATTCAGATTTCAAATCCAGCAAGTGTCAGCTATAAGTCACACAATTGTTAACTTGAATCCATGGAATGTGTTTTGGAGCACGTATAATTTGTTTTTTTTTTTTTTTGTATTTGATTTTGTGCATTTTATCCTTGTAAATACAAATGTTTGCCCGATTTTTGCCGTTATTCCAATAATAAACAAAATTTAAGAAAGTACGCATTTTAATTTGATTACAGTCGCAAAAACAATTCGTTTAACGTGCAAAAACATTTTCTTTTGTTAGTAGATTTATTTTTCACATTTATTTTGCAATGATCGTTGTTGTGTGTTTTACTTTATATATACATAAATATGTACATATTTCACGACTGAAAAAAAAAATTAACACTTTATCGCAGCGAAAAAGCGATTTTTTGAGTCATTGAATTTCGGTTTGATTAAATACAATAAAGCGCTTCATCAGCTTTTAAATGTCCGAGTCAGTAAGTCCCCGTTGGGGGGCGATTTACCATTAATCGGCGCTATTGTTGATAATCAGCGTGTTTCATGCGACACATTTCCTTTTCGATCGACCGGTTTGGACTCTGGACTCACTGCTGACCACTGCATTTTTTTTATATTTTTCATTTGTTGCTTTGCTGAGCCGCTTCCGATTACGAATGCGGGTCATTTGATGCCATTCAAATGGAGTTCTATGAAACTAACTGTTCAATGCCTTCGCCGTTAATAAGGCATCTCTTTGGTTGCGCCGAAATTGGCTTGACTAATTGTATAAACATATTTATTCTATTGAATACTATCTTATCTGTTTATATAATTGCTCTTTGTCTAACATTTGCTTTGTTTTCATTGTTTCGCATAGTAATGCAAAGAGTTGTCGTGCCGTGAACCACTGCATCCAAACTATTTGGGAGAAACAAGCCGTGCCCGTGGACAATGATTCAATTTGTAAGATTTGTAAGGATATGGTGACGCAAGCGCGTGATCAACTGCGCAGCAATGAAACCGAAGAGGAGTTGAAGGAAGTCTTTGAGGGCTCTTGCAATCTTATACCCGTCAAACTAATAAAGAAAGAGTGCTCGAAACTGGCCGATGACTTCATACCCGAGTTGATTGAGGCACTCTCGTCACAAATGAATCCCGACGTAAGTGATACAAATAAAGAAAATGTTAATATGCATTTTATATCATATTTCCTTACATTACAGCAAGTATGCTCGGTGGCAGGACTCTGCAATAATGCTGAAATTGATAAACTACTGTTGGAAGCCTATACTGGTGCGCTCGATGGTACAATCGTCGAAGAGCCAGAGGAAAAGGAAAAGGAAAACACCGTTGTGGCCGATACGCCAAAGGCAGTCGACAAACATTCACTCTCCTGTGGCAACTGTAATCAGCTCTCAAATCATTTGATGCAGAAATTCGAAGCAACTAATCGCGATGATATGTTGGAGAATATTTTACATTTGTGCGGTGATCTGTCAACTTTCTCAGATGCCTGCGCTAATATTGTACTGACGTATTTTAGTGACATCTATGATCACATGAAGCAGCATCTGAGCGCGGATGGCATCTGTCATTTGTCCGGCGTTTGCGCGTCCAAATACCACCAGCACGAAGAAGATCTCAAAGCACAGCCCACTGAAGAGCTTGTTTTGTTCGGAAGTGGCAATGATGACATTCCATGCGAATTGTGCCAGCAGTTAGTGCATCATCTACGCGATTTGCTCGTAGCCAACACTACTGAGATTGAATTCAAACAAGTAATGGAAGGTTTGTGCAAGCAGACCAAGAACTTTTCCGCTGAATGTTTGAGCATTGTCGATCAATACTATCACATTATATACGACGCTTTGGTCAGCAAGTTGGATGCCAACGGCGCATGTTTCCTAATTGGTGTTTGCCCGAAAGGTGACAGTAAGACATTCGATCGACCAATTATGCCACTTTTGCCTGTCTTCCCACCAGCCAAGATCGAAGTGACCATCGAAAAGCTGCCACGACCAACGGAGCATCGCAAATTGCTCGGTCAAAATGAACCGAAATTCACACAGGATGAAATTCAAAGCATGGTTCTTCCAATTGATCATCTCATGGGCGCTCCCAATCCCAGCATGCTTGTTAAGAACGGTGAATTGTGCACAATCTGTGAATACTTCCTTCACTTCGTTCAGGAAACTTTGGCTACACCAGCCACCGAAGATGAAATCAAAACGGCTGTGAATACCGTATGCGACAAGATGCCAAGTGGCGTACGTGGTCAATGCCACAACTTTGTAGATATGTATAGCGAAGCCGTAATTGCTTTGCTTATTCAAGGCTTGGACCCCCGTAGCATCTGCCCACTTATGCAAATGTGCCCGAAGAATGTGAAGGACTTTGAGGTCTTCACTCCAGTGAAAATTGATGAGCAAGATAAGCCAACTTGTCCGCTCTGCTTGTTCGCTGTGCAACAGGCGCAAGAGAAGATTAAAGACGACAAATCTAAGAGCAATATCAAGCGTGTGTTGGCCAACCTGTGCTTACGTGTGCCCAGTAAACTACGCAATGAATGCACTGATTTTGTGCAAACGTATACGAACGAACTAATCGATATGCTCATTACCGACTTTAAACCGCAAGAGATCTGCGTTGAACTGAAATTATGTGATAAGAGCGGCGATTTCCTTGATGACTTCGGTCTAGGATCTGACGAGAGCGAGAGTGACGAACGCACTGTTGACCATTCGTATTTCAATGAAATTTATGGCGGCAGCGACGAAATGCCCGTGCAGATTACTTTCGGCCAAGATTTTGACTCCGTGACACCGAACTGTCTGATTTGTGAGGAGGTTGTGAAGGAAGCCGAGAAGCGTATTAACAAGCACACTTCAAAGGATGATATCAAGAAGGCCCTCGACCATGTATGTGATAAATTAAAGAAGACCACACGACCCAAGTGCCATAAGTATGTGGACAAATACGGCGACACAATTGCGGAGCTAATCCTCAAGGAAATGGAACCCAAACTTATTTGCCGAGAGATTGGCTTGTGCATCAGCAGCGAACAAGAAGATCGTAAGCGATTTAAAACACAAACTTAAAATAACATCTGTTTATTAATATAATATAAATTTATTACAGTTGAAATTGATGAAGCACTAAAGTACGATGTAATTGCTTTGCCAAAGTATGATTCCAAATTGGATCGTCTTACTGGCAACGATGTAACCGTCAAAGATCCACCAACTTGTGTGCTTTGCGAATTTGTGATGACCAAACTGGAGATCGAATTAAAGAACAAGACCGAACAGGATGAAATTAAACAAGCGATTGAATCAATTTGCAACCACATGCCAAAAACGATCTCGAAGAGCTGTGACAAATTTGTGGAGCAGTATGCAAACGCTATTATTTCCTTGATTGGCAGCGTGCCGCCAAAAGAGCTGTGCCAAAAGATGATGCTGTGCTTTGCTGGTGTCAATCAAGCTGTCACAGGTATGAAAACGACACTTTTAAAGATGCATCGACACCAACTAATGGCATAATTTTATGTAGATGAAGTCATTGAATGCGGCGTTTGTCATGGTGCCAGTCAGGCTCTGTTGCCCTTCCTCAGAACCCACACTGAACCCAAGAGCCTGACTGCACAGGACATGGTCAGCACAGCCTGTAATAATTTGCCTGGCAAATATTACACCATTGTAAGTTGAATTCATGTGTTAAAAATGAATCTAACACTGAATATGTCTTTTATTTATTTAGTGCTCGGAAATGATTTCGATTTATGGTATCAGCATCATGCATCTCTCTGAGAAACCTTACTTGGATGAGTCGCATATCTGCGCGCAGATCGGCAAATGCTTCGACAATGAGAAATCAGGTCTCTCTTTTGTCAAAATTATGGGTATGTAAACAAATATTATTTTTTTACAAAATATTTTTCTTAATATTATCTTTCTACCTTCATTGCAGCTTAAGCGAGTTGAAATTTGTATTGCGTACCGTCTGAGGCACGTGTTGTGATGTGTTGGAGCTCTTTTCTATCAAAATTTAATTGTGCGACAAAATATTTCTTAAAAACATGTTCTAAACTATCGCAGTCATCTGTATATGATTTATCGGTTGGTTTAAATGCATAAAGTGTGTTATTTTATGGTGATACCTTAATGAAAATAATTACAAAAAATTGGCTGAAAAAAAAAAAAAACACTAAAAGTAAGCATTAATTTTTTTTTACATATATAAACGAAATGGAAGACAATTGAGAAAGCGAAGATGTCCCAATTAGTCCAATGAACTTAAAAAGAAAAAAATTAAATAATGATCTTGAAATGAAATGTAAATGTTAAAAATAGTTTGTAAGGCCATTGGAGCAAAAATAAAACAAAAATAATAAAACTTGTCTTTTTCACTCAAAACAAATTATTTATACGAACAAAATATGTTATCTACACACAAAAGTGTATTTATTTTGTAATCCACAAAAATTCGGCATAATGTTTGAAAACACTTTAATGATTTTAAAGACCGATTACATGCACAAACGCAAACCGGTGCTATTGAAGCTGCTCGCAGAAGACTTTCAGATACAAGGACAACGCAAGTTGATATTTTCGCCAGAGCTGGCGGCCGAGTTCTATGCGGACAACTCAGAAGAGGAGGGTTTCATGCTTGATGTTATACTATTGTCGAAAGGACTTGTCGAGGCGTTCATATTAACAAAAGAGAATGCCGTGGAGGATTTATTGCGTATAATGATTTGCTATTTGTAAGTTGCATAGTACGTACTTAAACATTTTGTTAACACTGCGCACACAGCACGTCTGCCACGGAAATGGAGCACAATGTACACGTCACCAAACAAAAGAAAGATGTGGCACGCGAAATAAACTTCATATTTCCAAATTGTGGGTAAAAACGAATAAGTGATAGTAAAAGCAATAAAGTAATCCGTATCAAATTACAGATATACACGAACCGACACCGTTTTTCGATCAGCCAAACTTCTGCAATCGACCCATGTTGAAGCCACTATTGAGCGAGATCTATGATATCATGCAAAATGTGGATTGTACCGATGAAAACTGGCGTGTCAAGGTTGCCGACTATTTGTATCGCAGCAACAGTAAAGTGCCCACCATAAGCAATCAATGCATGCCCAAGCCAGACCTAAATTTACAACAGCGAGCACAGCAAACCGTCATGTCGTATGCATCGCCGGCAAAGGGAGCTGTACCGAGAAAGCCTTACAAATCAAGCGAATCTCATTCGTCGCCGCTTTCGACAACCTCACCGCATTCATCGATGTTACTGACTTCCTCGTCATGTGTCACTTGTGGTGGCTTCGAACGCACGGAGCCGTGTATACCTTCAATTGATCTGAACAAGCGTTTGGAGGGACAAGATCAAGAAAAGGTGTGTGAAGATGAAGAAATTATCTGGAAAGAAGTTATTGTATATGAAGAAGTACTACCGGAGGAGGAAGAGGAGGAGGTCGCCAAAGAAGCTAAGCAATTAGTTGATCTGCATGAGGAAGGCGAAGAAGAGGGCACCGGTGGACAACTTGGCATGGTGCCATCTGAGGTGGAATTTGGTTCGGGTCCAGTGCAGTATGACGACGAACCAGCTGATGACGCTCCAGAATCAGTTTTAGTTGAGGCACCAGTGGTTGAGGAAGCAGTCAAAGAAACAGCATCGGCGCTACCACCACCACCGCCAGTTGAGGAGCCACCAGCTAAGGAACCGCCAGCTGAGGAACCGCCAGCTGAAGAAGCACCAGCTGAGGAAGCACCAGCTGAAGAGCCACCAGCTGAAGAACCTCCAGCTCAAGAGCCACCTGCTGCAAAGGCTCCAGATGAAGAGCCACCAGTGGCATAAATTACAATTCAAATTTAGGAGTGTTTTTTATTTCATTCCTCCCTCTTACACCCCCGTCCCTCTAATGCTTTTGGCACACTCAGCGCGTACTGCCAACCTTTGCATTGTTCAATTTATTGGTAAACCTGTTGCATAGCCTGTGGGTGCTCTGTGTTCTATTCATTTTTTATTCTGTTTCTTTTATAAGTCTTACTGACCCATAAAAATAATGCATTTATAAAAAAAATGCATTCGAATAAAAAAAATTTGTCCCTTTTGCGCGTTTGGCAGAGTGTGTATGTACAACGCATGCATGTGTGTGTGGGTGTTGTTTGTTTTTTGGTTGCAATGTCATCGTTTTCTACACAAGCTTCGCCTAAGCGACACATTCGGCGTTTTGCCGAACCCACCGAAACGAGTCGGCGATGTTGGGGCGACAGCGTGTGCAGCAGCGCCAATTTAACGCGCTGCATTTAACTGTTCCTGCTGGCGTTCACTCACTTGCCGTTCGTGAGGCTCGTTTCACCGCTTTGTCGGTCGGTCGGTCGTTCGTTCATTGGTTGCTTGGTTCGTTCGTTCGTGCGTTGGCACCACGCTTGCTGCAACGTCAGTTGGTGGCCCGGTCACGGCTCGTTTTCCATGCCCGACTGCACTTCAAATGACATTTTCACTGTACTTGCGCGTTTTCGGCATAAATTTATGTGTGTGCATAAAAACGACTAAAGAAAAATAGTAAAAGGAAAAGAACACAATAAAAAACGAAAACAGAAACAAAAAATAATACAAAAAAGTGCTTAAATCAATTATGCTGCAAAAGTAACGTTCATCTTTGATTCGAAATCGAAGAAGAGCGCAACGGAAAGACATTTGTGGCATAAACATGAGCTGAGCATGCTTTCTTTTCGCTTAAACGTTGCGTATGTGTATGTGTTCGTGCCAATTAGTGACCGCTGCGTAAATGCGCTTAACGAAAATGCTAATTAATTGAATGCATTGAATGCGTAAGTAAAAGGTTTTTGTATGTAAAATTGCATTCTATCGATTTTTCACCAAGGTTAGTGGGTGGTCAGTTATTCGCGAAACAAAAAAGAAACAATGTTCCGGCAAACTATGAATTTGCTTACGCAGCGCGCAACTAGCATGCACGCACACACACACACCAACACCTCAAGCCAACCCACACGTATGTAACCCTAAGTTGGCGCGCACTCACACGCGAATGTAGTCTACGATGCACACACACAGGGAAGACACGGACTAACTGACACACTGTTGATACACACATCATGCATACTCACATACAGAGGGCCTGAGCACTAGCAATCCTTTCTCTACCTATCCGCTTTGGCTTAGTTGTTGTCAGATGGCTGTGGGTGGGATTACTTGGGTTGGGCTCAGTTCATAAGTGTTGCGTGCTGCATGCTTCTGGTTTTGCAATTTCGTATGCGCGCCAGTTTCCGGCTGATTCCTCCTCTGCTTTTGCTTGAATATGTGTACACAGCGAAAAAATGCATTACATACTTTGAGGCACAATATGGTAATCCATATGAAAGGAAACATTTCAATGTATTTTGTACTCATTTACAGTTTCAAAGCCCAAAACTTGCAAGTCAATATGTAAAATTACCAATCGAACTCTAAACGCAGCAAACAATATTAATTTGAAGTAAAAGTTGCCAGTTATGTTGAATACCGGCAATCAACAGCAGGAACAACAGCAACATCATCACACACACCACCAACAGCCGCAGCAGCAGCACCAACAACAACAGCAACTCTCTCACTCATCAACAGCATCAGGAACAACAACACTCTTTAACGTTTACGAGGGTGATCTAAATTTTACGACCTTTGCGGAGCTTTGCCGCTTTTGTGCAATACGAAATGGTCCCGCCAAAATTCATCTTTTCGAAAAGACGGCCGAAGACCGAAATCTGCTCTACAAGCTGCGTTCACTGATGCCGTCAAATGTGTGTGCATGGAATCTCAAATGGGGTTGATTCACAAAGCTTAATAAGTTAATGAGGTTTTATGCTTACAGATATCCAAGGACGATTATTTGCCGAAAAACATCTGCGAAAGTTGTATAGGTCGTTTGGATAGTCTCTTTGAATGGCGACAGAATTGCTTGCAAAATGAGAATATTCTAAGAAATTATGCCGAGTCAATGCGCGCAGTGACGGCGACGATTAATTTTCAGGTAAGTTCAGCGACGGCAACAGCAGCAGTCGCGAGTGTAATGAACGTGTGTGTTCGATTCCTTTTCGTTTCAACATGTTTCGTTTTCATTATTGCGTTGGTCGTGTTCGCATATCGGCGGTGGAGAACGGTCGTAGTCAAAAAGCATTCGAAAGCTTCACGTAAGGCAAGGCAAATGAGCACGCACGCTCTCTTCTACTAACTCCTTCTCGCTCATTCTCTATGCGGTTCAGGGAACCGCATATCAACTGAAGCTTCTTGCTCGCACTCAGTGTACTGAGTCGACATTGTGGTGCTCGTCCTCGCCCTCACTCAATGCCAAAGTTCGTGAGCGTGCGTTCGTGAATTTCCGCTTGGATTGGCACAGGCGCGGTTTCGGTTAGGCCCCTATTCGAGGGCGCAATAATCATCAGAATTAATTCTTTAAATATCATTTTCTTAAATGAAGTTAGCCATAAATGCTTAATACTTATTTAACAAATGTTCAGTTAGTGCGTTCATTTTGCCGCATTATTCGATTTAATTTGCTATCAGCGTTGATTTTCTTTAACACTTTCCAATTAAATTTGCAGTCTTCAAAAGTGATTTTCTGCTTCCCTTACCCGGCATGCCCGTTTTCCATGTTTTTCGTGCGTTATTTTCTTTCTCTATCTCTCTCTCTCTCTCTCTCGCTCGCTCGCTCTTTCTCCGCTCGTGCGTGTACTTAAACAAGAATAACAAATAACCTCTTACACATGAGTTTGTATGCGATATAAGGAAAAATAAGCGAAAGAAAAGAAAGGCAAGCAAAGAACAACAACAACAAAAACAACAACAAGAACAAGAACGGCACTTCGTCGGCAACATCGGCTGCGTTTGTTCAGCAAAGTCAACGGCTGTCGCAGCAGCGCGATTTCTCTTTGCTTATGCCGACAACAACAACAACAACAACAATAGCGCCAACGACGATGACGGCGGCGTCGGTGATTCCAATTGAATATGAGTAGCAAATCAGTTTCGCAATACATACACAAACAAAAGGTTATTTTCGCTTGGCTTTAGCTGCTGGCGCTAAGAAAATTTTCATTGCATACTTTGGTGTGCAAAAAAAATCCTATTTTTGTAAATTTGCCAATTGTATTCGAGACGAAAGAAGAAATCGTACAATAAAAGCGGAAGCAGTGAAAATTATTGATTTTTCAGCGGTAATTTTATTATTTTTTGATCATGTGTGTGAGAGTGTGTGTGTGTGTGTGTTCAAATCATTTCTAATTAGACTAATATTGGCAATGGAAAAGCATAAACTTGTGATGTGAAAAATGTCAATAGTTATAGTGTGAAACCGAGCAAAATAATTGACAAATTAAGTTTCTACAAACATAAAAATACTGAATTTCTCATTAAAATTATTTATGATTTTAAAGTGTCCAATTTGCAATACATAAAAATGCGCCAAAATCTCAGCTAAATCGTTAAAAAAGTACAACAAAAAAAACCAATAATACATTTTATACTAAAAAAAAATGCGCTCAATTCGAATTTGTTATAGCAGACATTTTCGGCACTCAAACCACAGCGAAAGCGGCCGGCATACAAACGCACAAATTTCCGCATAAGCAAAGCGATGTGTTGAATGAGGGGGTCGAAGGGGCGGTGCGGACATTACGACGTCGGCGAAAACGAAGACAACGGCTTATAAATAAAACGCTTTCGCAAAAAATAAAAGCTCAAGCGTAAATTTTTTGCGCAAGGACACAGGAAATTTCGCAACACTTGCAGCACTTTGAAGTGAAACAGAATGGAATATCATAGAAAATGTGAAGAAACAAAATGAAATGAAACAACACAAACACTTCGCTTGCCTCAAACGGCTCTCACTCATGCGCTTCATATGCTCTCTATTTCTCCCTCTCTCTCTCTTTCTCTCTCTCTCTCTGTTTCTCCCATTGTTTTTTGTTTGTTTTTTAATACATACAAAAGGACGGCACCGTTAACATGGACAAGATGACGGTCGCCCAAAAGAATGCATATCTGGAGGCACACATGGCCGTGCAACAACAAATGGCTCAGGCGGCTATACAATTCAAACAGCAACAACAACAACAAACGTCCACCGCGCAGCAACAACAAAGTTCGCCGACGGCGCAAAACAATAACGCGCAACAGCAGCAGCAACAACAACAACAACAGCAGCAGCAGCAGCAACAACAACTCCAACAACAGCAGCAACAACAACAGCAACAGCAACAACAGCAGCAGCAGCAACAACAACAGCAACAACAGCAACAGCACTACGCAAGCACAATAAAAGTGCCACAAATAAGTTCCTCCAGCTCGGGTGGCGCCACCGGCGGTGGTGGTGGTGGCGCTGATAACACCTTCACCACCGTGACAGACGACGTGGGCATGGGCTTCGAGGGCGGCGTGCGCGTGCTCCAGAGCCTGGGCACTTGGACGGCCACATCGTCGGACAACATCACCTACAACATACCCAAGCCGAATCTAATACCCTTCACCGAGCCGTACGTCGAAGGCGGCTCCATGCATCCGGCGAGTCGACTGAAGGCGCTGCAACAGGTGCAGCAAGCGTCGCAGGGCGTGCGCAAAACAAATCCATCTAAAAGTGAGTTCTGTCGCTCATTAAGTGCCAACTAAACGCAACTCCCACCTTTCAGCCACCAACAAAGCATTCGAGTGCACTGTCTGCGGCAAAGGACTCGCGCGCAAGGACAAGCTCACCATACACATGCGCATACACACCGGCGAGAAGCCCTATATTTGTGAAGTATAAACACGCTCAGCGATCCTTTTTTCCACACTTGGTTTCGGGCCAAAGCAATACTAACGTCTCCTTCGTCTGTTTGCAGGTGTGCAATAAGGCATTCGCGCGCCGTGACAAGCTCGTGATACACATGAACAAGTTCAAGCATGTCACGCCGACGAACATTGCACCGCTGGGCAAGCGACTCAACAACATGGTGAAGAAGAAGGAGCAGCCGGAGCAGGAGGACAATAAGCAGAACCTGGAACTGCAGCTGCAACAGCAGGCGGTCCAAGTGGCCGCACAGAATATCATCGTGCAGACGACCGGCGGTCAGCTTGGCAACGGCGGCGGGCCCGGCCAGACGTCGGCGACCGCCATACCGGGCATCATCATACCGCATCACCAGCAGCAGTTGTCCTGGACATGCGAGCTTTGCGGCCGCATGTTCTCGAGCCGGGACGAATGGTCCATACACGCTAAGAGTCATCTGGAGGTGAGCAAATGTCGGTTGAGTGAGCGCCGTGTCGAAGTGCTAATGGGCTGAGACGTGTGTTGTACGATGGCAATGGGTGTCGCTAATTACCTTCTTCTTTGTAGTATTGACAACAGGAACGAGCAACAGAAGATATCACAAAGCAGCAACAACAACAGCAACAAGTCGGAACAGCAACTGTTAAGAACAGCAATGCAGCAATAACAACAACAACAGCAGCCGCAAATCAGCGCAGCTATCAAATTGACACTAATCAAAACCAGATGCAACAACAACAACAGCAACAACAACAGCAGCAGCAACACGAGTTGTTAAACCAAATGGAGGCGCAGGCATGCAAGGAGAAGATTATCATACAGAATCAGATGATTATCAGTGGACAGCAACAACAACAACAGCAGCAGCAACAACAGTTGCAACAACAACAGCAACAACACTATCAAACACATCAAAATGGCAGCAAGAAAGCCATGAAGAAAGCAGCGCAATTACAACAACAACAACAACAGCAGCAACAACAGCAACAACAGCAACAGCAACAGCAGCAGCAACAACAACAACAGCAACAGCAACAAACAGCCGCAACACTCATTTTCAGTCAACATCCACAACACCAGCAGCAGCAACAAGAAGTAACTAACTATTAACAACAACAACAACAACAACAAACAATACTAGTTCAGATATTACAACAACTACAAAAGCAACAATCACAACTAAGACACACTTGCAACATTCACATTTATCGCAGCCAAATTGTACGATCCTCCCCGCACCCGAAACGCATTTGCAACACTTTCACTAATCAGCAAACACATTTGTTTCTCTTGTTGCCCCCCTCTCTTTGCCAGATGCCGCACATAATCGCCAACTCACCGACGGCTGCCACGTACATGCAAGCCCAGCTGAGCAACGTCACCGCCACAAATGCCACGCAGGCCGTCCTCAACGGCAGCAACGGCAGCGGCGGCGCCATGGTCCAGGCGGACGGCGCGGGCGGCATGACCGGCACCAGCATACCGATCGTCACCTACAACGGCAGCCAGTACTGCGTGATTACGCGCGCCGGCAACGCGCTCACGGCCACCGGCGCCGGCGGCGTGGGCGTGGGCATCGGCCACGAGGGCACGCCCGGCACGGCCAACATAATCGTCATGTCGCCGATGCACTTGCAGCCGGCCACGCTGGTGCAGCAGTAAGCGCTCGTGGATAGGCAACAGTGACGGGTGTGACGCGTGGGCGGCAACAGCTCGCGGCGTCTTGGCAGCTGCGACGACGGAAGCAAATCGAATTCGCTCACATGCCGTCAATCATTCAATGTTCATTGCTCCCATTGCAACATGTAATCGTGTCTACTTTTCTCGATGTATTTCGACTATTCATGGGTTCACCGCTTCGGGCGCAGTGTGAATGCAGAGTGAAAAGGAAAGGGTCTTATTCACATCAATAATTGTAAAAGTAACTTTTGGCTGACAGTCATTTCAACCAATTTCTCACTTATTGGCAAATGCTTTGAAGGCTGAAACGTGGCAACTTTCGCTCGACGAATTTTGAAGCCTTCAAATTGCATTGAGAATTTTCACAGCATTGCTGATGTCACGGGCTGTATTGGATTTGTCAGACGCTTTTAAAGTGGCGACAAGTAATGCGTTTTATTGCCAAGAGCCATGACGTCACAGTGGACAAATGAGAAGCTTAAATTGCAATAAATTTCGAAACATTTTAATAAGACTTCCGTTCCGAAGACCAAACAGACAAGTTGAATAATTTGTGTTGCATAAAAAAGTAATCCAAATGTAATAAAGAAACCAACCGAAAGACGTTTGCCATTGCGCGGCAAACCCATGACATTAAACCACAAGCCGAAGTAAGAAGCTATGAAACTATTTCCGTTTTGTTGCTGTTCCTCCTCGTGGCGCACGCATTTGATTATAATATGATACATAAAGAAGTAATATACAGAAAGCAAAGTAATAATAATAATAAAATATATAAGGAATTTTAAAAGAGATTGTAAATAAAGTTTTTAAAAAACTAAACAGGAAAACTAATAATAGAAGCCATTGGTCAGTGAAAGGAGACATAAAAATAGTTTTGCATGTAATGCTTTTAAAGAATCTTACATACATACATACGAGTACATATAAATACTTATAAATGCATACATATATAAAAGTATATACCAACACATACATATGTGTGTTCTATATATATTTGTAAATGATTTTATAATTTAATGCAATAACCAAATCAAAGCACATACAATTAATAGCAAAGATACAAAAATAAATCAAAACGTTTTTAAATCACTTTAAAACATTTAAGATAAAGAAAGATGTTAGGCTTAAGCAAGTTTACATATCCGCTGCTTTTTATAACCATTTTTGTTTGAATCAACAAACTTTTTATTCATTTTTTAATTTATTATTTTTTTACTTTTCAGACTTTAAACATTTCAAGTTATATTTCATTCTTGATTATTTATAATTTTATTTTTGAGTTTGAAGCCTTCTTACCAGACTTTGTATACTTTATGCAACTTTGAGCATTTATTTTGTGTCTCCTCATTTCGTAGCTTATTTTCCCAAACAACTTCTTCAAACAAACAAAATAGTAGCCATAAACCAAAATAGTAAAGGAAAACAAAAACAAAAAAAAAAACAAATCAACTCAAATAATTTATTGAATGTGTAGCATCGTAAAAAAAACAAAAATAAAATTAAAAAAAAAACAAGTTTTTAAATCCAACCAAAATAAACTACAAACCCAAAAGTATCAACGTTAGATTGTCCCCCATTTGAATAAACATATACGTGATTCTTATAAGAATTCTTACAAAACATGAACAAAAAGAACGTAAAAGAAGGAAAAAAAAACTAATGTAAAATGTACGATAAAAATTAAAAACAAAACAAAAATGCGATTTTTAAAAGTCAAATAAAACTTAATTAAGCCGTTATAGTTGTGCTGAATTTCTGTTGGGGCAAATGACACAAGAACCCCATTGAATGAAATCAATGCGAAAAACGGGTATGAATTGAGTGCACGCAGCGCAGAATTCGTGTTGCAATTAAACAACAGAGCAACAAATCTCAAAAGCGCACAAATTCCAAGCAACAAATAATTGGAAAACAAATAGAAAAAGAGACATGAGCAACTTTGGTGCGAACGCCAAATGGGCAAAGTGGCGATTTGACCTTATATAGAAACTTGATGTTGCTTGTTGTTGTGGCCTGTTGTTGTTGTAGTTTGTTGTGCGCCGCGCTGAAACGCAGAACGTTTGAATTTGTTGTTGTTGTTGTTGCTGTGTATTTTGTAAATGTTGATATTTTTTTTTGATTTCAAGTTCGTTTTTCACAAAACTGCAAATTGTTGAAGCCGCGACTAAGTCTGAGCGCTGACTTGGCCGACGACGAACGACGCCTACAACCAAAGCGCAGCTCCGCTCAGCTCAGCTCAGCGCAGGTCGCCAGCAGCAGCGCAGTCGCTGGCTGAGCTGACAAGTGTCACAGCCGCGATCTCGCGATCTCGCGTTCTTTGTTCAATTCAGTTCAATTCAGTTGGCTTTCGTTAGCCAAACGCTGAAGATCGCTGTGACGTGTGCGTGTGCCTGTTTGCCTGTGCTGTGTGTGTGTGCTTACGTGTGCCTGTGCGCGTGACAAGATGTTGAACGGCAAATTCTACACCGGCCTGCCGCCGAAGATGATCGAGCGTGGCGGCACGGGCGGCGGCGGCGATCGCGTCATAGATCGTCAGGCCTCACACTTCTTCTGGCCCGACGACACGAAGACAGAGAGCGTGGCAGAGACGCGTTTGCGACGACGCACAAGTCTGCAGCTCGATGCAACGGCCGCACGGCCACGGGTCGAGAAGCGGCTGCCCACGATGCCGGAGCGGAATGAAGTCGATACAAGGCAGATGTTCAAGAAGGAGTTCGCCAACTCATCGATACAGTTCTATGACAATCTGCAAGACTCGTCGACGTTGCCGCGCAACCGTGGTGCAAATGCGCCGGGCAGAGCGACGGGCCGACGCCAAGAGGTGACGCCGAAGCTGACCGAGACGAAGATGTGGCTGCCGAAGGAGCAGCCGGTGGATGAGGCTTACACGTTGGCCAAACGTAAGCAGGCGTACGACTCGAAGATACAATTCTACGATTACATGGATGAGGACGGGACGAGTGCGACGGGCAACAATGTGCGCAAGCCGAAGATGGACATGAATGACAAGCGCGCCGTGGAGCGCAACTCGAAGAACAGTCCGAAGTTGCAAGTCAAGCGGAACGTGCGCAATCTGAGCATTGAACGTGAACTCGCAAGGAACGCCGAAGTCAAAGGCGATGAGAAGATGCTCAATCGCCGCTCCTTTGACATTTATGAGTTGGCGCAGGCCGAAGAGAACGCAGAGGCGGCAAGGGAGAGGAACGCCATTTACATGCTGCCACGGCCGCCGACACCCAAGAAAATCCTGAAGCACGCGACTGCACGCTACTACAGCAACAACAACAACAACAGCAACAGCAGCAGCAGCAACAATGACTACTTGCCGACGGACTATGCCTATGACAGCCAAGCGGACTATGTGGAACAAGGTCTGCGTGAGTTGCGCTTGCGCTCAGCCCCGAAGAAGCACGTCACCTATCCGGATGAGTCCTTCGAGCCCTACGAGCACATTGAGGAACGTGCCATGCGTCCGCTGCGCCAAATACGAACATACTACGACGACGACTACGCGGATGAGGGCACGGTCGCCGCGCACAACAATCAGCGACGAATTATGCCAAATATGCGCACAGGAAATGACAATCAACGCCAACTGAGAATGTTGCCGGAGCCAACGCAATATATGGAAACTTGTACCGAAATGAAGGCATTAAACAATAACAATATCAATAATCGCCACAACAATGGCGGTCATAACAACGCTGTGAACAACAACAACAGCAACAGCAACAAGAAGAGTCATGAACAAAGCCAAGCAGTGCTGACATCACGTAAGACCACAAGAGGAGATGCCACTCGCGCATCATCGTCGTCGTCAGTCGCCGCTGCTCTGGGAACTGAGACTGCCATAGAGCCCTCCTCGCCAACGCCGCTCTCCCCCTCTGACCCACGCAAGCACCTGCGCAGCAGCCTCTGCTTCAATGGCGACGCGCTCGTCGTCAACACACGGTCGTCGACGTCCGCCGTCCCGCCCACGAGCGCGGCCAACGCACGCCGCAATGCGCGCAGCTCAGCGACGCAGCGCGTCAGCGTGGGCTTGCCCGATTGATTGAAGGAATGACTGCATGACTGCATGATTGCATGCTTGCATGGCAGCGCACTTCACTCACTTTGGCAACGAAATTCAAAATGCAACGCGACTCAACTTTTGTTAAAATGAAAATAATTTAATGCAAATTGCACACAAAAAGTGTTAAAGGGGTTTTTCTCAAAGTTGTTGTTTTTTCTTTTGATTTCGTAGCAAAAAAGCAAACAATAACAACACATAAACACTCTTAATTTGTCACACGCCAACGCGCCGACGAACTTTATCTCAGTCGAGTCGAGTTGAGCCGAGTTGAGCTAAGGTGACTTGACTTTGCCAAATTGAAAAGCGCTAAAAGGCGAAGCAAACAGATAATAAATAAAATAAAATGAATTTGCGCCCAGATATTATTAAAAATGCTAATGACTCTCTTGCCTAACATGTGTAAAAATAACTTAGTTTTTAATTGTAAAAATAAAGAGAACAAAACAATACTAATTTATATACAGTTTAATGGTGTTTTGCTCTAAAAAGCCTAAGCCATAATTGGCGCTCTCGAATTTAATGATTTAACTTGAAGTTCCAAAATGGCAAAATAGTAAATAAATGTCATAAATGATATAAATATTTCTTCGTTTGGTTTTTATGGCGTAAACAAACTTGTTCTTTGAGTTGACACGAAGGCCACACAGACTTGTCGGTTGTTGTTGTTACTGAGCTTCATTGCATTAATTTTTGCCTCAAGAGTTCAACATCGATCGTTTAAATATTTTAATTTGTTCTAGTAACTTGACAATGCATGCTCAAAACTATTTTCTGGTAAAACTAAAAACATTCTAGAAACTTTAAAGAATATTTTTTAAAATTTTTTATTTATTTATTTATTTTTGAGAAAACTAAAATTAGAATAACATAAATAGCAGATTTCCAGGGAACCATGCCCTTACATAAACATCTCTTCTGTTTGTTAAGTCTATCTATCGGGGACTTGAGGTTGAAGTTAATTCAAGATTATGAAGTCTATCCTTTATTCTTGGAATATTTAAGTCTAACTAAAAAGGCGCATTGACAATTTGTCGTAAATTTTTAGATTGGTAAAGGTGAAGTATCTCAATATTTGAGTTGCTAGCAGATCACCAAAGTTGGATATAATATGTCCACACAGACTTTGATATGGCTTTAAAGAGGCGAACTTTGTTTTCTAAGGTGGTCATCGGTTTTCGGCTCAGCAACGAAGACATTTTTCCGTTTTAATTTAAGTTTTTCCATGTTAATCTGCGGTCGAGATGCAAGCCAAGATACTTCACAGTTACTTTGCGGGATTGCTGAGCCGTTAAATGTAACTTCTGGGCAATCATCCGTTCTTAATGAGAATGTTATTTGAGTAGCAACCAGGCTTGAATAAGGTTGAGCTCAGATTGAAGGAGTTGGGAAGCTTCCTGTCTAAATAACATGGAATATATGAATTCATGCATTGTTGAAACTCCTTTAAATTTTGTTGCAACGATAACGGAAATTCGCCTTAAGGACATGCTCATTAAACACCCATTCAACGTTTGATTTTAGACTGCAATTTCCTGCCAACATTAACGGTTGTTGATATAATAATTTTTCGGAGCAAACACATTATCAAAATCTTCACTTTCCAATGATCTGAACCGATGACGCAAAATCAAATCGACGGCGCAAAATCGCCAAGAGTTTGGCTTAGCAAATGGAGACTTTCACTTGTCTTTAGCATTTATTTATTTAAAGTATAACGAAAAAAATTAAATGAAATTGTCGACGATTATGATTTTGTGTGCAATAAAGTCAAATACTTTCAGACATGGCCTCGCGGCTGCAGGTGCTTGCCACAGCCGTCGCTGCCAACGTGCATGTCTGATGACTCCGAGCCGTTATGATTGAATTGTAAGTGAATATAAATGAATATATGATTGTATTGATTAGCAGCCAGACGGGCGAAGCAAGAAATGTTGCCACATAATGGCGCAACAACAGGAACGCCTTCAGTTGCAACATGTCTTTATCTTCTTACTGCCAACTCGTGCACTTGAAAGCTGCAACGGCTGTGCCTGCGCCAAAAGGAAGTTGCCTTTTGTTTACTTGTTGCAAGCAACAATTGTCACACGATTTGAACTTGAGCTTGACCTTGCCAGCCAAGCATAGTAAAGCCGAGTGGCAACTTCATAGCTGCAACAGCGTCAACAGCGTCAACAAACGGACAATCAACTCGAAATTATGCAATTAAACGCTGAACAAATGGGAATGATTAACATAGAAAAAACGCCACAAAACGGCAATGAAGCGAAACGCAACGAAAAGCGAAGTGACAAATCAACTCAACTCAAATGAAAGACAAACGACAACCAAACAAAATCAAAGCATTTCGAATTTTGCAATTGGAAAGCGACTGCAAATGAATTGACGGCAAATGATTTAATTAAAATCAACACGCACACAACCACACGCACACACACACAGGCAGACAGAGAAAGAGCATACATGCAGGATGAAAATTGGCATTCAATGCGTGCAAAAATGTTATGCAATCAAATCCGACTTCCACCTACCAAAGCAAAGCGAAGCACAGCAAATCGAGTTGTATCGATCGACATAAACGTAACGGTAAACCAAATGGATAAACTGCAACAAACCGAGGCCAAAACAGCCAAAAACATCTTCCGCATTCAACACATTCGTACAAACGCGCATCCTGCAAAGCGCAACAAGCCGCAGAGGCTCATGTAGAAAGTAGTTCAACGTCGCGACGCGTACAAAAAAGGCCAAGGCACGTTGCGATGCGATACGACACGACACGACTTTGCTGGCTGGCAGTGATGAAGTTGCATTTCCTGTCGCTGAACCTGAACTTAGTTAGAAAACAAGAGAAAAAACAGAAACCTGACTTGCTTCATGCAAACAAAAAGAAAAAACCAGCGGCAACTTTTGTTTTTCCACTCGCAACCAATGTGAGGCAACACAACATTTCATCACCGCGTCGTTTCAATTTCCTGCATCGGTGCCGCAAGCGGAGCCAAGTTGCCGCTGCCACTGCTGCCACAGCTGCTGACACTTCTGTGCGCCGCTTCGTGTGCAATTGATATGCATTTGCTTGCCGTTTTGGCCAAGGCAACGCAAGCGCTCGAATGCAGCTCTTGTGCACCTGCTTTGCGTCGAGTGCCTTCGAGTGCCACCGAGTCGCGAGTCTCTTGCCTTGATTTGCTGTCGCGGTTACTTCTCGTCGTTGCTTCGAGCCAAGTGGAAATTGTAACTTTTTTCAAGGCATGTGCGGCACATGTGTGGTGGCAAGGCTGTTTGGCCAACCAGTGGTTTGCTTAATGGCGTCTTTTGCGCTTTAGTGTGTCCTAAAATAGATGATAGCTTGAGCAAAAAGTGGCTGAAGCGCCTTGTTGGACAAATGAAGCACAAAGCACAAAAACAAGATTGAATTGAAAATAACTCAAGATATCTTGGCGTATGTTACAATGGCAGTTTTAACCGTCCAAAACCGGCCTTTCTGAGCTACGCACAGTTTATCAAATCTTCTGTCTCTTTCCTTTGAGCTGAGTTCCTCTCAACTCGCATGCTGACTTCATTAGCTGTTGATGATTGTTTCTGCAAATGTCAGCAATAAATAAAATTGTTTTCATTTTTCAATTGCTTTCCGCTAAAACTTCGGAAATGCAAATCTCTCGCAGATGCCACAATCGTTGCACATGAAGAAAATAACGAATGAAAACGAAAATATATTACAACATTTGCAACAGAAAAACAACAACGAAGATTTTCATTAAGTTTTTTCCGACGCGCAACAAAGTCAAATGCGTATGCAACGTTGAGCTGTTAATGCAACTGCCACAACAACAACAGCAGCAACAACAACAACGATATCAATCTGTGCAACAGGTTTGTCTTCAGTTGGTCGAAGCCGCTGCCGCTGCCGAGGTTGATTTTGATGCCGCGGCCGCTGGCGATGAGCGGCCTCCGTCGGCTTGGCTTGGCTCATGAGCTATTTTGCTAGTAAGCTCTGCTGACTTGTTTTCAGGCCGCCGCTTGCGAAACTTGTTGCAATAACACTTTCAGCAGCATTAGGAAGTTGGCATAAAACTGTTGCAATCATACGAAAAACTTTCAGTTTCATTACGACAACGCAGACGTCGAAACTATAACGCGACTCGCGCCTTTATTGACATTCCTTTCGTTTTCATTATCCTTCTTGCCGTATTTGCTCGTTCACTTCTCGCATCGAGCCTCTCTTTCGGTCAAAAGATATAAGCTCCGCACGCGCAAACAAAATGCGCCAATTCATACATGTAAGTCGGTTGCGCATCATAGAAGAAGTAACAATCTTACCAACTCACTCACACACACACACACACACACACACATTCAGCTCGTGGTGTTGCTGGCGCTGGGCACGGCCTGCAGCGCTGCACAGAAGACTTACTACCGGCGCAGCTACTTTAGTCCGTCGCCGGCGTCAGTGTCGGTGGCAGCGCCGTCGCCTTCGACGCATTACACATCCAAGCACGCGTTGCTGCCGCTGAACTATCGCGGCGATCTGCAGCTGGACGAGAGCAAGCGACGCGATGTGGTGAAGAAGTACGCCAAAAAGACGCCCTATAGAAACTATGCCTCTGTAAGTATTTCCGATTGATTCGTTGGTGCTAATAATCTCAACTCTGGTGCTGTGCTCACATCAAGGAGGAGGATGACTTCTCCAGCGAGCGTTACAGCTCTTCGGGCGAGTATTCAAACGAGGCGCCGTCGTTCAACTCACACGAGAACGACAGCCGTGAGTACACAATTGGCACGCAGATACGCGTCCAGCATCCCATCACCGTACCGAAGAAGACGACCTCACCGTATCCCAAGCACACTAAGTACATCAGCTCAAGCCCTTATAAGAGCAGCGGCGGGGGCGGCGGCAGTGGCGGCTACGTCGACTTGAATCTGTCGACCGAGGATCGTACGCCGGAACGTGCGCCAAAGCGTCACACGCCGAAGTACGTGCAACTCTATGAGCCTGATCCGTTCCACTTGGTGCCGCCACCGAAAGCAACCGCTGCCTCGAGCTCCAATTCGTACAGCGTCTATGAGGCCGAGCAGGATGATTATGATGTGCTGCCGTCCGTCGGTCGTCCGTCAAAGACACATGAGCGCTACAAGAATGTCGCTTCGAAGAAACAAATCGAAGCGTTTGTGGCCGATCAAAAGAAGCTGCTCGACGATGCGTTGAAGTTGGAGCTGCTCAATGACCCGAAGATACAGAAGTATCTCAAGTCGAAGGTAAAGGAAGCGGTGCCCGATGGCTTTGAGCTGGACGACTTTGAGACGTATCCGCCCAACTTGAGTCCGTCGTTTCGTGAGGGTCCGCCATTTGTGAAGCCCACAACGACGCGTTTGCGCCGGCGGCCTGCGGAGCTGAAACGGCCCACCAAGCCGCAAATTATAACGAAGCCGAAACGGAAATACCGATCGACGGCGTTGGTCATTAATGTGTGAGCGCGCGAGTGAGTCGTGAAAGTGAAAGTGGCAAGGGAATTGACTTAATTAGGTGTTGTAATGCTTCGTGAATAAATTAAATAGACTTAAGTATTGTACAGTTAAATTGTTGTAAAAATAAATTCTAAGATTTTTTCAAACATAATTAAGTTTTGGCGTTTCAGTTTCATTATCAAAAACAATGAAAAAATTTTAAACTTCCAATATTTACAGACGAAAAAGGACCTTTAAAAAAGACGCACTCAAAACGCATGAAATCACACTTAAAACAAAAACGAATGAATTACCGCTGTTTTTTAATTTCACAGTTTTCGAGTCATTGTGCCATGAAATCAAGACATTCTTAGCATGAGCACTACGTGAAGTTTTTATACTCTTCACGAAGTGAAAAGTATTATAGTTTTGTCACGAAGTTTGTAACACCCAGAAGGAGGCGTGGCCGGCTATACAAAGTGTATATATTCTTGATCAGGATGACAAGACGAGTTGATATAGCCATGTCCGTCTGTCCGTCTGTCTGTATGTATGCAAATTTTGCACAGACCCTTGTATTTTATTACGATGACACATTGGTCGGAAACAGCGAGATCGGACCATTGGAACTGGTAGCCACCATACAAAAAGAAGAAGAAAAAAAATGTCAATCGTTGAATAAAAAACTTTTTGTTTTCCTAGATAGAGCGCTCAAATTATAAAAGTAGTAGTAAACCTTAGCCAGACTAAATGCCTGAAAGTTTCATTGAGATCGGACAATTGGAACTGGCACCTGCCATACAAAATGATAAAGAGGAAGAGTAGCAAAGTTTGAATCGTTGTATGGGAAACTTTTTTTTTCTTAAGATAGAGAGCTGAAATTTCAAAAGTAGTAGTTTGGTGTGACCAAATCAAATCCTTGAAAGTTTCGTTGAGATCGGACAAACAGTAACTGGTACCTGCCATACAAAATGAAGAAGAGAAGGAGAAGGAAAGTTCAAATCGTTTATGGGAAACTTTTTTGTTTCTAATTAATTGACTTGAAACTTCATAATGTGGCTTTAAACTATTGTGATATCAAAATGGGCTCACATACATATGAACAAAACCAATAATTTCCATATATCTGGCATCCAATGAGGTATAACAAGGAAAATTGATCTGAAGGCTACGTGGACAAAAATAAAATGGGCGTACCACAAAAAGTGTCGTGAAGAATATACACGTCCTCACTGGTTTTCTTGAAATTTAGACCCCGATCTTTTTTAGTTTTTGGGAGATTTTGTGATAAAAACAATTTTAGAATAATGAGTACATTAATTAATTACTGTAATAATTAATTTTATCTCATGTATTTTATGGAATGCCAAAAAACGCTCGAAATGAGCTAAAAAATTAAACTAATTCTAAAAACACGTGAACTGGCACTGTTTGTTTTAAATTTTAAGGTAAAAACACAATGGCTCTAAAACTTTCAAAGTTTTCATGACTATTTATAAAATCTGTAAAACCTCTGCTAGTTCTCAAATCAAAAATTTCGATTAGACTGTTTCAGCGACACTTGGCTTTTTAAGCGAACATACGCTTAACTATTTCTAAGTCTATTCTGCAACCGTTTTCCACAGGCACATGCCCTTTTAAGCGGGCACATGGCATGGAACAAGAGATTTGTCGGTGTACCATCATGGCAACATGCGTTTCAAGCGAACATCCTACAAGTATGCAACACGATTTGTTTTTTCGCCATCTAATCAAGAACACAAAACATAAGGGTTGCAGTCGAGAGTGCAGAGTGGTCAAATCACTAGACAGAGTGAATTCTGCAATGTTTCACGAATGTTCGCAGTATTCTCCATTTTTTTTGGATGACATAATTTTTAGTTAGCTTCTTTCTCAGTTGTTTTGTCTTTTTACAACGGCCATTTTGGCTTCAGAATAGTTGACCACATTGCAGTGAAACTAGAAAAGTTAAACCATTTAAAAAAATAAATAAATCAAAAACAATACCTAATTAAGAAATACTGTTTTATTCGTAGTTTTGATTTTTTTTTTATTATAATAATATTTTTAGAACAATCATTTCAAATAAGTTAACATCAGTGATATAAACAAAATGTATCTTATCTTAAAAACTTTTGATTTTACTGCAAGCTTGCACAATGTTTGCGCAAATGCTTGCGATATTCTTCATTGATGAAAGCGATGACGTTATATAATAGATATATAATAATATAATATTTCATTGCCGTATGTGTTGATGAAGTTGTATCTCTGAATTCTTTTATGTAAAAGTCTGGAAAACAATAATTACACATAGTTCTTTATTTTCAATTCTTTTTAACAAATGTTAATACATTTTCATAGATACACAAAATTTACATTTAAAAATAGTATAATAAAAATTCAAAATATGCAAAATTAAAAGTTTCAAGTTTGAATTAACGTTCATGTTTTGTTATTTTAATTTTTTTTTTTTTATTTAATAAAGCTCAGTAATTATAACAAAAGCAAATAACTTATTGCTCAAGCGCAAAAAGCGAAAGTGATTAGTTTTATTATTTGTTTCTTTTTTTTTATAACTCATTAGCGCCAATCGATTAACTAAAATTCCAATAGTAAATGAGCCACGCCAACAACATCGTAACAACAAAGGCAAAAAAAAGTAGAAAAATAAAACAACAACAAAACTAACCTTGAAAGTAGCGCATTTTCTCACATTAAATAACAGCAAAGCCAACAAAGAAATATGCAGATGAAAGTAAGTCAGCAATAAATGATACGATTAAGCAGAGCCGCAACTTGGAGACGACGTCGACTGTGACCGAAACCGCACATTGCCACACTCCACGTGCCACACTCGGACTCGAACACTCTTGGCGGCGGCTGCACAAATTATCATAAACAAAAAGGAAAAACAAAAAAGAATTGTGCAGAATGCGATCGAGTATGAAATTGAGTTGAGAAGTATGCGAAAAACAGCAAAAACAACAAAAATGCAGAAGAAGAAACAAATCAAATGAATTATTACAATAAAATAAGTCATGCGGCACAGCTACGAGAATTAACAGCAACAATTGCATTAACTGTAATAATAACAAAAAAGTTAAATGAAAAAAAACTACAAGAAAAAATAATGAAAAGTAAAAAAATCAACAATGTAATAATCATATTATTACAAATAAGCCAAGGCAGAACTATATGAGCTAAGCGGCGGCATATGAGCTCACTGTGTTACAAATGATTTTTTCCGGCTCAAGCCGCACCGTGC
The DNA here is from genome assembly GCA_037044515.1 of Phortica magna. Lineage (NCBI taxonomy): Eukaryota > Metazoa > Arthropoda > Insecta > Diptera > Drosophilidae > Phortica > Phortica magna. The sequence goes on along the minus strand of JBAMBP010000822.1, from coordinate 136,255 downwards.
CCTCGCCTCAGGCAATTGCGATATCTTGTGCTCTGCAAACGTCCCTCCGGCTTCATCAACATCATGCGCCGTACACTCCAACACTCTTACACTCTTTGTTCTTTGGCCAAGTGGACTTGTGTTGTTGTTGTTGTTATTGTTATTGTTGTCAGTGGGTGTGGATTCAACTCGTTACGTTTTTGCTATTGGAATTTGCGCTGACGCTTTTTTTTTCTTTTTCTTTGCACAATTGGCCGCGATTACTGTCAAAGTTGTTGTCCATGTTGTTGTTGGTTGTTGTTGTTGCTTTTCTAGTTGGCTGAAACCAGTTTACAATTGACATCAAAGAATTCCTTTGGCTTAAAATCGAAAGTATTTGCCCGTGTTTTGCTTTGTTGTTGTGTAATCGTGCAATAACTTTTTTCTTTTTTTTTGCTTTAACTTTCATACTAAAAATAACGCCTGGCCAAATACAAAAGACTTAAGACACGAACTTGCGCACTTGTTAGACCTTTAAAACTTTGTCTTCTGATTATTTTGTTTATCTTTTGTATTATTTTTGCAATAAAAGATTTTCATTTCATCATCATCAGCAGCACACACTTACATATTTATTTAATATATAAAAATATCATAAATTTGATGTAACAGCATTTCGAAAGAAGTCATTAAATTACATTAAAAAAAATAAAATAAAGAAAAAAATACATACAAGCAAATAGGAAATCATCAAGTGTTAACCTGAAGGTAATGCAACAATTTTTTCTCTAATTTTGTTTTTTTTCTTTCTGTTTTTGTTTTTATACGAAAACTTTTTAAGTATCACAAAAAGGCATGACGATGAAAGGCAATGTCAATTAGAACGACGATATAATTAAGTCGGATGAAAGAGCAAGACAAGTGGTTAGAAACAGATAGAGCGAGAGAGTAAGAGAGAGAGAGAGAGGGAAAGAGTGGGAGAGCGAAATAGGAATCGGCGTAAGGACATGAAAGAGACAAGAGTGTTTTGTGTTCTGGGGTGGGTTGATTTTTATAGTGTTCGCGAACAAGGATAATTACATTATATATAATATATATTTTTGAATTGGAGGGGACAATAATCTCAAGCTAAACAGTTCATACTTCGATACGCGTCGGAGGGACTACTTAAACCTTGTTGAAGGAGTAGGTAAAACCGTCTGGTGTGCGATTCAGCGAGAGTTTGCCGGGCGGCGAGAAACGATGAGGATTCTGTGTTGTCGTTGGATAGTAGGAAGGCGCCGCCTGTGGCTGTGGCTGATGGTATTGTGGCTGAGGCTGTGGCTGATGATATTGCGGCTGGGGTGCTGGGTTGTAGGCGGGCTGTGGCGCTGGCTGTGGTCGGTACTGGGGCTGTGGTGCGGGCTGACGATAAGATTGCTGTTGATCGAATGTCGGATCGTTGTAACGTGGATCATAGGAGCCATCATCATAGTCGTTGCTGCCGCGGTACGATGGCTGTGCGGGCGCTTGATACTGCTGTTGCTGTTGTGGCTGATATTGCGATTGTGGCTGATAGCCAGAGGTGGGCACGGGCTGTGGTGGTGCAGGCGGTGCGACGGGCAGATGGTCACCAGCGGCTTGGAATCTACATAGATGAGACAATGTTTAATGTTGAATTTGTCGGCATGACTAACTGATCTTCTAATGTGTTTATATGTATGTGTGTGCTTTTTTAGCCTACAACTCACCCATTTTTGCCGGCGGTGTAGGAGATCGTGCGTCGCTCACCAGTCGGATCGACATAACTGTAGCTGCCATGACGTGTGCCGTCGGCATCGGTCTCCTCTTTGAAGTTGATGCCATCCTCTTGCGTATAGGCAGCACCGAATTTGCCATCACCGGAGAGATAACGTTGCTCACTAATAATGGCCGCCGTCTTGGGATCTTGATTGTAAGCCTGACTGGCGGCAAACGCAACCAAGGTGGTCAATGCGAGCTGTCCGAATTTTTGGATTGGAAATCAATTTAGATTTATTATTAATTTATAAATTTCATGGAATTTTTCTAATTTTTCATTCTTAAAACATATTAAATCTTCACTTCACATGAATATCAAATAAAACTCACAAAGCGTAACATTTTTTTGTGTTTCTGTTTCTGTTTATATCCTTTAAAAGCGACAACGTAAACTGCACTCGATTTCTCAGTTATGAAATGCCAATTATTAAAATCCAATTGCCTATACGTTTGTGTCCGTCGTAAAGGAGCTTGATTAATTTAAAGCGCGCGGCACGAAATGATCAAAGCTCGAACAGGACTAAGCTGTCTCGAGTAGGGTGTGTGAGTGTGCGTGCGTGCGTTGAGCCAACGAAACCGACAGCAACAGACTTTTTAATGAACTGCCTTCCGCAACGGCGACGGTTTGACTTTTATACCCCGAATGACGGGGAAAACCTTGGTCACTACGGTAGTCAAAGTGTTGTGGTTGTTGCTGTTGTTGCTGTTGTTGTAATTGCTTTTCTTGTTGTTGCGGCTACTTGCTCATATCTCGTTGTTTTAGTCGGTATTTGTGTGTGTGTTTGGCTGTGTCTGTGCTTGTGTGCTTATGTGTACGAACAATAACAAGAATTGAGCTAAGTGCTCCAATAAGTCAACTTTAGCCGTGCCAAAAGCAACAACAACAACGACACCAGCAACAACAACAATACTGCAGCAACGCCAACAAGCATGCTTTAAATGCTTTCGTTGTTATTGTTACTGTTATTGTTGTTGTTGTTGTTGCTGTTGTTGGCGTTCAGTCGCACACCTTTTCAGTCGCTGTCGCCGTTGCTGTCGCTGTCGCTGCCGCTCAAGTTGTTTTACCAGTTTCTGCCCATTTGTTGCTTTGATTTTCATACGCCTTTTTCAACATTTTATTTTACACATTTTCAACGCTTTTAAAAAAAAAAATAAAAAAAATGTAAGTGTTGTTTTTTGTTTAATTAATAGAAATAAAAACTGAAATGCACTTAAGTAATATTTTGCACTCGAACTTCGTAAAACAAAAGACTTAAGCAACAAACTTACTACTTGTTTTTATATATTTTTCGCTAATTTCATGTCTTTTTTCTTCATGCATGATGTAAGTCATTTGACTTCAATTGTAATAATCATAATCGCAATTTAATTATGCCAAACTAACACAGCTGTAAACTTGTTCTTTTGTTTTGCGTTTATTGCTTATTGGCCAAACCCAAAGCAACCAACAAAAATTGCAATAACAGCAACCACAACAACAACAACAGCTAAAAAGTAAAGACAAATGATTGCAACAAATACGCTTGAGGCATTCAAATTTGATGATAAAAAAACAAAGCGCTACAAGTACCAAAATAGTCGGAGTTGATTTTTGATTTAGGCATTTTTGGTGTGTGGTCCTCCTGCTCCGTCGGCCTGTTAATCTGCGCTCATTCCTCATACACCTTTTTCATTTATTTCCATTCTTTACTATATATATGTGTGTTTGTGTGTGTGTGTGTGTTTGTAAGCTGAACATTTGTAATTGTAATGCTTTGCTATCTTTTTATTTCTATTTTTAAACGCGCAAACGAGTCTTTTGATTTGCAGTCAACAAAAAGAAGTATTCAACTTGCTAATAACTCATATGGTAATAAAGCGACAGCGCTGCTTGCCAATTTTGTGCCGACTTTGAGGCTTGGTTCGATAAGTTGTGCTCATATTGCAAACACTAAGAAGACAATTTTGCTTGATCTGTTAAAAAGTTGAGAGATCAAGACAGCGCACACCCACACACGTATTAAATTCTATTGCGGATTTGAAAGTGTTTTTAATAAACAAAACTACAAAATGAGAAACAAAAATTGAACCATTTAAAAAAAGCTGCTTGTTTAGCGTATTTTGTAACAGTACAAGTAATTTTTCCCATATCAAAGAGACAACATGCTGAACGCTGACAGCGCCACGTGCGCACACTCGATTATGTGGCATGATTATGCAAATGGCGCGAGCAAGAGGAGGAAGGAACAACACGCACACGACATGTAAGGCGAAAAGACAACAAATTAGTGCAAAAGAGTAAAAAACCAGCAGGATTAGTAGAGAAATCGCTGCAGAAAAAGATGTTAATGAGTTACGTTGAACACTTTTTCACATGAGAAGCGCAAAGCACTGAAATTACTTTAAACGCATAAACGTTTATGCGCTAAGTGTGTTGTGCATGTGAGTGTGTGAGAGTGTGTGTGGTGCCACAAATTAGTGCCTCATACATTACACATTTACAGTATTTGCCCTTTAGCCGCCGCCATTGACAAAATCACCAACATTATTTTTGAAAATCATCAAAACATGCAACGCCTTCTCTGCGGGCGGGCGGGCGTTTGGTTGTTTGTCATCACGCTGAGTGTGTACGCTGTGTGTGTGAGTGTGTGTGTGAGTGTGTGTGGAAAGTGAAAATTAAATCAGTTGACAAAGCATACATAACGAACGCAAATTGCATTGACGATGGCGATGGCGATGCCTCGGCACTGATGGCGTGTTGACTGTCGCCTGAGAGATCTCATACGCCTGATCACTTCGCCATCTTAGCGCGACTATGCGATTAGCTGCGGTGCAGAAGGGATGTGCACGAAGTCAAGGGGGTTGCTAGCCTTGCTTATCAGGCATGTCGCCGCGTCTGTGCGCTCGCTGCCTTTTTGATTCGAAGGCGCTCACAACCGGCACTCAATAAAGAAACAGCGCAAAAATTGAAAGGAAAAAATACTCAACAGTAAATTTGTTATTTTTACGCAACTTGCAGCAATGCCCATAACGCTTGCTACACTAAGTGGTGCACGACAATGAGGGTGCACACGCAAATCTGTGTCAGAGGGTTGCAGTTTACCGTAGCAGCGCCTGATGTGTCAGGAACTATTCTGCATGTTAGTCTCAATACATTCTACCGTATGCGACTTATCTCTTCATTTACTCACCATGCTGCCTTCTCACTCACGCTTTGACTCTTTCGCCCCTTTTAAATCATTTCAGCTGCTGTTGCCAACTCAATACAGCTCGACCAACTCACACACACACACAAACACAATTGCGATTATTTGTAATTTAAGAAGCATTCGAGCGTTTGAAATCGACTCTTCTGACTCTTTCGCTTTGTCCTCATGCTATCTCTAGCGTGAATCCCTGGTGTTCTTTTATTCATGTATATATGAGAAGCAAAAAAAAAAATAAAATCAAAAGTTAGAAGGTTAACAATTCATGCATTGTTCACCCAACAAACAAGAAAAGATATCTGAAAATTGCTGTTAAACGCTTATCGCTGCAAGTTGATCTGAGAGCGCGCAAAAAAATGAAAATAGTAAAATAGAAATCAGAATCAAACTCGCTAAACTTGTTGAGTAACACGATATGCCGGATAGGCGCAGCCACTTCACTCCACATGAGTCTGTCTGTTACTACCATTAGACTTGTGTTAACGCTGCTGACCCTGCACGGATTTCGTCAAAAGTCAGCATTTACATTGACTTACATTGTGGCATGTAATACAAGACGACTTCGCTTTGAGCCGAGCAAATTTCGCAGTTAATTGCGCAGCTGTCGAACATTTGAGTCCTGTGGGATTACCAACGCACCCAACTCGCTCGCCACTGAAGCGAGAACAGTTGCCTAAGCGAGAAGTCAGCAATCGCAAAGTGCAAACATGTCGTCAGCCTTGTAGACTTGCCAAAGCATCGAGACCTCGAAACATCAAAGCATCGACGCTCAGCTTAGTCGCTCTTTAGAGCTGTAAAATAATTAGTTGCTACTTGTCGGCTTTAATTACTCAGCAGTGAAGCACAAAATAGTGTCACTGGCCCGGACCAGTTTTGCTCCAATCATGGCTGAAGTTAATAAAGTGTTGGCTTCTCTGTTTTTATTTTGCACATGTGCCTGGCAATGTCGGCGGCGCCTTTTTATGCCGAGCCCAAAGTCAAGTCAAGCTCAGTTACAATATCAAGGTCAATAGCGTTGCGGCCTATGGCGAATTGGCATGTCTGCGGCATTTCTGTGCTGCCACTCGAAGCTTCGCAGTTGCGGCATGCGTCAATGCATGTTGCGTGCTTGTGCGTCGGCGCGAACCTGTTTCACGCGTTTGCGCATGCGTAGCGGTTCTACTGACAGAGGCATTGCGATTTTTTCCGTTTTGCTGTCGTGCGATTTATCAGGTTTTACTTTTTCGCCGCTAGTAAGTGTGTCTACTTCCGCATTGCGTAGATCGCGATGACGTGTCTAGGGGTGAGAGGTGGCAAGGAGCGTAAAGCTACTGAAAATGCAAATTACGTCTGCGGTGAACGCGTAAATCAATTTTAAATTGTATCAAATGAAATTTGCATTGCTGGAAATGCGAGCAATTTCAGGCACAGAACGTTGGCGCGGCTCAGCTACTTTAATGAGTGTCGCACTAACAAAGACCGGAAGTCGTAGTTTCGTTTTTAATTGACAAACGTGTCCGAAACTTTGAGGCAATTAATTTTGAGCCATTATTATCTCCCGTACCTTATAGTACAGGGGAATTTTATTTTTGTGGACATCGAAAATGTGTGTAACACCTAAAAGAAGGCGCAGCAGACCCTATAAAGTATATATATTATTATCAGTATCGAAAGTAAAGTCGATTTAGCCATGTTCGTCTGTCCGACTGTATGAACGCGTCGATTTCGGAAACTATAATATGTAGAACCAATATTCCTTTGTCGATTCTGTTCAAGTTTTGTTTTCTCCCTCCGGAACTTAGTTTAGAGGTGATTTAAATAACTGCAAACATCGTATTTTCTCGGTTGCTTTTGAGATAGGAACATCAAATTTGGAATGTATCTGACTCGAACACCAACAAGATGAAATAAAACTAGTAAGGGCGGTATAGTTGAGTGTACTCAACCATATAATACCCTGCACATACCCTCACCCATTTAAATGGTGTTCCAAATATCACAAAAATCAGTCAAAAGTGAAGTATTTTCGAAAAATTCGAGTTTGTTGATCTCTGTGGGAGGAAGCTAGAAATAAAGGGGTGTTTTTTGGTATGCAGTTAAAAGGACGTATATTAACTGAACCTGCACACAAAATTTCAGACATGTATATTTCATAGTTGTGGAGATATACATATTTAAATCAAAATAAACTGGAATTTACCCATAATTTAAGTTTGCCGACCTCTAATGGGTAGTCCAAATACAAAATGGTATTTTCTGGTATGCAGTCTTATGAAGTTATAAATACTTCGCCTACTTACTAAATTTCAGGTCAGTGCCTTTATTAATTTCGGAGATATAGCCATTGACATAAAAACACTATTTGAGGGGTAATAAAGGGTAAGGGGGAAAAATTAAGTATGCAGTTTTAAAGATATACATTTCCTTAATCTGCATACAAAGTTTTAGGTTCGTATCTGTTATAGTTATGGAGATATACAAATTTTTGTAAAAAAAAAATGAAATTTACGAAAAATTTTAGTTTGATGGTCTTTGAAGGGTAGTCCTAAATTCAGAGGGGTATTTTCTGGTATGCAGTCTTAAGGGTATGTATTTACTGAGTGTACACACAAAATTTGAGGTTCGTACCTTTCATGGTTTTGAAGATATCGTAATTAACAATAAAACACTTTTTGAGGGGTAATTAAGGGGAGGGGGGAAAATTGGGGTATGCAGTTTTGTAGGTCTTTACCAACTTAGTCGACATACCATTTTTCATAGTTCTAGCGTTTCTGGTGTTCAAGTTATAGCCTTTTCAAAAAGTGGGCGTAGCTGGTTGGGCGGGAAGGAGTGAGCGTGGCTCAAAACCGTTCAAACTTGATCTGCTGCCGAGCATCACGAGTCTATCCTCCAAATCTCAAGTCTCTATCTTTTATAGTTTCCGAGAACCATTGGTGAGGACGGACGGACGGACGGACGGACGGACATACGGACGGACATGGCTTAATCAATTTGTCTTGTCATCCTGATCAAGAATATATATACTTTATAGGGTCCCCCTCCCCTCCTTTTCTGCGTTACATACATTTCGGCCAAACAAACACAATATACCCTGGTACAGAATGTACAGGGTATAAAAAGCGCCCACTTAGTAAAAATGTAAACCTCTTATATCTCTGGAACCATAAAACCTACAAAATTAACACTTTGAATGTATGCCATTGGCTGAAGTAATAAGATTCAATCACAAAATGGGCGTGGCCATGCCTACATATAGCTAAAATAAAAAACGTTATATCTCTGGAACCAATTGGTCTAAAAGAGAAAAATTGGTATGTAGGATATTGAATGGAAACGAAATCTGTTTCGATTGATAAATGGGCGTGGTAACGCCTTATAACGGCCGTTACAAATTTAGAGTACTTCAAGGTATTTCAAAGTCGTGTACTCTCGACTTATATAAAGTCGGTATTGATTCTTTGTAAAATTGATCGCTTCCCTAACGAATTTCCTCACTTTATTTCAATACTTTGGCATAAAATACGAAATCTTATTGTATTTTGAAAAATAACTGCAAAGACATTTAAAAAGTGCGATGAAATATTTTAATTAACCTTCTGTTTGTCTGTTTGGGCATGTAGTATGTATCTCAACCTTGAAACTTTGCAATTCGAAAGTTGATCTCCAACTCAGACAACAATGTAAATGACCCTGCATTAAAGTTCATTGCACGCTATCCATGCCCAAAATGCATCCTTAGCGTTTTTCGTTGTTGTTGTATTAAATGGACTTGGTTAAGGCGGAAGATTTACAAGTCATTCGTGAAAGGTTTCAATATATTGAAGTATAACTTGGCTTACTTTATTAATAGCCAAGTTTATTAATAGAACAAGCAATTCAAACGGAACAAATATGATTAATTTAACGGATGTTAGCCAATGAGAAACTGTCGCAACGAATTGTATTCAAATTGACGCAATTCAATCAGCAACAACAATCCAAACAAAATAAAAAAAAAAACCAAAAGCAAATACATTTTCAATGTCAACGCTATCGTTTTGACATGCCAACAAGTAATCAATTAAGTTGCAATAATGACAGCAACAACAAAACGTAATAAAATTTTTGATATCAAAGCCAAAGTGGCGCGGTAATTGTAGACCCCAAAAACAGACCAACGCAAGCTGAAAATGTCATGTGACATACGAGAGTGCGCAAGTAAGTCAAGTCAAAGTGCAAGAATTTGGTATGGAAATAATAACATGTAAACGATTATGTTGGGCTGTGTTGTGTTGCTCCACATAAAAAGTGAGACAAAATAAGTAAGCAGTGTGAGTGTGTGTGTGTGAAAGACACAAAGTGTAAGAGAAGTGCCGATTGATTTGAAGAGAGCAAGTGCGGACAAACAGCAACGCAACGCATGTGCAGAGAGCATGACGTAGCATGAAATCATTGAATTCCGTAACGGCGCAGCAGCGACCGTAACAACAACAACCACAGCAGCAACAACAACTGTGTAAGCTTCGACTGTCGTTTACTACACTTTACAGGTGAGTTGTCGTTCATCGAGATGACGCTTATTATTTGGCTTGTTTGCGCTCAATATGCTTAATTAGCGTTGAAGGAGCTCACAGCTCAAGTAGTTGTGCCACTTGCTGTCTGTCACACGCAGCCGCCTCTGTCGTTGTTGCTGTTGTGGTCTTAATATTATGCCAATCAGAATTACGCTCACTGAAATGCGTCAATTGTGGGCGTTTGAATGAGAGCAGCGACGCAAATCTCGGCAACAAAAAGCGAAAATGATTTTTTATTTTGTTAGTTTAAGCATTTGAAGAAATAATGCGATAAATTCTATGTTGATTTTATTTCTAATGCGTTTAATAATTGAGCATGTTGGCAGGTGTGAAGTTGTTTTCTACTTGACGTTAGAATACTGAAAGATTATAATATTTATCATGAATACCAAATGAAGTCAAGCTAATTATTGATCATGATTAAACAACTTACGAAAATATTTCATAATAATTAAATGTCTGAAATGAAATAATACTATTATGAATAATTCTTTAAATTCTCATGTACTCTTAGTTCAACAACTTTATATGGCTGCAGGTGTTCTAACATTTGTGAGATTTTTTAATATCTTTCGCATAAAAATTCGCAACGGAAACCAATTTAAGTCTATTTGGTTTGAGTCTCCAACTGTTTTCAAATCTTAATCTCCAAACTCAATTGCTGTCTGCTGGATCTCGCTTTGACATGTGAATTTTAGTGTTATTTCTCAATAATGACATCAATGCAATTGAAATGTCAAAGCAAAATAAAATAGAAATACAAAAAAATAGAAAACCGTTCCAACCATAATCTCATGTCAAGCTAATCACATCCTTATTACATAAAACTGTCGCAATTTTGGCCAAGCATTGCACAACTTCAATTGTCGATCATCGAAAATTTGTTTATTTTATTTAAAAAAAAGAAAAAAAAAAGATGCCAAACAATCAATTAACTGCAGCAGAAAATCAAAAAGTAAATAAAAATCCAAAACAACAGAAGGTCTTATTTTTGTGTTTAGTCTCTTTTGCAATGCAATTCTGTCAAGTTTTCTTTGTGTGTGTGTGTGTGTGTGTGTGCGTGTGTGTGTCGTGGTTACGGCAACAACATGGCAAATCCGAATATAATACCGAAATAAGCCGAAGCTGTGTTAATATTTCCTGCGCATGCGCAACATTGCCACTCCTTCGGCTACTGCGTCCACCCGCTTCACACAGTAGTCAAATGCTCTTTGCAGTTTTGACAGACGCTCAGCAAAAATCAACAGTTAAAGCCATGCCAAGTCGGACTGACAACGGCCGCGTTGCACAAAAGGACGATGTCTTCACTTCGTCTTGCTTCTTTTTTCTTCTTTTGGGAACGCATAAAGACTGCGGTTGATTTTTTGTCTTTACTTTACTTTGCTTTGCTTTGCTTTTCATTTTTTCCATTGAAAGTCCTTTTTTGTACATCTTTTTGTTTCTTGGCAATTATTTTGCAATTTCTTTGCTCGGCTTTGTGCCTCTCACAACTGTCAATAAGGCTTAATGCTCATTGGCCGTGTTCACATTCGGTTTTGTTACTTTTTTCGATTTCATTGTTTCGACTTACGAGCAATGAAAATATTTACCTTTGCCATCATGTTCGCCAATCATCGATGCAATTGTTGTTGTGCGTCTGTTGTTGCTGTTGTTGTAGTAGCTGTACGTAAATACAATTAAAAGGTTTTTCGAAACTAATTGGTTTCAATTATTTCGGGTTTTTGGCCAAACACCAAAGACAGCATGGAAATCAATCAGCCGCCTTGTTGGTAATTTAGCTTCAAGAAATACAATACAGAGATCGATACAGTGACCTGCTTCTGATTTCAGCGCGCTAAATTTCCAATTCATTGCGCTCAAATTAATTGAAATGTGAGTGCTGAGTATCAACTCAACTTTTACAAGCAATCACGAAATTTTGATATTCTTATCAGTTGTTTCCAAGAATTAACTATTTTCAAATCAATTCCAAATGAGTTTAAAATTTCACACAAATTTTTAGCAGATTATGATACAAGAGTTCAAATAAGTGGTATCCTTTTTTTAATGCTGTTGTAAATCAAAATCATTTTAATAAAAATTCAATTATTTTCATATTAATTATATTAAATATTTTTAATAAATATTTCTTTTTTTATTTTTGTAATTCCCTGAAGACTTTTTTTCATCATATTTTTTTTTTTTGCAGCTTTTTATTTATTAAAATATGTTTAATTGTAGATATAAGTATAGTTGTTTGTTGTTTGCCGGCCTTTAATGGGTAGTTCAAATACAGAATGGTATTTTCTGGTATGCAGTCTTAAGAAGTTATATATACTTTGTCTACGTACAAAATTTCAGGTCCGTACCCTTGACGATTTCGGAGATATAGGCTTTGACATGAAACACTATTTGGGGAGTAATAAAGGGTAGAGGGGAAAAATTTGGTATGCAGTTTTAAAGACGTACATTTATTAAGTCTGAATACAAAGTTTCAGGTTCGTATCTGTTATAGTTGTGGAGATATATATATTATATATTTTGTAAAATAAAGTGGAATTTACCAAAAATTTAAGTTTGAAGGTCTTTGAGGGGTAATCGAAAATACAGAGGGGTATTTTCTGGTATGCATTTTTAAAGAAATGTATTTTCTGAGTGTACATACAAAATTTCAGGGTCGTACCTTTCATGGTTTTAAAGATATAATAATTAACAATAAAACACTTTTTGAGGGGTAATGAAGGGGAGGGGGTAAAATTGTGGTATTCAGTTTCATGAAAATTTACATACTTAGTCTACTTATCAACTTTCATAGTTCTAGCGTTTCCGGTGTTCAAGTTATAGTCCTTTTTGTTGTTAAAATTTCAGGTGTTTAATAAAAAAATGAAAATCTTACAATTTCAGAATGCGATCCCCAATCGAAACCCCCATTGCTTTAATATTACTCTTAAGAACATACAATTTAAATTTCAGCAAGATCGGTCAAGTAGTTCTTGAGATATCATGTACACAACTTTGAAGAAAGTTGTTTCGAGATGAACTCAAAAGAAGAACCATTACGCCGTATGGATAGTACTGATTGTCGGACTTATAATGCCATAACTTTCGATTAAATCTAAATTCCAGAACCGGTAGAGGCTGAAATTATTCCTTAAAGTGTGAACAATTGATTTATTATGATCAAAAATTTGTAAGCTCCGGGTGGTGGAACTCTTTATTTATTGCTGTTTTATTATTTGTATTTTAAATATTTATAAATCAAAATTTTGTGCTTTAGTGTTATTAGCTCCAACTGACTTTGTGTCACAGATAAAACAACTTATGTTATTATAAAGTAAATATGTGTTGGCTAAAAAAAAAGCAAATCCATAAATTATAAACCACACTAAAGAGCAACATGATAAAGTGAAGTGAAATCTACTCAACTACTCACGACATTTAATACAGTTATTATTGCGTTCCCAGCGCTAACTATGAAAACAATTTGATCATTTACATTAAGTAAATACTAACTACGCCGCACCACCGCCGCTGCCACCGTCAACGTCATCATCACCACCCCTAAAGTGCTAAGCAGATGAGACCAAACCAAACAGTTGCAATATGTTAACCTCAACGCTCATTAAAATTAAACGAGCCAACGCACAAAACACCAAAAACAACAAGAATAGAATAAAAACGGAAAAAATTAAATTGTTGACAAGGTCTATGAATATGATGAGCCCTGAGTCTGAGCCTTATTGCCGCAATTCACTTCACGTGACATTGTCACATCATAATTACGAGCAAAAGAGACATGCGCGCATCCCTTGAGCTCGTCCTTGCTGCCCTTACTTTTACTCGCTTTTTTTCTATTTTTTGACAATTTAACCGTTGCGTCAACGGCTCTCAAGTGTGATCCGTTTGGTAAACACACAAACGCCGATACAGAACGATTTTTTAAGCCGCTCGTCTTAGCGTTAAGCATTTTTTTGTTGTTATCACCCGCCACCCCTTATGCATCTTTTTCCTTATGTCGTCATCGACATCGTAGCGCATCATGGCAAAGTAATAAGCACGAGCACAGCCCACATGAAGCTGACAAGCCAAACCAAGTCGAGTTGAATAGAGTTGAGGCAAGTCGAGTCGAGTCAGTGTTGTCGCCTAATGCGATCCGCGTGAATTGATTGCTGCCATTTTGGCATTCGTTGCTAATCCCCGCGCTGAGCGCCCGCTCTGACCGCTTTCGCACCCGTCGCAACTCATAATGAATCGTAATAACGATGCAAATATTTTCGAAAAGTGTTCAAGGGTACTTCAGAAATTAGTTCCCATGTAAGCGCTTAAATTGAAAATGGTTTTTTAGGCTTGTAGTGTTTTTTTTGTCATCTCTTTTTATATCCTGTACCTTATGGTAGAAAAGTATATTAGTTTTGTGCACATCGAAAATGTATGTACCACCTAATAGGAGGCGTGGCAGACTCTATAAATAATATATATTCTTGATCAGTATCGAAAGAGAAGTCGACTATGCCTTGTCCGTCTGTCTGTATAAACGCGTCGATGTCGGAAAGTATAGTTTTTGTAGAACTAAAATTCCTTCGCTGGTCGATTCTGTTATTAATTTCGCAGATCAAGTTATATACTTCCCTTCCGTGACATAGTTTATGGGCGAGGGGTAAGTAACTGAAGCTACCGCGATAAAAAAAATTACAAAAGTCGTATTTTCTCGGTTGTCTTTTGAAATAGGAACATAAGATTTGGTGTGTATATAACTAACTTGAAGCCTAACAAGATAGAAAAAAAGAAAAAAATGAGCGTGGCCACGCCCATATATAGCCAAAATTGAAAAACTTATTTGTGGAACCATTTGGTCTAGAAAAGTAAAATATTTAAAAGTGAGTGCTGCAACGCCTTATTACAGCAGTTACAAATTGAAGCTACAGGGCATGACGAAGTCGAGCACTCTCGACTGCAATTCATTACTAGATCTCTTTATAGTTGCTATTGCTGTTGTTGTACCGTTTAATCTGCTATGACAGGCGCAAGCGAGTGAGCGTTTTAGTGTGGCAGCGTGCGTTGATGCCAGCCGTTAATCGTCAGTCAGTCGTCATTGCTTTCCACCGTCAATTGCAATGTCAGAAATCACGTGAACATTTTGTCACCAACAACACTTTATATCAACAACTGACGACAATCATCAAGCCAACAAGCAAATCATGTCTTCTCGCTTGCTCATTCAGCCACTCGCATTGCGTGTGTCCCATTACGGGATTAGTCAATGCTGAAATCCTTTTTGTGTGACAAAATGGTCGTAATGGCAACGCAATTGTGGCATTATGACTGCGGCTCTTCATCGATTGTCAGTTGTGGCACTTTAGATTCTATTCAAGTGTTGTCAACGATAAAAAAATGTTGACATAACTGCTCAAGATTGATGCAATTGTCGAACGACCGGCATAAGGCTTTGCTTATGAATATCCATTTTCCTATGAAACTTCACAGAAGGCTTAGGACGAAGCACATCAACGCGAAGCTGAACATGCAGAATAGTGATTTTGTTAACTTTTAGCTTTATATGTAGTTGAAAAGCTGTTGAGTGAGAAGAGTGAAGAAGCACTCTTAAAGTACTTTAAGTAAACTTAAAAAATTGGAACATTTTTTTTTGTTCTCTCAAATAAAGATTTTTTATTGAAAAAAAAACTATTTATATATATATTTATAAATACCTTAAGTACCAAAAAATATTAAACCAAATGTTTTCAAATATTATTATTCGTCTCCTTTTAAACAGATTTAAAATTCTTAGTCCAATACTCATAAACCCACCAATAGACTACATAGCAAATCAAAGAAACTCAATGTGATATAAAATATTTTTGATAGAAAAATTGAGAAGGGAATTCAATTTCATCGATTTAATAATAATTTTTCTAATTTAGTGGCATAAATTGATATTAATATAAAGAAATAACTATAATATTGTATTTTATAGTGAAAAATAATGCAAAATAATATAATATAATAATATTTTAAGGAAATAAATATAGTATAAAAAAATAATATGAAAAAGTAAAAATAATTTAATTGAAAATAAACTTCATTGATAGTAAAAAATATTAAACTAATTTTAAGAAGTCTCTGGCTGGTATGTATGCTTTACACTTTTCAAATCATGTAATTTTTGCTATAAGTCGCAAATACATCAGATACTCATTTGTAACTTCTGCACGCATCTCTGTCTCAGAGTGCAGCATCTTTGCCGCCAAGAAACTATTAGATCGAGATAAAAGATATAATTAACACGAACCAATTTGTTTTCAGCAAACGGGAACTCGCTTGCAATAAAAGTCATTACCATATAAATGAAGTATTGTACATTGAAAATAGTTATTGTTAGCAAAAAAAAAACAAGATAGAAAGAAATCCGTACAAAAACCATTTTGAGCGCAGAAATCAACCACCCCGCAGATAGAGGCATTTCCATTAGAGAAGAGATACAAGCACACACACACCCAAAAATCAACAAAGACACAAAACCGAAAACAAGGAGAGATAATGGACTCGAAAACTGGAATTTGTGCCTTATGGCACTCGGCACAAATTGAAATCAATCTTTTTGCTGCTTTGCGCATCCTTTGTGTTGCCTTCGGGCAGTGATGCGCATGGAAATTTGTTTTTTTGGGCTTACACAATTTGGTTGAGCATATGCGAGGCCAGCAAACTCCATGACGCAATGGCAAAACGGACCTTTTCGGTTATTACAAATCTTAATTGACTTTGGTAAATGTTAAATGTGAAAAAAATGAAGTGGTTAACGGCACTTGAAGGGAGCTTACGGCATTGCGATTGCGACTTCGATTTCTTGATGTCGTATTAGCTTTTGTGCATGTTGTTTTAGTCGAAAGCGTCCCTTTTTTAAAAGCGCTGGCATGGGAATACGCAAACTACTTGTAAGTGCGCTAATTAAGTTGTCATATGAGGTCATCAGCTTTAACTGAACCCTCTTAAATAGATACTAGACGTTTATACACTAACCCCAACCCCAACCTCAACTCCAGTCCAAGAGCATATTTAGTCAAGCCACCCCCATGAGGAAACACACAAAAGTTTGAAACTTTTCAACTTCCGGTCAATAAAGCAGGTGCTGTCGTTCTGCGCTGGGCGTCGACAAAACACAAGTGTCGTGACATCAGGTGCATCTTCAACGGCCAGGCCGCCGCTCTTGTGGGTGGAGGTCACTGCAGTACCACTGTAGTGCGCTGAATGAAGCTATTACCATATTAGTACCAAAAATAACTAACAGGGAAATTGTAACAATAACAAAAACTAACTAACTAACTGAAATACAGCACGCTATGGCGGTGACAAATGAGCCTGGGAATACAAGTTCAACAGCAAAGTTGACCATTGAACGTTAAAAAGTGAAACTCATGGAAATCGTATTCGTATTCGATGCGAGTCATCGGCAACGGCATTGACAGACTGACAGACAGACAGACAGACGGACAGACGACGTGATGGTAGTAAGGCAATGAGTAGTCGATCATGTAACAGAAATTGTATAAACACCTTCATCAATGAGGCCATATGTCAAAATAACGAATCGCACAATGCATGCTCACTCCAAGCTCTAATGAGGGATGCAGTTGCGAATAGGGTGAGTACTTCGACGACCGCTGATGCATTCCAAAGCAGCAACATCAGCAACGTTGAGAGCTATGCAAACAGACGATAACGTCATCGTCATCATCGTCGTCGCCGTCGTCGTCGTCGAGTTTTCGCTCAGCCAAACATACTTGAAAATGTAACAAATCGACTTTGATAAAACTTTAGAGCAGCTTTCGTATTGCTTTGAGTTTGCGCACATGTTGCAATGTTTAACCGCAAATGAAAGCAAAGCACACACACGCACACACACACAGAAAGGGTGTATTTGAATTTGATTTAGTAATGCGGCGCGTTGGCACTTTTGATTAAGAGTGTACCACTTAAGTATCACGCCGCAAGCCGCGCCGGCACTCTCTCGCTCGCTCACGCAATAGGGTCTCATTTGGTACTGCTACGCTCCCAGGATATCGAAGTGCTCCCGAAGAAAAAACAAAACCAAACACAAAGGGGTTGTAAAATTTATTGGCAAACCAATTTTTGAAGCGCTTTTGTTCGTTGAACGCCGTGAATAAGCCACAAAGGATCAACAATGCCCTGGAAATTATCAAGCACTTCAAGCGCTCAAGTGCACACACACAAACACACACACACCGTGTTGAGTCTGCGCTTTGATTTTGGTTATGCAAAAATTATGATTTCAATAGCGGCAACTATGTTTCAATTCGTTCAAGTGTCGCGTCGATCGTTGCCACAATCGTTGCGATCGTGTGCGTTCGAGGCCGCCGTGCCAGCTTCGTTTCGCTCGCTCTCATGTATGCCCTGGCCTTCAAGTGCTTCTTGGCTGCATAACTTCAGACTGAGTATGGCAAACTTGAGCGTTGGCACTGCCAAGGCTCAGTCTACACGCTTGACACGGTGGTCCATGTCAGCTTTTGATTGCAGCAACTTCATGAAGGCATGAACTCAACGCAACTCAACTTCATACAAATGGCAACCATGAGCTGCAGCTCATGTGACACTTGTTAGCTGTCAATCGCCAAGCAGTTTGCTTGTCTCAAACGCACTTCTACGTATAACCCCGCCAGCCAGACAGCCAGTCAGTCAGCCATCAAGCAGCAAACAACTTATGCGGGCAATTGCAACTTTCTTGAGGTTAAACGCAAATTGTTCTTGAACCTCCTATTGTCTGCTCAATGAGTAAGCGCGCTGATCGACATAGTTTCTCATATTTGGCATTGAGGTTTTCTCACCTCCAGGAGGTCCACTCATCACAATGCCGAGACACTTCTTCTTCTGACAATCTTTAGAGAAGTTTCAATGCGTTCCACTGAATTGCAACAATGTAAACCATAAAAAAGTGAAGAGATTTACTTGGACTTAGGGATTTTCTTTTCACTTTTTTTGCAAAGATGTGTCGCTGTAAAAAGATCGTAAGTGCAAATCCTTGAGTATTAGCGTCGTGAATTTTGATATGGTTCAGTGAGTTTGATTACTTTCAGACGGCAGCAAGGAGTTCATGTTTCTAACGCTATTAGGTCGGGCTCAAGTTGATGACACTTGAGCATGTCAGTAAATGCTTTTAAACAATCAAAAATAAAAACGTATTGATGTAATTACTTTTATTAGCTTGAGCCTAGTTTGGTCACAGACAGATCAAAACTTTTTAGGGTGGCTGACTGTGATGTGTCACTACATCAGCTTCTCACGGCTTAGCGTCTTTTTTATAACATTTAGCATATTCATAGGATTGTATACGTGTGTAAAATGCATTTTAAAAAATGAGAATAAGAAGAATTTTTATGGAAGATATTAGAGATTAAAAATTAGAGATGAGAAGCGATAATTATAATTATTGATTGTTATCTGATTCTAAATCATATTTTCATAACTCTTCTCTCCAAGTCATTGTTAGATTTTTCAAGGCTTATTTCAAATAAGTATTTCTTAAACACTTTTAAGTATTTCTTAAATAATATTTTTTTTTCTTGTATTCAGCACATTCAAATATACTATCTTGAGCTAACAACATATTATTCAACTAATGAGTTCCATAATGAGTTGCATTGTTTGTGGCCCAACGCCAAATTACCTCAGTTTAGCCAATGGACAAAGGCACGACGGGTTCGTATTGCATGAACATAATAGACGAAAACAACTTTAACAATATGCAAACTGCAATTGTATGAAAAAGGAAATCATACATTTTCGATGGAAAAACGTTTGCCCACTAAAGTAAGTTAAGCTGCCAGCATGCGCAAATGGCAAAAATTTAAATAGAGGTATTAGACGAAGCCGAAGCCGAAGCAGAAGCACTGAGCCGAAAGATCAGCTTAGACCAAACGGAGCTGGACATAAGCCACAATCATGCTTTGCAACATGCTCGCCCACTAACATCGGTTTATCTGTGCGGCAGATATAGAAACAATTGATCTGACAAACGATAAGACGAGCGAGCGAACTGAGATGAATACAGCGGTGGCGGCAACTACTGTTATTTGACTTTTGCCGTACAGCGACTCCGCCGCGTTGAATACGAGTTTCAGCTTATTGACAAAGGCGAACGAGCAATGTTCCATGCCTGCTCCGATGACTTCAGGTACAAACGGAAGCCGGATTTGCTACCGCAATGCCAAGACATTCAAACAGATCGACAGACAGACGGTCAGGCAGTCAACCAGTCAGTTTGTCTGTCGGAGTATCAGACTGGCTGAGGATCAAACGGATGTTGTACATATTTTGGCTTAAAGATGCGCTCATTTGTACGTATTTGAAAACAAAGGCGTTGCAACAAAGGATGCGTTTTCAACTATTTAGCAAAAGGGTAATCCGAGCCATTAAAATTTATTTGCATACTCATATTTTTGTTTTACTAGGTAATTGCGAAAGGATAAGCAACGAAATGAACCCAGCCCCTCCACAGCGGCTGAAATCATCGCTCAAAGCCCGAGAACAACGAATGAAACGAACAACTGAGATTGTGTGTTTTCACCGGCATTGGTTTGTGCTGAGAGAACCTTAACAGGTTCTCCTGTGAGCCGACACCTGCCTGCGCGAGTCGTGCTAAGCCAATGCACACACACACGCATGCTTGCGCACTCAGGCAAGCACGCTGACGCTTACGCGAATTTGTTTAATCGTAAGCGTGCGCAGCCGCCTCATTGAGTCGTTGCTCAGTTCAGGATTACTCAACGAATCAGTGAAAATCTATGAATTAACTGAGTTAGTGAAAATCCGCGTGCCGATGAGGACGCCGCATCGGACTCACACTCGCACTCAGACTCAGTCACACAATGACACTTGTTTCTCTCACAAATTCCCGTGAATCTTTCTGCTCGTGTATGCGCGCGGACGTGCAGAACATGAGCAACGCTAAAGCCGCAGACGGATTAATTCTGCGTCTAACCGCGTACACACCCACAACGCACGACTGTATGTGCTTGATCATGGTAGAAGTCTTAGAAGCGAAAGACTAAGATTGAGGTTGAGGTTGAGGACGAAATGGGATGAGGAGTCTGAGTCGGGCTGCGATTTAAATAAGTTCAAGTGGTCCTTCTGCCAAAGCCCTTGGTTTAATTAAACTTGATTAAGGCAAGCCGCGATTAAGTGGAGACGTTGTGAGATTAGGTGGATACTTGACTTGTGTAGAACCGCGGCAGGTTGGCTTCCAAAGTCAGTATTGGACTAACTTGTGACTTCAAATACGATTTTCTTGAGTGAAAATTTCAACAAGTTAAAGATCAAATGTTGTCAACACTAAAAAAAGGTGTCAATCGTTAATTTTTTGCACAACTTTTTTGTTCCCATATTTTTTTTTTAATATGCGAAAAACTCAACAAATTCATTTTGCAAAATAATAAAAGAACTGAAAACGACAAATTAAGTCGCTAAACAATGACAGCGAACAATAACGAGAAGCAACGTCACTGATGACAGAATGATGAGGATTAGGACAACACACACACACACACATACATACCCAAAACTCATCATGCCACAACAACAACATCATGACAAAACAACAATTTGCCAAAATACAACAATTGCAGTCAGCCTATGCTCAGCGAGTCTATTAAAAGTCTAAAGGCAGATAATAAAGGGCCATTAGTTCTTAAAAGGGCTCAGCCCAGTGAAATGGGCGAAAAGACAAAGCGAAAAATAGCAACAACAACTACAATCAAAAAAAAAAGAAACACGAACACATTCGTTATTGTTGTTGTCGATCAAAAAGCCGCGCAAAGCCGATCGCCTCTGCCAAATGGAACCGCCAGGACCAAAAAAGTATGCCCGCTCTCGCACACACATACTGCCAACCGGCTGACTCTCAAAGTGACTCGCAAACGCATCATCAGCGAAGCATATTTAATTTTAAATCCCTGCAGGCAACTTTGGGTGCTCAACTCTACTAGACTCACCAGCGACTTCTCTTTGGCTTTGGCTTTTGCTTAGGGTTGTTTTTCTCATCATTATCAAACTCGTTGTAGTTTCGCGTGTGCGTTTATTTGCTTTAGCCTTAATTTCAACAGAATTTGCAGACAACACAACATCAAAAACTATTCGAAACTGTTCGCACTGTCGTACTTGCACATTGCACACAATTGTTTATTCAGCCTCTGCCTCTGACTCTGCCTTGGCCTCAGTCGATGAAAATTCATTTAATGCGCCATTTTGGTTTCGGTTATCTTTTCTATGCCAAAAGGATTTTATTCGCTTGTATGTGTATGTATATGCATGTGTGTTGATGGCTGCGTGCCTGTCATGAAGAAGTCATAAAAGTGAATCTTTGCTTTTTAACTTTTTGAATTTGGTTCAATGTTTGTATGTATGATGAATGCAGCCGGCAGACGTTGGAGCGTCAAGGTGATGGTCCTGACGGCTGCTTGTCGTGTTCAATATTAATCCAGACTTAAATTCGCTGATGCGGAAAACTATGTTAATTTCATTTGATTTTATTCGATTTTCTACAATGCTATAAAGCATTTACATAATTAGTTTGTAATTATAGAAAGAGAATTATATTATATGCCTTATTTCCGCTCATATGAAGAAATCTGGAAGTAACTAAGTTTTTTTTGAAAGTCAGAAACTACTAACATTACTAAACTTCGGAAAACAATTTTTCCAAGCTTAAATTAAAATCAAATGAAATGATTTTTTACCAGAGTATGACCTAACTGTCGTGATTAATATTAAATGAAATTGCTGGCCTAAAAGTATACTTTGTTTTTGTATCTCTCAAGTGCACACTCTTTGATTGTTCATGAAACTCAGAGCCGTCACGACTTTTTATCAAATAACATTTACCGTTCCTTCAATACATGTATCATCAGACTTTTGACAAATGCCGACGGCATCAAAAAATAATGAAAAAATATGTTTTTTATGTTTTTAAAACGTTTACTTTTTGTTTAGCAAAATATCTTCTTAGTCTATATACATAGTATGGATAGTAACTTAAACTAAATTAGCAAAATTGAATTAAGATCACTTAAGAAATCGTATTCCAAATTAGTACTAAGGCATTGCTTTCGCCGATTCTATTCATAAATACACTCAAACTTAATAAGTTTTGTTTTTTGTTTGTAAATTTTTTAAGCTTTCTGGAGCACTTCACTGATGAATATTATTCGATTTGTTAGTCAGATACACAAAATTATATATCACAGTTTCCAGCACTTTTCATCTAATACTGCTCCGCACAACCCACGAACTAAATAAGGCACTTCAAGTGCGCAAAGTTTCTTTGTCAGCATTTTGTTATTGCTTTTTGCTTCTGACCGCCGACGGCAAAAAGTACCGCTAGTTGGCTTAGATTTTACGCTGGCTATACATGTCGGAGATGAGTCGCACAATGGTGATGTCGCCAATGGTCTTACGGAAGAACAACTCCTCGATGGTGAAGCCGGAAACTTTCTGCATGTGTGAGACGACGCCGAGAAGCGTTTGGAAGCGCATCGGTTGATTGGGATGCGTACGCAGTATGTAAGAATGCAGCGCATTGCGCGCATCATCATGCATCGCGGCAACTTTGCTCGACTCGATGAGGCCACGTGACTCGACCGAAGCACTCGAATTGGGACTGCCGCTGCCTGTGAGTATGGAGCTATTGGCCAGATCCTCGTTGGAGCCGCTGTTGCCATTGGCATTGTTCTGTGCGGTTTTGCGGAACAGCACAATGGCGCGCAAGCACTCATATTCGTTGCTGTCAATGTTCAGATGGCACAACTGATTGAGTACCTCTTGGAAGGCGTGCACTTCACGGCCAACCATGCTTACAATCTCGCGATTCGGATTCTCCGATTCGTATACGAACAGTAGCTGGGCAAAGTTCATCGGCATGAGATATTGCGCCATCGCCAAGACGAAGAACTCTTTCCACGATTCTTCCAACAATTGCAACTGATCGGGCATAGGCAAATCGGTGAAGGCACGCACGCTCTTAATCCAATTGACGTTCTTAAAGAGATGCTCGGCAGCGGTCTCCTTAATATGCTCGGCCGCCATCAGTGGCGGCGTCGGCGGCAAAGCACGTGTGGCCAATGCATTCATGTACGCAGCGCTCGGTCCAAAGAAACCATGATGAGCCTGATGATGCGCCGGATGATGCGGCACACGTGGCACGGAGAGATCAAGAACTGCGGCTGGGGTCTGAAAAGCGCCAGCACTCAAGGCTGGATGCCCATGTTGCATGCTGCCAGGCAACGCCATCGGCATGCCGGGAAAGCCAGCGAGCGCAGCGGTGTTCATCAGCAGCTCTGGTGGTATTTGTGGCATTTCACTGGCGCCCAACATGGCATCCTTGTACATGGCCATGTGGCGACGCAATGTCGAATTGCGTGGTCCACGCTCATGCTGTACGGCATCCTTGTTCATGCCAACCTCAAAGCATTTGCGCAGCCGACAGGCGCGGCACTGATTCCGATGTGTCTTGTCGACGACGCAGAGTCCTTGCTTCTGAGATTTGCACACATATTGACGTGAGCGGCGTATCGAACGTTTGAAGAAGCCAGCGCAACCATCGCAAGCGTAAATGCCGTAATGCTTGCCGGAACTATGGTCACGGCAGACTTTGCACGGCACGTGGTAAAGTATGCGACCTAAAAGTGAACAAAGAGGGGAGAAACATATAATTAGTAAGTTTGCTAAAGAGCAGAACACAAAAAGGGGCGAAAACGTGGCGAGTGCGCAGCATGTGTGTAACGAGGGCAACGCCCCCCAGCAAACATGGGCGGTCGCACAACGATTGCGCTTTTACAGCTTTCCATTTTTTGTACACTTAATTTTTGTGAATCGTATACTTACTCGATGCGGCGGGCGATAATCGAACGGAGTTGTACTTCTGATCCATTAAGTCGGGCGATCCTTCTGACGACTGCATTTCGTTTTGTGGCGCAATTTTGATGCTTTTATCGAAGGGTTTGTCACTAATAGTAATCCAAATGTATTTGTTGTTATTATTTTTTTTAATATCGCGTTTATGTGTAATTTTCGAGTTTCGATTTTTCCGAATTTAGTTCCGCTTGTTAGTTTTTATGTATTTGATACCGAGCACGTTGTAGCTAACAACTTTACTCGATGAGATCACGATTGCTTGTGTTGTCAGTCACCACCGCGCTCTGGTTTTAATAGTCGACGGCCGTAAATCCTGCGCGCACACCATTCATAGAACAGTCGATCACCCTTAGGTAGCAGCGACGTCGTTCATTGGTAGTTGGCTCGACAGGGTTGGAAGCTAACGCGTGCTCACTCACTCACACACACACGGCCGTATAGGCTTCGATCCTGCGGCGGCTGCTGCCTGTTTGCTTGCCTGCCTGCCATTGCGAAAAATATTCATTGAGCAGCCGTCAGCAACTTTAGCTCATTCTCAAATTTTCGCTTTGGTCTTTTATGACTCTCTTCCCGTTGATGGTGACGATGATGATAATGATGATGGTTCGCCGTTTGCACAGGCGCACAGAAGCTGTGGCTCCTTCTGCTACCTGCTGACTCACTTTTAATGAACGAACTCGAACTCATAGTCTCTGCAATGATTATCTTTTCTTTGCCGTGCATTGTGTGGCATACATTTTATGGCGCTGCCTTTGTTGCCAGTGCTCTGCAATAATTTCTCTCTTTTTGTCTGGTTGTGTGAAGTACCTGTCCAGAAGCATTTATAGGCAAGCAGTTGTGTTGTCCAATCAAGGGTTAGCGTTGACACTACTCGATTCAATGTAAAGAGTTGTCATTCATACATCCATTTATTATCTGTCGTTTTTTACGGCTCTTCAATTCTGGGAAATTGTGTTTATTTCGCGAATTGATCGTTTGTCAGATTTTCAAATGTTTTTGAACTTGTTATCTGGGAAATTTAATTTTTCAAATATTGGTTTCAATCATATTAAAAAAGTAGTAAGGACGGTATAGTTGAGTATACTTGACATTATAATACCCTGCACACATTACAGGCAGGGCCATGCCTGAAGTCAAAATAAAATTGAGAATTTGGCATCGTCCATTTAAATGGAGCTCAAAACATAAAAAATTCGGTGAAAAAATTGTCAATTTATGAAAAATTTGAGTTTGTGGAACCTCGACGGGAAGAGATGAAAAAGAGGGGTATTTTGTGATATGCAATTTTGAAAAAGTATATTTACTGAGCTTGCATATAAAATTTCAAATATCATAGATTTAAAGATATACAAATTATAACTATAAAAAAGTGGAATTTTTCAAAAATTTGAGTTTGATGGTCTTTAAAAAGAAGTCAAACCTAGAAGGGGTATTTTGTGGTATGCAGTTTTAAGGAGGTCCGTACCTTTAATAGTTTTGGAGACATAACAATTTCCAAAAAAAACGGTCTTTGAGAGGAAATGAGGGAAAGAGTGTACAGGGTATAAAAAAGTAGTTGTCACTTTTGGCCAGAATTAAGTCATCTTTCGCTTACTTCCTTAAATTTCAAGCCGCTTCAATTTGCTTTAAGTTTTCGCTAAAGAGTAATCTATACATAGAGTGGAAAACGAACTCCTAAATCTACTGACAATTTTGGCGAAATTCTAACATTTCAACTTGGTTGAAGAAATTCCTCTGCGCCAACAGATGCCAGTAGACTTTATGTGGGCGTGGCCACAACTTCTGTTCGATGCAATTATATTTGTTCATTACCATCAAAATGAGAGCGGGAGGGTGACGACTCAAAAAACTTGAATATAAGAATCAAGATCCAAAGGAAGTCTTATTGTATCTGTATTAAATATCGAGATTGACGCATTCACACGAACAGACGAACATGGTTAAGTCGACATCTCATTCGGTTCTGATCAAGAATAAACATATGCATACACAGATCCTTTGGTATGTTACGTACATTTTTAATGTTCATAAAACTAATATGCTGCCAACTTATAAACTTTATGGTTTGAAGAATTTTCTTGCATCAGAAAACAATTTAACTCTATCAACAAATACCAAATACCCCTTCCCCTCCTTCTATGCGTTACATACATTTCGTTCAAACTAACAATTCGATCTTACAAAAAATATTTAATAGAGATTTTATCGTGGTTTATAAGAACTTTTTTAGGAAATGTATTATTCCATCATATTTGCACACTTTCTTTGCTTAGAAAAGGGATTTCTACAATCATCAGTTTTTATCTTAATAAATCTCGCTTTTTGAATTTTGACGCAAAATGTTTATAAATCTCAAATTCTCAATTTTTAACTTAGTGGCAAAATGATGCACTCCACTGCACTTGCTCTATCAAATCCACCTGACTCAACTTATAGAATTAATAAAGCCATTCAGCTTAAATGTTGCCTTTTCAGAGCATAGATTAAATTAAATTCAAGTGGAATCATTTTAATCGCACAACTCACCCGCGTAATCACACAGGACTTTAACTGAACTACCTAAGCATGTTAATCTACACGCGTCGACGATGACGGCGATCAAGTGAGGGCAAATAATATGAGTTGTGAGCTTTTGGCTCAAAACGATTAAAACAGGCTAACAAAGGCGGCACCAACATGATCCATTCCTCACACACTAAGTAAGTACTTGCGAGTATCTGCAACTTGAATAGGTTATTCTCTCGAAAAGCGAGTTAAGCGCACACATGCAGATTTCATTAGTCTGACACGATTAGAAAATGAACGCGTAATGCTGCGCACAGCATGAGTGCCTCACCGACGTGGGAATGCAACAAATACTCAATGCATACGTAGCGAAGCGGCAAGAATACACAATAGATACAACAACACTTAAAAAGCGCAATTATATTTCGATTCAAATTACACATCACTGCGAGCATAATGCGTAACCTGATCAATAAAATGCTTGGCATCAACAACTACAAGTATCAGTTGAGGTCTAATTAGAATACGAATGTAGAGAACAACCCTTATGGCAGAGGAGTCTATGCTTTTATAAAAACGTTTGTTATAATGTTTGCACCCAACGGGGATGTTCATAATTCGAACGTTTTCGAATTGTTGTAGGTGGGTGCTGAATGTTTCGCCTTGACTCAGACTCA
The DNA here is from genome assembly GCA_037044515.1 of Phortica magna. Lineage (NCBI taxonomy): Eukaryota > Metazoa > Arthropoda > Insecta > Diptera > Drosophilidae > Phortica > Phortica magna. The sequence continues at coordinate 108,721 of JBAMBP010000822.1, read as the reverse complement.
ACCTCACCACCAACGCTTCTGATGTGCTTTTCAGGTGTGCTGCATGGGAATTTCTCATCAAAGTTGCACTGGACATCGCGTGCAAAGCGATGCTCGAACATGAGTTGATGTACGAAATTAATCCAGATGACATGACATTTCAAATTTTCTGCTATATTTGATGAGTATCTGCTTGATGTGTTCACTTCGGTCCAGTTCGATCGTGGGAACTCATGAATATGCATCATGTTTAAAAATGTTGCCTTGGCAACTCGTTTCAAACTTGCATATTTACAATTAAGTACAGATGGATTCGTGACTTTTTTCAGAGCCATGAGGGTTAAACTTTCTCCTCAAATTTTAATTAAATAATATTAATTGTGTAGACAAAATCACGCAATTGGCACATTTGTCGAAGATATTTAGATACATGACGCTAGTTGTAGATCAGGCACCAAAACTATTATAGTGTAAACAAAAAATGATTAGACTAACAAAACCTAAATTTTTATTTTGGGTTCCAGCCGTTACCTTAACACACCCACCAACAAGAGAACCCACATCTTACCATAACTGTTAAGAAATATCAAAAGAGATATTATTTTGTTTTTTCTCTAAAATTTGAAAAAATATTTTTGAAAAATCTTTGCATTTTCTTCATTTCTTTGTATTTTTCAAAAAACAAAAAACTTAACTCTCTGAAAAATGCAATATTCATGAAGTTGTACACGATTATTACATATGTATATATATATGGGTCTTTTGAGCACAAAAAGGACTTTCGAAATCGGATTTTGAAAATGCAATATCACAAAAGTACATAGAGGGTTGAAATTACCCTATCTTTCCTTAGTAAAATTAGGGAAAAACAAATAAAATACATTACCCTTAACAAGAAGGAAACGGGCTGAATTCAAAGTTAAAAATAATAAATTTTGTTGTCTAAACGATTTTTTGCCTCTTCCAAATAAGCATGGCCTATTCTTAGCTTGAAAATCATGACTTTATAATAAATGATTTTAGAAAATAAAACATAATGCTGAAACATCTATCGATGTATCTGCGTTTCACTTATTAAATTTGATTTTCATTTAGAAGTTATGTACAATCACTCAATTTAAATTTAAGCTAAGACTGTATGCCTTAAAACGAACTAATTCATTCAATGATGTAAAGATTGGTTGATTTGAATGTTTCCTACGGAAATGAACATACATATTTTCTAACAACAGTTTTCAGCTGCAATAAAACGCAATAAACGTTTCATTCAGTAGAAGGACTTAAAGGGAGCAACTTCTTTATGAATTAACACAATGACGACTATGTCGACTTCGGTTATGACAGGGTAGGGGGATTAGCGCTGAGTCCTAGCGGATTAAAAACTTAATCCACCACAAAAATCACGAGAAACATAAAACGTCGCACACGCACACAGGAAGGTATGGGACGCATACTGACGACGGTCACTAAAAAGTGTCAGGTAAGCCTTTTAGCACAACTCACTTTCAACGATCATAAACTGAAAACTATGAATTAAAATTCTAAGGAAAATTAATGTAAATGACTTTTTAGCGAATTTTTTTAATTTGCAGGTTGTAAGCGCATGTGCGCAAAGTGAATAAAACAAGAGAAAGGGTTAAAGGTCGACTAACAAAACCTTGAACAGGTAAAGCACTGCCGACTCTCAAAGACAGTAGCCATTGAACACAAAATGATAATAATATTGGAAAACATATTTAGCACCTTTTTTGTCTTCGAAGAATGTGCGCGACAAGCGTTAATGATGATGACGACGTCGACAAAGACACAGGACACAGGACACAGCTCACAAGCTGAGACCAGGTAACCGCCTTGTCCAACCATGAGCATCATTCACCCATCACATTGCCTGCGCTTATGTGCACCAGTTTTTATTACCTCAATGTCGGCATTTCCACGCCGAGTCGTTTTTGCCGTTTTATGAATAAAACTGGTCGCGAGTTTGACGCTAAAGCGAAAATCTGCGAAAGGGTTAAGACACAATTGAGTGTCATAAAAATGCGCCGACGCCAATGGACTAATTGCCGTGGCAGGCAAACAAAGGAGCGACTCAGAATGCCACCGAAAGGGTTAAAACAATACGAAAGGGTTAAATGCTTGGCAAATTCTATTAATTTGTTGAGGTCTCTCAAGACCTCTCAAAGAGAAAGAGAAAGAGAAAGAAGAGAGTTGATATTTTGCTATGTGCGCGAAGATGTTTCATTGAAGATGAAGTTATGCATCTTTGGTTAATTATGAATCGCGCCAGACTTATTGGTGGAAAAACCGAAAATGTCATTAGAAATAAATTAACACATGGCTACCCGTGCGTTGACCATGTTACTGGAGCAAAATGGTGAATGGAAGGTGGATTATTATAAAACTACAAACTCATTGTTTATGACAATTGTTTCTTTGATAAATTTTGACACATAAAGTTTTATACTTTTATTAATAGCTTTCAGAACTTATATTTCGAGTATGGTATACTGAGAGGAACAAAATTTGCTTTTGAACCATGACACCATGTGGAACTTCAAGAGCCTGCAAGGATAAAATTGTTGTATGCAATCGAAAGATAAAGGTTTTTTAAAATATGGCCATGACATTACCAATAGAGTTCAATGTCCTGCGAATGCGGCGTTCATTAACCTATCACAACACTCACAATTATGGGAAAGTAATGCGCCACTTATGAAAGTCTCCACCATAGAACAATAAGGACATAAGGTTGATTGCAATTGAATGCTGACTAAAACGATAGTAAAGAATGAAAACAATCTCAAATAAGTTAGGCAGCTCTTCTGCTTGAACTCATTACAAAAGAATTAAATGAGTGGAACACCTGATTTTGTTTCACTTCACTTGCGTCACAAGCAGAAACACATCGAAGACACAAAATGGTGAAAATACTGGAGAACAAGTGGCATGGAATCGATCATGCGGGAATTTGTTATTCTTTTTGTGTTTGCTTTAAATAAAGCAAATATTTAAAAGAAATTAGAGAACACTCACACACACCAAAAGACCATTAACTTCCACGAAATTTTTTTACTTTTAATTGTTATCCTTTTTTGTTCAAGAACAACTAAAAAACCAAACAGAGGGCTAAGAGAAAAAAAGGATTGTGCAAAAGATTTTTTTTTCCTAAAGAAACTCTTTTCTTTTTATTGGCATTTAATATGAACAAGTGGGCGAATTGAATAAATCACTTTGAGCCACGCTGTCATGCGCAACATGTTTTCGTATAGAAATTATGAAGTTATCTGTAAGAAGGAACCCTCATCAAGGACGAAATGCATAGAAAAATTATGAAGTTTTATCAGTTGATGAATCATGCACGAGACAAAAGAAATTTTCAAATCTTTTACTACCAAAGAAGCAAAAGACTTGTCAACATTTTGATCTTTGTTCAAGATCGTACCAAAAGCGAAGACCAAAAAGCAGAGGGCACGACATTCTGAGGGTGTTGAGGCAAATATTGAAATGTTAAATTTATAATTGAAATAAAAATTATCTTATGAAAATTTACTAATTATGCGCGCGCAGGCACAAGCAACGAAAAGCTTTGAAGAGAGCCAAGCATGTCGCTAACTAAGCAAATGAGTGAGCGAATGACTGACTCACTGACTGTCTGACTGACAGCATTTTGATTCCGCATTCAATGTGCATATCGAATGACAACTACGTGGGAAGCACGTACGCAATTGATTCAAATGAAAACGGAGCGAAATGTGCGATTAAAGATATACGAGATCAGATCAGTCTCAAGTAATCTCAAGCAATCAACAAAAGGCGCAACAAACACGACGATTATGTTGATGAACGCATCTTGCATGAGGCAAAAAAATAACTGAAAATATAAAAGAAAAAAGGAAAAAAAGAAAAAGAAAAAGAGGACAACAATGGCAACAACAAGAATTGTGCACACAATGCGATCGCATGTCCTTTTCAACTTTGATATCAAAATATGCATGAATATGTGAAGAAATACTTGAATTACATTTCAGCACAATTAAAAAGAAAAGGGACGCATTTGAAAGAGTGGCAAAAAAAGAAAAAAGAACTTGAAGCGACAGGTCGCGTTCGTCATCAGTGACTTGTCTCCATCGAGTTCAATCAAATAATATCAAAAGCGAAGAATTGAAGTGTTGCTCGCTCAGTTGATTGCTTCAACTACAAAAATTCAAAGGGCATACACATGCGATTTTGCAAAAAACAAGAAAAGGATAAGTATTTGATGCTGGCTTCAGACATCTTTTTACTCGGAACGCACACTTTGCCTTGTGTCCAATACGCATGTGCCTTTTGTGTCCTGGCAGGACATTTTGTCTGAGCACGCCGAGTTGACAGTCGGTTTGACAGCCGGCTTGGCTGCTGGCTTGTCTGCTAAGTTCTTTGACACTTGCAGATTAGTGGAAGTGTTGAGTTTTAAAATATTTTTCTTCCTAATTGCTTTCAATCGATTCGAAATGCTCCATTTTTGTATGCGGGTTAAGACACTTCTGAAGTGGACATGATTTTGCACTTTTTGTTTTTTGTGTTCAGTTTACGGATTAGCGTTTTTTTTTTTTGTTGTATTATTTTATGAATTAACTTTTCTAGTTGATTCGTGACTTTAGAAATTTTAATCTTTTGCTTCCGGCATTGGTCAGAAAGAAAGATTCGAAAAGAGTTTGTGTGAAGCGAAAGTCAAGGATTAAAGCGAAAAACCTTGATAGTATTTAAAGAGAAAAATACTGTCGTTCCTTAACAGACTTAGGAATCAACTTTTACAAAATATATGCCAACTTATTAATAATGCCGACAATGTTTGAAGTCTAAGTACACAAATGTGATAAATAATTATTCGAACAATATTCATTTTCCCACGACCCTCGACCCATCTTCAAACACGCCCATCCCAACAGTATGTAAGTCAAATGCCGCCAAATCAATTTTCCCGCCTAAAACCAAATAACAAATAACAAAGAAGATTGCTTCATCTTTAAATGCAACTTTTTGGCGCTTAAAATATGCAAATAAGGCAAAACTGATAATTATTAAGACCATTAACATAACTAAAAATTTGCCCGAATACTTCTTTGCCGGAAATCAAACAAAATCCTTTCGGCAACAACTTCCGCTCAAACCAGAAATGAACACAGAAAACCCAACAGCAACAACACGCCAAATAAACACAAAGTTCAAAGGAGCAAAAAAGCATGTCAAGCTAAAAAGTCCCACCAAAAATGAGCACAACAGGAAACGACTCAAAGAATCACGTCAAAATGTAGATGAGCTGAGCAAAAGGACGAGCGAACGTTTCGAAAATGGTGCCCAGGAAGTGAACTATTAGAGAAAAAAAGAGCACAACGACAAATTGAATTGAATTGAATGATCATCATTATCATTATAATCATCATTTATAACAAACAACAGCGAAGATAAGCAATCTGATCTTGAGCGAAATCATGTGAATTTCGGAGACAAACATGAAATTAAAGTGCTCAAATAACAAGCGAAGGCAAGTATAGAAGAGCGTAAAGAAATTACGCAAAAAAGTGCACGCCTTGCCATGAAGCTGAGCAACTTTTGTTGGATTTTGACAGACAACGAGAAGCAAGAGTAAAATGCCTTTGCAGTTTCCCAGCGTTGCACGTGCAAAAGCAAAAGCAAAAACGAAAAAACAAGATTACGTCTCATATTCGCGTTTAGTACAACTTCGACGGAACGACAGACGGGACACACCTCCAACCAAGTCGGTTCGAAGACAAACGTAACGACAGACAGACATACGGATGGTCGGACGGGCGGACAGACAAGCAGAAGCGCTCTCCTGTTAACCTGATATGTTGAGCATCTCTGCTTTCAAAAGTTCTCAATTGTGCAACAGCATTGAAAAGAGCCAACGACAGAGGAAACAAGTGATGAAGTCGTTGCTTCCATTTCCATTGTCTTTTTGGGCACTTTTTGTCATAGTTGTTGCTGTTGTTGTTGGTATGCCCTTCTTAAAAACCATTGTACTCGCTGCACGATCCTCGAGTTTGCCTCGTTTGCCTGCCAAAATGACGCATAACATAACTTAAGGACTTTTTGTTTGCCTTTTTTTGAATTGATGCCGAGTTATTTTGTTTTTTCTCTTTATTTTTGTTCTTCAACATTTTATTTGATCTTTTTATGCAGAAATTCATTTCAAGTCAGTTTTCCGTTTCACTAAGTAGGATGTCCTGTTGGCCCCTGCCGTGTTTGCATTGCTTTTTCATTAAGCTGAGCCAAAGATTATGTAATCTCGGCTTAGTCGATGTGTTTATGCGATATGCTAACAATTTCGTGTTGCATTTCTCACGCCTAGGCTGGCATCAGCTGACAAATGCAAGGCCTCGAGATCTGCACTTGATATGCATAATGTCTAACACATTTCTTGTTGGCCGATGAACAAAAATACCTTGCAATTTACACCTTTGATGCGATAAAAATCTGCTACCAGCAACACCTTTGATCAGTCGAACACGCTCTAAGATGTAACATGAATATAAAAACAAAGTAGACATACAAAAATAAAACATAGTTTTTGCTAAAAACAATAAACAAACCAATTCTTCAAAATTCGAATTTGTAGTGGATAAAATTTAAATTGATATTTCTTAGGTAAAAAAATGTCATTGAAGGGATTAAGCCCAACGGAATACTTAAAGGCACAATACGAGAAGCGTAGCCGACTACTTGAGCGTTATGCTCAAAAGCAGAAACACCGCTCTACTGCGGAAAACGATGCCAAACTGCGTACATTCATACAGGATATAATGCCGGATGAAGGTTGCGAGACGGAGGAGGAGGCGACAGCGTGCCCGCAGGAGTCGAAGTCGATGTCTCCATCGTCATGCAAACTAAATTCAAAAGTTATGTCGACAAATATTAACATTAAAGTGAATATGCCGCACAAAGTTTGGCACAAAGTCTTCAATCAATTGAGCAAGTACAGCTATGACACAGAAGCCGATGACGAGTACGAGGACAGGCCGGACAGCGCTGAATCTTCTGATGAGTGGACCGAGTGCAACAAACGTCGCTTTACTTACAGTCGTAGTGACGCAAAAGTTGATGGTCAAAATAGTTGGCAGGCAAATCAGAAAAATCGCGCCAAGTTTGGCAGAAGGAGCGAAGCGCTCAAGTTGGAAATAAGCGCCGAACACAAAGAAAGTATGACTAACGAGGAATGCAAAAGCGGCGACTGGCAAGTCAACACACATCAGAGCGTATTGAAAGAAACCAAAGGCTTTGTTATTTACAAGCAACAAAATGATAATAATTTCAATAATTTAAGCGTTAGAAGTTTGAAAACTGAACCGGAAAGACCATCTTACATGAACGTCAACAAAATCGTATTGAACGACAGAAGTTTTCGTGAGAATCAAATGTGCGCCGCAATTGACAGCAAAGACTTGCAAGATGTCATAAAGGATAACAGAAAGGATTCAAAAGTGACGAGAAATGTTAGCAAATCAAACTATTATGGTCTGTATAATAATACAGAGAACCAAACGACCGAACATATGAACTATTTGCAATACCTTAATGTGTCGAACAAACAAAAATTGCCAAATGTGTTTAAAGAAAGCAGATACAATTCAAATGTATCACGAAGTGCAAGCCAAGCGAAAGGTCATGAAGGGCAAAACGACAAAGAGAATCAAATGCCGGACCATTTGAATTTTTTACAACATGTAAATGAATCGAACAAACTGGACATGAAGTTTCAGTGTTGCAACAGACTGTACAAGAATTCCAACACGCCGTGCTGTCAATTTCACAATATCCATAGTTTGATACTCTTGAAGGCGTTGCAAGAGATCGGTCAACCTGCCTCGCCACAAGAGTTAATCGATTACATAACGAAAGTCTCGCATGTCCATTCCTCGGTTGTTTTTCAGGTTGTGCACACCGTGCTCAACTGGGCCGAGAACGCGTGCTTTTTGCGTCGCATTGGTGATTTTTACTACATAAACTATAAGGATTTGTTTGATTTGAATTCGCAGCTTTTCTATCAGCTTAATCAGCCGGAAAATGCAGCGCATCTGTGCAAGCTTAGTGGTTTCATTGGCGGTCAAATGTTTCCCGCAGCGGACAATAACAATTTGGGCCCTGAGATTAAAAAGAAAAAGAAGTCTCGTAAACGTGGCAAAAAACAAATCAAGAAAGATAATCATCATTGGAAAAAGAAGAAATCGAAAAAAATAGTCTCGGAGCAGCCGCCAAAAAGGTTCCTATTGTACTGAGTGGTATTCGTGAATTTAAAAATTATTTGTGTTTTGCTTGTTTTGCCGTTGGAGTTCAAATCATTTGAAAGAAATTTTAGTATTTCAGACGCTCAAAGCGAAATTTGTGGTGTAAACAAAATTTCTTGTTTTATATAACAATGTCATATTAAATACTAAATTTTAAGCGATAATCCAAAGTCGTTTTGTGCAACATCTAGCGCTCTTATGGTACATATAGTTGTCTATTTTGGTACACAATCTACTAAAGTGGATAGAATTTAGAGTAACAAAATGTTCCGTCGATTACTTTTTATAGCTTTCGCCAGTCAGATCGGCTAGAGACGACAATTTCGGTGAATCCGAGAGTACTTTATGCCAAAAAGATCACTTGGAGCCCATTTCAATTGGAAAACATCTAAAAAAAAAAAAGCTGAATTCGACAACAAGCGAGGAAACGGCCGCATGCTCATTTAACACAGTTCTGTTACTTACCAACAATTATTTTGCTCTCCTTACAATATCATATTGCCGAATGTGGTCGCTTAAACACGTAAAACTTCAGATAATACCACAATATTACACTATCATATCAAATTCATAAATGGGTTCGTGTCCCGACTATACAAAAAGCTGACAGCAAATTTCCCACCAAAATTAGTCCCAAAAACTTTGGGACTATCGGCAACATATGATTCCATGCAGTTCATAGAAACTTAAGACAAATTTAAACTGAAGAGCAATTGAGTGCGTTTTCGAACCATTTGTTTTTCGTGGGTTTTTTGAAAAATGATATTTAAAGTGGCAACCAAGTGTTTCTCTTACTGCATACGGTCAACTGCTGAAATAATATCAAATCAATTGATAATTTGGTAAAATTCGTAATTTTACTTTATTTATTTTCAATATGTATATATATATATATATAATTTTATGCACAATACAGTTATATAATTGTAAAATTAATAATCACTTTATTTAAACATTTACTTGCATAAATTTAGTTATCTTTCGGTTTTCTGCTGCTCCATAGAAATAAAATAATGCAGATTTTCTCGCCATTTGTTAGTTTTGTTTGTTTGTTTCAAGAAGACCATTTAAAATGTACACATCGATCTTGGTTTCATATTTTATGTTTGCATTTAATTCAAAACGGTTATACATATACATATATATTTTTAGAGCGTATTTAAATGTGTTTTTTGTTTTTGTGTTAGTTTTTTATACATATACATATATAATTGAAGTTGGTTTCTACACAAGTAGTTGTAATTGTAATTGCACACACCAGTTTAATTTTATAATTTTACTAATAATTTTTTTTTTCATTTTATTTCGATTTAAACTCGATTTTGCTTTGTAAAAAATAATGAAAATAACTTAAAAACTAAACTAACTAAACTCGTTGGGCATATTACGAACTGAAAGTGAAAAGTAATGAAAAAAGAATCTGCAAAATGGCACTCATCAACATTTTGGCAACTCAGTTGAAGAAAAAACCACAAAATTCGAACTCTTCGTCTTTGGTAAATACTTTCGCGGTGTCATCGATAGCAGTTCAAGATAAATCACCACACAGTGCGCCTCAGCGTATGCTAACATTAGGAGAAACATGAAAGTGCCCATGGCTCGTGAGTAGTTTGCTGGGTACTGTCATAATGCAGCATACTTCAAGGCGTGCCGGACGGTGACTGGCATCAAGGTCGAACTTAACGGCGACCCAAGCCAAAGCCATAACGATTTGGAAAACGGCGCTCGACTTCATCGTTCTGACGTTTGCCCAAGCCGAAGCTGTAGAGGCGATTGCGTTTCTCATCTGTTTGCGAAAATCGATTCAAATAAAGAACTTAGTGTTAATGCTGGCGTACTTACTCAATTCGTAGCTCGGTGCATTGTAGCTGCCGCCATTATAATGCTCAAAATCGCTGCTGCTGCCGCCATCATACTCCGCGGTCTCATCGTAATCGCCGCCATTGAGGCCCAAAGTGTTGACACGCTTGCCCAAGCCGAAGGAGTACGGCTTTGCCGAGCGCTTGCCCAGCCCAAAGTTGTAGACCGGCAGACGTTTCATGCCTGCACCGCCGTTGGTGTACATGTATGCGCGGCGACCCAAGCCGAAGGCATACCGCTCAACGCGCTTGTCATAGTTGCCGCCACTCTCCGTGCTGCTGCCATCGATGCCACCGCCAGCGTCGGCCGCGAGCAGTGCACTCTGCCGGCCAGCAGCGGCATTTGCGTTAACGCCGCCGTTGCCACTGACTTCGGCATAGGAAGGCGCACTGCAGACAAGGCTCAGCAGACAGAGCGCAAACAGCAACATGAAAGAGGCGTGTATTTTGTTCATTGCTTCGACTTTGTTGAGACTCTTGTGACGCTACAAGCAAGCTAAATGAGGATAGAAAGAAAACTGTGTTAAGTATCATTGTTGCCATTCGTATTAGTTTCGCTGCTCAGTTTACATTCAAATTCTTTCGAACAGCTTTCAATGCACCGACTTCTCCGCCATGAGCTTTTCAAGGCTACAGCCCTGCCCCTCACCCAACCCACACAATAGCACTACTCATATCATGTTGTTGTTCTTGTTTATTTTTGCTGTTGTAGTTGTTGTTGTCGTTTCACTTGTCTACTCGAATGTCGCTTTAAGATAATTTTCAACTGGCGCTGTCAGTAGACATTGCATACTTTACGGCATGACAAACAGTAAACGCGCGCGTTGGCATTTTGTCGTTTTGTCTGCAGCTTTTCTTGCTCACACCCGCCTTTGTGTATTTGTTATTATTATACAATACGTTTTTTCAATAAAGCGCTTGGAATTTTTACAGAAAAGTGTCAACAGTAACAAATTTCGACAACGTCAAAGAACAACGTCATGACGGCGCATGAGAAGTGCGGCAAACGTAAGAAATACGCAAAGGAATGTTGCTCTGCGATGTCAACACTCGCTTCCACCAAGAGACACAAAGGCAGCAGGGGTGGCAGAGGTGGCAGAAGTGGCAGAGGTGGCAGCTTGTTGCGTCCTTAAACCGCAAAAATGCAGAAGAGTAAACAAAAGTACAACTCTAAATCATCAACAGGTGCGGCTGCGACGTAAGTAGGTGGGCGCGGCTTAGATGCGGGCGAGAAAATATGCTTGCTTGGCATATAAAATCTAATTAGCAACAAATGCCAAATAACTTTCGCCAAGAGCAAGAAAAAACACGAAGAACAGAAGCGCGAAAGATGATTACAACTCAAAGCGAAAGTTTTCTTTCAACAAGGACAAAGCTGATAATTACAATGTTCCTCATAATGAGCATGATGGCGATGATGATGACGAAGAAAACTTGCTGAGATTTGCGTTTTTGTATAATCCTTTGGCACGTGGATTTAAAGGGACAACGTTGTCAGTTCTCTTTGTTTTTCAAATCGTATTTCATGACATTTGTTGCAATATTGCAGAGCATTTCAAACAAATGAGCAGAGTACACATGCTCATATGAAGAAGTCAAACAAACGGATAATTTATAATGATGTTGATGGCAGTTGATAGTGCAAGTCATGCCCATTGACACGCACACAATGTCAACGAGCATAATTGAAAGTGCACACGCCGCCAAGCAACAAACAACAAACAGTCAACAACAAAATGACGTTTATTTGCATTCGCGGCACTGCTTTGCGAACGAAAGGGACACGACTGCAGTGCGGCGACGATGACGACAACATGATAAAGCTGTGAAAAGTGCATGACGCGCTTTGTTTGCCAACTGACTGACTGTTTGAAGGACGGACTGAACTGACTGATTCACTCATTGATAGATTGTCGACGTCTACGCCTTGTCAAGCAATGCAACCACGCAACGCGGCAAGACAGAGCAAAGAGACAGACACACAGACAGTCGGACAGTCATTCGCAAGGACTCACGCACTAATGCCATGCAAGGACTCAGCACGAGACAGCCATGATCAACTTCCTGCAGTTCGCATGCTGAACACGTAAACGAAACCGAACTTCATTCACCTCCACTAAATTGGCCTCAACTACGCTCAAGACAAGGATGTGCACTTGAGACAAGTCTTTACGAATGCAGGCTCTCGTCGCGAAAATTTAATTTAAATGTTGCAAAGTGTTTGTCGCAGATAATCATAATGCAATGCAATAAATAAATTTTCAATTAAGAAGAGCGCGCTCGCTGCAACGTGGGCAGTGGCACTGAAGTGCCGAGTGGACAATCAAGAGGGCGCAGAGGAGCGAAAAAAGTTGTGAAGCCTTGTTGACCTTTCCGTGGTGTTTGGCATTATGTTTCGCTTATGACAAGTGCTTTTACAACTGAAGGTCGAATCTAATTAAAGAATACTAACGAAATGCAAGAAAATCCTTTGTTACAACTAAAAATGATTATGGACGATATTTTGTTCTTACAACGAATCATGTTTAATTATAAAAGAAAAGTATCTACTTTTGAATGCCTTTTGCATGTATCTATTTTTGCTTTAATAAATTCAACTATTCTAATCAACGAAATACGAAATATACAAAACGAAGCATTTTCATGTTTACAAAGGCTTGCGAAATTACTCATTGACTTAAGAGCATTGAACAGTAAAAGCACAAATTATGTGCGCAAACATGAAAAACAATTTTCCATTTTCCATTATGACTTCAAAATAGACACAAAAAGCAACGGCAACAAGATAATTTTCATAAAAAGAAGATAAATTGCGCATACGCCATGTTTAGCGGCACAAAGGCATGTAATAAAAGCCGAGGCAGGCGATGCGCACCGAACCGAAGCGCAGCGAAGTGAGGCGATGTGAACTCTGCCGTGGCAATGTCATAAATTGTGCAACGCCCGTGCAGTAAATTACTGCAAGCAGAAGTGCAACAAGTCAGCATTAGAACAGCAACAACAACAATAGCAACAAGTAACATATCACTTGCACCGAAACACACACACGCACACACACTCATGTGCGCCCACAATGAGGCACCCGTGGCATGAAGGCCGGACGAGGCGAGGCCGCATGAACCGCAGCGTTTTTGATTTACAATCGTGTCCATTTGACTTGTCAACAGCTGCGCATTTTCCACCCGTTTATATGCTGCCATTCGTAAATGTGACTTTGTCAGAGCCAAAGAGCAAACAGCAAAGAGTTGAGGCGAAACAAGGCGGCCTGCTGAACAACAAGAAGAAGACAGTAATAGGCGGAAAATGCCCATTGTCAACGTCCGCATGACCACACCGTGCCTTTGTGTGGGTGTGTGTGTGTGTGTGTGTGTGTGCCGTCAAACGACGTCCTCAACGACAACATTAAAGTAAACAAATGTGTTGGAAAATATATAACAAGTCGTCTGGTGCGCTTCGCACGCGCGTAATTATGATGTACAAGCGAAAGTGTTGATTGTAAATCATGACAGCCGTGAAAGGATTCACACCTTGCGCTCTGCCCTCCTGGCAGCGGGGGTGGCACAATAAAACCTTGCGGTGCCACTAAGCGTGCTCAAAGTGCGCACAAATGAGAATTTAACAATGCAGAAGCGCCATCAGCGAGCAAGCCATGACGATAAAGTTGTGTGCGAAATTGTCTTATCGCTGGTGACGCGCGATTATCTGTTTATGAATTTACGCGTCAGCGTGTTGCGAAATTTCTCATATCCGTTTGCATAAAGTAAATTGAAAGTTTCTTTTCTTCACCCTCAGTGCGGGAAGTTGAGTGCTTGCAGCGTTTTCAAAACAAAGGCGACAATCATCGATAATTAGACTGATGGCGTTATCGTTGTTGGTGAAATAAGAAAGACAAAGTGGAATGTGCATAAGCTGATGATCCTTTAAACTACAAAGCACACACAAACTAATTGCGCAGCACGCGGACTTGCGAAAATTTACGATAACTTCATTTTCGTTTGCAAAACGTGTAAAGGAGCTCAATGAAAGAATATAAGAGCGCCGCAGGTGTAATGACATCAAGCGCTTTGCAATGAACAGTAAATTGACTGCGCTCAATTGAACAAAGGGCGAAAGCAAACGGCAAGTGGGCTAAGACAGGAAGGCTGAGCAGCCAACGCAAAGCGCTCAAATTGATGCCGCCACGAGGAGCACAAGCCCAGCAAGGCTGATGAGGAGCGTGTGCACAAAAAGTAGCCAAGCGCGCTATTTCTTCAAATTGAAAATGGTAAAGTTAATGAGCACATTACGAGAAACACACACACGCACACGCACACACAGACGCGCAATTAAGTTATCCTCACACATAACAGCAATGCAAAGGATACGCAGCGGCAGCACGTCTAATGAAGACACATGAATCGTGACCAAATTCATGGCCGAAAGAGATGGCACTTAAAAATGTATGAGTGGAAAATTCTTTTTCCAAAGTATATATTTTCATTACGAAAAATTCGCAAATCGCCGCGAGGATTCGAGTAGTTTCAAGTGCCGTGCTTTGCTGCTATTTGACTGTTTACACATGTATGTATGTGTGTGTGTGCCTATACAAGAGAAATAATGCTACAAAAAATAATCCTATAACAATAATTGATGAAACTTCGTAAAATATCTCGCGGCTTTATAAAAAACAACAACGAATCAATCAACGATGTCGAAATGGATTTGATTCGATTTGTTGTATTTTGGACTATCCCTTTTTTTACAGCATTTCGTTGTTGTTGTTATCAATGGTTTGCTTTCACTATAAGTCACATGTCAACGGAACGTATGCGTAATATTTATTATTGTTTGTTAACGCCATTGGCAATGTATTGACCTTTTGCATAAGCAAATTAAGCTCTGAATTTTTCGAGCGAATGAGTTTTTGTGTTGTTAATTTCATTGTCATTCAATTAAGCATGAAACGGGCAACGTGGTTTCCAAAGAGTTCTTAAAGCAACAAACTGCACATGTTTCATGAATACTTTTAGTTTGGGATCTTTAAAAAAATTAAACAGTTTTTAAGCAATGAAGACTTTCGTAATAATGTTTAAATTTGTACTTTTTTTCAAAAAGATGCTTCATTTCGACAGTTTCCTGATTGGCTTGCTCAAACCTCTTTAAACAATCAAATTAAATCCTTAAATTTTAAAAATTCAAATATGATAGTTTTAAAAATTATAAATTGAATTCTAAGTTTTAAAATTTCGAACGATCCATTTCAGCAATATTGTCTCTATTTTTGTCTTAAAGAACATTGAAATTTTTACAGAAACGTACGTTTACATGCTTAACTTTTTGGACACGAATTCTTAAATAAGTTTTCACATTACATGAAAAAACTAATTTTTGAATTGACAGAAACGATTACGAAAATTAATGCGATAAATACGATTCACATTTTTGCATAACAAGACTTGCAAATCAAGTTTATATAAGCAAATCGAATTTGAAAAACTTTACGAAACTGAAGATGAGCCGACGGAAATACACTTAGATTTCGAAATCGGTAAACAATGAAAAAACTTATACTTACATTGAATTGTCTAAACCAAACTTGGCACTTTGAAGTAACGCAGTTGAAAGAAAACACGGAAGTTTAACACTTTACCAAAAGTTGCCTCTAACTTTTTTAGCACGATTTAATTCTTTTTACAATTTTACACAATAAAATTTTACGAGTTATAAACGTACAAGTAAAGAAGACTTTCTTTGGCTTATTTTTCTAACTCTCTGTTTTTATTATTTTTGATTTCAACTTGAATTTCTGTTTGGTAATTTGGCCTGTAAGGTTTTTGTTGCGAGTTGCGGAACACGTTGACAGGTCAAATGTCTGTTAACTTTTAAATTCTTTGCCAGCGCAGACGGCGTACTTATATGAGTCGCAGCGTACGCGCGCAAGCAGCGAACGCAGCGCTAACGGTTCTTTTTCGTTACGGTCTTATCAGCGAAAGCAGCGCAAAGCCGACGAAGAAGCAACAGTCAGCAAACTGGTGAGGTTGGTGTGTTAAAACTCAACACGAAGCTAAGAAATTCACCACGAAGGCAGCGAAATGATGCTGCATGGAAAGTGTAACAAGTGTCGGTTGGGCGAATACGGCGAATTGGGCATCTTGAATGTGAACATGGCGAAGTTGAGGTAATGAAAGCAGTTTGTGGTTACGCTACAAAGGAAACCGAAACTGCCAGGATGTTATTGGCGCGCATCCTTCTTGGCGTTGGGCATTACAATTGTTGTCTTTGTGTCTGTTGTTGTTGTTGTTGTTGCTTTGGTGATTGTTGTCGTCGGAAATTGGAGAAGAATAATTATGGCGTGCAAGTGCAAACGGCAATGAAGTTCTGCATACTTTTAGGCGGTGCTAATCTAAAGCAAATGAAAAAGGTATTTCAGACTAAATGCGTAGACGTTGTAATGCCTTCTTAGTAAAAGAAATAAAAATTTGAAATTGAAAAGAAAGGAAAATAAAATAAAATAAGAGTTCTCATTTTTCATAGTAAATTGTCAACTACATTTGTCAAATAAGGGCAAGAGTTCCTTGTGGCAAGACGGCATCAAAATCATATCCTTTACGTGGTTGGCACGTTCTAAGACAAACAACTAACCAACGGCGTGCTTATGTCATGTGCGCGTTGGTGACCTTCTGACGACGGTTAAATGATATGCAACACATCGTCAAATGTCGCCCGCCTGCATATCCTTTTTCTTATGCTAACAACAAAACTAACATTTCAAAGTAAAAAAAAGCGGTTTGTGAGCAAAGTAGGAATTTTATTTGCATACTAACATTTATTTCACAATAAGATGCCACTGGCAACGCGACATAACCTCATTCTACTCAGATTCCAATTGGAATGTGTCGCCGTTGTTGTTGCTGGCTGGCTGACTGTTTTTACGCCTTTTGTCATGTCAGTTCGTGTAACAGATGAAGTACGGCGCATTATTCATGTTCGTCCTGGCAGCTCATTACATTTGACCAATCGTTGTTTTGTATTTTAAAGTTTTTTCGTATAATTTCCAGAAAGATTTTATCGTTGTTTTTTGTTCCTTTTTTTAAAAACAGACAAGTGCAGCATTCAACAATTAAGAAAATTGTATACAGTAACAGGCATATCACCAGTGAAAATGTTGTACGGGGTTGGACTAAGTACACTACCTTGTGGGATTCTTCTAGCAAAGCAATTGGAAATTCGCTTAGCAAGTGTTCATGCTATTAAAAGTTGCCATTTGGGATCCTGCTGAGCGTGCGTCACTAAACAGTTCCATTAGCGTTTTGCTCTTTGCTTTTACTATTTTTATTTGGTTACATAATTTGTTAATTGGAAAATATTGCTAGAATAATTGTGCGCTCATAAATCGCATGCCAATAAGCAAAGACGCTAATTGCAAACGCTTACAAATCGCTCGGGATGAGGTGCTCAGCGTGTGTTTTAAGCGTTCATGTTTCAATTGTTGTATCGAAGTTGCAATTTTCAAAATAAATATGTATAAATCGCATTTGGATTTCATCGTTACAACAATTACAAATTAAGTTGCTAAGGCGGTAAATGTCTGCGTGCCATGTAATAAAAACTAATTAAAATACAAGTAAAACAACAGCGAACACAATCACACAGACAAAAAAACAGCGCCAACAACAACAAACTTGATGTAGAAATACTTTGGTAATTTCAATAAGAATGTTTTTGGGCAACAAATTGTGTTACACACTTTAGTAAATACATACATATGCATGTGTTTGGGTATGTAATTTCGGATTACAGTATGACGTCATAGTCATGCACTTTGCAGGCGCATTTGGCTGTTAATCACCATAAATACAATATTATTATAATGATGTCAATAACACAGTGTTTGCTCAGAAACAACAACGCCTTGGTTCTTCGAATATTATTATTTTGTATATTATAAATATTATATTTTCCGGATTAAGGTGCAAGATCTTCATCTCAAATAAAACAAGAAAAGTTGTATTTCTCAATTTATAATCTTTTCTTATTGCATAATTTAAATTGAATATTTCTTCAGCTTATTGTTTAATACATTTTTGGTTGATGAGTACAATTTTTTAATTTCCGGCAATACTTTTTGAAAATAAAAACAATCAAATTTTTATGAACAATCAATCTAAGCTCTCTCTCCTTATGTAAATGAAGATGTCTAATTTAATTATTTATTTTTTTTTAATAACAATGGTTTGTCATATTAAAAGTGTAGGATTATATAATAATACAGTATAATATATAAGTACATATAAAGTATAAAATAATATTAATAAAAAAACCAATATAGAATCAGAATAAAAAAAAACTTAAAAAACATTATTAAACTTAAAATTAATATATGATATACTCGTATTATAGTATATATGTACGTATGTTAAATAAATAATAATTTAATAAAAATAACAAAAAGAATAAATGTAATATAAACCAGTAAGAAATTGCAGTCGAGTGTCCCCGACATCGACATACTCTGTTTATTCAATTTGCAACGGCTGAATAGGGCAAGAAGTCTCTGGAATTTATTTTCACAGCCTTGCTTATAGCTAGAAGTAATTTATGAGCTTCCACTGTAACACATATCCTTTGAAGGGTTCTATACTATTTCAGCAAATTTGTAGTGAACTTGAATTTTCAAATCGAAATAATGTAAAGCTCGCTGTACACATGGAGCAACGACAGGAAAATCATTACCAATACACGCTGCTTTCAAATATACAGTGGTCATCGTAATATTTTACAAAAGTTAAGTTATAGATAAAATGTAGGAAAACTTAATAAAATGTTTGTAAAGTATAAATGCAGTTTAAACATTCATATGACTTTTTAGCCATGCATTCGCGAAACAGTTTCCAGTCACTTCTGCTGACGGCAATGAATTCATCATTTCATACTTTTATGACAATGTATTTCCAATGTTTTCGAGAAGTTCAGCATATACGCCAACTATCGATCATAAATCTCAAAGCGTCAATGCCGTGGCGCCATCAATGAACGCCCACGCAGCCACGTGAGTCGCACAGAATTCACGCGAACCCAAACACAACGCAGTCCGTTAGTAACAGCCGGGGATTTTTGAAAATTGCCGCACGGCGCAAGTTTACGGCGTAATAACTCCGATGTGGCAGTGAAATTTCACAGAGAAAAAAGTTCGCCGGAAAACGTTGAAATTTTCACGATACAACATGGTCGGTCGCTCAACGAATAGCATGAAAATAACAAAAACAAATACAACAAGAAAAACGAAAAAATGAATAACACCAGTGACATTATTTCAATATGTGACGTTTTTGGTTTTTCTTTTTTTCACTATTTTTTCTACCATTATCTTGTACGCTCAATGTCAACCGTTAATCTTTGTTGGTGTATGTGAGCGCGTGTGTGTGTTTCAGCACACACCGGAACAGGTTCATAAATTTCCCAGCGGCCTAATGAGAACACTAGTTGAATCTAGCTGCGCTTGAGCGTGTCGCGTTGCAGTTATTAGCACGCCGGACAACAAAAACAGCGACAACAGAAACAACAGAAACAACAACAAATGAACAGCTTGTAATGCTCTTATTATTAATAAATTATAATGATTTTTTGTTTGTCTAAATGGCAATATGAATTTTTGGCTTCGGCACAGCTGTCATGGTTCGATGACTGTCAGCGTGTGAGGATATCAACAAGTCGCTATCTATGCGCACGACACGGTTTTGCGTTATTTCATTTTTGTGTGTGTTCCAGAAGACAAGTTCAGCCATAAATCATCATCATCATAATCATCACCATCACCATCACCATCGTCACAATTCAATGATAGCTGTGGTAGGGGAGCGAAGGGTGGTTGGCATGTCTGCTGAAGCAACGGCCGCGACAATGTTGCAGTTTGCAGTGTTCGATCGCTTTTAACTTCAATCGACTTGGCTTGGATCTTGCCAATGTGCGCCCAACCAGTTTAGCCCACACCTACTCTAAAGATACAACACGCACACTTACACACACACAGACAAACACACACCTGCGCGTTAACAGACCCCTCATACGCCAACTCTCTTTTGCTCTCACTACAATTTTAACATCGCCAACATAACTCAAGAAAAACCTAAAAAGTATACTAATAAAAAAATAAAACCAGAAAAGGAGCTATTTTCGGCTTTGCCGAAACTTGTATACTCTTGGAAGCGTTTGCCTTCGGAAAACCCTATTTATTATTTTTCCAATGGGGAACATATACGTTATTGAAGATTTAAGGGCCACGCCTATTTTCTGATATGTTTTAAAGAAATTTAGAAATCATCTATCACGTCTGCTTTCCGAGAAATCCAATTTTAAAGTTTTTCTCTATATGGGGGATGCAACGTTCCTATCTCCGATCTTTATAAAACTTTGGAGTATAGTCGATAATTAAAAAAAAAAGTTTCATCTGTGAATATTTAAGAACAAACAAGTTTATTCTTACAGTAACCTTATTTCTGACCGAAGTCGCTCGATCTTGACCATTGCTGCACTATATCTGCGTTTTCGTTAAAGAAGTTTTTATTGATCAAGCTGGTTCTTACATATAAGCGGACGGACGGACATGGCTATATCAACTTGTCTCGTCGTTTCGATCGAGAATATATATAATTTATATAGTCGGAGATGTTTCTTATTCTGCGTTGCAGACTTCGTGACAAAATTAATATACTCTTTTTGCAAGAGTATAAAAATTAAAAAAAAACACAAATCACGTTGAAGCTGCAGCAGAAGTAATGGAAATAAATGAAAAATCACGATTCTTGTACAGGTTTTTGGAGATTTTTCCCACAGCGAGTTTTTTATTATTTCTTTTTTTTCTTTTTTTTTGTAAATTTATATTATGCATGAGAAAAAAATCTGAGTCTGTTTAATAGCAAAGCTTAATCCAGATGAACTCATATAAATAAACAAATGTATCTGTGTGTGTGAGTCTATGCCGGCTATCGTGCGATCTAAACATGAATGATGCATGCAAAAAGTTGTAAATGAAAACAAAATGAACACAAAAATATTGAGTGCATTTTAGGTTACTTTTACGAATCGTTTTAAAAAAATCGTACGAATTCATTAAATTTTAAAGAGAAAAAATGCAGCCATATGTTGTTCGGAATTAGTGTATTAATTTGCCCCTCGCTTTCCTAAGATTTCTTTGTTCGGAGACGCATTCATATTTTATGTCAATTGCAATAACAATACATAAAATAACAACAAAGTTAGAAAAAAGACAAGTTCAAACCAGAAAGGATGCTGTCTTCGGCCTTGCCGAAGATTGTATACTCTTCCCGCCATTTTTTGTGCCAAGCGCATTTGCTTCTCTTCCTCTTCTTTATTTTGTATGGCAGATACCAGTTCCAGTGGTCCGATCTTAATGAAACTTTTACACATTTGGTCTTAGTCGTAAAATTACTAGTTGTAAAATGCCAGCTCTCTATCTTACAAAACAAAAGAGTTTCTTAGAAAATTACTTAATTTTTTTCACTTTTCTTCTTCTTTTCGTGTAGGGGCTACCAGTTCCAGTGGTCCAAACATGCTGGCTCCGATCAGTGATTTATGGTAATAAAATTCCAAGGTCTCTGCAAAGCTTTAAAACTGTGGGAGGAGATAGCATACATACAGACAGACAGACAGACATGGCTATATCTACTCGCCTTGTCATGCTGATCAAGAATAATATAGTGGAAGATGTCTTCTTCTGGGTGTTACAAAATTCGTGACAACGTTATTATAATATTCACTTCGTGAAAAGTATAAAAAGGATAGCAATATGACCGAAGCAATACTAAATTGTAGTATCACGTTGAAATATTTTCCCACTCTGTCTTCCTTTCGTCGCCTTATGGTTCGGGAAATGTAAGATGCCCAATCTTTACCGTTTTGCATAAACGTTGAAAATTTACAACAAATACACAATAAACATCAAAATATTTTTTTCATCTCAAGCCCGTTTAGGATTTGGCAAAACCCACCTTTATTTTTACCACCATTTAATTGTCTTATGTGTTTTTTATGAACTGTGTAACATAGGCGTTCCTAACATAAAATATATTGATCGAGCGGACTTTTTTTGCTTTCGTTCGTTCAGTAATGAAAAATGAGTTTGCGCATGAAGTTAGTTTGATTTGACTATCTTACCACGCTTTTTCATTTTTCTGTCCTTATTTCCTTGAGTCCAAAATATTTCTAATTGAAAGTAAATTGAACATAAAAATATGCATAAATTATAAAACAAAAACAAAAAAAAATCAATCCCAGAGAGTGAGAACAAGAACCGAGAAAGTAGAAAGAATGCAGTAAAACTTGCTCTTTCACACATCACACGCACACACATACATACGCGAGCAAATGAACGGCGCATGCTTGACTGACTGACTGAATGACTGAGTGACACACTTTCAAAGTGCGCTCACTCACTTCAGCACACACTAACACTCACGCACGCACAACTGCTGAGCGGAAAATATTGAGAAGTAGGTCTTCGCTTCGCTTTCTTTGCGCTGTCTCACGTTTTGTCATTATTCTTCTTCTTAGGCTGCTGCTGCCTTTTGTTGTTGTTGTTGTTGTTGATGTCTGCTGTCGCTTTATTAAACAAGATTCTGCCGCCACCCACTTCTCATGATTGCTTTCGTTTGGCATACGAACAGTAGCAACAACAAAAGCGGCAGCAGCAGCAGCAGCAGCGGCACTTAAACCATATGAAATATAGGTCAACTTCATGCTTGGCCGGCCAATCGTGTTCTAAAACCATAGCAGTGAAAGAAGAAGAATATAAATGAAAGAAAGAAAACACACACATTGACAAACAACAACAAAAAAAACTTGTATTTACAACTGAGCAAAGTCAAGTTGAGTATCGACGCTAAAGAAGAAGAAGAAAAAGAGGTAGAAGAGAAAGAAGCAAAACAGCTAAGCCGAAGTAAAACGTCGAAAGTGATATTGCTTGCCATTTGATCGAAAGCGAATGCACAGTGTCCGCGACGTCAAACAGCATGTAATTACCGCTATATTTTCTTGATCTAATCTAATTGAAAAATCAATACAAAAAATAAAATAAATCAATGGAATATATTTTTATTTGATTTCCGTTCAAGCAATTCTCTGCACAATTTAGAGCTTTGCAGCACAACAACAACAACAAAGTGGCAGCGAACGAGTGTACGTGTGTGATAAAAGATTTTCAGAGTGCAGATCGTGCATGTCGAACAGAAACCATTAGCGAAAAGATACAAAAAGCTTTTAAAGTTTGGTATTCCCATGATGTAATCATCGAACCACAAATGCAACACACAACATGAAACAGCAAACAACTAAAAATGCTGCTTATGAGCGAATGAAAGCGAAGAACATTCAAGAAAAAATGCACACAAACAACATTTAAACGTTGACAGATAACTAAAAAACAAAACTACAAATTATTTAAGAAATAATTTGGATTGATGAAAAACTAACATTCATTTACACAATTGTAAAACTTAAAAGAATCGCTTGAGTAAATGTCAGCTGTGCAACTTGCATCGAATATTATTAATTAATGCATAATTTGTTTTCATATTTTTTGAGCTCAACGATTGTGCTGGGCTGATCCCAGACGCATGAGTAACTCAAAGCGTTTATGTATGCAAAAGTTTATGTGCCAAATTAAGGCAAAATGTGTAATTAATAACAAAGAGTGACAAAAAAACATTAACAAGTAATTAATATTAAAAGCAAAACGCAGTCAAAATAACATTTTTGTTTGTATTTTACGTATCCATGTGTGTATGTACATATGTATATGTGTTTTGCATTATGTAAATGTTAAACGCAGGCGTCGCCTACATGGCACATCAAAAACGACAACGAATGCTTCACCTCCCCCGCTCGACATGTAAAACGTACACAACTTTGCTGTATTTGTATTTTTACTATTTTGTATGAGTATAAGTGTCTGTATGTGTATGTGCATGTGTGTGTGCAAAGGTGAATGAAACTTGACGAAAAATTTTTAGTTTTAAGACACTGAAAGCGAACAAAAAGAGATATACGAGAAGAGTGAAACAAACAAACAGTGAGACAAGTCGATTTTCACCTGTCTACGCAGCGTAGGTTGTTGTTGTTGTCGTTTCTGTCTTTGGAATTTGCAGTTGCACTCGGACAAGTTATTTTGTTTTTTTTTTTGTTCAAGCTTTTTTGAAAGCTTATTGCAGAGATCAGCTGCTAACAAATAAAAAACCAAAACAAAGAAATGCATCAACGTTTTTTTTTTAAGAAATATTTCTCATTTCACCCCACAATTCATTGCAACAGTGCAAATTCACAGTTTCGACGTCGCGTGTCGCTAAAGCTTCGCGTAAGCTTATTTTATATGCTCATTCGGTCGCACACTTGTTAAATGCACTCGTTAGCATGCTTATACTACATATAAAAGAAATACTCACTCTTTCGCACACTCACTCATTCACGCTCTCTCTCTCTTTAGTTCGGCTGTTGCTTCGTTGATCTGATCAGCTTGGATCGTTTTTAACGTTGCTTGCGCGGTACGCACAAAAACAACACAAATTTTCGAAATTATTCTTAGTGAGTCTGTGAAAGTGTTAGCAGCGTGCTTGGAAGCTCTCAAACAAACAAAACAAATAAACGTCGTCTGTGCTGCTGCATCAGTGAGGCACTCACAAAAATCGATTAATCATTACAACAAATACAAACTTTACGTTGCCATTATTTAAGTTTCTTTTCGATCGTTGTAATTGTCTCCGTGTGACGTAGAACAAAAACAACGAAAGTTTCGTGTACATCTGCTTCTTATTCAACTATTCAGCATCGCAGCGCCGTTACTCACACGTTTTCAGTCTTCTTCGTGTATTTTGACGCGCACAGCAACACAAACGCCTATAAAAAAAAGCAAAAAAAATACTCTCGCGCAAAGAGAGCGCCGCGCTTTTATTTTCTTTTGTTTGAAGTATAAACCTACACACATATACATTCTCATATATTTTTTCCTTCTTCATCTTCAAACGTTTTTCTAAGCAAAAAACCAAACGTTGCCGATCAGTTTTACGTAAAAATTTCACTAAAACGGTTCGTATACGACGCGAGTTGAAGTTTGAATAATACAATAAATTAGAAATATATACAAATTGAAAAGTATATGATACAGATTTTAGAACCGCCTCTCTAATAAATATATATACAAAAACAAACAACCAGTGACCGGCAAAGTTAAAGAAAAGGCAAAAAAAAAACATAAACTTATTAAAATGTCACATCAATGCAGTTGCGGACGTGATCTTAACAACAATTACGTCTCCTACACGAGCGCCTATGCCAATGCATCAAATGCAGGCTTAGATCGCGACACGAGCGCTACTCTCTCCTCTGGTGGTGGCGCTGGCAAGTCTGCCACAAATACACACACACAACTAACAGCAAAGGTGATGTTCGGCACGGTGGGCGCCATCAAGGAATTGCGTGAAAAGGAGAAGTCACGGCATGCGTCAACACGCGCGTCCGATCGACGCAACTGAGAGCGAAGCAACGAACGACAGCAACAGCAGCAGCAGCAGTGACATCAGCAACAACAAAAACAAAAGCAGCACAATACACAAACATGATGCCGTTGGTTGTTAAACGGTGTTGGGGAGAGAGAGTGAGATGACAAATATCCTGCGACGTTTGCTATAAACTGTTGTTGTAACGTGACGTGACGTGGCTTTGTGTGATGAGATGAAACGAGAAGAGACGAGACGTGACGGGGCTGTGCATTTTCTTTTTTGATTGAGTGTTGTTGTACAAGTGTGTAATGGGATTTAAATGTTACATATTTGCTCTGACACTGTTAGAGGCTATGAACGAAGAGGACAACAAGAACAACAACTACAACAGTATCGACAACAACAACGCAAAGCAAAAGGAAACTGTGTTTGTTTTGATTTGTTTGTGTTTTTTTGTTTGCTCAAACATTTTCCATTTGTGGATACAAAAAAAAAAAAAAATACAAATAATAACAAAACAATTAAACATTAATCGAATAAGCATCACATTTGGCCTTAGGCGTACACTGCAAAAAAACAACACACACACACAAAACATTGTTGAGCAATATTATATATTACAAATTTAATACGATTTTTACAAACTAAAAAAAAAATATTTGCTACTTTTAACTCTTAGTTTAAGCCGTTTTAAATATGCATACATACAAAAATGTTGTGCGCCCTACGCTCAAAAAAAAAAATAAAAGACCATAAATTCATGTAACCTTTAAGCACAAAATTGTCAAAGGTGTCTGGGGGTTACTTTAAATATGTAAATCAAAACAAAAAACCAACCTTTGTAAATTCTTTATTTTTTTATATACATATAACAACATATATACATACATATAGTGCAATACATTATAACAAAAACGAAATTATTTCATATACTTAGCATTAAAATTAAATTTAAGCGTTTTCATTATTTATAAAAAGAAAGAAAAATAAAAGCAGACAATAAGAAACTTAACAATAAAACAACAATAACAACAACATTTCATTCAAATTTTCACGTTGACATTTACGCAAGCTTTTCTGGAATTTTCCAAAAGTTTCGTCGGACAGTTGCACATGACAAATACACACACACACACACATGCTTGCACATGCAGATACATGCACACACACATACTTATGTATTTATGTGTGCCCAAATATATTTGTGTGTTTTATTGTTTATATTTGCATGTGTGTAAATAAAACATGCCTGTTCGAAACAAAACCAACAACAAATGTCGGTCGACAACAAATGCAATAAAAACAATAACAGTAAAAACAACAACAAAAACAAATTGTTCCTGAATCTCTGCTTCAAAAGACACACTTGACTGTTATTATTTGTTCAAGTGTTTTCCGTTCCATAAACATATCAGAAGACCTTAAAAACTACAACAAAAACAACAAAGTCTCACACACATCCATACAAACACACAAAAAGCAATAAAAAGAAAACAAAAACTAAAAGTTGATTTATATTGTATTTATTATAATAATTTTTGTTTTATTCTTAGACTTTACTTTCTTATCTACAAGCTTTAGTCTCTTACTTTAGTCTGTCTTCAAATTCCAAATATCTTTTGTAATACAAAAAAAAAAAACATTCTTTGCTTACATAAATACGAAAAAATAATATTTATTGTTATTTTTATAATTAAAAAAAAAACATTATTTTTCTTATGCTTTATCGCTTAACAGCAACCATGCGTTAATAAAGATTCTATTTAAAATTCAACTCAAATTGATTTTATTTAAACATTATTAAACATTTTTTTTAGAATGAACTTTGTGTGAATAAAAAGTATAGAAATTCAACGACAGTCCAAAAACAACTCCTTGATATATTCAATAATATGCGAAAATGATTAGCATATTCAATTAAAATGTCGCCAACATGCAACAATTGAACCAGAAAATGCAGAAAGGAGAGCGAAACAAAAAAACAAGAAGTGTCTTCTTATAATATCCGCAGCAAGCAAGACTTAAAATTACAACAACAACAACTAAATGATAACGGACAACAATAAAATTCTTCACAACAAAAAACGAAAGATAGCGCATAACATGGTAATGTCAACGAGAGCGTATGATTGAAAATGCGAACAGAGCGACGACGAACAAGAAGTGTGAATGAAATAGCTCACAAGAGGCAACACTCAAGCACTCATCGTAACTCACTCACTCACTCGCACTCACATTGCTGACACTTGGCTTATTTAAATTTTTTTTTTATTGCTACCTCTGCAGCACAGCTGTTGCCTGCGGCAGTGGCGTGTGAAAGTCAACATAAAAAAAAGAAAGAAAGAATATTGGAAAAAAAAAGCAAAGAATGCCAAAGAAAAGTAAAATAAATGAAAGCGAAGACGGCGTCGTCTTTTATTTTCAACTACTTTTTTTCGTTGTTCTTTTTTTTTCATCAAAGAATTCATATATTAAGCTCAACAAGCTTTTCTTTCTTTCTCGCTCGCTCTTTATTCTTGTTGGGCATTCTTCGTAACAGTGACCCAGTCAATCAAGTGTTTGGGTGCTCTCTTGCTATCGCGCTCGCTCACTCTCTCTGACTTCTTTGCTGTAAACGTCGTCTATGCGCGTTCTATTTTACATGATGACGAATTTGCCGGTAAGCTTTTCTTTTCATCGCTATTCTTTTCTTTCTTCCTTTTTTATCGTTCATTGTGCTCTCTTTGGCTCGCTCTCACTGACACTCAGTGCTTATGCATATGTATGTTTGTAGTTTAGATCATTTCAATACCGCCAGCGTCATACGTACATATGTATGTATGTATGTACATAAGAGTGCGCATAGTTTAATTGAATTAAATTAGCCGCGTGTGCTCGCCTGTCATGCAAACTCATTTACGTACGTATACGTAATTTTTCAACTTGCACTTTGCATGTTCTTCTTTTCGTTGTATTTCTCTTTTACGTCTTCTTTTTTTGCGCGTTTGACATTCTTGTTTAGAAAATATTTAAAGCTGATCGAGCTGAGCTGCAATGAAAGAAACAACTACATTGCACTCGCTCAATGTAGTAGGAAAGCATGTGTGCAGAAGTGAGAGGAAGATGAATCTGTATGTGGAGGCATTCAATTTTATATCTCCGTTTGTATTTATTTATTTGTACTGTTTTTTTTTATGTCTTTAGCTGAAATGTGCTTTTACGCGCTCCGTTTTTTAGTTCCTATATCTCCTAAGCAATAGGAGATACGAACGTAAAATCACGTATACAAACCCCATAAATATACATCTTTTAAATTACTTAATAAACCTCGTAATTATTTTTGCCCCACAAAGACAATCATACTAAAATTCTATACTTTTCCACTGATTTTCTTGAAATTTTGGACTTATACATACATTTACATAGGAAATATCAAATCTAAAATTTTTGCAGGGTATTATATTCCCGAGTATACTCGACTATACCGCTACTAGAGTTTTTTTATTTCGTCTTGTATAATTGCAGAACAACAAGCTTATTCTTGTCGCCTACGAAAGTGCTGAGCTTTGCGACTTAACACTTTTTTTACAATTAATGAGGTGCAATTTTTTGCAAAAAATTATTTTATATTTACTTTTTTTTCTTACATGCCACAAACAAGTTGAATATGTTTTCTCGTCTTTATTTTTTATATTTCTTTCGGGTTTTTTTTCTCTTTTTTGTTTCTTTTTGAATATATAATTTTTGTATGCTTGTAGAACTTTCTCTTCTAATTGAAAACAGTTCGATGTGCGATAAGATCAGCTCAAACATGCCGCTGGTTGTCCAATTGGATTAGACTGTTGACTCAGACACGGCATGCATTGTTGTTGTTGTTGTTGTTATTGTTATTGCTGTTGTATTTTGTTGGCATATCTCTTGGCATTCCCTAATGAGCACATTATGCAGCCCTGAGGCAATTTTAATTGGTATGCCCCGTCTCGCAACGATTTCGATTTCAATTTCAATTTAAGCTGACATTCAACAACAACAACGGCAACAACATCAGCGTCAAATACCATGAATCAAAAGTTTGACCAAACGAATGTCTGAATGAATGAAAGTATATGCCAAGAACTGGCTGGAAACCACTTCATCCAAAAGCCACCTTTGCCACCCTCCTGTCCATGACAGTTGAAGTCAGCAACTCGTCAGCCATTAAGTGACTTCCTCAAAAAATAATAAAAGATATAAAAAAAAACAAATAAAAACAAAAAACTTTTACTGGTGCTGCTGTTGTTGTTGTTGTCGCTTTTGCTTCTCATATGGCCACTTGAAGCATTTCTCCAGTTACTGTCGCTTTTGCTGCTTCTTCTTTATAAGTTTTGTTTTTTTTTTTCTTTAGCTTGTTAAGAGCGACAGACAACTCGTCGAGATTGTCGAGATCGTATCGATGCTGATGCTGATGATCATCGTTGCCGTTGCTGCCGCCGTTTGTAACTTTTTTGGCTTCTAATGGCGACTCATGGGTGAGAATCGATTTAGTTCGGTTTACAGCGAACGCGGCAACAAACGCGAAAAATTTCTATTTCAAAAACATATAAACGTGCTTGTTTTTTTCTTTCTCTTGCCGATAACACTCTGATTGAATCACTTCTCAAAGGAAGCGTAATCGAAAACGGCGCAAAGTTTTCCGTGTATTTTGGTTAAAAGTATAAAGTTAATTTTGCAATAATTCGGTAAATTAATTCTTCTACTTTGCTTATGAAATGGTCATAAATTACGCGGTTTAGTGCAATTGTTTTGTGACAAAAAAAATAAAGAAAGACCGTTAACGAAGCGTAACGAAAGCAATTTGCTCATAATTTGTTTGTTTGCATTCAATTCTATAAGAACAAATTGATTTGTCGGTCAGTCAGATAAAACTCATAAAGCAATTTTGTTCTTTTTTTTAATTAAATAAAATAAAAATTTGTTTGGCTCATTGGCTTTTGGTTATATCAAATAAACACTTGCTCTTTGTCTTTTAAGAAGCTCAAGAACATTTCCACTGAAACGTTACCTTTATTTCTACCAATTCATTCATATTGGTCAATATACTTTAACTCAAATGCAGTCGTTAAGCCAACTAAGCAACACAGCTCACATGCATACAGCTGCGGTCAAAAAAATAGTAGTGCTCCTAACGAAATCTTACAATGTTTGAAAAACCACAAGAAATCGATGTTCACATATTGATCCAATTGATTGACGACGAAAAATTCTTTATTCTGTTGAGATCTAAAGACACTATATAGATTATATAAATCAGATCACTGAAAACAACACTTTTAGATACGTTGCACGTGTGCCTTAATAAGTCCTATTAGAAGACCTAAGTAAGTGACATATGCTTACTGGAGTATACAATAACAGCATGACTTCCTACTTCATTTTTCCCCACACATATAAAGCAACCTTAACTCAAAATATTAGTGAAACTTTGTTAAAACATAAAATAAGCTTCTTAAATCGTGATTAAAAGTACGTCGACTGATGTTTCCCATCAGAATTTTGCAAAGTCAAAATAGTATAGTGTATTGAAAAGTTCCATTAAACCACCAATGAGCAAAAGGCATTTGGAAGCCATTCTGGAACACATGAGGATTTCACATAATTATTTATTTGACAACAACAGTACATGCAACTTGCATAACTACGCAGAAAATAATTTTCTATTATATTTTTATTTCTACATTTTTCTTGATTAAATTATTAATACTTATAATTGTGCTCCGATTTTGACGCCCGTCGGTCACCATTGAAGCGTAGAAAATATTACAACAAGACGACGTCAAAAGAACTGAAAAAAATCTGCAATAAGCCAAGTCCGAACTGAGCCAAGTGGCGAGCACGAAAACCATAAAAATAAATTAATACATTAAATTGTGCAGCTTTGCATAGCACAAAAGCGCAAGCTCAATTATTTTATAATGAATGCAAAAACAATAAAAAAACGAAAAAAATAAAGATGCAAAAATTACTAATTATATATATTAAAAATAACAACAACAAAAAATTAATAAAAAATAGTTCGGCGTTGATGTAATCGAGCGCAGCGATTACACAAAAATCACAATAAAAAAAAATAACATTACTAATAATATTAATAGCGATAAATGGCCAGAAGTGTCAATGTCCCAAGATTAGAGAGACATTCAATTTGATTAGCAAAGCAAGAACAAAAAAATCAATGTGCCAATTACAGTATCAGAAATTGATTAAATTGAGTAAAGGCACACAAACAACTCATAGTTTATATTAAACTTAAACAATCTATGAGTTTATTTGCGCCTCATCTCTTTACCCATTCGCTCACACATACATGTACAAATAATATACATAATGAAACCTTTCGGCCGCACTTTTCTGACAGAGATACACAGACACACACAAGCACACATGAAGCAGTATCCTGTACCGTTATTACTGCTATGCCTTTTGCAATTCACATGTCAAACGACGCGCGCAAATGTAACTGTCAAAAGCGACAGTCATGTGGCAGCAACAAAGGTCAATATAGTGGAAATGTTAATGGAAACCGAAACGGAAACGGAAATGAGAAATGAATACGCGACAAGCAAGCCGCCCACGCACGATTTGCCCGCACCCATGCAACAAAGCAGCAATGCACAGGATAATGATGACGACAACTACAACTACAACGTTTATAGCCTACGTAATGCACGCTCACGGCGACCCACGCTCATGGAGCTGGCGCTGCAGGAGAGCGTACGCGAAGGACTCAATGCAATGACGCAATTGTATAGCAAAATACAACCGGATATGATCAGAAATGGTGAGTAATAAAGTACTGCCGATGTATGTAAGTAATGAATTGCAGCATTACAACACACGTATTATGCAGGTCAACTACTGCAGGACGACCACCCGGCGGCGCTTTTGGCACGTTTCAATGCGCCCAGCGAGGATACAACGCAACGTGAAATGGCTGCCTACGCAACGCTCTCAGCGACGAAAGCATTCCGGAAAAAGTAAGTGAGTGTGCGTGTGCGTGTGCGAGTGTGTGTGATTGGGCGTGCCTTCGTGGCGCTGCGTGGGTTCATCAATCGTTTCGAGTCGGCGGCGCAGTAACAGAAACAGAAGCAGAAGCAGCAAACTTTGTAAAACCACTTGGTTTCATTAAGTGTGCGAGCGCACATTATTAAAAATCCGCAATAATTGTAGTTTTATGGCAAAAGTTTCTTTCAACTTCGTCGTTGTATTTGAAGTGTGCACATCACACCCCCGCTTGACGTTTAAGGCGAAGAAAAAACTCATAAACAAGCCGCAGCAAATAAAGACAGCTTCGGGCCAACTTATTTGTTTGGTTTGCAAATAAAACAAAAAAACAAGTACCGCCAACTGACCACCATTTCGAGCAGCTACAGATGCTGAACCGCAGCGTAGCCAACCGAGCTGAGCAGAGCTGAGCTGAGCTGACAATGGACAACGGATGGCCGCCATTTCATTTGACATTCAAGTGCTTGTGCTCAAACACAACGACTCCCCGCCGGTTCGCCTTACCCCAACCCCACCTGCCATTATTATCGCGTAGATATTTTGCACAACTTTCTCGGTTGATTAACGAGTTCTACGAACGCAAAGAGTCGCTTGGTTACCGATACGAGTGCAACCGCCCGCCTGCGTCTCAGTTGGTTGTACAGTTAATGACTTCGAGTGCTTGAATTTGTGGCAACAAGCAATGCCAATAAGCAAACGGCCAACGGCCAACGACCAACGTTGCCAACAATCAACAATCAACATGAACATGACTAAAGAGTCAACTTTCACTTTGACATTGAAATAGCATAATTGCAGTCGAAGCAGTTGTGTTTTAAGCCAACATTTAAGTGAAGTTAAAAAAAAAAGAAACAAAAACAAAAACATTTCAAGTTAAATGACCGTTTTGGCTTTTGTTATTGCAATTAGTTACGCACCGGAAACGCACAAAAAATCAAGTGCAACAAAATGCCGCATTGTCGCTTAGCGAGTTTTCACTTTTCAATGATATGAACAAAGCAAAAGCAAAAGCAACAAAGCAACAAACAAACAACCAATTTTCCAGCTATAAAAAAGAAAAAACAAAACACTTTTCAGAACTTTCACCATTTGCAACAAAAAATAGCAATTTTGCGCGCAATGAGCCAAAAAACGATGGAAAATTCACAAAAGACAAAGAAAAATCAAACAAAAAAATGTCATTTACGCAATTGCATTGAATAAGCAACGCGTCGAAACCAATGAGCCGAAGAAATGATAATAAATTTAATTTGCTTCAAGCAAAGAAAAGATATTCAATTATGACAAAAAAAAAAAAAACATAAAAAGGTTAACAAAATAATTATTACAACAGTTATGAAATTTTATTTAATTAAGCAAACACAAATATTTCACATAAACAATTTGTGTGCAAAATCTTTCAATATTATCGCTTTTGTTGTTGTTTGTTGTTGGCTTGTTAATAATAGCCAAATTTAGTATATCGCCAAATTAGAAGAAAGCGCGCGTTTCTGCAATTATCAAGAGCCGAAAAAAATGGCAAATGCTGCCATCACTTTCTAGCAACAAACGCACCTTTCACTCAAACGCACGCACGCAAGCAAAAATGCTTAGAGCGTTGATCATTATTACCAAAAATAAAGAAAAAAAAAAATAAACAGAGAAAAACATCATCAGCGTTCGCAATTTGATTACATCAAAACGACAAAAACAGTAAACAGCAAAAACAACATAAGCAGAAAAAACAGAAAAACGAACAACAAAACAACAATAAAAGTAATACAATAACAATGTTGGCGAAGAGTCACATAGAGCCAAAAAGCGCTACTTTCGATTTCTTTGAATGACGTTTCAAACATACACCGATACAAACACACACAAACACACACACACATACACGGCCACGCAGATAGGCACGCAGGCAGACAGACAGAAAGACACACAGATACAAAGCCAAGCACAACTTTGACTTTTATTTTTGTGACAGCTTCAAGAGTTCGTTGACGTCTTCGGTTTTTGTTGCTATTGTGAGTGTCTCTATGTGTGTGTGTGTGTGTGTGTGGTTAGTTTTTATAGTTGTTGTTGTAGCCATTTATCTGTCTACAATACCATAAATGTAAGCATGTGAGTATCTATGTGGTTTTGTACGCCCCCTAGTTGTTGTTGTTGGCAGGTCCGACTTGAAGCGAATTTGAAGCGCTCCTATAATTTACGATTATTTCTTGCATAAAAAAAA
The DNA here is from genome assembly GCA_037044515.1 of Phortica magna. Classification (NCBI taxonomy): domain Eukaryota; kingdom Metazoa; phylum Arthropoda; class Insecta; order Diptera; family Drosophilidae; genus Phortica; species Phortica magna. The sequence goes on along the minus strand of JBAMBP010000822.1, from coordinate 73,875 downwards.
TAATATAATATTATTTGTTAAAATTGTTCATTAATGTTTTCATGCAATGATTTGTCTTAAAAATACCAATTGGTTAATACCCTACACTATTGTCGATCAGCAGTATGGATAAGGTTGCAAAAGTAATCATAGCATAGGCCCGCCTTTATAAATATATATTTATATATTGAAATAATTTCTTGTCTTTGCACATCATTATGAATTCCATAAGATAAAAAAAAAAAAAACAAATTCTTTGACTTTGCTTTACTGTTAGTCTTGTATCATCTGTTAGGTTTTATAATTCTTGATAATGGTTCAAAAATAATTTGAAATTAATATTTCTCGAAGTCTTCATTTTAAAAAATTGTATATGAAAATAATGAAAATATGATTGTAAATGAAGAATCCAAAATAACATTTGAATAATTGAAATTTTCAGAAGAAAAAAATAATTTATTATCGTTTCGGAAAATTTATACATATTTCATGATAGCATACATTTTCATTTATTAACATTACTTTTGTGTGATCATTGGCCTTTTAAGTTGAAACTTTAAGATTCTCTTCACTTCTAAAACCAAATATAGTTTTTATTCGTTTTTTTTTTATGTTTATCAAAATACCCGATTGTACGTCAAATGATAATGAATGAACAAGTAAATGCAATTGCTAGCATAACTAAATGAAAGCGGCTCGGAAATGCAATTTCTGGAAGCTTACGAAATGCTTTTTTTTCGTTAGTTTGGCTTTGCTTGAATTCGTTACGCTTTGAGGAGCGCAGATGGACAGTTGGGTGCAGGTTCGATGTGTGCTTAATTAGCGTTCAGCTCAGTGCAAGTTGAATTGCGCAAAGTGCAGCGTAATGATTGGATTATTTATTTGCTTTTTTCTCTTATTATTTATTTTTTTTTTACTGTATATGAAATCCATTAGCCAAGACACAACTTGGTAAATATGGTTTGAATGAATCGCTGGCAAACAGATTCTTATGCAACGAGATATGAGCTAATGGCGCATAACGGAGAAGTTTACTGAAGCATCATGGCAGACCTCACGTAAAACAAGAAAACACTGAAAAACGATTAAGTTTTCCAAAGTCTTTTCATTGTTTTTCAAAATTATTTCCATACGATATTTTAAAGCGATATTTTAAAGTCGAATTTCAAGATTTATTTCAAACAACTGGACTATGCTTTAAAATCATATGCAAGAAATTTACCAATTTTTTTAAATACATCAAGCCCTGAGCAATGCCGATGCAATTATGCTCTTATAGGATCTCTTTCATTACATTTCCCATAATAAGTGAAAATTATAAATGTTGTTGGAAAAACACCTCAAGCAAAATAAATAAATAAACCGCAAAAATAAGCAATAAATAAACAAACATAACACCAGAGTAGGAAAAACGATTTCCACTTTCACCAAATGAAAACGACAACGAAGTAAGCCATCTTTCTTTTGGTTTCTACCGAAAATCACACAAAAATACATTAAAATAATGTAAAAAGAAATAAACCAGCAACAACGCAAATGAAAAGAAAACCGACAACTTTTAACTAAGCTGAGCTTTAAAACTTTTTCGTTGTTGTTATTTGTTGCTGGGTGAAAGGTAGCCGGGCGCCCGCTTAAGGGGCGTATGTTGCAATGAGGGGTGACAACAGCAGCAAATTGCAGCACATCGCATCATTCAGCTTAAAGCAAAAACAACAAAAATCGTGCTTTAAGTTTCTTTACATTTCATTTTGTACGTCGCCGAATGCGAAGACGCAACTGAGGTTTTTTTATTATAAATACAAGCAGCCGCGACTAAACATCAAACACTTCAAAGCGAACTTTGAGCGAGTCATCATGTTGTCAACAACCACAACAATAACTAGTGACTTTATTAACTCTAATTACATTACTGTGTTCGACTCCTATTTGCAGCTATAAGCACATCAATGAACTTGCACGCCAAACGCACGCACAGAAGATCTCGTTGCGTCGCACAGCGCTTGAAGGTCTTTGTCCGCCACGTGATCCGCCCACGTGCATGCCAGCATCGGAACGTTATCGCACACACGATGGCACATGCAACAACAAGCGACGACCGCGTTGGGGCGCCGCACAAATGCCTTTCAACCGTTTCCTGCCACCGGAGTATGGCGATGGCGTCGACAGCGTGCGCAGCTCCACCGATGGCAGTCCGTTGTCGTCGTCGCGTTTCGTCAGTTTGCTGGTGCATGGCGCACGAGATGGCGAAGCACCGATCACGCTGATGATCGCACAGTGGGGTCAGCTGTTGGACCATGACATGACTTCGACAGCACAACCACGGTAAGTGAGCAATAAATCAGAACTAATGACTTCAATTGAATCTCATGTATACGCAGTTCTATTAATGGTTCCATACCGAGTTGCTGTGGCGGCAAGGACTTTCATCCATCGTGCTTTCCCATCAAAGTGCCGCTTGACGATCCTTGGCTGTCGCCGTTGAAGGTGCGCTGTTTGGAGTTTTTGCGTTCAGCGCCCGCGCAACGTCGGGACTGTGTGCTCTCGTGGCGGGAGCAAACCAATCAGGCGACTTCCTACATCGATGCTTCGCCCATCTATTCGAACAGCGCCAAGGCATCGGATAATGCGCGCGTCTTTCGCAACGGGCTGCTCATCTACGGACGTGGCAATCCAGCCGATGATGTTTGCCAACGCGGCGCAATTGCCACACAGTGCATACGTTCCGGTGATGGACGTAGTGGCGAACAGCCTGGTCTTTTGGCCATGCATCATGTATGGGTTAGCGAACATAATCGCATTGCTTTTGCGCTTAGCGAACTGAATTTACACTGGAGCGATGAGAAGATCTATCAGGAGACGCGTCGAATCATCGGCGCCATGTTTCAACACATTACGTTCCGTGAGTTCCTGCCGATTGTATTGGGTCGTGAAGTGTGTAAACTTTTCGATTTGGAACTGCCGAATTCTGGCTACTACGAGGGCTACGATCCGAAAGTGAATCCTACGGTGGCCAATGCCTTTGCCGCGGCCGCCTTTCGTTTCGGACATTCGCTGGTGCAGAATTCATACATGCGTTGTGATCGGCACCACAATGTAATCAATAACAGTGAGTTTACTTTCGGATACCAAACAGAATTCAACAACTTATGTTTTCCTTATTTACCTTTGCATAGATGTTAGCCTCCATGAAGAATTCCAACGCGGTGATATCGGTTCAGCTGGTTCACTGCATCGTCTGTTACGCGGCTTGGCCACACAGCGCGCACTCAAGCGTGATGAGTTCATTACGCCCGAACTAACCAATCACCTCTTCCAGACGCCGGGCTTTCCATTTGGCTTGGACTTGGCCGCCATTAACATACAACGAGGCCGCGATCATGGCGTTGCACCCTACACGTCTTGGCGTGTCCCGTGCGGCCTATCGGCCATACACAACTGGGATGATTTCTCCAATGTGGTGGGCCCCGAGTCCGCTAAGCGCATTGGCCATGCCTATCGTAGTGTACATGATATTGATCTGTTTGTTGGCGGCATTGCAGAGCGACCCGTGGTCGGCGGTCTCGTTGGGCCGACGTTTGCCTGCATCATTGCTCAGCAGTTTAGTAATTCGCGCAAAGGTGATCGCTTCTGGTATGAGAATGGCGGCTTTGAAAGCTCTTTCACACCGGCACAGTTACACTCTTTACGTCGAGTGAGCCTTGCGCAAGTACTGTGCCGTGCTGTAGGCGGTGGCACCTTTCAACCGCATATCTTTATACCAGCCGAATTTAACGATAATGAGCGTTTAAGCTGCGGCGTTGGTCCATTGGCGCCAATTGATCTTACGCCTTGGCTAGAACAAGATCCATTTGCTGATTTAAAACAACGACCGCCAATCTTTGAAAGTGAAGTTGTGCCGGAAAACGTATTCGATATTATGACAGCACAGAACAGTAATGTACACTTTAACAAAGAGGACAAGGCCGGCTTCTCGAATCGCGTTAGGCCATCGCAACAGGGCAACAATTCACCAGTAACGCACAAACCAACAATTGACTTTATTGCAAACTCCTCGATTGGCTTCCAACGACCACAGAACTTGTCGAAAATCAATGACAAACTCGATATACGACGCAAGACACATACGACCAACAACCGCATTACGACACGCAAGCCCGTACAAGGTGTGAACAACAAACTGGACAAATCACCGACAATAACATTGAACATTAAAAATGTAAATACTCGAAGACGGGTACAGAACATACAGACGACAACACGCCGGACCGTGGTCATTAATAATGTGCCCATAGAGTTGCGTAGCGCATCAGCGACTGAAAGTACCAAAGAGACTTCAACCGAACTGACGAAGACAAATACGCCGAACAAAGCGGAAGCAAGAACTATTGACAATACGGAACTGACAGATGAGCAAACAGAACCACAAGAACAGTCGCAGAATGATACCAAAGACAAGATAGACGTTTATAAGCCAACAGACTCTGCAAAAGTGACTCAACCAAATAACGATGACATTGATCCAATAAAACAAGCGCTAAACTTACCGAACGAACACAAACGAGTACAACGACAATTGCGCACGCGCAATATAAAGAACACCGCCTCAGGCAAATCTCTGACACAGACGTCAAAGAAGGCAACAGTCAAAAGTGCTGAACCAAAATTAATAACCTTTAAACAACGACTCACTAACAATGCATCAACAACACCGACAACTACAACGACAACAACGATGACGATGACGACTAAAGCACCAAAAGTTGCCAGCAGGACAACAAAAAGGGGCATTGAACTACGTCAATACCAAAGTAGACCGATCTATACACGCCCCCAGAAAGTTGTCGTAAACGGACCAAATGCCGATCAATATGAAATCGAGATCAATATACGACAGACGAACAAAAGTCCCCTGACTCGACCCAACACAGATTACACGACCGCTTACAAACCTTATAGTTCGGGAAGCTATGAAAGCAGTTATGCGCCACATTACATTGACTACTCGACGACGACGCCAAGCTACGGGTTCTATCACTCATCACCCACCGTAATAGCAACATCTGCACAAGCGCAGCGCACAAAGCCACCAACAATAATTTATTTGACTGACACTGACGAACACAGACAGACAACGACGCGACAGCCAAACATCTTCCAAAATTTTCTCACTTTTGCGACCAGCGCTTTCAACAATAACCACAATAGTGCTAGACCAACATCGCCATCACCAGTGTCAGCGCCACCCCGTGATCGTCCAAGCTATGAAACGATTATTATTAACAGTCCACATAGCACTGGGCACATCGTCTCATCGGCGCCCTCGTATGAGTCGCGACCACCAACGTACAGTCAGGTTAGTCAAGTAAGTAGTCAACCACACTACCCGGTCGCGACAAGCGCTCAAATTGGCGTGAATCCCAGTTCGGGTTACTTGCATGCGTCCAGTAGTGCCGTGAGCGCGGGCAATTTCGGTTCAATATCTGGCGTTGCAAGCGCGAATGGCGCTGACAGCACTTTTAGCTTTAATATTCGTCCCCGGCCAGATACGCACCAAGTAGCCAGCTCGTATCCAAGGCCGATTGAACATGGGGGCGGTGTTGGCAGCTACGGCTTATTACCGCCACGTAAATCTTCTACATATTCACCGGAGTATGTCAATATACCGTTATCAACACCACAAAGTACACTCTACTATGACCGCGAACTGACGACAAGCCAATCGAGCAGTCCTTTCTCCACCGGACAGCACCGACCGCCGAGTTCGAACTTTTATGGCAGATCACCTGTCGAAATGAAAGAGGCCAATGATTTGCCCAAAGTTTCACCAGACCACAAACTCGATATAAACGACTATGACTACTTAAGTCGTACCTTAGAACTCCAGAGAACACACACAAACTCAACAGACGACGTGGAATCACTTGAATTGGACGATTACCAATACGACGACGATGACGTTGACAAAAACGATAGTGACGAGGACAACTTTATGCCACCAGCTAAGAAATTCGATCGTGATGGTTACTTGCGACCTGAACTAATGCTGGGTAGCTTGGGCAAGGGTGAGCTGGCAAATGAAATCAAATCAAATGCAACTTACCTAGACGATAACTATGTACTGCCTATGCTGACAAACAAGACGCGCTCTTACTTGACGGAAATGCCCAAACCGATTGCCTTACTTGACGCGTATGCGACTACGACATATATGACGGATGTAACGATCTTTCCAGATGCTTTAGGCAAACATTTAAATAATGACATCACAGCCGAAGACTCGATTGAGGAGACAACAGAGGTTTTGGAAATTTCGAAACGATCAGCGCTTAATAAAATTGGTGTGGGACAGCCATCGGTCGGGAGCAGCATCGCTTTTGCTCCAATTAAAGTTCTAACGCAACCTGAAAGGTGAGCTTAAGATAGTTTTAGATTTAAAATTACATAAAAACCAATATGCTTTATTCAACAGACCTGATAATTGGGTCATCTTTGATACGCCCAGCGAGAAACCTCTTCTACCGCAAACACCGATTATCAAAATGGATACGCAGCCCTCGGCAGAAGTGCCCATGCCTATAAAAGGCTTGAACGGCTTGTGGCACAAGGAGCAACTCAAGAAGAAGAATAATTCCAAAGTGTCCAGTTTGAATGTGACTGCAGAAGCAAGAGCCGAATCCACAACAAAACAAGAAGCTTTAACGGATGACACAACAACAATGAGCACACATCAAGATGATATTACGACGACGCTAATGCCAAATTAATCAAAACTATTTGTTCACATCTATTGTACATATTTATTAATTCATTTATTTATAATAAAAATATGAAACTATTTATTTAAATTTGAATCCTAACTGTTTTTATCACTTTCATTCAACACTAGAGCCAGCTGGTGAACTTAGTATTTTTTATTAAAGACGCGCACGATTACATTTGAGTCGAGTTTACTTCCAAGTTATCCAAAACACCGATTCATTCGTATTTGAAATATTAGTTTCAAATGAATGAAAGGAATGGCTGCCATTGTATTGGCACTGCTGGCACTTGTATTTGTAAGTGAGCAAGTAGCTCGATTGCTGTTTCAAATGCATTCGTGCGGGTCTCTATTTCTTATTTACGTTATACCGGCTCATTTGAATCATGTAAAATTCCCATTTCGGGAGCCCTGTTCTTTTTTTTGTTTATATTGCTTTCTTACTCGCACTTAGACTTTAGAATTCAGTGTTGACAACTTTTCAGAAGAAAAAACGCTGTTTTTAACAAAATTGTGAGTATAAAACGCTGAACAGAACTGAAAAATTAACAAAAAACTCACTACAAGATCTGTTTGCTATTAAAAAAACGGAACACGAGGACATTCTTTTTAAATAACTAGAGGGCCCTCTGTTCGCTGTTACAAATCTTAGTAAAGATTCAAAAATGGCGAAAAATGGCTAACTTGGCAACATTGGCTATACCGAAACTAACCATCGCTCGGAGCGAGTTTAGTTTTGTTTACCAATTTTTTGGTCAAAAAACTAGTCTGAATTTTTGAAATATAATTTAACTAGAAATTGGAGTGCAAATACATTTTCGATGACTGCGTGTATAGGAGGCTGCTTCAGCTGGTCTGCCGTTTGAGTGAAAAGTAGATAACCTTTTCTTCAAAAAGGGTTAAGATAAGAGAAACACAAAAGGCTGAATCAATTAAATTTCGGATAAAATGGAGACTGATTACCAGAGCAACCAGAACTTTATCGAATCAGGTGTTTCATCGGATGATGACGATGACTATTCTGTAGAAAGTTCCGACGATGAGCGCGAATATGCTGGCAGAGGATGCAGTGTCAGCAAAAGTCGTGCCTGCGGAGTTGTGTTGCAAACAGGAATTAACATGACTAAACAGCCACAGAACTTGGTGAAACTGCTTTTCAATCGAGAGGTATTTTTCATATCATATGAACATTTTCGTTTTTATAATTGTCCAACAATGTTTTTCGTGACAGCGTACCGACCACTTCTCTGGCAGATCTCGTGCCGGTCAGCTACCAGAACGCGCGTTCAATAAGGTGCCAAATAGATTGTCGTTTTGTCTCAAAGACATTATTGATAGTCACTTTTTGCAGGGGTCAGTAATACCAATTGTTCAGATATATTCAGTGTTTTACGATCTTCCAATTAACAGACACATCTTTATGGGTCTCAGTGCCTGTGGACAGTTCCTGCTCAGCTATAAAGTCTGTTGCAACGATGCAGTTGCAGTAAATCACTATTCCTTTAATGTAGGCTATAGATATACGTGAGTACCTGTTCACCAACTTTTGCAAGGCTCATGAATCAATACTAATAAAACTTGACAGTCTCTTCTTTTGGGTATTTCAACCGCACAAAAAATTGCGCAGCTACTTCCAATGCTGCCTATTTGATGATCATGGCGTTGATAATGTTAAGGTTGTAACCATGACACAATGGAAGAACGGCGATTCGCGTGTGCTGATTGTACATGGTGCCCGGGTAGAGGAGAACGATGATTCCTACATAACATATGTTAAAGTTCCTAAACTTGGTTGTTTGGAGTGCAAGAAGCAACGTGAAAGTCAAGATTGTGCATGTAAGCTACCCAAAATTATACAAAACCAAATTAATTACAAGTATGTTTCTTTCAGTTTTCCAATTCAACGCGCACTGTTTAAACTGCAGTCTGACAGTGCATACTAAGTACTCGTCAAACGATACTGATCCAAAATTTGAACCGCAGATAAATCTTCTGTGTCCAGAACGTATACTGATCATCGCCAATGGTTTTCTACATATGCTGCGTATCGACGTAGACACGCCGCCCGCAACCAATGCTCAATTAGATTGCAGCTCATATTCATTGCAAAGTGGCACTGGCCAGTCGTTAGTTCTAGCTAAGTTGCAGGAGGACGAAAAGACCAGCCAGCATAGTATTGAATTAGAGATTGGCGGCGGTGGCGTTTGTGGGCAAAATAATGTGGTTGCACGAATCATTGCTGATTTTAGTGACATTGAATCCGATCCAAGTGTTCATCGCAACAACGAACACCAGGGACAACAGCGCAATTTAGATGTTTCTCGCAAAAATTACGAAGAACTAATTTTCACGTGCAATACAGTCCCTTCAACGGACTTAGCTGTCACCAGTTCCACATCCGGCAGCAGCAATGCGTCACCTAAGGACGCCAACACTTTGACCGTTGGTCTTAAGCGAAAACGTCATGAACGCATTGTTACGAAATCGTTTCGAAATGGCATCGTAACTGTTGATTTACAGGGACCCACAACTTCATCATCTGCAGCTGACAAATCAAACGCATATGAGTTCTCAGAAGACAACGAAAAATGCGAGAAAATTTCAACCTTGCGCAAACGACGACTTGCAGATAAAAAGTATGAGTTCTCTGAAGACAACTCTGAGAATATAATTCCGTTTACAAAAATGCGTTCAGCCGTCAAGTCTTCCAATTTGGCAGCACAACTTTACAGCACCACAAGCAACGGTACCCATTCAGCCAACCGTAATTTGCATCGTTTCTCTCCTACAGCACATTATTTCCACAATTCGCCATGTGCATCGCCATCATCTTCGCCACATCCGTCACAGCCATCCTGCTCTGGCAGTGATCAACGCCATTATACGTCGCCATCGCCAAACTCAACTCACATGGAATTCCGTTCACCACCGTCCTGCGCCTCGCCGGCAAGCTCAAGCGTGATGCGTTCGCCGAATCGTCAGCCTACAGCCGCACAAATTTACGGCCAGAAATCGCCACCATTGTCACAGGCTACACTGCAAATGCTGAGCTTTAAACCGCTCGGTGCACTTTCGCCCCTTCAAGTTTCAATGACAAAACGCATGGAACTAGGCGGGTCTATGTCGCCAAATGCAGGTCTCTCATTTCTATCACCACGCCGTGAAGAGCAACGAATTGTCGAAGTGCCACTACAAGGTGGCACCATGCCGGAGAAGCCCATCTGTACGAAAAAGCTAAGACGACGCTACGTTGAAGAGGACGATGCCACATCGGTTATAACAAGCGAAGAGGACGATTGCATTTCGCCAGGTTATCACACTTCGCTGCCGATGGAGGTGCACGGCGCTTGCTATTCCGAGATGCAAATGGTCTCACAGGTGTCGTATCAGCGTCTACGTTGTACAAGTGTCGTGATTACACAGCACTCTTTTGATCTAGAGACGTTTACTTATTACGTGATCAGCATTCTATGTCAGAAGAATCAAAAGACATATGATGTCTTCTATGACTGGGCCTACGAAATCATCAACGTCTGTCCACTGAGTCAGACTATTAGTTGCTTATTGATGGCACAGTTTTCCGCACGTGATCAGCTGCCCACGGCACCTACAAATTGTCTCAATTGCACGGGCAAATTCGATTGCGCTTTTCATCGACGTCAGTACGAATGTCGCATACTTTTCACTTGGAACATGGAGACTGGCGAATGGCAAGTGCTCGACTATGGCGAACTAAAAGAAATATACGATCTCTTTAGTCAAATCAAGCGATGCGGCGTAACTCCAGTAACATTTGCTCAACAAGCTAAAAAAGTTTCACTTGAGATGTCCAACAATTTAGTTAAGCTGCCGAACTACACAGATAGTTTGCGCATACTTGGCTCTGATATTAAGAAATCAAAACAATCCATCTCTGATCTTGACAACATGGTCGAATTCTACCTTAAGCGACGTGCCAACGATTAATGGATCAATGGTCAATGACATTTTCATTTTCTTCATTGTTTCATTAATGGCATTTGCGGCTCCATTTGGTTTTTATTTTTTGTTACATTAAAATTAGTTTTCATAAACGACATTTCCCCGAGCTCTCCTAAGTTATAAGTCAGACTAAATATTCTGACGTGTGCTTCTTAGTTCATGTTGTTTTAGCTTTTAAGACATATGTATGTGTGTATATTGCATATGTACATACATATGTAAGAAAAACAATTTATAGAAAAATTGAAATGCGTCCTTACATCGACTACAGTCATTTAGTTCTTAATTAAATTCGATATATTTTCGTGTTTAGTGCGTTCTAGTTAGGTAGCAACGAATTATTTACATGTTTAGTTAGTTGCCAACGTCAACTAAAATCTATCTTTTAAATTACTACAGAAAAACAACGACAGTAAGTTTATGAAACACAAGAGTGAGAATTAATTTCGTTGTCAACGATTTTTGTTTTAAATTTTGGGGAAAAAACTCAAATAAAACGAATAAACAATTAAAAATTATGCTCAAATGAAATGAATTGTCCTTAATTCTGAATGAATCAGGTGAAAATTTAAAAATAGTATTTACTTGTTTAAACAATTCAAATGCTAATGGATGTCTTTCCACAAAAACAAAGTATTCAATTTAATGCACAACAATTAAAAATGCAAATTAAATTTTATTTGCCAACAACTTAAAGTCAAGCTAAACTTAATGAAGTGCAAAAAGCGCTTGAGATAAAACGACGAAGGCTTTTGTTAAAAATTATATTTATAAAACAAACCATCAAATGACAAAAGGAAAATAAACGGGCAGACTAAATTCAATTGCAAATGTTCGAGATACTTTTTAAGCGCAGCACCAAATTGTTAGCTTGCGTACAGAATCTCAATACTTAGAAAAAATAAAAGCGAACAAAAGATCACGTACTTTCATTCATGAAACTCAGTACTATTCAAGTAGCGTGTTTTCGAAAATTTTCCAAAACTATTCAAATTCGGGTGTTGCGATCAACAACATTATGCAAAATTATGCCTTATACGTAGCCGAAGACGTTGATAGCGGTAAGAATTGGGTTGACTGGTGAAAAGCGAAAGTCTAATTTATTGGCCGAGCTTCGTGAAAGGCATAATTAACAGAAAAAGTCACCGAAATAGCGCATTTTGCCGAAACTAAACGGAAAGCTACAAGATCACAAAAATTTTGCAAATAACCAAGCTTAATGAACTTAAAACGGTTGCAAAACAAAGATATTGAAAGCTCTTAAATAGTTTCCAATGAATAATAACATCATCATCATCGTCATTATGTATGTGCTTATTGCGCAATCAATAAATGTATTAAACAAAATACTAAATGTTTATTCAACGCGGCTTCTCAAGTGTTTGACGCAGCGGCTCAAACCGGTGGCTAACTGCAATACCATTTAGCGGTATGAAAAAAGGGGGCGGCGCAGGTAGCCTGCCTTGAGCATTTTTTTCAAATTTGTAAAATGATGTTTTGCTAAATAAAGCATTAAGATTCAATATAGTTGATGGCCAATTGTAATTATGAACGCACTTGTTTATTAAACAAACTGAATGAACGATGAAGCATTGAAGCGAATGTAGTTTACGACAGAAGCAGAGCGCGGAAGGCGCCAGCAGCATAAACGTCTCTGCCATACATGAATACACGGCAGCTACTCCGCCGTTATTATTGTTATTGCTTCTGTTGTTTTTTTTTTATCTTAAGCGCGCGTTAATTTCGGCTTTTGTTTGATTTCCATTTTGCAAATGGTGACAACAGTCGTTGATCGACGCTGCCACCGCTACAACAACAACATTTCAGTCGGCGTCGACTCTGTTGTTGCCGCTTCACCTAGACTGCTGCGAACTTCAACTTTTGGGTAAATGAAGTTACCGCGGCCTTGTCACAGCACAGTCGTCGTCTGGCTTTGGCGCGTTTATCAGCTTAGTTCGTACTTTGAAGCAACAAAACAAAAAACATTTTTTAAAAACTAAATACACTTTCAAGCACGAATCTTTTTGACGTATAAGCCCAACTACGTGCCGCTGTTCCATTGTGGATGACAAATAAAGTCGAAAATGTGCCAATCAAAAGTGAATTCAGTAATTGAAGTGAGCAAGCAAAATCAAATCCGATTAAATTCTTAAAGTGTTAAGTATAAAAATGTTACAATTGCAGTTGTCTATACTCGCGTTCGTTTTGTGTACTTTACAATCATCAGCGACAAATGGCGCTGTCTTGCGTACCAATGACTTGCCACAGCTAAGCGAAGTGCTTGAGATACAACCTGTGCTCATCTATCCCAAGCCACGGGAAAATTTATATCAGGCGCGTAATTTAGATAATGATGAGGACGACATTATCTATGTGAAGCTGCTGTCAAATCGAAAATCAGCATATCGACCAAAGCCACATCAACAAAGGGAGGAGAATTCGTTGGTGCCTCGTGAAATTAACATGAAGGACATTTTCTATGTGAAGGCGCTGACAAATGGCGCATTCAGTCACCGACGACTGAAAGTCTTTCAACTGCCTGAATTCTATGCGTTAAATGTTTTTCACACGGATACAAAATAAATTATTTAAAAAACTCAATTACAAATTAATTATTCTTATTAACGTAATTATTGTAAATTGACACTTTAAACATAAATTAAAGTTCTCATACTAGACTGAAAAAATTGTTAAACCTCAAGTGTGACACAAATTTTCTATATCAATATCAAGTTCTCATTGTCCGCACCTTATATAGTTCAAACGACCATCAGACGAGGTGCAATATTCATCGACATGAGCTCCTGGAAAAGTAACTTGGCGGCATAGGGTAAACGTACTTGTGAAATTTGCGTTTTGTTCTTGCAGCCTTTGCACTCAAATGTGTTGTTGCGCAAATTGGCAATAGCGATTAGACCGCAAAAATTGCATACGTGAATGCGATACGGATCGGAGACTTCAAAGAGGCGCTCACGCAGAAATTGTGCAGCACCGTGTGAAATTTGACAATCACGTTCCATCTCACCAAAACGAAGACCACCATCACGAGCCCTACCCTCCATAGGCTGCCGTACAAGTATCTGTACGGGACCACGTGCACGTGAATGGATTTTGTCATCCACCATGTGCTTGAGACGTTGATAGTACGTGGGGCCAAGAAACACCTAAACGGAAAGGCATTGTTAATTTAAAGTGAACTGAAATTTAATTACTGACTCATACCTGCGCATTTATTTTACGGCCAGTGTGTCCATTGTACATGACCTCATTGCCACGCAAGTGATAACCATACTCCTGCAGGAAGGTAGAAATCTTTTGCACGTTAACAGCATCGTTGAAGGGTGTGGCATCGCCGATTTCGCCCTTGTTTGAGCCGAGCTTACCCTGTAGGCACTCGATTAAATGCCCGATTGTCATACGAGATGGAATGGCGTGAGGATTAATGATAATATCGGGCGCCAAACCTTCACATGTGAAGGGCATATCCTCTTGACGGTACTGAATACCGCAAGTACCTTTTTGACCGTGACGTGAGGCAAACTTGTCACCAATCTGTGGTATACGTACTGAACGCACACGAATCTTACAGAACTTGTATCCTTCACTGTTCAGCGTTAACATGACCTGGTCAACAATACCAGTTTCAGAATTACGTAAAAATGTAGACGCATCACGTTTGGTGAAACGTTTTGTTGTACTATCAAGTTCATCATCGTTTTCTGGCAATGTAATCGTTTTACCAATGACAACATCATCACCGGAAACACGTATGCCAGGCGCTATAATGCCATCGTCATCTAATTTGTCATAATGTGCGTTTCGCATTCCTTGGCAGGTACCTCTGTGTGGTTTTTCGAAGTTCTCTTCCTGATCACCAATACGTTTGTTCTCAGCATCTTTGTACGAACGGTAGAACACCGAACGGAAGAAACCGCGTTCCACAGCTGAAGCATTTAAGATAACAGAATCTTCCTGATTGTAACCAGTATAGCATAAAATGGCGACAATCGAATTAATACCGGCAGGTAGTTCTCTGAAACGTAGATATTCCATGGAGCGTGTGGTAACGAGTGGTTTCATTGGGTAGTAAAGGACATGTGCGAGAGTGTCCATGCGCACATGGAAATTAGTGATATAAACACCCATAGCTTGTTTACCTATTAAAGACAATAATTAAATTAAATTGAATTGTTAATTTATATTAAATTAATAACGCACCCATGGCACTTTGATATGTGTTACGCGGACTCTGATTGTGATCAGGGAAAGGTATAATAGAAGCACAAACACCCAAAATCATAGCCGGATGAATCTCACAATGCGTATAAGTTGTACAATAAGCATAATCTTTGTCTTGCTTTAAATCATACGGCGACATTGCAATCATCACAGTCTCTTCTTCCAGAGTATCAATGTACTCGACCACACCAGAGGCCACCAATACCTGCCAACTGTAGTTGTTGTAGTCACGTTCCTTTAACATTTCTACGTGCGTCTTTTTCAGTAACAATGAACCGTTCTCGACAATAAGCAGTGGACGGCAAATACGGCCAGCATCAGTATAGATGCGAATTTCACGATCACGAATATCACGAATCATCGATACTTCCGACACAATGATGTCCATCTGACGACGCAGTTTGCGAAGTGTAGCCATCAATTGCTCTGGATCACGATGAATGCCAACCCAACAGCCATTGACAAAAATTTTGGTAGCATCGGCAATGGCGGATGGGGCAATTTCCTCAAGATTTTCCATAGACCACTCTTCTAAGAACTCTAGAATTGGTGATGGCTGTGAACCAACAGATATGTACGCCATGAGTGCCAAATTCTTGACCAAACCGACAGCAGCACCCTCAGGAGTTTCAGCTGGACACAACATGCCCCATAAAGTATTGTGAAGCTGACGTGGCTTAGCCAATTTACCATCACGACCAATGGGTGAATTAACACGACGTAAATGTGATAGTGTCGATGCAAATGTCAAGCGATTTAAGACCTACAGTAAAATTAGTTAAAAAAGTAACTAACAATTATTTTTTATACAAACCTGTGACACGCCAGCACGAGCCTGATGTGCCTTCTTCTGGTCACCCCAATTGCCAGTGGCCAAGGAATAACGCAAGCCGTCAGTGATAATATTTGTTTTAATGGCCAATTCCAAATTGAAATCCTTTCCACGATCAATGAATTTTTGTGTGTACATGCGAACCTCCTTCATCAAGTTCTTGAAGAGACCGCGGAAGAGAAAAGCAAGCAATGGACCAGCGAGATCCAATCGCTTGTTACCATAGTGATCACGATCGTCCAACTCTCGACGACCTAACGAGGCCAATAATAGTCGGTGCACCATGTAACCCAAAAAGTATGCTTTTTTAGTTTCACAAAAATCTGAGACTCCGACGTGTGGCAGCATTTCTTTTTGCAATATTTCCTTCGCGTATTTAATACGCTTGTCCTTTGTGACACCCGGCTTAGCACCACGTGCACCAATAAAATTCAATGCTACATTTTGTTCCTGCACTACGAAAGCCTCATCTAAGGAAGGCTTTACCATTTCCATCATTTCTGGATCGTCAAAGTCATAGATTATGTGTTCGAGTATATCACGATCGGCCACAAAGCCTAATGCTCGGAAAACAATCATGATAGGAATTTCCTGTTTAATGTACGGCAAAATTGCAATGATGCGTTGACCAATAGCTGACTTTTTAATATTCTGTGACCCTCGTGCCATCATGTTTACCCAGAGTGTAGATGTTGGGCGAGAACTATGCTCAAGGCAGGATCGAATTTCAGTTTTAAACGCATACTTGCCATCCTTCATGCTAAACACGTACACTGTGTTGGTGGCCATCTTCTCTTGCGCAATTAACACTTTTTCCGATCCGTTAATAATGAAGTAACCACCTGGATCAAGTGGGCATTCATTCAACTCTGTTAAATCACGATCGGTCAGCTGGGACAATAAACAATATGTCGATCGCAACATTATAGGAATTTTCCCAATAAAAGTCTTTTGATGTTGCGTCTCTACTGGATCTGCACCCTCAACAAAACGTGTTTTTGTGATATCCACATAAAGTGGTGCAGAGTATGTGAGGTTTCGCAAACGTGCTTCATTGGGCATCATAGGGCTTGGCGAACCATCTTTCTCCCAATGTGTTGGTTTTGAAAGATAAATTTGTTCAAATTTAAGCAGAAATCGTGGAGGGGTTTCAATTTCGCCTGATGTATGCTGCGCTTCAGCTTGGAGATCAATTGCTGGAGAGTCCTCGACAATACGCTGCACAGACATCTGAATGAACTCATCGAAACTATCCAATTGTTGTCGCACCAAGCCTTTCTCGTCGAAGTATGCGTTGATTACAATCCAGCAAGCTTCTTGCCACAACTCATGAGAAATCTCCTCCGCATTCTCCTCCTCGTACATTTCTATTTTAGGTGGAATAACAATGAATTGTTATTTAATAAAATATTTCGGAGCACCCTTCAGAAGCGCCATGTTTATTTTCACCGCCCATTTGTTCACGCGTCAGCACCAAATACTCAAAAAACATTTTTCTTACCTTCCTCATTGTCGTACATCATTTTGCTGGATGTTTCAACCGAAGTTGAATGCTTATGACCGCCGGAAACGTTTTAAAATATTTAATAAGTGGCTAAAAATAATATAAAACAGTAAAAAGTCGCCACCGAATTCACAAAGTTTCGCAGCTGCAGCGGCTTCACATAGTAGTGTGCTAAAACGTTTATCTGCCAGTTAGTGCTGCAAGCCGTAAATACAAACGAAAATAACATGCCGGCTATGTTTAACATACATATGATTTTTTTTACACTCCACATAAAGTGTTTCAGGGTATATCAATTGAGACCAAAAGAATGTAGCACATAGAAGGTGGTAAATCCCAATCACAGATTGAGAGGAGAAGTATTACAGACTATACAATACCCATTATAGCTAGACTTGATATTTAGAGGGATCCACTTAACTATAAAAAAAAACGAACCGAAACATCGTATTCAATTCATTTGTAACTTATGTTTTCTTGAAATTTAGAAGAAAAACTCAATGGACAATGTTAGATGTAAAAAAAACATTGATTTGGGACTTGGCACACGATATGTGTAGGGTATTGTCAAATGTACTCGGCTATACATCTCCAACTACAACATAATGTTATGCAACAGACTGTTTAACTTCTGGTTCTTCTTCTTGTTGACCAACGATTCGCCGATTGTTTTGTTTGTGGCGGCGGCACATTTGGGCCAGATTCGATAATAAAAAAAACCACAAGATTCTCGAACCACCTCATAATCAACGAAGAACTCATATATACTCCTGACGAGAATGAGTTTCTTCAGGATAGGCAAGCGATTTTTGATTGTCGGCGCTCTGCCCGTATTAAGTATTGATCCTTCCAAGAACGATGTTGTCGACAAAGAAAACAAGACATACAAGGCGTTTCTTGAACGAAATCGGAATGCGGACGATACTGGTTGGGATCGACTTAAGCAAATATTCCTTCTAGAGTAAGCGAAGAATACAATTTTTTAATAATACTATATTAAACTGCATTTTATTTTTAAGCGAATTTGACACGATATCATCAGAGCTGAACTCAATATATCAAGCTGGCTTTCTGGGCTTCCTCATCGGCCTCGTCTACGGAGGTGTAACACAGTCGCGAGTTGCCTACATGAACTTCATGGAAAACAATCAGGCCACAGCTTTTAAGTCACATCTTGACGCGAAGGTTTGCTCGATTCTAAATACTTTCGATCGAAAGATTTATTATTTTCGAATTTTTTTTCTAATAGCGCAAGCTGCAGGATCAGTTTACAGTGAATTTCGCTAAAGGCGGTTTCAAATGGGGTTGGCGCGTGGGACTGTTTACCACCTCTTATTAGTATGTCTTAGATTTTATGTAATGACCTTAATTTTGTTAAACGCTTTTTTATTTGCAGTGGCATTGTAACATGCATGTCTGTGTATCGTGGTAAATCCTCTATTTATGAATATTTGGCGGCTGGTTCAATCACCGGCGCCTTGTATAAAGTAAACATGGGCCTCCGGGGAATGACCGCTGGTGGAGTTATTGGCGCTGCGTTAGGTGGTGTAGCTGGCGTAGCTTCACTACTGGTCATGCGAGCATCTGGCACCTCAATGGAGGAGGTGCGTTATTGGCAGCACAAATGGCGCTTAGATCGCGACGAGAATGTACAGCAGGCAATGAAGAAACAAATTGAAGAAGAGTTCCAGACACCAGAACTTCTGAAAGCTCATGACCAACGTGTCGGCGAAAAGATCACGCTAGAAACAGTTAAATAACGAGTGTTCAAAATTTAGGTAAAAAGTCATATGTTAATAATAAATAATTGTTTATTTAAAAATTTAAATAACATTTTATACAGTACGAAATGTCACAAAATGGTCATAGTAAGGAAGCCCGACTGGCAAGAAAGAACAACATTGAAAATTGAATTAAATGCATAAAATAGGAAACTAAAATGCAAAGAAAAAATACTATCTGAAATTAAATAATAAGTTGACTAAGTTGAACGACACTTTAAGCGTCATCGTTGGTGGGACGTGTTAGACGCTTTGCGCCGCGGTTTGGTGGGCCTTTGGGTTTGGCAAATGCCGGACGATGGAGTATCTTCTTTGGGTGGAGTTCGTCTTGTAAATACTCCTCAGTCAGTTCACTACCACTATCAATTTCTAACTGTAAAGTTAATAATAAATAAAATGTTTAATTATTAAGAAGTTAGTGTGTTCAAAAAACAACATGTAAACTCACTTTTTTCACAACCTCAACACCCAGAGCTTGCAATTGCTCCAAAAACGGCGCCTTGCAGCTCGAGTACATCATTCGCTCTCGAACTGAGCATGAATATCCCGGCATAGAATAGATAAATATATATGATTCTTGGTAGTCACCCTCATGCGTATGCTTGAACAAATACAAATGATATCGCGCATGGTCTTCCGGTACCTGCTTCGCTAAATCTACAAAATTCAATTTTGATGCATGTGCGAGGTGTATACGTTCCTCAGTTAGATCAACACGGAACTGCAAATAATCGTAATTGCCACGAAGCAATTCTCCCACGGCTGCTACTGTGTCATCTGTTAGTGGGCATGATATGCCACCTAGCGTCTGGTGGCGTGTATCAGTGCTAATCTCAGTTTTTATTTCTGTTTTTCTCAGCTCGGCTAATTCCTCTTCACGAGTTGTGAGTGGAGCTGGTGCTGAGAATGCTTTTTTGTGCCGATAATAACCCTCGAGTGTTGTTTCATCCAACGATGTTGCGTGCAATTCTTCTGTAATATATGAGGAACCGAATTCGGTTTTGAGCGTTGCTTTTGTCGATGCGTACACCATTTTTTGGCGTATTGTTGCAGTGTCGGGTACCCAACTGATAAGGAGCCAAGAGTAGCCGAGCGAGTTCTTGTTGTCAAGTCTGTAAAGTATGTAGCAGGGCACATTTGCCTCCAGTAATGGCTTTACCAATTTGTCATAATCTTTCTCCCAGTCTTTCTTAACGTCCGCCGTGGCAGTGCAACTCAATTGTTCTGTTTTTGACAAAGGGAAAATTAATTATTAGAATGTCTCATATTTCTATTTTTAACATACCGTTTTCTATAGAAACTTTGACTACACGCAGTTTCCCATTTTTGGCTTTTCCAAAAAGTTTGTTAAGCTGCTCATTCGCTTTAATTCCCGTTTGATGCGACATTTCTTTTCCAAAACCGCCCAAAATTCCCAAATACACGAAAAAATTAGTCAGAAAAAATTGTATAAATCGCGAAATAATACTAATGATGCACAAAACATCGATGTTTATTCGATGTTTAGAAAGAAGGGAACTTTGATCGAAAGTCGGCGAATGTCGATTTTCTCCCAGCACAATTACGAGCTTTTTGGCTATTTCACCAACGAGTGTACCCCCCTAAATGCTATAAAATACTCAGCCAGTTGGTGTATCTTCAATTGACTATTTAGGAAGAAGTCGACAATTTTCACATTCATACACCTTTATACACGGAAAAAACCGTAAGCATTCGTAAAACAATGTAGCCACAGGGTGTTTACTATCCGATGAGTTAGTACACTTGCACATCTCTAGTTTCATGGCATGTGTTCGCTTGATATGTGCATGTGTCTGTGTCAAACGGTTGGAGAATTTACCTAGATGTAGTTTGTCGTATCTTCAGTTAAGATGCCAAGAGTCGGTGATCAGTTAAATCGAAAATTGTTGATTTCAAAGCGAGTCATTGCCGCGGCCGATCGCCTACATTTTGTGGGTTAGTGCCGACTTCGTCGGTTTGATCATTCGTGGTTGCTATTTACGCGAAAACCACATTCTTTAATTCATTTAATATTCTTAAGCCCAGGACAAAATTAACTTGAAAAAATTTAAAAAACGTTTAATTTTCTTTGTTGCATTTTTATGACTGAAATTACAAGCGGGACATTTTATGATAAAATCACCAAATTTAATTTATTTTCCCGTCTTTTACTCATTAATCGGCGAACCGACTAAAAATTAAATGGCGAACTTTATGTTCAAACCCAACTATTATCATTCAACGCAAAAGAGCAACGGAATCCTTATCAGCGTGCTAATTTGGCAATTTTCCGGCTGTTTTTGGACATTTTTGAGACTAGATAGCCACTAAAAATGTCTCATAGCCATTTCCATATCCACAATTTTGACCATTTTAAAGAATTTTGAAATCAATTTTAGTTTTAAAAAACAAGGACAAAAAATACATTTATGTCAAACGACCTTGAACTCACTGTTTTTTTCTCTCCGACAGAAGCTTTTGGACCTCTAGAGATCTAGAGATGCGAAGATTTAGGGAAAAACTCCATTCAAAATTGGGAGAAAATTCTCAGCTGATCTCTAATTTTCCATTTTTTTAATAAAACACACAAAAAATAATAAAAACGGCATCAGCGCCATATTTCCGGCACTTCCTGATTTTCAGATCACTTTTTCCAAAAAATATCGTAAAGCTCGATGTATATCGCCTTGTGACATAAGGTATTTCAATATGGAAACAAAAAAATAACTCAGCATATCGTAAGTTAAGAGAAAACACATATCTCTTAAAAAGGAGTTTCTCTCGCGGATTTCAAAAGCCCCACCCAATCCTTTTAACATTTTAATGCCGCATGTCCCAAAAACCGCTCAAACTCGAAGCAATTTAATTTTGGGAATCTGTTTACGGGCGACCGTCGTTTCTAGAAAGGTATTGCGCACGGATATTGTGGACATCCAGTTTCAGCATTCGTAAAAAGTCGACGCAAATAGTTTACAAAAATTTAAAGAATTTCAACAAAGGCCTCAGAATTTGTTGGAATCGTGCGAATCATTTTGCGGTTCTTTTCAAACTTTTTTTCTAAGATAAAACAACCTTTTTCAAGTCGTCCAGTCGATCGGTGTGAGTCGGCTTTGTCGGTGGAAGGTTGAGCGGATGCTTGACTAATTTTTTGTTTATGTCACATATACTTTTACTTATTTCGCATAATTGCAAAGTCGAGAGCAAAATTTGGGTTAAAGTTGGTCATCCATTTATAATTGTTTGTTTAAACTCTATTTAGACAACAATTAATATAAAAAACGACTTTGGCGTGTGGGCTATTCGTTATTGGTGCGTTCATTTTTTTTATTTTTTATGCAAAATGATCATATTCCACATATTCTTGATCCACTTTCATTAGTTGCATTGTTAAAAGTGCATGTATCTTTGATGTGGTATGTCTTCTTTAATTGGATTTTGAAGCAACTAAACTCATTTGGCAAATTTGGCAAACGATTTTTAAGCTATTAATTTCGTCGTACCGTAGCCATTCATTAAATTCATCATTTAGCCAATAGTTTTGCACATTTTCACTCCCAATATCGTTCGCCATGTTTTAAACAATTTTATTTAAATCCCCATACTTTTTATTTGTACAAATTCGAATATACAACCAATGATTAAAAATGTGTTTCATATTTAAAGTATTTTAACTGATTTTCTCAATTTCATTCGTTCATTCGCTGCAAACAGAGTTTATAGTCCAGTCATTTGGTAGTTTGGCCTGGAAGGTTTTCCGGGAGTTTTGAAAATTGGTCTACAACGCCTGTTATAGAATTTAGTCAGTTTAGTCACAACTCTATTTTTTCGACTAAATTCCCCTCCTGAAAGTCGAACAAAGTTGTCCACTCCTGATTACAAAACGTGCTTATATTGCTACAAAGTCACATCTTCTGAAGTTTAATAAATACAACTTGGACCAAATCTTCATTTTAGTGAAGAAGTTGTATGTTTTACGTGATTGCTTGTAACATACAAGTAAACGTCATAAAGAAAGTTGCGTTATGCAAAAACTGACGTCATTTTTATAGTTAATTATTGAGAAAGGTCGGCCACTTTTTAATCACAAATATTAATTTAGGAACTTATCGCGCACTCAACACTTGTGGCACTATCAATAAATATTTAAAATATAGGTCAAACCCAATTTAAAATACAAATTGGTGAAAATATTCTTAAAAATGGGCAAAATTGTGGCTGTCGGCTATGTCCAGTCTGAAAACTTACTAAAAACAACCAGAAAATGGCCAATTTGGCAACACTAGTTCTGTCGCTGTCGCGTCGATTTTCAGAAAAATGGAATTGTTGTGCATTTAAGTGCATTTATATAAACATTTGCATTTATATTCACAAAAAATCGCATTTAAAGTATTCAAATTCCTAATTCAAGTGAGTAACACTAGAAAAGTCTTCATTTATTGTCGAGCTTAGGTGGGAAAATTGAATCAAACAAGAGAATATTTTCTCTGCCGACGTCCATTAGTTTCAGTCACCGCCCAAAAAGCAGCGTTTACTCACAGCTGTTTTTAATATTGATTTGTCACACGTGCTTTGTTGCTTTGAAACTACATAAATCTTGAATCTGAAACAATAGGCATACTGAATGAGGCTTTGTGATTAAATACTAATTTATATCATTTTAAATCGTTTAGCGACAACTCTCGCATGCTAATCACAGCCCCCATGGCCAGTGAAAACATAATGGACGAGTTAGCTTCATTGATCCGCACAGAAATCCCGGATGGGCGTCAGAGCCTACGTGATAGCTACACGAATCTCGAACGTGTGGCAGACTATTGCGAAGATACCTACTACCGGGCAGACAATAAAAAGGCCGCTCTTGAGGCCACGAAGAACTATACAACGCAGTCTTTGGCCAGCGTTGCTTACCAGATCAACACGTTAGCTTACAGCTACATGCAGCTGTTGGAACTGCAATCGCAGCAACTAAATGAGATGGAGTCGCAAATGAATCATATCGCACAAACGGTGCACATACACAAAGAAAAGGTGGCACGACGGTAAGTCAATTAGTGAGTGGGTATTGTTCGATATCACATTTCATTTTATAATTTTTAATTTCAGTGAAATCGGTGTGCTCACAGCTAACAAAGTCAGTTCTCGTCAATTCAAAATTGTAGCGCCTATTAATCCTGAGAAACCAATTAAATATGTGCGCAAGCCGATCGATTACTCTATTCTTGATGAGATCGGCCATAGCGTCAATGCTACTGTGCAAACACGTCCGAAACACCGCGGCTCTAGCCACGGTTCTGTGCAATCGCTCGCACCATCATCAGTTGGTCCACCACCAACTACAAAACCCCCAACGCCACCGCAAATGTCTCGAGCCGGCAATACAGGTACGTTGGGCAAATCCGTCAGCAATACTGGCACGCTGGGCAAAAGTTCTCGTGAATATCGTACACCGCCCGTCGTTAATCCGCCGCAAGTGCCGTCGCATTATGCTCCCAATTATCCTATGGGACATCCAAAACGCATGTCAACCGCATCGTCGAGCACAACTACTACGGGCGGGGGTGCCACCGGTAATGAGCGTGCAGCTGGCTATAGCGCATTACCAATGCCGCCAAGTCAGCAGATTGCTACACATGTCAATTTACCAAATGCTGGCATGATGCAGTCTTTGCCACCACCGCCGCCAACCACGTATGATGACCGGAGTAGCATGCCTCGTAAGCATTAAAGACAAGTCTTAAATCTACCATTTAATTGATATATTTATCTTAAGCGCCACCGTCGCCATTGACAGTGTCACAGCACGAGATGACGGAACAGAGTCATATTGGGATGCATACGCTGGGCAGGAACATTAATCGGTAAGTGTGAAAGATATTAATCAACACAATGAATAAAATGATTATCTTTCAAACACAATCATGCTGCATAGCAGGAATAATACGCGGTAAACAAGTTGATGGTTTTATGTTATGTCTTCTAATGATAATCCAATTTTATACACATTTCCCCACAGCAATCATTTTAGTTTGAATTTCGCGCGACCAGGCTCACAATCGCCACCATTACCGCCACCACCGCCGCCAGAGGATGAACATCAGGATTTCGGCCGACCACGAACGTCAACCGGCCCACATGGGCAACTCGCGCCAATCGTGCCAGAAGACCAAAACCTACCTGGTTGGGTGCCAAAGAATTATATTGAAAAGGGTATGTTTCTTGTTTGGTTGTGCATGAGTTCTTAATAGCAATTGTATCCTCTTGTTGATAGTGGTTGCAATTTACGATTATTATGCCGACAAGGACGATGAGTTGAGCTTCCAAGAGAGTTCGGTGCTCTATGTGCTAAAAAAGAATGACGACGGTTGGTGGGAGGGTGTCATGGATGGCGTTACTGGCCTATTTCCAGGAAATTACGTTGAACCGTGCGTTTAAAGTTCGCCACACTGCCACATGAAAACTTGAAGAATTGCTGCATTGCTTGAAGTATTCGCGCATTATTATCGGAAGAAATATAAAATAGTTTAATAGTTCAGAATTGCCTTTTTTGTAATTCAACGAACGAATATATACACACAATTCTCCATTTAAACCTATTCTAACTTATACGAACAGAAACTTTTATAGCATAAAATATTCTTGCATTTTGGCTACTGCACCAACAAAGGCATACAATGACAAAACTAAAGAAAAACAAATAGAAAAGTTTTATTTGTCTGACAATTTACATTGTACAACGTGTAGTTTAAATTTTAAACGAGTATGGTTTCACAATATTTGCTCAGATCATTTTTTATTTGTTGGTTTAATTGTTTTTGTTTCTTCTTGTTTTGCCCATAATCCATAATGAGCACTCTGCACTCGCTCGTAGGCTATTTAAAGTATCTTAGTTAAGTAATAATGAAAAACAGCATATACACATGATTTCCAATTGACAAATTTTATTGTATTTCTTTTAGTTAAAGTTCAAATTTTAATTGCAAAAGTTTAAAAAAAAATATATATATATGGTTTATTATTTTAAATATATAATAGCTAATAAAAATTATTACGAACTTATAAAACTGACTTATATTACTTTAACAAAAGTGAAAACAAAAAGGTCAAATCAATCACTTACCGGTCAAATTCAATTGAACCTGTTAACATTTTCATGCCAAATGATGATTGCAATAGTGCATTCAGAAACATTTTTTATAATTGAAACACATGCAAAAATAACAATTGCATCGATAAGAGGTGAAGAAATGTAAAATTATCAAATTCAAAATTAATGTATTTAAATTGAAATGACGAAATTTTCAAGTTCTTAACATTCTACAAGCTACATGCTTATTTGATTATTGGCGCAGGTCCGCAATTGAAAAAATGGTTCCTTACGAATAACAATAAAACAAATGTTTTCAAGTTGTTGGCCTACCCCTACTCCTTTAGGTATGCATGCACAAGTTGCTGGCCACAATGGTATGCAAACAAAATGGCGCTTTAGCATTCTGACAATCTAAAAGGAAAATTGATTGCTGGCAGCACAATGCGCCCGCAATAGCGACACATGCCGACCCACTTTGCATTCAACTGACTGACTGACATGTCTGACGATGGCGAGGACGACGGCCGGTTTGACAGTGATGGTGGTGGTGGCGGCAGCCGTTGTGAGTGTACATTTCCATAACACTACAAAAAAAAAAAAACAATTTGGCCAGAACGAAGGAAGACACGAAACGAGCCGCAGCACAATTGTTTTGACCATAAGCTGAGCAATTTAGTTTGACTTTGTACACCAAAACGTGCGGTTCGAAAACCGTTTGCGGTTGTTACTGTTGTTACCGCAATTTTTCAACACGCCTATAATCATTGTTTTTGTAAGCCATTTTAATATTGTATTTAAAAGACTAAACCGATCATTAGGCTTATTGGCAGACTACGTATTATAATCAATGATGCTTTATGATAACTAAAAGTGCTTCGAAAAATGGAATTTATTTCGAATTTGATAAATAATTTTATGTAATAACGGATAGAGCAAGTGAAGTATCTTGGACATATTTTAAGCCGTGAAAAAAGCGAAGTTGCTCGGCACACTTTGAGCGGCTAACGGGACGGCAGCGTTTATTCAAATCCGCATTTCATTGACCTACTTGCACGAAATTGTTGTTGTTTTCCTTACGTGTTTTGTATTTTTTTCTGTTCATTCAATATGAAAATTCTTAGCGCTTTATAAAATACCATAAATTATGAATTTGTTCATGGAGGGAGGGAACAGCTTGTATGACTTGGAAACTTTTCTTGCAAAAATTTCTTGGTGTAAACAACGCGACGGCGTAAGTTGAAAGTGACTTGGCCTGACTTTTGGCGTGTTACGACGTTGCGGCAACAATTTACACACGAATATACGCCTTTGTGGACAAATGTTAACGGTTATGCGTGTGCGTTGTGAGTGAGTGTTTGTGTGTTTGTCCGTTGCCAGTTTTAATTACGAATCTCGCCAATTATTTATAATGTTGAAGCGTTTGACTTTCGCTAATGACGTCAGTCACTTAATTTAGAATGTCCTTGTAAACGGGCGGAATTGGTAAGCAGCTGACGGTTAACTTAGTCATTAAGCAGTTTCAATTAAAAAAAAACCAAAGAACAATTGGTACCACTCGATATAAAAGAAAAAACCGCTTAATGAGCAACGCATTAGGAGGTAAGAATGTCTGTACAACATGAGATACAACGATTGTTTTCCTACAGCCTACAAAAAATTACGGAAATTCCACCACAAAAGATATCAGAAGCGACAAAGAAATGTAAATTTAATTGAAAATTAATTTCGATCAAGAATCCGAACTGAAATATTTAAAATCTTTTTTTTTGATAAAATATGGTCTTGATTACTGCAAAAATACTGCGCCCAAAAAACTTGTTTGTCTAAATCAGTACCTGAAATCAATGGCAAAATGCTAATAATGCCCAACTTGGTGGACAGACGCCTGGTCAACATAACTCACGCCATACCAAAACAACAAATAGAATCCGTGCAATCGTTCGTGTGTCGCAGCAATTTACAGAAATTCCAAACCAGCACATAAAAAAGAGGGTTAGAAAAAGTAACGGAAATGGCTTTGGTACTTTGACATATGTACACATGTACTACATACAACAAAAACAGATATACATACGTATGTACATGCAAGCAATCAAAAATAATCACAATCGTACATACAACATTTAAATCGTTTCAAAAAACGCTACACTTGTTGTTAGGTTTTGGTTGTTGTTGGCGCCAGGACGATACATTAACGAAAAGCGGGTAGTGGCAAGGATGAATGACTTTATTGTCACCACATTCAATTTGTGTGTGATTGTAGGAGACACAGTATTTGTTTTATTTTTTGTTTGTTTGCTTTTAATAAACTTGTCCATAGACATTAATCGATTTTAGTATTAAATGGCCTGAAAAACGCTTGCTAGGTGTAGTTGGGTGTGTTTATGTGTGCGTCCGTATTGTCACCTGAGAGGTGTAATTTGAATGCTCGGGCCATGTCATTGTAATTTAATGATTTGTTTCCCTTTAAGTTAAAAACTTGTCGTGCACTTTAACAAATAATTTTTTCATTAATAATTAAATTGTTGTCAAGTCGCTTCAACACTATTAAGTGCCTGACTGATAATCCGACAAGTCAAGTCGAGTCAAGACAAGACAAAAGAAAATAATAAAAGACATGCGTGGCTTGGCACGTTCTTGGCGCCGAGCATTATTGGCCATTAAAATAAAGAAACAAAGTAAAATGATATATTAATTGATGGTTAACGCACAAATGGCACTATCGTTTCAGTTTGTTCATTGACTTCGACTTCGGTCATCGAATTCGGGCACGTGCCATTGTTGCAGACATCACGGCCAACGAAATAAATTTGAGGCGTTAGAGTGTTTGATTGCGCATTGGGGAACGACAACGTAAGTTAAGGAGTTTGTTGTAATGGCTCAGAGCGCGGGTAGCGGCGGTGGCAGTGTCGTCGGCGCTTCTGGTTGGTCGACCAGCAGTGGCGGCAGTGGCAGCACAACCTCAAGTGCTGTCCAAACTCGCGGCACAGCGCAGCCACAGGAAGAACGTTTAGTGGTGAGTGCAATAAAAAAACGTTTGAATAAAATATACAATAAGAAAATCATTTACAGGTTGTGGTGCGCGTGCGTCCCAGCTTTGATGCCAGCGAACGTTGTATTGAGGTTATATCAAAAGATTCGCTGCTCTTCGACGATGGCGGGAAGAGTCGACCGAGAAAATATTCATACGATCATGTTTTCAAAGAGACCGACACCCAGGAGCGTGTCTATCGCACAACCACAGCACCGCTGGTTAAGGATGTGCTGAATGGTTACAATGCAGCAGTATTTGCTTACGGCGCTACCGGCTCCGGCAAAACACATACAATGCTGGGACCGTGTCGCAAGAAAACGGCTGCAATGACGCCGACAGTCGAGGAGCGTGCCTCATCAACCTCCATCGGTGGCTATGAAACCGAGGTAAATAACAACGATAGCGGTTTAATGGTGCGCGCCATTGAGGACATATTCGAGCACATTGGCACACAAAGCAAGGATAGTACATGCAAGGTACGACATACATATGTACATATAATCGCAGTGCTTCTAAACCAAACGATTTTTACACAGGTTTCCATTTCTTATCTGGAAATTTATAACGAACTTATACGCGATTTATTGAATCCTGGCGGTCCGCTTGAATTGCGCGAGGACAACCGTGGTCAACGCATTACAGTCGCTGGACTCTCTGAAATTACGACATCTAGTCGCAAAGAGGTTGTCACACTACTGCTCAAGGGCAATAAGGCACGTACAATGGAGCCAACGGCCGCTAACCAGACTTCGTCTCGTAGTCACGCTTTGCTCAGCATCACAGTTCAGGTACGTTCATCGTTGGGTACAAAACAGGGACGCCTGTTTTTAACAGATCTAGCGGGTTCTGAGCGCGCTAAGAAAACAAAGAATCGCGGCAAGCGTTTACAGGAAGGCGCACACATCAATCGCAGTCTGCTGGCGTTAGGCAATTGCATAAATGCGCTCTCAGGCGGAGCACGTTATGTAAACTATCGCGATTCAAAGCTGACACGTCTGCTAAAAGAGGCGCTAAGCGGCAAGTGCAAAACGGTTATGATTGCACATGTGGCGCCAGAGGGCAAACATCGTGACGAAACGAAGAATACTTTGGTCTATGCGGATCGTGCGAACAGCATTACGACAAAATTACAAAACTCGGTGTACATCGATGAGTTCAAGGACTTTCCCACAAAACATTATCAGAGCTTGGTTTCGGAGTTGCGTGAAGAAGTGACACGTTTGCGATCAAAGATGTTAACGGAACGACCAAGAAGCGGCGCAGCTGCCGCAGTTGGACAACAGCCGCCGAATGCGGAACAGGATGAAAAACGCAAGACGGAGCTCCGTTATCTAAGAGAACAGATTGTTTTGACTTTTAAGCAACAAATGAAGTTGCGACGCAAGCTACTGGAATCGGAAAGTCACCTACTGGGCTTGGAGCTAGATGCTGAGCGCCAGCATATGATAATATCACATTGGCAGGGACGCATTGGTAAATTGTACGATTCGCCGGGAGATGATGGTGAGTGGAGATATATTTTCGATTCATATGGAAGCTTATATTTTATTCAGATGTAGAAAGTGATGGTTCTATTGCATTAAAGAATGCTTGGGGTGAGTTGGCGGCTATTGAAAAGGAAACACGGCGTTACAAAGAAATTCGTGAAAGAACTGAACAGGAGTTAGAGATCTGCCGGCAAAAAGGCGTACAACTAGAAGATGTATGTGAAATATATGAAATAAAGTTATTGAGGCATCTAACATTCTTACATTTGACAGGAGCTTCCAGAGCGTATAACCAGCGATGAGGAACGAGAATTGCTCGCTTTGCTTTGTCGTGTCCACGAGTTGGAAGCAGATAAGGTGCGCTCCACTTGTTAAATCTTTTCTATAATCACTCTTATAAAAGTCGTCATGAACAGGTCTCACTTCAAGCTGAGCGTTTGGCACGCCAGGCCGAATTACGCCGACGTGACTTGCAATTGCTACGCGCCGAACGACAACGACGTCTTTGTGAGGATATTATTGGCTTGCAGCGTAGTTTGATTGAAGAGGGAAACGTTTTCTTGCCGGATGAGTTGCGTGAACTTTATGGGCTCTATCAACAGGAAATACATGCTGGTGTGGTAACACCAAACACCGCATACGAAAAGAAACTTCCGCCCATCTATACAGCTGGGTAGGTGTATATTCCTCTATCGTTTGATATATGCATTGCTGATAAAGTTAATAATTTTGTAGTTCTGAATCGCCTGGCTCCAGCTCTAGTTCAGAGTGGACGCCAGCTTCGCCTTTGCCACCAATCGATGGACAAGCTGTTGGCACTAGTGTGGATGGTCCTGACCGACACATGGGTCCGCCTGTAAATCCACGCCTACCAAAGTTGGCTACACCGGGACCAGCTTCGTCATCCCGCCGTATTTCAATACGTTCGTTTAAGCAAGTGCCCTCTTCTTAAGAATTGTTTGCGTGGAGCTCGGCACAACGCTCAGGGTTATTGATTTTAAAGAAAATTTTCTCATTTGCTGATTGTTTATTTAAAGTAAATTGTGATTTAACTGTTGCAAAAAAAGCTCAATAAAATAGAAATGTATTTAAAATTTTGTATTTTTAACGTTTGTTTTAACAGTTAAGCTTCATTCGGTAGTTTTTCGTTTTATGTTTGCATGATTTGTATAAGCACATACAGTTATTCAATATAGAAGCCATCAATGTTCATGCGAATGTTGTAAGCATCGTTTTTAAAAATAATAATTTTAAGGATATCAGAGTGCTTGCAGCTCTAGCCTTCTCAGTCTGTCGAGACCAAATTGGCAAGACTGCACCAAAGTAGGTCAAAGAATCGGGGCTGTCATTAGTTAGCACTTTACCACTAAGTGGAATTGATCAGATCAAAAGCAAAAATAGATGTTGTAAAAAGACAAAATAGGGAAAAAGTAAGCTGAACAATAACTATGACATCTAAAAAAGCGGAAAAAGCCTGAACATTCGTGAGACTACAGAATGCTTGATGATGACGTGACTACTCTGCCTTGTGGGAGCCGAGAGAACAAGAGAATTAGCTTACTCTCCCATGAAAACGGTCGACTCTGTTTTGACGCGGCGAGCGCAATTCTGTCTTTTGGCTCTTTTGAGTCGCAAAAGCAAGAGAGTCTGTGGTAGGCTAACATGCACGTGACGCATGACTAGTCGTACTGCACTGCGACATACAACAATTCATTAAACGTCTAGAAAAGAAAGTCTGTGGTAGGCTAACATGCATTAAGTACGCAAGTGGATTGTCGTATGTCGCTGTGCATTTCGTATGTATTTTTCCCGTTCCTCTTTTTCTATGTAATTTCATTGAGGGGTCCCATTTTTTGTGTTACAAATCCCCTCTTCTTTGCGTTTCTCGAACAAATCACCTAACGGATTCCGATATGAATTTCAATAAGTTTCTTGTGTTTTTATGTATTTATTCAAAACATTAAAAAAATTCAATGTAGTATGCCGAAAGTTCGCATGCAGTTCCAAGAACAGTTTATCGACCTGTCAATCCCAAGTCTTGAAAAATTGCTCATCACTATCACAAGATTGTGCAGGTTGTTGTTCGATGAAAAGCGCAGTTTCTGAACGTATTGTGAAAAACATTTGTGTTTTATTTACTAATTAGGCGAAAACATGGCATATAAATCAAATTAACAATTCTCTAAAGCCCCATGAACTCAAAACTGTTTGAAGTTCTAGAATTTGGAAAATAATAATAATATTCGGTCGGAAAAATTTGACAAAATTAGTTTTCAATGTCAAGTTGCGTCATGAGAATAAAATCTTGTATTGGGCGTCACGGCATAAACAGAAAGTGAGGAAAAACATAAAAACGTATTGCGACGCAGTCACTGCGCAGTCAGGTCGACAAGTTCACAGGTAATTTTGAAGAAAATGTGTACAACTCACCCCGCGCACTTTGCGCAGTGTATTTGTTTTCTTGTGTAGCGATGGACCTTTCCGAGAAATGAACAATTGAATTGTAGGCGGATGTTCGTGTCTATTAATTTTATATGTAGTAACTCATCACCACATGTCTCCACAATTTTCAAACGGTGATAGGATCTGGTTTATTAGACCAAGTTTAAAAGTTTTCTACGTTTAAAATATATAATGAACGACTGTCGGTAGTTGTAAGCAACACACCGTGACCATCACTGGACGTTTGTTATTTTGGTCAACAGAGGGGTTACCATGGCAACGTATTTAAATTTAATGGGACTCTTTTTCATTCTGTTTTCTGGAAACAGTTGTAATTTGAATTTTTCTTTTCCAGAAACGAAATCAGCATCATGAGCGGAGTGGATTTCGATTTTTCGACCGGCCAGTATTTGGAGGTGTTGCATTTGGAAGATTTACCAAACGAATTATGGCTTGAGCTGTTGACCTATCTGCCCTTCTATGATAAATTGCAGTTGCGTTTGGTTTGCAAACGGTGGAACAATTTGGTTAGTTTGCCAGAGTTCATGACGCAAACAAAAATACGCATTGAACGTAATAACCTGAATGCCATTATCCGATACGTTTTTAAAGGCGAAGGAAATTTAGTGTTCGAGAACGTGGAACTGCGTAATTTAAGACAAAGTCGTCGTCTGGATAAACTGCTTGCCGTCATTGGACCGCAGGTGCGTCATTTAAAAGTGAAACATTCACCAGTTTTTGGCAGCATGGACGGTCGATTGCCGAATCTGCGCGTACTCGCAATCAATACGACAACTAATTTGGATACACCGCATAACAAGCCAGTAGAGGGTTTAAATTTGAGTCAGTTTGGACGTTTGATTGGCTTCGAATGCGACGGTGTCAGTTTGGATTGTGGCGTAAAACTGCAACTTTTGGAACAGCTCAGACGACATGTCTCCTGTGTTAAGCTGGAACGTTTACAGTTCGAATATCGACGTGATAATGAGCCAGTACTGCTGGAGGTACTCTTAGATCATGCGAAAACACTAAAGTTCCTGGATATCTTCTTCAGCAGCGCGCCAAATCTACCATTAAAAGACTGGCCGGGTATATTCGCCAAAATGGAGAAATTGTCAACTCTTAAACTCTCTGGCAATTGTCCGATGGAAGTGCTTTCGACAATTTTGAGTAGTGTGCCGGCAGAAGCGCCCATGTGGCATATCGATTTGACTGGTATGCTGACGTTAAGTGGTGAGCTTTTGCAAACTCTTGCCGTAAAGTGGTCGTCAACGTTGGAGCTACTGGAATTGATGTTTTGCGTCCAGCTGGATGATTCATGTGTAACAGCGCTGAGGAAATTACGACCCAAACTGCGAGGCTTAAGCGTGGCCTATTGTCGAGAACTGAGTTCAACTTGTTTGTTGAATGGGCTTGCTTATGAAATGAATACCACGTTGCAGGAGCTGCACCTCGAAGAGATTTTTAACCTAGATGAGGCTTCAATTTGTACACTTGCTGCCCGTTTGCCAAATTTGAAGAAACTATCAATGGACAATTGTCGCAATGCGGTTACTGACACGGCATTGGCTTCAATCTTCCAGTATCAAACGAGTCTGCAAGAGCTTTACTTTGACTATTGTATACGCATTACAGACGAAGCGCTGTTGGGCTTTGGGCCTCAGCCTTACCCCATCAGCAGATTGCGAGGTTTGCGTGTATTGAGCATGCGCGGCTGTCGTAATCTCTCCAATCGCTCACTTATGCTCGCAATGCATTTTCCCGAATTGCGTCATCTAATGCTAGGCTATTGCCATAAATTTTCCTCGATCGGTTTCGAGGAACTTGTTATAAATTGTCCTGCCTTGGATAATCTTTGTCTAGCAAGTTGTTTCATGGTTGACGATCAAACAGTTTCTCATATCGTTCGTGACTTGAAGCGCTTGCGTAAACTGAATCTAAGCAACTGTGTCAACATTACCGAACGAAGCATTGATCTCATTGCCGCGCACTGTGACAATTTGGAGGAGCTGATTGTGTGCGGCGTTGATGCACTTAAGTTAAAGGAGGTGCAAGAACACTTACACGAGTTTAGACCGCGCCTCAAAGATGTAATCATGTAGCACGAGCGTTATATTCACTAATTTCTAGTTCGCGTTACAAACTTGACGGGTTATATTTATTACTACTTTACTTATAATTAATTTAACATTAAAGAAAAAAATGTACAAATTAACTTTAAGCCTTTTTCAAAACATTAACCAGAATCCCTAAGATTAATTTACGTGCAATATATTTTTCAAATTCTATTTGTTATTTACAATAACGTTTACAACGTATAATATATGTAATGATATACATATGTAGTTGTTTAGCTCCCCATATACGCTTAAATACGATCAAAAGCTGTTGTCAATAAGGGACTGCATTTTTTTTTTTGTGCTATGAAAGTTTCTATAAAACTTTTGAAGTTACATTTCTTTCGTATGGCAGCAAAATATGTAATTAAAAACCACAAAAAGGAAGAAGATAAATTAAGGAATATTCAAGAAACAGTTTTTTGAACAATTCCAATGAACATTAGTATTAGAAATTTATAAAGAAGTCATTCTTATATTATTTCCCTTTTGTGTACAGATTTGATCACCAAAGGATCAAAAGTTTTAGTTTCTGTTTTGTATAAATAATATTACCTTATTATTTTCTAAAGTGTACAAAAGTTTAAATGTTTTTAATTAAATTATACATTTGAATACAAAATATTTTGTTTTTCATTTTGCAGATTATTCTATTCTCAATACCCTACAACACTTCAGAATTTTTATTTGCAACATTCAATTGATCATACGTTTTACTTTGTATTGATTGAAAATTAAGCTTTCAATGAGCTTTCATTACAATTTTCAAAACATACACCTTTTCGATGCTCAGAAGCACATACTCATACTTACGCACACACACACACACACACAAGCGAATGAAATATAGAGGATAAAACAACAAAAACATTTGCATATAGCAACAATTTTCACAGTGCCACAATTTTTCTTGAGACATATTCAATTTTTCCTTCCAATGCATACGCAAAAATGCATACACGCACAGAAGTGATACGCAACAGCGCACTTGGCTCATTTGTTTGTGTGTGTGTGTGTGTGTGTTTTTAAATCAACATTATTCAGAGTAATAAGAACGAATTTATTGCGGGGGGGACACTCATCGCACATATATCATTCAACACATCTGGAATTGCAAAGAGAAAAAACTTGTTTTTGTTGTTGTTGTGCTTTTGCATTTGTCGCTTTGCGCTGTTGTCAATTGTTGTTGTTATCATTGTTGCTGTCGACGGCGACGACGACGACGACGCTTTTTCTCAAATGAAATGTTTTGGCTAAAACTGAACGACGAATCTAACGGAAAATCGTGATGCACAACGAAGTGTATCTGAAGCGTTTTTCGCTTATCAGATGAGTTCTGAACGCGCTGCTAATTCGATTGGACGCAGCAGCAGCAGCAGAAACAATACTTTGTGGTTTTTTTGTGTCGCTTTTTTTTTTCCTCTTCAAAAAACTAAAATTTCGGGTTTTGATTTTTGGTTATAATGTTTGGTTTTTTTGTTGCCGAATTTCGTGTTGTTATAGTTACTGTTACCGTTAAATTAACTAATAACGTTAAAAATGCGTTGATTGTTAAATAACACAACAAAATCGTGCAATTGTAGACAGACAGACAGACTGACACAAGACACAAACAGAAACACACACAGACGCACAGATACATATGTGATATACAAACTCACTCACTTAGATACATTCTTAATCAAAACGCGGCAAGTGCTCAGGTATTGAAACGTATCGTTGCCGTTTGGAAGCGTGTTCAGTCTCAATTTGAGCTTCAGTCTTACGAGCGTTTTGCGAACATTTTGCGTGCCGCGCGAGTGAACTTTGAAAAACAAAACAGCAACAACAACAACAAATTAATAAAAACTAAGAACCTTTAAAAAAAATCAACGACAAACGTCGCGTCGAAATCGAAACAAATTATTATAATTAGCATAGTGAGTGAATCGCAACGAAAATATACAAAGTAAAGACCCTGGCGCTGCTTTTGGTGAATCCAAGTGCCAGCGACGCGTCGAGTTGAGTGGAAAGTTTAATACAAAACTCGAAACAAAAATAAAAAGGAATATAAGACATTAAAAACAGTAAAACCCGCAAATATTACAATTACACACACACACACACACACACACAGAATAAAAATACATACGCTGCACAAACGCACACACACGCAGACACACGTCTTTAGGAAGTCGAAGACTATGTCCGGCACAATAACGGAGCCGCTAAGTAGTGCACGCGATCGCCCGGTCAACGACAGCGCGACGTTGCCGCACTTTGACTTCGGCACAAAGCGCGATTCGCTCAATATTGTCATACCGATGTCGGTCATCTATAGTCTGATCTTCATCACGGGCGTTATCGGCAACATCAGCACATGCATTGTGATCAAGAAGAACCGTTCGCTGCACACGGCCACCAATTACTACCTCTTCAGTTTGGCGATATCGGATTTCCTGTTGCTGCTGTCCGGCGTGCCACAGGAAATGTACTTCATTTGGTCAAAGTATCCGTACGTCTTTGGTGAATATTTTTGCATTGGGCGCGGTCTGCTCGCCGAAACATCGGCCAATGCAACTGTGCTCACCATAACGGCCTTTACCGTTGAGCGTTACATTGCCATCTGTCATCCGTTCATGTCGAAGTTGTCGCTGTCCAAGTTGAGTCGTGCCTTGCGCATCATTGTGCTCATTTGGCTGGTGTCCATTTTGATGGCTGTGCCACAGGCGGCCCAGTTCGGCATCGACAGCTATTTGGGCATAGAGCGTTGCATTGTGGTGCGCGTCATCATTGAGCATTCCTTTGAGTTGTCCACATTCATGTTCTTCTTTGCGCCGATGTCGATTATCTTCGTATTGTATCTTCTAATTGGCTTGTACCTGTATCGATCGAACAACTTCGGCGCGGGCAGTGCCACCGAGGGCGACGGCGACAGCTGCATTGGCGAGGGTAATGGCATCAGGCGTCATGTGCCGCAACGCACCGTTATGCTGCGCTCGAGCAGCGGCGGCAGTGGCGGCAGCGGCAGCGGCATTGGCAACAACATGAAGAGCATGCAAAACGATACTGTGTTGTATCGATACTCCGGCGGTAATCAACTGAGCGTGGTGCGTGGGCGGCGTTCTCATGGCACGCGGCGTGTATTAAAAATGCTTGGTGAGTATAAAAGCAAAATAAAACTATAAAAAATAAAACATAAACGAAAAACGAAAAACGATAAAAATGTATTTTGGTGATAAGTGCACAAATTGTTGGATTAAGTGTTAGGGTGAGGGGACAACCGGCGTGTTTGCGGTGACAAACATGTCTAATTATCAAAGAGTTTTGGCCACAATGAACATGGCATGCCTTACTTGTGTCTGTGTCCATTTGTCAACCGTTTTTCACATGACAAGCATGCATGACTGCTTGATTATCATAAGCGTTGTAGCACTTTATTAATTTATTTAATAACAAAAAAACACAAAAAAAAGCAATAACAAAATTGAGATGATGATTTCAAGCTGCGCTGCTTGAAATAGTCATCATACTTTGTCTGCTGTGGGCGTGGCTGGAGTATTTGTTTTTTGTTTTTTAGTTTTTCTTATTGAACGAACACACGCTGACCTTTGAGCATATCTGCCGAACTTGAAGTATAATCGTTTATTATAATAAGACATACACACATACACACATACCAAAATTGTTGTTTTTGTCGCTCGTTCATTAATTGCTAATGACCGTTAATCTGCCATTTGCATTTCAGTTGCCGTTGTCATCTGCTTCTTTGTGTGCTGGGCGCCCTTTCATGCCCAGCGGCTGATTGCCGTTTATGGCTCGAATACAATCAACCAACATCAAGTTATCTACAACGTGATGACATATATCTCAGGCGTGCTTTACTACCTCTCGACCTGCATCAATCCACTGCTATACAATCTGATGAGCAAAAAGTTTCGTGAGGCTTTTAAGGTGCGTATTTTCTGTGTGACCTTACATGTATTCAAATTAAACTTGTAATTATTTTAAACGAAAAAGGCTGTGCTCTTTGGCAAGAAACCGAAAAGTTCGCTGAATTCTGGTCCAACACTGGACTCACGTCACGTGCGTTTACGGCGTACGACAACAACAACATCAACATCGACAGCGCAACGCGAGGGCAGCGATTCAGAACTGCTCGGGAAAACATCGCTCATACAGGTGGCGAACGATTCTAAAGTGTAACATTCTATTGCTTCTCTCACTACCACTTTTCTGTCTCCTTTTCTTGCTTTCCCTTTCCCTCTTACGCTCCGCCGGCATTGCAGATGAGCGTGGATGAACGTCAAATCCGTCACCGCGACAATTAGCTTTATAAACTACAATTTAATTTAAATATTATATTACTCCAACTTTGCTTTAAGTTTTAAGCGTCTTTTGTATTTATTTATTGTTAGCAACTTTTCGCTTTTTGCAAGCAAACCGTTTTTTCTTACTCAGTCTGCCTGAGCATTACATGTTTGTTATTCACTTACCGGGTCTCTTTCTCTCGCTCTCTGTGTCTGTATTAATTAATTACTAATCGATTTATATTCTTGTTTCTAATAACAATTACAATTATATGCTTACTAAGCAACATTTTATAAGCGCATTGTGTGAGAGGACAGTTCGTTCAGATGCCAACAGGCGTGAACGGAAATCTTCGTGTTGGCATAACTTTCATGAAGCAAGAAACTTGTCAAACAACCCTAACAATTGTATTCATTAATAAATATTCAGTTTAGTTTTGCTTTTATCAACATACAGACAAGGCTTAGCATAGACTTTGGCATCTTGGTTGAGACGCAAGTTCAACGTTAAAGTCACAACTTCCGCTAGTACCAAAGTGAATAGTACAAGTTATCGAAGTAAGGTCAGTAAAAAAGAAAATACAGTTTAATTAAATCGTTTGTAAACGAAAAGCACAGTAAGGCAGAAAATGATATATTTATAGGTTCTTTATTGTTATGTTGTATACTAATAACAGTTAATTACTTACGATAAGTTGTAAAATTCCAATAACAATTTCTAAACTAGACTCCATTTTAGCACTTGTTTTAATGTGTAACTTCAGCAGTGAACTGGTTTGCTTATTGTGCTTTTTTTTTTGGAATGTTAAGTTGTTATAAAAATCTCTATTGAAGCTTTATGGCTATCGTTATATCGAAACGATTTATAAATGAAAAAATTCTAGTCTCTATATGAAGATGTTCTTTTAATTCGTGCAAAAAGTTAGTGAAATAAAAATAAATTATCATATATTTTAAAGTCCATCATAGCTCTGTAAAAAATAAAATCTCAAAAAGTATATGCAATAAAGGAAACTTATTAGAATAAAGGCATCGATCATCATTTTGTAAGGTTTCAGTATACAAAAATATTTCTGTTTATTTAATATTTTCATACTCTTCCCGCCAAGTCCGTCTGTCCGTCTGTCTGTATGCATGCTGTCTCCTCCCACAGTTTTAAAACTATCGACCTGAAGTTTTGCACATACCTTGAATTTTATGAAAATAAATCATTAGTCGGAAACAGCATGATCGGACCACTGGAACTGGTAGCCCCGTAAGAAAAGTATAAGAAAAGGAAACAAATCGTTGTATAAAAAACTGTTTTGTTTTGTAAGATAGGGGGCGGGTATTTCACAAAGAGAAATTATTTATCCCCAGATTTCAGACTTCTCTCTGAAAGTTTCATTGAGATCGGACCACTGGAACTGGTACCTGCCATGAAGGTGATGAAGAAGAGGAAGAGAACCACAGTTAAGTCATTGCAATGGAAACTTTTTTTTTCTTAATAAATCTTGAAATTTCATTGTAGCTTTAAAACTATTAAAACTAACGCCCACTTATAATCAAAATCGATGACTACCAATCTCTGGCACCCAATGAGATTTAACAATGAAAATTACTATGTTAAAGAGAAATAAGGTTTTAAAGAAAAATGGGCGAGGCACAAAAAGGGGCGTGAAGAGTACACACAATCTTCGGCAATGCCGATTTTAGAGTTCGATGTTGTTACTGGTAGTATTTTCTTCTACGAGTTAGTTCCACAAAATCCCACTTTGTTGAAGCCGAAATCTTTTGGCGCACAACGCGTCGTATGCGTAATCGCCACAAAAAGAGTTGGGTTGCTAAAAAGCCATCAAGAAAATTGCTGTATGCAAATGTTTTACCTTGAATGTCTGAGATATTTTCTATTGCATAAATTCCGGGCTGCTTTGCAGTCTCTTTAGCAATGATTTACTGCACATTTTCGAATTGAAATTGAAAACTTCTAAACAAAAATAACAAAACGATTAATGATGCAATAAGCATGTGTGGTAAAAATAAATCGGCATGCGTCATAATGATGTCAGACACACGCACATGAAGGTTGAAGAAAGAGAGCTTTGTGGCACTTTGATAAACAAAGCAAAATGTAATAACAAAATGACGTATTTCCGATTGGGAAGCGCGCAAATTGCGCAAAACATGAACATGAAAATATGAAGTTTTGATTTACGAGCGTGAAATTCCATGAAACAAAATGAAAAACAAAAAAAAAACAGCCAAGCGTGCCAAGTTATGACAGCAGAACAAGCAGCAACAGGTGGCTTGGAAAGTTGAAAAAATGTTGCAAAGAAAATTCATCAAATGTGCATTTGATCCTGTCAACTTTTCATGTCAGCAAGTCTTGTTTTATGCACGAAGAAATGCAACGGCAAAACAGCAACAATCCCAGCATGTTAGTTCAAAATAGAAATGACCTTACTGTCGATTGGTCGAGGCTTACTTTGTTTTAATACAAACCATTGAAAATTTCTGGAAACAACTAAATTTTCTTAAAATTCCAACTAAGTAAGCCATGAAAAATAAAATTTTAAGTGCCAAAATCATTTTCAGTTTTCGTTCAGTACAATTCTTGCTCCGCTGCGAGTAACAACTAAAATATTTTAGAAAACTTTTTCCTATTAAAAATATAAGAAGGCAAAATCAACCAAAACTCTCTTTGTTAAATATAAAACAAAGGACTTGATCTTTGAGTTCATTTTATAACCTTGCGCAGAAAAATGGCCAACGCAATTAAGAAGGTAATTCCGATGTTGGACCGCATTCTGGTTCAACGCGCCGAGATTAAGACCACCACCGCCGGTGGCATTTTATTGCCGGAGGATTCGGTGCCCAAGGAGATGCAGGGCGTTGTGGTCGCTGTGGGACCGGGCGCTCGCAATCCAGTCGGCACGGGTCATGTTGCTGTTGGCGTCAAGGAGGGCGACCGTGTGCTGTTGCCCAAGTATGGCGGCACCAAGGTCGATATGGACGACAAGCGTGAGTACGTGCTCTTCCGGGAGAATGACATACTCGCCAAGATAGAGTAGAATGAACAAAGAAATCGACAAAAACAATTACATTGCACTCCTAATTTAATTGTTTAAAAAAAACGAACATAAAAAAATGGTGTTCTGTTAAGATATGATGATGAAATGTTTATAATTTTACTATAAAAACTAATTTGTAAAACAATACTTTGTATAACAGCAATTTGTATAACAGCAATTTGTATAACATTAATTTTTATTATACTAATTTGCCAATCAACAATAACTAATGCCGATACACAAATCAAGTTTAAAAAAAATTGTTCAATGCGCGTTTCAAATTGAAAATAAATTAATTTAATTTAATAATTAAAATTAAATAAAAAAAAACGAATTTAATTCTACAAGAATAATAAAATAAAATGGCTCACAAAGTAATTTCTTTGAAGACTTGTTTAATAAAACTATAAAAACTTCATGTAAGTCTTAAATTACAAAAGCCAAGCTGCTGACATTTACTTTACCGTTAATTTTTTAGGGCGAGTTTCATTAGCGTATCTCATTAGGTCAAAATTTATACAGTATTTTATGACCTTTTACAAGAAAATTAAGAAACGAGTCCAAAAATGATCAGTTTTAGTTGGACTGCAACGCATTTAAGGCAGTGGCCTCCTGAGACGGGTTATAAGATCCAATTTTTATTTCATTTTTCCAAAGAAGAACGTCTTAGAAATATCCTAAATTTCACACCGAAATTTT
Organism: Phortica magna; assembly: GCA_037044515.1. NCBI lineage: Eukaryota > Metazoa > Arthropoda > Insecta > Diptera > Drosophilidae > Phortica > Phortica magna. Next base: position 30,597 of record JBAMBP010000822.1, on the reverse strand, counting down.
TTATATTTGTAAAGTTATATATGAAAAAAGAAAGCACGGCGTAGTGTGTAATATGTTAATGTAAGTATTGTCAAAACTTCAAACGCGTTTTTCTCGAAACCATGTTTTTGAAAATTGGGGAACCACCGACTCAACACTATTCAACCGATTTGGCTGGAATTTTTACCAGTTATTCTAGACACATATTGCTAAATCCTAAGTCTCTAAAACATATAAAAAAAATTCTATTTAAAGCAGTTTAAAAAAACAAAGCAACAAAAAAAGGTCTGCTTTGACAATTTTTTTTTTTTATAAAAAATGTATTTTTTTTGGGTGCTTCCCCAAAAAAAATACCTTTTATTTTAACACTCGTTTTATCGGATGGAAATACATAGACATTTTTATAAAGCCAAGAAAATTACAATTCTTTATTTTCCTCTAAAGTATTAATTAAAACTTCAAAAAATTACAAAAAGATCGAATTTAGTTGCTTGTAAAAAAATTGTTTTAAAAAACGTCAAAATTTCAGCTGAATTGTTCAAGAAGACTGTCATACGTGCAATATTTTCCAACAATGCAAGAGTCATTAATAATAACACATACTCGAAATTCTGCAGCCCTCGTTCGCAGCATAGTGGAAGCAACAAGTTAGCACATTTGGCTGCTGTTGCTGCCGCCGCCGCTGTCGCTGTCGCTGTCGCTGCCAATGTCGCTGTTATATTTCCGTTTTGATCTGCTTGTGTCGCATCACTTCCCGCCACACCCACACCAATGCCTTCGGCTGCAGCCCTCCACTTTCCGCCCACATAATTCAGCTGCTGCGTGCTTTCATTGGCGGCTGACTTCGGTTTACGTTCGTTCGTCCGTCGCTTCCTTCTCACCTATGCATCACACATTTGTTTGTTTGTTCGCTCGCTCGTTCACTCGTTCGGTGTTTCGTTACGGTAATCTTTGACGTGCTAACGGTACTTGGTTGACTTTATGCCGTAGGTCGGCACTATTCGTTTGCGGCTATAAAAGCAGTTCGCATAACGCGTATCCGTGACCATTTGAAAAGTGTTTTTCACGCAATTAGTGTAAATAGCGAGAAAATCGTGCGCAAGTTTTGTATTGAAACAACTTAACTGAAATTATTTGAAATCCTAGTGCAAAGTGAACAGACATAAAAAATAGGCCATTACAAATACAATAATTGTTCGTTAATTTGTGAAAAATTCAAAATCATGTGGCGTTTAAAATATGTTTGCGCTTTTTTTGTCTTGTTCGTGCTCTTTACAACAGTTAAAGGTAATTTAAATTTAAATATAAATTAATAAACTATTAAAAACGAAGTGTCTTAAAGGATCCTTTTGAATGTGTGAAGATGTTCAATTTGTTATCCGAATTATTTTGATTTTCAATGCATAATCGGTCTTTGTATGAAATAAATCATGAGAATGTTGTATTAATATACTAATCAGAACTATAATATTGTCACTTCATAGTGAAAAGCCACTGTGTTCCCCCTTTTCAAGTATTTTTTAGGCTCTTCATTTCAAAACAATGCTATTTTGCGATTCATAAAAGGAATTTTTAGACTATTTACCTCAGCCTCTTCTATTATACAATAAAGTTGTCTTAGACTCATCTTAAATTCTTTTTTTTATTTTATTGAATACTCTCAAGTTTGATGAATTCAAATTTTTTTGAATGAATTCTGAATAGGTTGAATGCAAAGTGTATTTGTAAGCTTATCCAAGAATTTATTCAGAAAAGAATTAAGTAAAAAGAAATATTTCCCAGCGTCTCTTTCTGAGTGTTTCGGCAACTTGACTCTAGAAATTGAGAACTTTGCAGTCAATTTTATACTCAAGACCTTACACGACTTTAAACTGCGCACTACTTTTGTTGATTCCGTTCCCCTTTTTCAAGCCCTTCTAACCTACGAGTTTATCTCTGATTGCTCTTTATTGCCTTCGTAATTCCCTTTCAACAACAACGTCGGCAACATAGAAACACAAAACAAGTGTAGAAACAGTAACAACAAAAACAAATCATCATTTTAATCGTTGTCGTAAATTAATCCGGTCTGGTTTAGGCAGAATAGCGATTTCGTCACTGCGGCAAAACACAAAAAATGCTCTTCGATGAGCGCAAGGTAAAAGACAAAACAAAAAAACGTGTGGGAACCTTACAAGGTGTCCACTTGCAGGCGGCGGCAATGATGTTTGTATGATAATATGAAATGCACATGAAATGACTTTCCCGTGAAAAAAAAACGAGCGTTTCGATTCGATTTGACGCTCTTAATGCTTATAAAGCGGGGAAGCGGCAGAGAGCAAAGTCATGTGGAACGGAACGAAACGGATGGAAGGTGGAAGATTGCGGTGAGCGGTTCAAAGGCTTGCGTTGCACAATATGTGGGAGCTTATCGTCAGGCCGGGCTAAGCTAATTTCGAACTGTACTATCCAATCGAAAGCAATAAAAATAATCATGTTAGCGCTCGTTGTAAGTCGTTGCGTTGATGGTGGCAGCGACCAGTGGTATTTTTATGAGCCTTATCCGGTAATAATAACATAGTCAGGGTTTAACCCTAAAATATTGCTTAGTAATAATGAGAGAAACAAAGGCGCATACATTTTATACTTAATTAGAGACAACCAGTTTACACAAGTTGATTTATTATTTTGCTGATTAACTGACTATTTTCACACCAGCCCCCTTATACCCCCACCTGACGTAATGCAATTTTGATACCTTGCTTTTTTTCTTTTGTTCTGCCAATTTTGATTTGAGCAGTTTCGGAGCATGATTTCATACCATAAACTTGAACTTTGTGCGCTCAACGAGTAATTAATCTTTTAATGGATTAGTCTTGCTTGACAAAATGCCGTTGATGATGTGTGCTGTGCTAGCTCTGCGAGCATTTTGAGAGCGCGTAGCTAACATAAAAACGAACGCGTGTCAATACAAAAAAAAAAAATACACGAATAGATAAAAATTGGCACGTCGTAGCGGATTTTTAATGACAGGTCAAGTCATTCGGTTTGGCCGTGCTTCGTTTCTAACCAAATTGCGATGTTAATCCATGGCTTAAGTAATTGACAAATGATTACATGTCTGATGTATGACACTTTATGGCCCAGTGGGCTTACGGCGCACTTCTTGTGGGCGGCGGCAAACTTCGTAGTCAATAATGTGAAACAAATACCATGTTCGTCAACGTAACTTGTTGCGCAATTATAGATTACAGCCCAAAAAGAAAGTTACATGTTAAAATTATGTAATAAAAATGCGAAGACTTTAAAATTCGAGGCACCTGCGCTCGCTGTGTGTCAATAGCAGCAACAAGCATATAAGTTCTGTATCTGTATCTGTAAAAAATCTTTTGCTTTGTTTGTTGTTTATATGGTTTTTTTTCCTTTTGCTTTTCTCTGTGTGACACATAAGTTCAATTGTCAAAAAGGTGTGCTTTGTTATTGCTCTCGTAACTATTTTTGTTGCAGGACCCATTTGTATGATTAGTTGCATCAGACTTTGCCATGTGCCGACAAGCCATTGTCTGCGGCAGCAGCAATAGCATGTAATCATACAAATGTGCGTGTGTGTGCGTGCGTGTGTCATTTCCACGCAGTATGCTTAACGTGTGCTAAAGAAATAAAGGTGAAGGCGTGAGCTTGCATAAAAGTTCCTTCCACGCATTAGCGTGAATCATATAAATTCACGTTGTTGCGACATTATCTGCGCTATTAGCTGCTTTAAACATATTGTTCAGTGGCGAATTTTATAACACTCATATTTGAATCGGTACATTTTTTTTGCAAATTTTGATTGAAATAGATGCTCATATGATTAGTAAAAATTTGTTGCATACTTTTTGGATGAACAGTGTAAATGATGATTTAGCTGCAAACTTACTTAATAATTTATTATGTTAGTATTTTAACTTGCAATTCGCTCCTGTAAGCCACCCCATACGTGCACATGTGTATTATGCAGCTGAGTACTTTTTCTTCAGGAAATAGACAATAATGCGACGTCCATTTATCACATGTGTGAAACAGTACATTAGCGGCTCTACTAAAATTTGTGAAACATTCTATGCACTGTGTTGTTGTTATTGTTGTTTTTTTTTTGCTTACACATGCCATTTAAGATGTTAGTAAGACTTTTTTATTCTTGTTTGAAACAACATCTTACTTTAACAGTCCGGCAGCATGTCAAAATGCCATAAGTCGCGAAGCCTTAACTCTTTCTGATTTAGTAGCGTTTTTCATCAAGTTGTAATTTTTGTGCCAACGCCGCTAATGGAACACAATACCAGTCAACGCAGCAGGTTGGCTTACACGTTTCGCTAAAAGTTATGCTAAAATTATTATTTATGTTTACGCGTTTGCTAAAAGAACATAAAATTTTAAACCTGTTGCACGTCAAATGTTGCAGCGTAGCATCAAAAAGTATTTATAATGAGTAAAACTTTGTTTTTGTTTTCCAATTTCAGGCTCTTGCTTAGAATACGGACATTCATGTTGGGGTGGTAAGTCATCGCAGTTGATCTTAAGGATTTTCAAGAATTTATTTATAACTTCTGATTTAATTTTTTCTTTATTATTGGTACAGGTCATGGCAAACGTTCGGATGGCAAAGTGCAACGCATTGGCTCAAATTTGCCAAGCAACGTTTTAGAGTTCTTAGTTGAGGGCAGGAAAAAGGTAAAGATTTCATTTTGGACTGCAATACATATACAAGTATTCTAATAATTATGTTGTTTCGCCCCTTTTAGCAAAAACTGTTGAATGCTCTGAATGACTTGAATCATGCAGATGAAAGTGATGCTGACGTGGCTGTATACAATGCTGAAACGCGTCTGGAAATAACGCCCACAAAAGATAACGTTAAATACAATGAACCGTTACGCAAGCGACGCTTCAAGCTTCATCATCAGCAGCAAGAACAGCGACAACCACAACAACAACAGGAGGATGAACGTGGTCTCAATCGGAACAATTTCAGCATGGACGAGTCGGCGGAAAGATGGCGCAGATTACCGTTACACAAATACAAGTACTCACCGCCAGAGCCAGAGCAGGTCGGTGGCGACGGCGCGTCGCTGGATGATAATATCTATTACGAGCTTAAATAGGATTGATTAAACGAAGAACAGATAAGAAAAACAAAAACAAAAACAAAAGAAATCTTTCCACGATATTTGAAACAATTAACTTCGGCTCAATCCATACACGCGACATTTTGTCAAAACATTTTTCGAAGCAAAGATACATTTTCTTCTCATTATTGTACAATAATTATTGCATGTACTATTAAATAATATTATTAATAATAATAAAACGTTATTCATATAATACGACATGCGAATTGTTTGCGTTTATTGATGCAATGGCTGGGTGCATCAATTAGCCAAATATTTCAAATGCAATAAATTCATTTTGTTCTTGTTCATTTTTTATTTTTGTTAATATTTTGTGTAAACTAAATACGAGTACGTAAAAATGTATGCAATCCATTAAAGTATCGTAATATATAATACATACAACTAAAGTATCTAAAAGTAATACCAATTAGAGCGATTTAAGCAAAAGAAAACAATAAAAATTATATTAAAGAAAGCAAAACCACTTTTGTTCTATCACAAAAAGCACAACATAAAACTAAATTAAGCTTTGATCTTTGCGGGTATCTGGAAACAAGCGGCATCGCCCTCCTTGTCGCCAAGGCCCCAATGTATTTCAAGACTGACGGTCGGATAGACGGGCAATATCTTGAAGCTGTTCTTGTACGTATAAATCTCGCCGGCCTTTAGTGGGCAGCCGACCTTGTTCTCGCCAGCCTCATCATAGATATGCGGACAGGCGCTCGTGCCATAATAGCCGGGGAAGGGCAACGGTACATCGAGTATAATGCCTTGTATATCGGAGGTTAGCTCGTTGAAGTCACGTTGCGGCTTAAGCTTTATCTCGATGCTGGCCTCTGTGTTCCGCTTTAGTATGCACTTGTTTTTCGGGCAATTGGAAATGGTCACTTCATCTGCTTCCAGGGCGCGTGATGACGCTGAAAAATGTTTGCAAAATTTGTTAAAACCCAAAGGTGTGATTATTTACTTATTGAGAGTCACTTACATTTCGGGCAGGGCTTAACATCTGTGGCGTTGCTTAGGCTAACAAAGGCCAAAGCAATCAAAAGTATCTGCAAGTACTTCATGTTGAGCAATGCTGTAGACGAAATCAAGACAGATGTGTATTAGACTCAAGCGTTATAAGCAACAAGATAAAGATTTTAACTCATTCGTGACCCGCACAACGTACGCTAGCAACCTTGGGCTGAGCTTGAATCGCAGTGATATATTCACAAGAAAGCAACAAGCGTGCGAAATATCTCAACAAAGTGTAAGTTGGTCAGTGTAAATAAAACTGGCCATGTTCATTAAGGCAATGCGTTCAATTTTGCTTTATAGTTTCATCAAACAAAAACAACAACAACAGCAGCAGCAACATTAACAACAACAATAATAATAAGATAAATATTCGCACAGAAACTAATTGGACAATGACCAATTACCAACGGCGATTGTCAATTGTACGCACGCTCGCACAATTGTCGTTCGTTTATTGCATTTGGCTCTTGTATTACACACATAATAACAACAATTTGCACAAAAGTCGAGTGTACATACATTTTTAGATTACTTTTGATCTTTATGTCGGTTTTTTATTTTTTGGTTTTATATATATATATTTTTTTTATTTAGCACAGCCGCGCATCTATTAAGCAGCAACAACAAATGTAAATGAAAACGTAACCCGTAAAGTTCAAAGACGACGATGCGCACTTGTCGGCTTGACTTAAACAACTGATTGGGTTGGCGATCTTTAAACATATATTTATGTAAAGCGCGCACAAAGCGACGTCGGATCGCTCTATGTCTCTCGCTCACGCTATCTGTCAGCGGCTTCAGAGAGCCCGCCATGCCAGGCGAAGTCAAAATGTCAGTTGCAGTTCAACTTATTCAACGATCAATCGTCGTCGACGTTGAAGCTAATTTTGGTAATTTAAATGCGACGCACACACAAGCGCTTTGGGCTGGGCAGAGCAGAACAGAGCGGAGCTCGGCTGAGTAAGGCTTTGTTCGACAAAAGCGACGCATGCGTCGTTGGCAGCGGCAACGGTTCGCCGGCGTTGTTTTTTTACACTTGACAAACTCGGTTGTTTTCATGTTTTTGTTATACGAAATTTTTTAATGAATTTTGACAACAGCTAAGTTGGAAAGTCTGCTTTGATAAAAAGAGTTTATTAATGTTTTGATTTTAACAACAACAGTTTCCTGCAATATTTAATATTAGTATTGGTTTTTTTTTTAATTTGATATTCAACCTCATTTGGTAGCGTACCACAAAATCGACTACAAATTTACTTTACATACTTCATAGCGTTTTTTGTTTAATTGAAGTATCTATGTTTGTGTATAATTTTTGTTGTTATTATTTGTGTGCATCTGTATATATGCACAAGTAGCGTGAGAATTGTTGTGATTTACGTCTAAGCAGTGTCAATATTTGCAAGATCCCAAAGTCATCACTTGTTGTTTCGTTCAATGCATTTAAATATTTGTTTACAATCGCTTATAAGATACTTCAACAATTCACATTTTATTTACTGCGTGTTGAAAAATCAGCAGTTTTTTGTCAAATAAACGCCCCTTAAATGAACAAACACAAACACAGATACTCACTTCCCGATAAACGTTAACTATTTCCCCTTCCCGTTTCTCTATTTCAGTCGAGGAATATGAATTCAACATGCAAAGCACAAAATTATTGTAATGACTCTTTATACTCTTCACGTAGTGAACAGTATTATAACTTCGGCATGAAGTTTCTAAAACCCAGAAGTAGATATCTCCGACCATATGAAGTATATATATTTTTGATCAGGAAGACAAAACGAGTTGATTTAGCCATGTCCGTCTGTCCGCCTGTCTGTCTGTGAATAAACGATCACCTCCCACAGTTTAAAGCTATCGACCTGAAATTTTGCAGTCTTTTTTTTTTGCAGTCAATTCATTGGTGGGAACCAGCATGATGGGACGACCACTGGAACTGGTAGCACCCATACGAAAAGAAGAAGAAAAATAAAGACGATGAAAACTTTTTTGTTTTGTAATTTAAAGCTGAAATTTCACAATTAGTAGTTTTACGTGCCCAGATCAAATGTCTCAAAGTTTCAATGAGATCAAAAAGAGGAAAGAAGCATATTTAAGTCGTTGTATGAGAAACTTTTTTGTTTATAGACTTGAAACTTCGTATTTATGTTTATAGGCAGGGATGAAAACTATTTTCATAAAAAATGGGCATGGCCAACATAATTTCCATAACTCAATGAGGCAAAACAATGAGAAATAAGATTTCAAAGTTAAAATGGGCGTGGCACAAAAAATGGCGTGAAGAGTATTTAATATTCGGCAAGGCCGAAGATAGCGTTCTTTATTTAACTTGTCTGTCTGTAGTGATACTGATTACGAATGCTGAAGTTGTTATTGTAGATTTTTTAATTTACTACTCAACCGAAGCAAAAGTTATTTAAATACTTTTAGTAAAAAAAATACACCAAAATCAAATTAAACCTTTCGACATTTTCAATCCAATACTTCAAAAGAAAACACATAAAAAAAAAACAGCAGTAAAAGCTGTTAATGTTTATCGTCTATCCAAACAAGTTATCAACTCACAAATATTCACACACATCGCCCGTCATTCAGATACTTACTTCAGTTGATACTTCAAATATTTCTTTCAGTGTTTCGACCAACAGAAAATTAAATTCGATGCACAAATAAAGCGGACCAAAAGCGACAATTTCCGTTGAAGTCTAAATCTCAACTGATATCGAAACGCAGAGAGATTGAGTGAGATCGAAATCTGAGCTTGAACATTTTTATGGAAATGCAACAATTTCGTATTGAGCGTTGTTGAAATGTGCTTTAAAGTGAGTGATGAATGATTGATTTTTTGTCAGTTTAAACGCACTACCGGTTTGAGAAGATGTGTTTAGATATCTTAACATGCTTTTAATAAAGTTGTTTTGTTAACGAACAATCTAGTCTCATCTAAATAATTAATAATTATTATTATCGTGATGACATTTTCCATTATTGGTGAGTTCAACGTACAGTTTTCAATTTATTTATTGTATTAGCTCATTTATATTTATTTATTTTTTTAATGTACATATAATAATTAGCAGTTATCAACGCGTTGTACATTACATTGGAAGTATTTGTACATAATACAAAACAGCATAATACATGTAATTTAAGTTGTTGGTTCATAATCTATATATTCTTATAAGTAAGTAAATATATAACTAGCTTTTAACAATTTTAAGCCATTTCTTTTCCCCCGAACAATTAATTATATTTACAAGACTAATTAATATACAAGAATGCTTACTTATTTGATTAATAAACTATTCAATGATTAATACATTTTCACTGGTAGTAGTGATCACATGAGTTCTGTTTTAAAAACTATTCAAAATTAAATGCGTAATCATTCAACCCATCGAAAAATTTGGCTGTATTTTCAGCAGCCAGAGGATTAAGAATTTCAGGATCGCAAGCGTTATCGTCAACATCGGTTTCCGCATTTTTGACTAATCGCTTCCACTCAGACAAATCGAAGTCTAGATATTCAAGGTTGCCTTCACTATGTATTGGTTTGAGCATAAAATGCGCCTCTAGCAAACAACTGAGTAAATGCACTGAAAATACGATTACAATTAGTTTAAAGTTGTTAGGTGAAATGGGAAAAATGGTTTACTGTGTAATTCTTTAAACTCCAAAATGTCCGAATTTTCCGACCACCAAGTGCAGATTAGGGACAAATAATGCTTTGTGGTTTCCTCGGAGTCACGAAAAAGTAATATGATGTAATATTCACGAAAGACTATGTTGAGCACATGCACGGCAAGCTGTGAAATTTCAGCGACATGAGCTGTGCCTGAAAATAATTTAAATCAAAATGAATTATAATCTTTTAAAAAGCAAAACTCACCAAATTGTTTGTCTGTAAGCAGCCACTGACGAAGTAATTGATAAACAAGCGTCACTAAGCTTAAACATAGCTTGACATAACATTCACAATTGGGCTCTGGCTTTTGCTCCGATGCTTGCTCTGCCTGCTGCTCTGTCGTCTTTTCAGCCGAGCTGTTTTGCTGGTCGACTGTGGAAGACTTCGTTGTGTTGTTCAACGTTGTGCCTGTCATCGATTTGCCGCTTTTTTCACAATTTGTACTACTATTTGAAAACGAACTGACGGCCGTTGACTGCATACTAGAGTCTGTACTTTCGGCGCTGGGAGGTTGTTCCGAATCAACATCAATATCATCACAGGTACTAAGTATACATTTAAAGAATGGTGGTGGTGTCATGAGGCAATTGTACACAAAACGCACATGATTGCCACAAACGGCTGCCAAGAGTTCAAAGTGTTTTATATGAAATGGTTTGTCTGAAAAAAACTGAATCTCTAGTAGGCCGGCATACACCTAAAAGTATATTTTAAACTTCAATTTGATGGTTTTTATATCATAATAGTTTGCACACAAACCTGCAGCAGGCAAGAATCCTCGGAGAAACGATAGGTAGAACGCACACGATCTGAATTGAAACAGGAACTTGTACTGTTCACACAGCACTGTTCTAGAAGTGTTGCATGCCGTGTGCTAGCCAGCATACTTGCGCTTATCTCACGAAATACCCAGGCATTTGGACATGTGAAAACCAGTTGTTTTAGTAGATCGAAGAGAAGTTCTTGCTGTGAATGCTCCAAGGAACTATCACAGTTGAGTAGAATGCTATGCAAGAGCGCGCCAAATGCTTCCAGTATGCCCAAATGTTCGGTTTTCTCTTTCGAAAAACCCAATTTCGCAATGGCATCATTTGCTATCTGCAATAGCAGATACTCACCATGTTTGTAATGTATTAAGGAGGTTGCGATTTTTGCTTCTTGTTTGGACATTAAAGCCAATATGGCCACATAGCGCCGGAAATATGTGCCCATTTCGTCCACAAAAAGCATGTTTGATTGTGTGAGCAGGCGACTCGAGCTGAGGTATTTATCTTGGTTCCAATTGTATGCCTCATATGGGTATGTGATGCAGTTCTTAGGGTATTCAAGACTATATACGTAAGACCAAAATTCCGGAAAAACTTTACAAGCAGACATAACAATGCGCTCATTGATTATTTCAATCGACCCCATAGCTGCCAATTGAGATTTTCTTTGCAGAGTTGCGTACATTTTCTCCAACTCATCAAGTTCTAATTGCAGAAGAGTACGTTGATTTCTACTACAGCTGTCCTGATTGGCATCTTCTAAGCAGAGTACTTCTAATTCTTCCGTAACAGATAAGTCTGGTTCATCAGGCACATCAAAATTACTGAGTTTTATCTGTTGCCTACGCGTTCCGGCATTTATTTCTTTTTTTCTTCTACTGGCAATAGTCTCTTCTTCGACAGCTTCACATATGTTTACCATTGCCATAGACTCGTTGGCTATGGACATCTCGAAATTGCGCGTTTCATTGACACGCTTCATTTTCAGCATAGAATACTCACAATCACGCATTTTCAGTTCCGTTTCTTTGGCGTTCATTCTCTTGCTCATTTCATCCAGCTTTGTTTTACACTCACTTCTTGCATTTTCTGCTACCATCATTTTCTCCATTCTCAGCGTTTGAACTTGTTGCTTAAGGTAGCGTAATTCATCTCGTAGCAGTGAAGTCTGTTAAGTAGTGAAATATTAGTGACAACTGCATATTTAAACACTCCTCAATTTACCTCGCCGGATTTGCACATCATTTGGTCTTTGGAATCACTCAATTCATTCTGTAGCTTTGCATTATCTTTTTTCAGTGTATCAACTCGATCCATAAGGAATTTCATTTGTCGCTCAGATGCCAACTGGCGTCGCGCTGCACTTTGGCTTTGCGATGAAACACTGGGCAGAGATTGTGATGTTGACAAAGGTGCTGCTACCTCCACTGATTTGCTCGCGCTTGTCGTAATTTCCGACTTCGAACTAGTCGGTAGTGGCTTCTTGAATGGATCTGGTTCATGTTTTGCCTTATCACCCATTACTAGAAACTCAAAATCATCATCGTCCTCAAACATTGCCGATAATACATCTTTGCTTAATGGATTTGCTACAGCCCCTTTACTAGCCGGTGGCGGCAGTAGTTGCTGTGTGCTTGTTGTGCCCTGCAAGTTCGGCGCAAACTCACTGAAAGTAATCTCACTTTCCGTCACAACTGAAGCAGCAGCGTTGACTTGTGATTCCGCCACTTGTGTGGCCAGTAAGATAACATCATCGTCATCATCGTCCCAGAAAATGGCAGCTTCTTGGTTGGCATTGCCTCTACCCGCATTTGGCGACTTGTTGTCGCTGCTACTTTCAGGGTCTTTTCGGTGTCGCCCTATTGTGATGTCCAATTTTGGCTTCTTACCACGTGAGTAGTTATTAAACGGTTGATAGCGTTTAGCCATATTCCTTGTTTACAAGCTATTCAAAGAACCAAATTGATTGTATCTCACACGCGGCAACATTGAAACCGGTCGCCGGCAACAACAAAACAAAAAACAAAACATTAATTAAATCACCGTGGTTGTGAAAGCCCGCCTAGTTAAGCAAGTAAGAATGCCACCTAGTGACGAAATCACGAACCTGCGCATTATGCAGCATGTTAGGAACATTCAGTGTCTCTGTTGCCAACAGACTCGAGAAAGAGACGCGACGAGTAGAGCGAGCATATGCCTGCTGAGCATGGCAAAGTGAAAAAAAACATGTCGAAATGAAATTGGGAATTTTAATATATTCAAAAACTGAAACAAATGACATTGACATTATTATTTACTAATTTACATTATGCTTTGATTATTTGATGCTTTAAAGAAAACAACAACAGCAAATACCTTATTGTCATTGCGATGTAATCTTAGGATAGTTGAGATGCAATGGTACTTCGAGTTCAGTCTGTCAAACATTTGCCAAGTGATGTGCAAATCTGAAAGTTCCATGGTAGAATAAGAGCGCCAGCCTTGCTTCATGACGAGCCATTTTGAAAGATATAGATTGAATGTCTACTGAAAGTTTTTCGGTGGCATCATGGCGTGTTTCCTTAAAGTGCTCATCTTGCCACTCAGGCAGAGTTGGCAGAATCGGCATAAGCCTCTGCCCGGGTTTGTTGCGTCTCTTCTGAGGCAAGGTTTGAACTCGTCCATCATCATGAGGCTCTCTTTAAAAGGATTTGTTACACATGCCATGTTAATAAGTTGAAGTACACAAATTATTTTTATAAAAAATTTCGAACTTTCAAAATTTGAATCTGAATTTGAAAAGCCAATTTGCAAAAAAAGTTCCGTTACTCGTGGATAATGTTAAAACATTAGACTGCATTGCAGACATGCCACCAACAGCAATGTTAACTCAGTTAGCTGTTAGCAACAGACTAGACAAGGACAGCATGGCAAAGTGAAACAAAACATGTCCAAAGGGGGCTGTTTTTTGGGCCCTAACAGCCTGTTAATCGTTTCTAAAGAAGAAGAAATTATTTAAGTGGCGAGCAGTGTGGCCAAGTCAGCCAGAATTGACAAAGTTCTGACGTTTTTTAAGATGATTTTCTGCAATTAATTTTCGGATTGTTGCGGACGTCTGATCTCGCCGCTCTAAATGGGACTGAACATCGGGCTAACAGCCCTGTTAATTAACAGGAAACTGAAACACCTGTTTCTAAGCTGTGGCTCCATCCCTGTGATTTAAAAAGAGCAACTACCTTTTCACCGTGAAAATAATATCCTAAACATAACTGAAAATGTGATTTAATAACGCGCTAATTCCACTGCTCACTGATCAGTGCTGCCAACTTTCCAGAAGAAAAATAGCTGTATCCAGTAAGATCATGTTATGGAATATTCATTAAATTATGAGAGAGGGGGTTACAGTATGTTTTACTTTTTCTTACATAGGGGTGCGGGGAGTCTTGATTCTTCTTACGTAATATCATAAAAATGCACAAAATTAAAATCATACTTTGAAAACGCGACCATCCACCTATTATCCATTGGCAGATCAACATTCCGAGTAGGTTTTGACACTCATATATAAAGATCAATGATTACAAAAAACCTTATAATATAACCACAGTGAATTATCTCCAAAAAAGGTTAATGTACTTAATGGTGTCTTAGTCCTCTCTTTCTATACATTTGCTCTCAAGCAAAACTAATATTCCCTGACACACTGTAAGTGCAGGGTGTAAAAACAACAACTACAGATGATCCGTTTGTTATCTCAAACAAAGTTTCATCGCCATTTAAACGGTTTATACGGTTTTAGATTATTTAATTGGATTTAATGTTTTTTTAAGAAAATTGTTGAAGGCAGCTGGCTGACTTTTAAATGTTCGAAATAGAACGGAAAACGTTTGTGAAACAGTTGATAATTTTTAGTATTAATTTGTTTAAAAGCGACAATTAAACTTAAATAAACTTTGGCTTACAACTTTTTTTTGACACTGAAACAGTTATTTTGCGTGAATGAAGCTGCGCTTTGGTTAGAATTATAACATGAGCAGCACTTCGAGCGAAAGTCCCAACTATGAGGCGAATGATGTTTGTATAAAAAACAAATAAGTTTACAGGTGGATTCAGTCGAAGTATTAATAATTGATCACTGTTTAACCTGTAGGTGAGTTTAGGTGATATTGATGAACTTATTCGGGAAGGTTATTCTTTAGTTGCAACAGTTTACCGTGAGCTGAGCTTGCCATCGCCCGTGCCTAGAGGATCATCACATAACTATGGGGAGATTGAAAACATTAATCCTCTAGAAACTTCAAATGTTCCTATCAATAACGAATTAATTGAGATTGCTCCTACGACAAGTGAAGCAGGCATGATTACACCAGGTACCAACAGAATCCTCCGTGTTAATTCGATATTATATACAATTTATACAGCATCATCGGAGCTTCGCAAAAGGACGACTGACAATTTTGACTATGGAAAGCACACATCGGCTGATGAGTTTAATACAGTTGCAGCTGATGATGGATCATATGCGTGTCCTGTTTGCTACGAAAAAGTAAGCAGCCGTGTTCCGATTTCAGCAAAATGCGGGCATGTTTTCTGCGAATCATGCATTAATCTAGCCCTTCGTCATACCCACAAGTGCCCTATGTGTAACTGTAAATTAAATAGACGCAGTCTTAGACGAATTTTTTTGTAACACGTTTTGTGCGACTATTGCGACTTTGTTCAATGTTTGTTTATTGATTATTTTCTTAAGTTGGTAAGCTTTTTACATTAAAGTTCGAATTTGTAAGTTTTAATGTTAGGTAAATTTACATCACTTACTTTGATTTTGTAGGTAAATTATTGTGTTTAATTAACTGACGACTGAAGAATCCGAACTTTTCGGAATTTGTCTATATTTCTGGCAAAGTTTGATTTTTAAAATGCGCTTTTGTTATTGGTAAGTTATAAATATATTGAGGACATTAACGGACATCTCGGTAACGTGATAAACTAACTGATGAAATCTTCCTCTTCTGATAAAAACACGCCATCTGTCTGAGAAGTCTTCACATGGCAACACCAACTGATTCAGTTTAACAGCAGTCGGCAGACAGTCTGGCTATTTAAATACGAAAACTGTTACAGTTAAAATATTATAATATTATTATTATTTGGTAATTTACAATTATGTTATCATAATTGCCTGAATTAATTTTGAATTGCAGAGTTCTTGGTTTTCTTAGGACTTCGCCATTTTGGGTGAAACTGTCGTAAAAGTTGGTGAGGAAATTCAAAATCCTCACAACATTCGCTTTGCCTTCATAGGCCGTATCTGGAGAAAAAAGGCCTAATTAGTATTATATATTATATGTAAATTGGTTATTATTATGAATTATAAGATACTTTATTTACGAAATTAACTCCACTGTTTTGACATGTAAGCTATTTCTTGCTTTTGTTTTGAAACTTTTAACTTCGCTGAAGATGTTTTCAACTCCCGCGTTAGACGCTGGAAGAACCAATACTGAAATTATAAATTTTGCCAATAATTCGAATGGGTTGTTTCCCAATGGGTTCTTAGAACGATTAATTTCCGCCCAAAATTGAACTCCATCGACAGTATTATTCTACCGCGTATTTTCTGTACTCTGAAATTGATTGTTTATATCAATCGCAATGTGTTCGTTGTATATTTTGAAAAATTTTTATACATCGACGATGTTTTCTTTGCCAGCACGTAGAGTGTTTTCAACTGAAAATAAAGTTGTATTTTTTAAAAGATCAATGTTGTAAGGCTATTTTGAAATTACACTGTTTTCTTTATTTAATGATTCAACACAGGGGCACCATCCCGTACCGGCTGCAGCAAAGGATCTAGGCCCCATAGTTCGAAGACGTTATAAAACGTTCTTGTTATTCTCCTCGGTTAACAAAATTTTGTAATTTTGAGATGAGTTGGAATGCAGTGAGCTATTACAAACCTATAGAAGACATTAATTGGTATGTTTAAATAAAAAAAAGATAATTCGCCGGTTTATAAAGTAAATAAATTGTTTATAAATAAAATATTGGAAAAATATACAGTGCTACTCGGCCGAGACACAACCCCCAACTTCCGCATGAATAAACCGGTAAGGGGCTATTTTCGGCTTTGCCGAAACTTATATACTCTTGCAAGCGTTTCCCCAATTATTCTTATTGCAAAATCCTTTCTATCGCTTTCCCAACAAGAATGGCATACGTTTTTGAAGATTAAAGGGCGTCGCCACGCCCATTTTATAATTTGTCCTATTCTTACAAAATTTTGGAATATAGTCAGGCAGTAATAAAAACACGCATTTGCAAAGTTTGGTTTGCTTATATTCAAAAATAAAAATGTTTTCCTAATAAAAACCGTATTTCTAACCCGTCGTTCTAATGGGAGCTATATGCTATAGTAGCCCGATCTTAACCATTTTCGTACTATAACTTTGTTTGTGTCAAAGAAGCTTTTATGCAAAATATTGAGACAGATAACTCCAAAAACACGTTATTTTTGCAAGGAAAATCTTAATTTTTGACCGATCGTTCCTATGGGAGCTATATGATATAGCAATCCGATCAAGCTGATTTACACATACAAGCTGCCTGCAATAAGAACATTTTATGCATTTCAATTTTTTTCCAACCTTCAAAACTCTGGTAGGTGTTCCCATTAAAACAGACAGACGGACATAACTACATATATGAACTCGTCTCGTCGACCTAATCAAGAATATATATACTTTATCGCAGATGTCTTCTTCTCTGCGTTGCAAGATTATAAAAAGAATTAATAATGATTAACAATGTTAGCGCTTTATCCGGTGCCAAAAAAACAACCCCCTTTTAGATATGTTTCGATTAATCATAAATTTTTCCTGTTAGGTCGACGAAACGTATCAATCAAATACCTATATTACTGAGTGTGTTGGTTAAGGCAACCAAGACTTAAGTTAATTCAATATCCAGCAGGTAACTTGCTTGCTTGCAAATCTTGTACAAAACTAATGACAAATTTCAGCGCGTACATGACCAAATAAAAGTGCGACATCATTTAACGATTTCCGGCTTAGTGTTTGGTCATGTTTGTGTCAGATCTGCCGTCTTAGACTTCTTATCTCAACCAGTGGTGCTACTCTAAATAGGATTTAAGAATATGTACTGAATTTCCGTTCGTTTCCAATTAATATGCTTTAAATTTTATATTACTTGTTTCTCCATTCTTTACGAAATGTTTATGATTGGTTTTTTCTCATTTAACTTCGATTTGCTCTTTCCATGACGAAGTGGCAGCAATAGTTGCAATAGGAAGACCACCCTTTGAAAATTAAACCTTTCCTTTATAGCCAGTACGGCAGCTCTGGTACAAATTATATTTAGTTGTTTTTGTTTTAACTAGACATGAGCTAAACTGTAATTTCACAATCACGGTGAGAACCGTGATTGCTCTTTTCAAATCACGGTAATTGAGTCATACTTTAGAAACAGCTGAGTGTTATTCTGTAATTTGTAACTGTGAAAAAATCACTAGAATATGCAATATTTGAAATGCTTGGAAGGAAATTTAAGATATTATATAATATTGTCAATTTAAAGCAAAAGATTTAAAATATATAAACGTTTTAAAATTTTGCTCATTTTCTTTTTCGCCATTATTTTGTCTCCACAAAGTAAAATTACCAAAGTAACTGGGGTCGCAGGTACCGAACATATGAGCAATTTATGGGAGCAACCTTTTCTTGTCTCAGATATAATTCATTGATCTGAATAGTACATTCTCATATGTTACTTGGTCCTACACATCACATAAAACAATGTAGCATATACACTTGATATTTAGTCTGAACAATAATTGTTCTAAGTGGAGTGTTCATAAAACATAGATTGCTCATCACTAGTTTTAATACGACGGCTGCTTCTCAACTCTGGAGAGATCGCGAGAGTCTAAGAGAGAATGTGTCAATGTCCCATGACACGGATTGACACAGCAAGAGCAAAATTGATTTGTCGTATGTCCCACTGCATTCGCTGGCAGATTTTCCCGTTCCTCTTTTTCTATGTAGTTCCGGTGCTTCTTTTTCTTCTTTGCAGACAGTTTTGCGTCAAAGAAGCCGCTTTCGCTCACTTGTGTTTCACGAACGACAAATACCCGAATAATCCGAAATAATAATAATACATAATACACATACAGCGCAAGTTGCCGATTTGCTCAATAGGTGGCGTTGTTTCAGTTGTTTTTGTTTTAACATGGCGTCGGTTGACTACGAGGTGAGTGCGAGTTAATTTGCTGATTAATTAATAAAAATAAGTTAAATTAGTCTTAAGACAGTGCAATCTATTGTTGACATGTGAAGGAAATTTGGTGTTAAGAGTTTTTAACAATTCAAAGCGTACCATTTGTGAAAATATTAATTTAAAGTCTGTATTCAACTTCATTGGAAAAAATCGAATTTTGTTTGTTGTCGTTTTTGTATGTCGGGCTTCGCTAGCGCTGCTCTGCTGCGCTCTATTCGGCGTTCGTTTTAAGCGAGAGCTTCTCAGCGGTGCCCACTGCGGCTGCGGCGGCGACGCCCTACGGCTGACAGCATTGCATTTTTAAGCGCTGACAGTGAATTGGGCGGAGGCCGCAATATAGAATTAAACAGAACAATTGACGCTTAACTCCCTATGGCAGATGCATCTGTTCACTATGAAATTGTTATTCCCTGCTTGTTCTACACAACTAATGACTGATGCACCTGTAAATGTGGCAAAAATAAAAAAAAAACAAATAACAAAGATGAACTTAGCAGCGCGCGCTCAATCGCTTCTTCATGAGTGTGTGTGTGTTATGTGCATGAATGTGTGTCTCTCTATTGACAGTACCGCAGTACCGCTTTGATCAATAACGTCTAATTTGCTCTCTCGCACACTTGTTCCATAGTTACTTTTTTTTTGTTGCTGTGCTCGACTTTGTTGTTGTGCACTCGGTGTTCGGGTCCCAACCAACCCTTAGATGTGAAGATGAACGGCACGATGAGTAATCACTGACATGCGCACTTCGCGTGTTCAATGCTGCTGCTGCCGTCGTTCGCGTCGCTGCCATTGCGGGGGTGCCAATGGAATCTAAATGTTGAGCTTTTTCTTTTATTATAGCCTGGAATTGTTCCATTTTTGTCTTACATAACCGGAATATTCTCTGCTCCAATACTGTGCTGGAATTTGGGTTGCACTTGTGTATGTATGTTTGTGCATTTGTGTTAGCGTTGGAATTTTTCCACAACACAACCACCAACATAAATACAACAGTACGCTTTTCACATCTTTCGACTTTTCTTTTCCGAAGTTATCATTCAACCTATTCTCTGATTCGCTCGTTGTGCCGCTCGTCGTTTTTCTCAACGCTCGTTTTTCCGGAATTGGTGTCATTAGGGCGCTTGTATTGTATCTGCTCGTTTAATTGCCGACAGCATAAGCGCCACATTTGATAACTTTTTACCCTCTACACACACGCGAGTACACAACCACAGCTGCTTCCCAAGCCCAAAACACCGTTCCTCTTTATGACTACTTTTGTTTTTGTACTTTATTCCTGTTCGTTTCCGTTTACGAATATTCTCGTATCGCTGACCTTTGTTCAATTAGCATAAGTAAAAAGAGAATTTTAATATTTTTTCGCTAAATTTTTATGTGTCATGATTCTAATTGGTATTTTGTATGTGCTGCTGCTGTTCTTACCCCTAATTTACTCGTTTATATATTAATGAAAAATTTCCACTCATCATAACATCAAATTATGCTATGCCACCACACCCACCGCCCACTGTCGTATACTTATAAACCGCGCCGCATGTTCTTTTTTTACTGTTTTTTTTTTTTGCCTGCTCGCTTAGTCATGCGCCGTCAATTGAAGTCAATTTAAGAAAAATCAAGACAACGCAAGTTAAAATCAACGCTGTATGAGATAATAATCTGATAATTCGCGTACTCGGATTCGTGCTCGTTCTTGAATTTCATTAAAACAAACCAAAGCTGGAAAACCTTCACTGATCTAAACGCAGACTGCGGCTACGGCTACGGCTGCTGCTACTGTTCTTCTTGTTGTTACATACAGCTGATCTCTTTGTATTGGCCTCCAAGTCGGCTGCCAATTACATCTTCATAATGGCCATAAAAAGCAATTAAAACGAAACCAGAAGATGGCCAAATAAATTTATTGCTACATGAAAGTAACAAGCTCGACGGTCGAATCGCCGTTCATGACATAACTATGGAGGCGTGGCACCGTGCACAAAAATGCTTATCACACACGAATTATAATGATGACGATGTTGGTGATGATGATGATGATAGCGATAAAAACGATGCGCGTTCGTAGCGCTGATAAGCGCATATGACTCTATGCAAGTCTTTGACTAAACGTGACTGACTTTATTCTCTTGTTGTTTATGTCCATAGCTAATATGCCCGTTGCGAATTGTTGTTGGGCACATGGTGTTAAAGCTTAACTAGACTTTGATGATTACGTTCCATTGGACGATGTCGTTGGCGACTGTTGCTGCTGTTAGACATGTCGGTGCTCTGCGCTACTCGCCAGCGTTGCGCTCTGCTCTGTGTGATTGTGATTTGTTTGCCCAACAATAACGGTAAAAAATTGATAACAATTACAACTGGAAAATACCAGAAAGCGTTTCATTTTGTGTCGCGGGTGGCAGCAAACCACGATGACGATCGCTTCGAATCCAGTTTCACAATCGCAATTCTCATACAATCCAAAAAAAAAAACGAAAAGTGGTTTAATTCAATTATATTTCAATAAAATCTAATCAAGTGACAATGAAAATGTATAACAAGTGCAAAATTGCCACTCGTATTTTGCTCCCTGTTTTTATATCTATACTTGTTGTAATTGTTGTTGTTATTGCTGCTGCTGCTGCTGCTGCTAGACTTTTCCTACATGTATTGAATTATTTGTAATTGCATGGAAGAGATTTCAATTTTCTTAGATTTTTTGCCAGCCTTCTAAATGATTTGCCAATCAAACAACAAACGCGAATCAATGCAAATTGTCGGCAGTGTAATCGTCGTCATTGTTGTTGTTGCTTTTGCAGCTCAAATCGAAACCAATTGGCTGTGATCGAACACTGGAAGTGCTGTAATTGATTTGTTGTTTTTTATTGTTTACAGCAATTTTTATTTATTTTTTTTTTAGCTCAAATTTATTGCACATTTTTGTAGTCGCAGTTTTTGTTTTGTTTTGTTTGTCTCTGCTTACATAATTGCAGTACAATAATTGTGTGTTGTGTATTATCAGATCTGATAAGAAGAAACTACTTTTAGATTACAGAAAACTCGTGAGTTTTCATTCTGGACGTTTGGTTTTGTTTTGTTCCGTTTTGTTTATAAAGCAATCACGGCACAATCGATCAAGCGATCGATATAAATACATACTTTTTTTATATATGTTTGTAGGTGTGCTAACCTTACCTGTCTATGAACTATTACGCCGTAATTTGACCTTGTTTTGCATAAAACATAGAAACGAGTTCAGCCTTTTTTTGCTTTTTCGTTTCTAATATTCGACATGAACTGTGTAATAAGTAAAATGTTGATCATAGTTAAGAACTGAAGAAATAAAGTAAGTGTGGTTTAAGTGTAGAACTTTACTGGTTTGAACTGATCATAACTCAAGCAGAGAGGAGTCCACTTTACTTAACTCTGTGTTGTAAGTTTCGTTGCTAATGAAGACCAGATTGAACAAGTTTGAGTTTGTGTTGTGCGTAAGTAGGAAGCAGCATTTATATTGTTGTGCCGGAATAAACTTGATCTTCAATACAATGACAGCACGTTAAGATTGCCTTGGGTTTTTGTGGTAAAAAATCACGACAGAGAATATTGAAATTGTAATGTATATACGCCATGAATTATGAGATACTTTATTTTAAAGCGCAACTACTAATTATTTGTAAGAAGAAGAATGTTAAATATTTTTACATTTCTGGAGATGACTGTTAGACAGAAGAACAACGCGACACGCTGAGCGAAATAAATGTCTAAAAAATGTAATAAAAAGGCAAGTCAAAAAAAAACAGCGCTCGAGCACACATGATGCTGCTGCTGATGTTGATATTAATCAAGCTTTTCATCAGCACAAGTTACTGATTGCATGCTCATTCACAGCGCATTTGTAAGCGTCTCTTCTTGTTCTTCGTCTTCTTGCGTTGCTTGACTAACTGACAGACTGACTGAGCAACAAGACAGTTGTCTTTGCTTGGCATACCGTGCCTTAAGCGCGCAATAATAAATTTTTATTTAATTTAATTTCACATGACGACAATACACTATTAACAATTGTGATATTGTTGTATAACAATAAACGCGCATAGATACTGTTTCATTCATTCTTTCATTCATTTAATCATTTACTCATTGACTCAGATAAAAATATCCTTCGTGTGCAATCTATTTCTATGAGCTTTTTAAAGTTCATACTTTGCGTTCACATAAACTTATCGTAGTTAATTCTTTCTTTATTTGTCTTCGAAATTATTGTATTTATTTCGTTAAAAATGCTCGCAATAGAATGCGATAAAAGACCATATGCCAAATCTTCGACTAGACCTGCTTTGGCTTGGCTTTAAAAGCACAAATTTAATAATAAATATAAATTATCACTATTTGCTATCTGCTCAACTATTTTGCTTTTTCATTACTTTTTGATAATAGCCATTTTAGCATTAAGTGTTAAGTGTTGTTTGATAACCTTTTCAATAACGTGAAAATTTCTGGTTTACGCGTGTAGAAAAAAGTGGTTTAATTTGTACGTCATAATTTCGTCGAACATTTGAACTAACTTAGTAAGCAAGCGATAAGTAATCACCAGAAACGTGCATAGAAATTTGAATCAAAACTATAAATACACTAACCCGAGAAATAAAAGGATGGAAACAAAATTTCTTATTTTGGAGTGATGTTTGATGACTGAGAATAATAGCCTGTAAAAAAATTAAAAAGAAGTATGAGCTCTGAGTCTAAAGTTTCTGATGTTGAATATTTTTTCTATTTTAAAACAGTAGCTTTACATTTATGGCTTCATGTGGTAAAAATCCACTATAAGGATCTTCTATTTTAAAATCATCTATATTTTAAAACAATTTATTTGTTTTTTTTTCGCTAAAATTCATGTTTTTGATTTATGATAATGTATCGAAAAATGGCCGATTTTTTTATTTTTAAACAATGTTTCAGCTCACAATTTCACTTTGAAAAAGATTTGTTGCAAATGCTTTGCAGTTTCAAAAAGGCTACTTAAATTTTCTGTGGCATTGCTAGTTTCCGAGTAATCGATTACCAAAGTCAACCATGGCTTTTTTGTTTTGAGCGACGATAACACCGTGGAAAATCAAGCTACGTGGATATTTTTATGGTATTGTACAAAACTTCTACACTTTACGGCGTACGACAAAACAATTAGTTTTACGAAGAAAAGGTTAAACATTGTTACATTGTTGGAATTTTTCTTTTGTTTTTTTTTTTTAGTATAGAAAAGTTTTTGTCTTAGAATGACCCAAATTGAAAATATGGTTCACCATATTTGATTTTGGACAACATTTTTTTAATATGACGGCTCGAGCGGCAAATATACCAGGTGGCAAAGTTGCAATTCAAAAAGAGCACCCCGAAATACATTAGGTTACCAATTTTATAAAATCCTGGAAAACTTTTCAGGCAAAACTAGCAAATGACGGGACTGTTATATTAAAAAGTCATATTTATTTACTATGCAAACACGCGTTATGAGAGATCTTAAGACCTTGACCTTAAAAGTCGAAATTGTAAAGTTTTGCTAGTCCATCTTTTGATTGTATTAAAATATTCTTGGTCATTAATTTGCCAGGCCACAGCAATTAAATCCGTCGACTAAAGAGGATTCTTTGCTTGGGTTTGTTACAGATGAGAGGACTTTTCTTTATGTTTAGAACTATCTGCTGTAGTGGCTGCCTATTATCGTCATCTTTTTAAAGCATCACTTAAACTTGGATATTTTTCTCTGGTGGACAGTTCGCTTGCCGATTTTTTGTTGCATGAATCTTAATGTAATTTAAGAATAAAAGAATAATCAGCAATATAGGTCAGTTGCAAATCGGATTTGAGTTTAATTGGAACTAGTTCAAACCAAAGTTCATTGTTATTTTTTGTAGAGCTCTTGGTATTTGGCATCATTGTCGCTTATTATTGTATCTCTAATTAAACCTACGCACTTCCTTTCAGGGAATTAACTAAATTTGCGAGTCTAATGAATTGGTCTGCATTTAAAAAAAAAATCGTTGCTCGTTTATTTGAAGTATGTATGTGTATAAGTGATAGTCTAAGAATCTTATATACAATGTTAGATACAATTTGCTTACAGCGTTGCTTACATAATCGTAAAACGATGTCATTGCCATGTGAAAATTTCAATGCAAAGCGTTAAAATTTCTTTCGATGTTGATTAGAATTTATTGCGTCAAAATTGTTGTTAGCAGAGCGCACTTTTTATAATTATTGTTAATATGGTGATGATGCTCACGATGATGATGTTGATGATGAAGAAGCGCTAAGACAGTAGACACTGAAATGTCGCTATCGCCGCTGCCATTGCCTAAGCAGGAGCCTTAGCCGTCGCGCTTACCGCCTACACCTTCATCTTTGCCTTGCACAGCTATCGTTGCTATTTCAAACTGTCTCTTGGTCCGCGTCTTGATGAATGTTAAACTCAATATACAATTGGTTTTTTCCGGGCATTTAGGCATGCTTAGACATTTCTCTGTGTGTGTGTGTGTGTGTGTGTCTGTGTATGTATATGTGTGTGTATCTAAATCGACTATCCAAACAAATCAACATGAAGAATATACTCATATGTTTTAAGTATCGCTATTTCCTTTGGTTTTCAAATAATTTCTAGCGGTGCGACGAGGTTAAGCTTCTGTTTAGCTTGTTTCGGCACGGCGTTCTTGAGAATTTTATATGTATAAGTAAAAATGCTATCATAACGCAAATTAAGCGAAAACGATGAAGATGACAACTACATATGACGAGACGACAATGGCAACTGCAAATTCTGCGCTTAGATATGCGTCGCTCTGTATGTGTGTGTAAGGCGGTTTGAAAGTACGAAGAAAATTGTGACTGCGCCGCCCACACATACATATAGAGATACACAGAAACATACGTGTAATCACATGCTCAAAGAGATGACATTTCATCACGTGCATGTCTGTGTGAGACTGTGACTTTTATTTCGACAGTCTTTTTTTTTAGATTCATGTATGTTTTGTTATTTTATTTTTTATATTTTATTTTTGTTTTGTCACAGTAATTTTGGCGAACTATAGAACCAAACGAATGAATTATGCTTTGCGGTCAACTGTGATACACACGTGTATATACACATATGTAAATTTGCGTGTGAGTGTGTATCTGTGATCATTCAGTCGTACATGTTGTTGTCGTTGTGATTTTTTAATCAACGCTCAAGTACAAACCATGTCAGTCCGCCGCCAATTCAAACGGGGACCGACTGTCTGACGACTTACGCTATTCATCATTGAAGCATAGCACAACATGAACGACGGGTGGTGGTGGGGGTTCGCTTTGGCAATGTTATTACACGCTTTTTGTTCTGCGGTTATGTTGTGCAAAATCCGAGCACTCTCCGGTTTAGGCTCATTTCCACACGACCGTGGTCATGAATAGCAAAGCGTACATAATTTCCTGAAGTAAAATGTGCTGATTGTCGAACTTTTCTTTTATCGCAAAAATAATAAAACCACATATTATTTATTAAGTACATATATGTACATATGAACATCCAGTAGATTGGAAGAACTTTGATCAACAATTGTGCCAAGTTTATTTGTCAGTTGGTTCGTTATAATTAGCACACATGTACAAAATGTATCTTAACTTTGCAAATAAATGTGCACGCTTTTCACACTTTTAACTATAGGATTTGTTATATGTGTATGTATCTTGTTATAGATCTTTATAACGAAATCTGTTATATATCAAATTATTATATAAATTGCATAAGATGTAAGAACAACCAAACACGCTTTTCTGTTCTTAACTTTCAAGTGCGATACATTCATGTATAGTGAACATTGTCCATAGATGTTTTGTATAGAAGTACTCACACATCAAATTTTCACACTTATTGATTTAAAGCAATTCACAATTTTATGTTATTTTGGTTTGTTTTTTTTTAAATTAGTTTTTTTTATGTGGTTTTGTTTGTTTATAAATTATTAAAAATCTGCAAATAGTATTTGGCAAAACATGTAGATATTCTTTGGTTGTGTTGGCTACATGAGGGAATAATATATTTTGACTCTTCTTAGCTAGCGTTCATTTTAAAGTCCGGGTTTATGTGAAGTAGACAGCAATTTTTAAATCTCATCTTTATGCTAATAAATTTAAAAATCCAGTTTCAAGTAAAAACAATAAGACCGTTGAAGATTTTGTATATGACAAGCAGTGTTTATATCCTGTTTTTTTTTATAGAAATACAACCGGCAATGATTATTCTGAAAAGTGTCATTTGATACCCTTTTCCTTATAAAGTAAATAAAAGTGCTCCTGACTTAATTTTCTTGAGGTTAGTTGAGCACTCTTTATTTACTTTATAAGGAAAAGGGTATCAAATGACACTTTTCAAAAAATCATTGCCGGTTGCATTTCTAAAAAAAAAACAGGATATAAACACTGCTTGTCATATACAAAATCTTCAACGGTCTTATTGTTTTTACTTGAAACTGGATTTTTAAATTTATTAGCATAAAGATGAGATTTAAAAATTGCTGTCTACTTCACATAAACCCGGACTTTAAAATAACGCTAGCTAAGAAGAGTCAAAATATATTATTCCCTCATGTAGCCAACACAACCAAAGAATATCTACATGTTTTGCCAAATACTATTTGCAGATTTTTAATAATTTATAAACAAACAAAACCACATAAAAAAAACTAATTTAAAAAAAAACAAACCAAAATAACATAAAATTGTGAATTGCTTTAAATCAATAAGTGTGAAAATTTGATGTGTGAGTACTTCTATACAAAACATCTATGGACAATGTTCACTATACATGAATGTATCGCACTTGAAAGTTAAGAACAGAAAAGCGTGTTTGGTTGTTCTTACATCTTATGCAATTTATATAATAATTTGATATATAACAGATTTCGTTATAAAGATCTATAACAAGATACATACACATATAACAAATCCTATAGTTAAAAGTGTGAAAAGCGTGCACATTTATTTGCAAAGTTAAGATACATTTTGTACATGTGTGCTAATTATGACGAACCAACTGACAAATAAACTTGGCACAATTGTTGATCAAAGTTCTTCCAATCTACTGGATGTTCATATGTACATATATGTACTTAATAAATAATATGTGGTTTTATTATTTTTGCGATAAAAGAAAAGTTCGACAATCAGCACATTTTACTTCAGGAAATTATGTACGCTTTGCTATTCATGACCACGGTCGTGTGGAAATGAGCCTAAACCGGAGAGTGCTCGGATTTTGCACAACATAACCGCAGAACAAAAAGCGTGTAATAACATTGCCAAAGCGAACCCCCACCACCACCCGTCGTTCATGTTGTGCTATGCTTCAATGATGAATAGCGTAAGTCGTCAGACAGTCGGTCCCCGTTTGAATTGGCGGCGGACTGACATGGTTTGTACTTGAGCGTTGATTAAAAAATCACAACGACAACAACATGTACGACTGAATGATCACAGATACACACTCACACGCAAATTTACATATGTGTATATACACGTGTGTATCACAGTTGACCGCAAAGCATAATTCATTCGTTTGGTTCTATAGTTCGCCAAAATTACTGTGACAAAACAAAAATAAAATATAAAAAATAAAATAACAAAACATACATGAATCTAAAAAAAAAGACTGTCGAAATAAAAGTCACAGTCTCACACAGACATGCACGTGATGAAATGTCATCTCTTTGAGCATGTGATTACACGTATGTTTCTGTGTATCTCTATATGTATGTGTGGGCGGCGCAGTCACAATTTTCTTCGTACTTTCAAACCGCCTTACACACACATACAGAGCGACGCATATCTAAGCGCAGAATTTGCAGTTGCCATTGTCGTCTCGTCATATGTAGTTGTCATCTTCATCGTTTTCGCTTAATTTGCGTTATGATAGCATTTTTACTTATACATATAAAATTCTCAAGAACGCCGTGCCGAAACAAGCTAAACAGAAGCTTAACCTCGTCGCACCGCTAGAAATTATTTGAAAACCAAAGGAAATAGCGATACTTAAAACATATGAGTATATTCTTCATGTTGATTTGTTTGGATAGTCGATTTAGATACACACACATATACATACACAGACACACACACACACACACACACAGAGAAATGTCTAAGCATGCCTAAATGCCCGGAAAAAACCAATTGTATATTGAGTTTAACATTCATCAAGACGCGGACCAAGAGACAGTTTGAAATAGCAACGATAGCTGTGCAAGGCAAAGATGAAGGTGTAGGCGGTAAGCGCGACGGCTAAGGCTCCTGCTTAGGCAATGGCAGCGGCGATAGCGACATTTCAGTGTCTACTGTCTTAGCGCTTCTTCATCATCAACATCATCATCGTGAGCATCATCACCATATTAACAATAATTATAAAAAGTGCGCTCTGCTAACAACAATTTTGACGCAATAAATTCTAATCAACATCGAAAGAAATTTTAACGCTTTGCATTGAAATTTTCACATGGCAATGACATCGTTTTACGATTATGTAAGCAACGCTGTAAGCAAATTGTATTTAACATTGTATATAAGATTCTTAGACTATCACTTATACACATACATACTTCAAATAAACGAGCAACGATTTTTTTTTTTAAATGCAGACCAATTCATTAGACTCGCAAATTTAGTTAATTCCCTGAAAGGAAGTGCGTAGGTTTAATTAGAGATACAATAATAAGCGACAATGATGCCAAATACCAAGAGCTCTACAAAAAATAACAATGAACTTTGGTTTGAACTAGTTCCAATTAAACTCAAATCCGATTTGCAACTGACCTATATTGCTGATTATTCTTTTATTCTTAAATTACATTAAGATTCATGCAACAAAAAATCGGCAAGCGAACTGTCCACCAGAGAAAAATATCCAAGTTTAAGTGATGCTTTAAAAAGATGACGATAATAGGCAGCCACTACAGCAGATAGTTCTAAACATAAAGAAAAGTCCTCTCATCTGTAACAAACCCAAGCAAAGAATCCTCTTTAGTCGACGGATTTAATTGCTGTGGCCTGGCAAATTAATGACCAAGAATATTTTAATACAATCAAAAGATGGACTAGCAAAACTTTACAATTTCGACTTTTAAGGTCAAGGTCTTAAGATCTCTCATAACGCGTGTTTGCATAGTAAATAAATATGACTTTTTAATATAACAGTCCCGTCATTTGCTAGTTTTGCCTGAAAAGTTTTCCAGGATTTTATAAAATTGGTAACCTAATGTATTTCGGGGTGCTCTTTTTGAATTGCAACTTTGCCACCTGGTATATTTGCCGCTCGAGCCGTCATATTAAAAAAATGTTGTCCAAAATCAAATATGGTGAACCATATTTTCAATTTGGGTCATTCTAAGACAAAAACTTTTCTATACTAAAAAAAAAAAACAAAAGAAAAATTCCAACAATGTAACAATGTTTAACCTTTTCTTCGTAAAACTAATTGTTTTGTCGTACGCCGTAAAGTGTAGAAGTTTTGTACAATACCATAAAAATATCCACGTAGCTTGATTTTCCACGGTGTTATCGTCGCTCAAAACAAAAAAGCCATGGTTGACTTTGGTAATCGATTACTCGGAAACTAGCAATGCCACAGAAAATTTAAGTAGCCTTTTTGAAACTGCAAAGCATTTGCAACAAATCTTTTTCAAAGTGAAATTGTGAGCTGAAACATTGTTTAAAAATAAAAAAATCGGCCATTTTT